>JAYRBT010000139.1:34926011-34976187 GCA_036023395.1 Myiotriccus ornatus
GAGGATATACAGACTGATTTGCACCCCTATTTTTATAGTCCTCTATTTTATAGTGTGAGAAAACTTAGTATTTTATCAATGGTTTATTACAATAATAGTTATCATGAGCAGAAAAATACACGTTATTAGATACGAAAAACATGGGTTTGCTGTCAGTTCAGATTTTGTATAAGTCCTCAAATACATCAAAGTTACAGGATTTTTTATGAGCTCTCCACAGGATTTTGTGAATTGTAACTTGCTCGAAAAGCCTTTACTCTGCACAGTTCTACTGAGGCCTAGCTGATTACTCTAGGTAACATATAGGGGCTATAAAGCACCTTCCTACGCATGCCAGCTACAAAGCATTTTGGAAAAAGCGATGAGCTGAGCAATTTCAGCACAAGGAGAAAAAGGAACTAGACCAGACCCAATCTGAAAAGTAAATCATTAACATAAGCACTTTCTGTAGAGCATTTCACTCTGTGACTAGCTGAATTCTGATTCTTAAAATCAACACAGCAGAACAGAGGGTGTCGTACTAATGACTCTGTTTACTTACATTATAATCACACTTATTCAATACATGATTAATGACTAAGTATACAGTGAATCTATAAAACCCAAGGACATACAGTACACACAGGTGTTCTGCTTCGTATCACTTTGATTGGATGGTTTCTCTCAAATCTCCAAAACAGAATAAGACTTAACTATAACATTAGTTTGCTGAACTATTACTTTTAGTTTGGGAAAGCTACTATTTTCATCTCAACAGAACCTGAAGCCTCGAATCAAAATGTATTGTGGAGCTTATGTGAGTAGAATGACCTGTTCTCTGAAATCTTTCAAAACTTTTCATTCCTCTTGAGTTCTCATCACATATATTGGGATCCATTTCCCTCCGTTGGTAGAAATTAATCTCAGGTTAATTTATTTGTGATTTGGGTCTAATCCTGGTGTTACTTACAGTATATATCAAGTGTATGAAATGAAGATTAAAATATAAAGAATTATCAGTTCCTGTCTCGGAATTTAGACCTTTCAAGAAAAAACAAATCAAGCCTCCTTGTGAGGCTCTGTTTGTGGGTTTTCTATGCTTGCACTTAGCTACTACACAAGAAACTAAATTACATACTATCACCTAATTGTATTAAAAATAAATATGTGAATATCTCAGAAGACACCTATTCCTGGTACTATTTTGAAGGGTTTATAATTTCACAAGATCATGTGTAACTGCATAAAGTAATTGAACAGAATTACCATTTATAAACGTCTGTTTTTGTTCACAATGTGAAAAGTATTTTAAAGCAAAGAAATGCTACCTTTACAAGGGCCATAACACATATATTAGTTTTTGTTCCCCATCAAAAATTGTAGCAATATATTAAATGGTTTCATTGGCACTCTTTAAGAAAAGTTCATAGTGCAATTTTAAATCTCCATTCTGGAAGCTACTAGAGTTATTATGTCATGACAACAAAACATGAAATTGCTACCTGTACCTGGCATACTGATAATTATGTTCACTAAGGACTTTTTTTAATTATTATTAACAAGAATAATTATTTGTTCCTCTCAAATGATTTTTGCATGTACATTCCCAACAAACTTACAAATCAATATAGAATTTTCTAAAGGAGTAACATTTTTTCCTTACTTATTTTAATTGAAAATATAATTGACTAATTACTCCAATCCTGCCAGTAAAGTATTTCTTCTGATAAAATTATACTGCACATATTTGCTTTTCTAAAGTAACAGTTATTGAATGGGGATTACTAATGTGTTTGGTTTTCTGCAATTTGGGAACTTGCATCCTTTACTAGAGCAGCTAAGAACTTAAAAGGGATTTTCTTCTTCATTTTTTTTTCTCTTTAATTTACAGTGATTCTGTAATCTATTCCTAATAATTAAATGAAGACAGCAAGACTAAATCTACCTGACAAAGGTAGCAGATTAGTTTCTGCTGGAGATGTCAAGAAATTCAGTTTCTTTTCTCCTACTGATTTATTGAGACTAATTGTATTTAAATAATTGACACTGCATTTGCATATAGTATGATGGCTGATATTAACAATAGTACATTATAAAATAACTTACAGAAGAAATTCTTTTGCTTTTAAGTCATTACAATAGGCAATTATGATATTTGTAATAATAATGCAATATTTTGATAGAATTATAAAGAAATTCTAATAGATTAGATCGTAATTCTTAACTGTGCCAGATGTTTACAACAGCTACGTAGGCTTAATTTATTGTAAGCCTTTAGGACTACTTGAGCAGAAGGGACACTTAAGTTCCTAATTCTGATCCTCTGAACTGCACCAAAATACTCCAAAATAGACAATGTTAATACCATCTCTTTATTCCTTCTTCTTCTAAACATAGAAAGGCACAGAGATATGCCCTTTGTTTTTTCCATAATCACAGAAGTAAGAAAGCAGAGAAGCAACTCTAGACAATGCGGTGCGTATCAGTCTCAGGAAAGGCAGGAAAATCTGATTACAGGCTTTCTCTGACGGATTCGAAAGTTGAGTAAATTTTTGTTCTTTATTCCCATTTTCATATGTTGTGGAATAGAAAGGTAGAGAAATTAGGCTTATTTTATGAACCAGATTATTGGATTCTAATCAGTGGAGATTACTCTGTTGAGGCACCCAGACAGAATGGGGACATGTAATGTGGAGCCCATGTAAACATTCTCCCCTGGGTGACTGCTGGTTCTTCAAGATAAAGTCAGTCTTGGAGCAGTGGCAGTTTTCTCAGAAGAGACTCAGCAACAAAATAGCAGAAAAATCACTCTAGCAAATCTCAAACAAGAAAATAGGGCTTACACAGGACTGAGTGGTGAGGCTGTCACATTAATTTCTTGTCTACTCTTCTGAGACGCAACTTTAAATTGAGAAGAAGTCTTAAAAGCACACTTTGGACTTAAAAATATTTTTAAGGAATCCCAAAATATTGATATACCATTAATTCAGAAGCATAAGAAACATGAAAAACGAATTGGAAGCACTACTTTCAAAATTTGCTTGGTTCTTTAAGATGACCTCTGTTATATTTTATGCTACCCATGTTAGTAATTACATATTTTATCTATGAATAACTGGATAGGATGGAGTCACCCAAGATCAAGAATGAGCTGTACAAACTGTTAACAGCAGCAGTCTTGCCAGATTCAGCAATGCAGGGCATCACCATTATCAGAGATTACATAGAGAAAATGGCTCCCCACAGTACCACAAGTAAAACTAAAAGAAATTAGACAAGATTAAATCTGTGACCTCTGTGAAATACACATTCAGGGGGAGATGGGAGGCTCTGCAGAAAGAATATTCTATGTTTAGAAGTATCCCTTCCACTACTGCAACATTTATTTTTCAAATTAAACGTAACACATACAATAAACACAAAGCAAATCAAAACACTCATGAAATTTTTATTTAATAAAGTTGCACACAAAGGATATCTTTGCCAAAGTATAGCTGGCTCATAGCATGTAGCTATGTAATAAAGCAAGCATTTTAGTTTAGTAGACATTCCCTATGGGAAACATTCAGACTAAGGAGTTTGATTGTTTGTTATCAGCAGAATGACTTACTGAACAAATAGTATTAGAAGGTTGTTCATACTTCAGATTGCTTTTTCCATCACAAGACTGAATTGCCTGAACTTTACACAACATAATTTGATAAAAGCAGCCTCAGCTTTTACTGATACTTTTGTTGAATGCTCATGGCTTTGGTAAGGAAAAGCTGTAACTTCCTTGCTCTTGCATGGGAGGAAGGCAAATTGCAAGTATAATTTTTTAGAATTCTTATCAATTTTTCAGTCTCTTTCCAACTTATTTTGTTGTTTTGATTCATTCTACCAACACCACACAAACCTGTCTGTGTTCTCTCTGCACAGTTGATTGTGGAATCAGTTCCTTACAGGCGAGTTATATGAACACGTGCTAACAGAGAGTAGAAAGTGCTCACCTGGGCCGCCTCCGTGGAAACAGATCTCTGTTTTTGTAGATGAGTCGATGAGGAAGACATAAGAAAGAGAATTAAAAATCCCTAAAGTCAGAAATAACTGAATCACCCATGGAGATTTGTTTGCCTTACCTTTAGGTGCTTGGACATTTTGTGAGAAAAAAGCAAAATATTGTTATTCCTTCTAAACAATAGATATCCTCTTCATTAGGATGCTGCAGGAGAAAGCCAGTATGAAAACCATTTCTACATGCTCACATACATTTTTGTCTGAACAAACCCATAAAAAGGCCAAACTGCCCTCAGAAATAACATTCTTCAGATGCCCTTTGAATTCGTTCTCTTTCCAATGCAGAAAGCCCTGCCATGCTGAATACTGTGTTCACAATGGGTGCTCCACCAAAGTGGTGCATGTGTCATGAGGGATACCAGAATTCAGACACCAAAATTAAAAGTCTTTTAAAATGTGCAACCCCTCACATTCTTCCAATGACTATACCAGACATGACCCCATGGTTTCTTCAGAAAATCTGGCTGTATTTGTGTGTATTTGTCTATCCATTTGTTTCTTACCAGTAACTTTGAAGTTTACGGTGAATTTGTATCATATTTGGCAGAGAAATACAATCTCTTGTGAAGAAACCACTTGTTGTTAGCTGCAGTGTTCACAGAGACACTTGTATCACAACATGTTGAACTTACATGGTTTTGTATTTCAAAACAATACACCATACTAATATCCACAAAATCCACAATCTTGCACCCAACTTGGGGAACTGAATCTGATGTTGTTTGGCAAACAAAACACCTGTGTATGCAGTTGTGTGGATGGATATTTGTGAGTGCGGACAACTTGAAGGAAAAGTTTAGATTTCTGTATCCCGTCCACTGTACTAATAAATACATCTAAACATATGCAAATCTGGGAAGAGCCACAAAAAAGTCGTAAGTTTTCTCAAGGTTCACTGTGAAGGTAGTGGGAACATGTAGCATATTAGTAATGAGGATATTTGAAGGATATCTGAGTAAAAGAGGAGTTACAAGACTATTTGTGTAACCATCATCTTGTCTAAAACAAAACTTTACTGACTTTGACCAAGTTCTGTACATTTACACCAATTAAGGACCAGGACCATATTTCTTCTTTGCTTCTCATGCTTTTTAGATCCATATTTTCCTAAGGCAATATTTAGATATCCCACTCCACTCCTTTTTTTTTGAATTACTACATCTGCCATGAGATTAATAATGAGCTGTCTGCACTGACTCTGATCTCCTTCCAGATGCTTAGAAGTTCAACTCAGCAGCTTCACTGTATGCCAAGACCCTTTGGAAAGTGTAGATACATTCAGATACTGATGAAATAGTGAACACCTTTTTCACTGTGGGATCTGTCCTAGATTATTATAAGAAAAGCTCATTTAGGGAAGGAATATTTTTAATGTGATTGATTTATGACTGGCAAAGATAAACTGGCTTGCTGTAGCTTCCATACAGACATTATAGTTAGGCTCACTTAATATCATAGAATCATTTAGGTTGGAAAAGACCTCCAAGATCATCAACCCCAATCATTAACGTAAGAGTGCCAACTCCACCACTAAACTATGTCTCTAAGTGCCCCATCTACATGTAAATAATATAATTATTTAAATATTTAAATATCCATAAACAACAACTTTATTTTCTATGCAAGTATCGAAGTCTGTCACTTTTAATAGTCAAATCTCTTAGGCTCCTTGCTCATTATACTTTTGCTAATTTCCATTTTGGGGAAATGAAAATGTATAAATAAATTGCACATGAAGTTCATAGTGGTTTTATACTGACAACTCTTTCCAGCATGATAACTCAAACAATCACAGTATGTACACTGGACAAAGTGATCACCAGATACAAATTTCACGAACATAAATTTCAGGTTTTGTGCCTGATCCTGGAAAAAAGTTTTGAATTCTTCAAAATGTATGTCTGGAATTAGTATATACCCTACAGGATTTACACAAAGAGAATAATGCAAGTACCTTTATCACTCAATCCCTTATCACTGAGACAAATGGGTGTTTGATAATGTTTACGTATTTTAAAAATGTTATTGGAGAAATTCCTGTTAATTTTTTGCTTTGAAAAAAATTATAGAATTATTAGATTGAAAGACAGTTGTCAGATCATTGAGCCCAGCCTCCTTGTCAAAACAGGGGCCACACTAAATTCAGACTGAGTAGATTACAGATTTGCTTAATTCAGTTTCTGTAACCTGTCAGGACAGAGGTTCCACAACCTCTTCAGGCAACTTCTTCTACTACTTGGCTATCCACACAGTAAAAAATGTCTTCTTCATATCCAGCCAGAACATTAATTGGTTTGTTTTATGACTGTTGCCTTTCATTCTTCATGCACCTCAGCAAGGTGGATGGCTCTATGTTCTTGGTGGTCTTTCCATAGACACTACAGAGCACTTGTTGGGTCCCCCCAAAGCTGAGTCTTCTCCAGGCTAAGTCAGATTCCCTCAGCTTCTCTTCACAGGGCAAGTGCCCCATCCTTTTGACCATCTTGGAGAGCCCCTGCTGTCCAGCGGCTCTCCTCTTAACAAGCTTTCCTTAGTTTTCTCAGCAAGATGTAAAATAGTTTTACTTATTAAGGGCATGACCCAAAAGCTCCCTGAAATCAATAAAAAGACCTCCACTAACACTGTCCATGAGATGTGGATAAAGTTCTAGTATTAATAATGTTAAGTGATCCAAAAATGTCCCTGGTCTGCTCAACTTACAAAAAAATGCCTGTCACTCCTGAATCATAATTTTGTCTCATTTGTGTGGGTCAGTTGGAGAACATTGTATTTAGAGAAATTATATTCAGTGAGAACGCCCTAAGCATTTCTGACATCACCAAGACAACCACAGTGCAATTTTCGCTGCTGTAGATTTAGCTTTGCCATGAAGTGTAATTCCTCCCCATTCTGGTAGTGATCATCTTAAGGCATGCGGAAGAAAAGTCACAAGATCATACTGTTAATTTCCCTAAGCTTTCCAGAGCTTAAAGGAGAAAAAGATGTGTAAGTAAAACAGAAACAGCCATAGACTCAAAACTGGCCATCCTGATGTCAGGCAGGTTGCTCTAGGTTCTTTCAGATATTCCACTCATAGTGGCTATAATGTGTAATATCAAGTTAAGTGATTTTAAACAGCCTTTTCTAGCAGATTAACACAAAATGTACTGAAAACATAACACAAAGGTAATACTGATGAGATCCACGTTATATTGCTCTCATTGATACACTCACTGCTGCAATGCTGGACATCACAGGAAAGGATTACATGGGTTGAAGTCAGCTCAAGCCTTTTGCCCTCTTCCAAATTATTTTGCTACCTGTTTAGTATTTATACTCTGTGTTGGGCTTATACAGGTACATTTACACCATCAGTTCCTCCTCTCAAATGTTGATAGCTACACAATCTGCTTTGTGTTGAGATAAAATCAGCTTGCTTTGCCATAGCTGTGGTCAGTCACATCTTGCATTTTTCCCCGAGTTCTATGGGCACAGTGCCCCTGCTCAGCTCCACTAGCCTTCTTTGTTACAGGGGTCAGTCACAGCTGACTTCAGTGGAAATGAACTAAGTGAAATAGCGGTACATGTAACTACACTCAAGTGTTCAACCAGTCCTAAAAATACCCTGCTTCAAAATGGGGCAGCAGAAATTCTCTAACCAAAAATAAGGAAAGAAACAATCTATTCACATGTTGTTGCCTGCTCCCTGATCAAAATTCAATCTGTTGCAATTTCCCGTCACCAAATGCCTCTACTGCTCTGCTCCCTCAGTTTGTGAAGTCATGAACACTGCTGCTAGGTATGCATTTACTAGGCACATTTAGGCAGGGCAATCCTGTCTGGTTTTGGGGGGAAATATGATTTTACACCCTGGGCCCTGAGTTCTGGAAGCAGAACCCCAGCTTTCCCAATATGAGTATTGTTTTGACTTATTTCCTCAATTTCTTGAGGTATTTCAAGCCAAAGAATGTTGTAACCACAGATTCTTCTGAAGTATGACCAGATTTTAGCAAATCTTTGTAAAACAAAATGCCTGCCACAACCTTCAGGTTTATGTCTCAGCACAGGAGATTATTGCAAGCATTCAGTCTTGTTCAACAACTTAAAACTACATCACCTTTCCCTCTCCCCATAAAACTACACCAAAGGGCATTAGAGTGGTCATTTGTTCAGAAAAGCAAACCTGTTCAGTGTCGGCATTGCTTTAGAAGCAAGTTTTTTCCTTCTCACCTGCCGTGTAGCATCTTGTCACCACAGGACAGTAGTGCTGTTGTCCCAAAGGTGAGCTCGTAACCTGGTGTGCAAACGCCAATTCACACACCAAGGTGAGGTATTTCTATTTTTTTTGCTCTAGTTTGTGCAAAGCAGGGAGCTGGGTGGTAACTCACAAAAGACCACAAGCCTGATCATCAAAATTTTACATTATTTATACATTTTCACAAACAAGGGCATCAGCATTCATAGATTACAAATTACATAACTTTTTCATTAATTACTAATCAAACCACTATTTGCTAGCTATACCTCTTGCTTCTCATGTTAATTAGTCTGCATGTGCTGTTCTTACCTACATTTGAGTCTGGGGTCCATCTTGAGTAGGTGGTCAATGAGTTGGTGGTCATGAACTCCCTCAAAGGAATTACCCGTTCTCCAGTTCTGCTCAGTTACTTATCAGTTATTCTGAGTTCTCAGTTGTTTTTCCTTAAAACAAGAGATTAGCCAGGCATGTAAGATTCACAATGCAATTGCTTAATCATAGCTTGTCCAGCTATAGCTACTGATTAATAGCTAAAAAAATTTGCAAGTTTGGTTCAAATCTTGAGGCACTCAGAATTTCTGACCATGCACTCTTTTCCTCAGATAGCCACAGACAATTTGTTACCCTCATGTGGCAAAGATAAAGTTATGACTGTTAGTTTTCAAAATATATATGCAGTGCTATAAATGTGAAAAACCTCAATTAAAGTCTCCTTTCTCCTTCAGCAGACACAAGGAACAATTTTTCCCGCTCCGAATTTTAACCCTATTATGGATGCCCAGTTGCTAGGCGGAGCCCTACAGGGAATTAGTAAGTATTTTTATCTATTTGCTTTTTTTTTCCAGAAAGCTCTCATAAAACAACAAGCATGAGGCAAAATAAAAACACATTAAATTAAAAGTGTCACTACCTATCTGTGGATTCTTCAAGGAATCTTAGTAAGACACACTGATGATGTCCAAACAAATCCCGTATTTCCATTTACAGGAACTAAGAGATGATCAAGATTAATCTAAAATCTAGACCAATACTTTGACTAATGAACTCTTCCTTGGGAAAACAAGAAAAAGAAAACAGAATCTGTGTTATGTCACTACAGTGAAGGCCGAGAAATGAAAGGTTTTTAGTTGTAACTTCAACAATTAACTGCTACCAAGGTGTGCTAACTCTATTAACCAGTCATCAAGAAATAAAAATAAGTGGAGTAGAAAGTTTAAAGAATTTATTATTTTTGACTCAGGAGCAATTTTTGCTTTCAGTGTACGTACAAAAAAACCTGCTGTTCACCAAAGCATTTTTCTCTGTTCAGATTTTTGTTCTCCTGTAGAACATTGTTGCTATTGCTGAGAGTCAGAATATTGATCTATTTTTTTACTATCTGAAACATTTTCCTCACATTAAAATTGTTTTCTGCATCATAACTTTCATATACCTTGGGCTTTTCGCAAAGTTGTACAGCACCAAATCTTGCATTCTGTTTTCAGTTTCTTTAATGCAAACGTGAGAATTCAGACTTAATGTCAAATGAATCACAATGAGCATTAATGATCAAGGGGTATCTGAAGTATCTTTATGACTAAGTTGACTACGGATGAAAAGTTTCAAACATTTTGCTAAACTTCAAACAGTACTTTTAATGCAATGTTGCTAGCATGAAAAGGCAGAGATTATATTCTTCATTTAATACTGTAAATACAAGCACATTAACCTTAATTTTAATCTACCTATCAGAGTACATGGAACAAAGTTCTAATTTCAAGGACAATTGGCAAAATAAACAGTTCAGCTTCAGAGGAGTTAGTCACCCTGTGCTTTACAGGCACTGACACCCTGACCCCGAATCTTACACACAACATTCATGCTTATGAGGAGGTTAAGTCACATATGTTGTTCCACTGATACCAGTGGGAATACTTCTATTTTGTGAGTTTGATGGAAATTAATCACCCCAATGTTAAATCAGAGTCTTGCTAAAAACCTGGTGTAACTGTGGCTAGATGATCCAGCAGAAAGAGAACTAAATGTGCTGTGTAAAGAGCAAACACACAACTGTTCCCTCTGCCAACTTTAAAAAAAAAAAAAAAGTATTCAATGTCCAATTGCAATTGTGTCAGAATGGAACCTGACACTTATAGATTATATGATAATATCTGCCTTACAAAGGTGCAATAGGTACAGAATGTGTGTCTGTAACATATGTATATATGCCCATATAACAACTACTAGAAACTTGAGACATTACCCTACTCCATTCAGATGCTAGCTGAACCCCATGCTTCCCAGCCTAATTCATCTAATCATCATAAAGTCAATTGATTTACACTTGGGGATGTATTTATGCTGGAATGTCACTAAAATGCTCAGCCATCTGAAATTACCAAAAGTCAACCTTTGGGATACAAAAAGAGTTTTAAAATTCTAAAATAATTTTCTGAATATGCTAGTTGTCTTCTTTTTCATAAGCAATAAATACTGACTCATTATAGAAGTTTAACAGTATGCTCTAGCTATCAAGTAAATGATCACAGGTAGCCTTCAATAAAATGTCTTTGGAAATGGAGTAAAATACAGGGTTTTTTTAAACTTTATAACTTATTTTATACAGTTCCTCTGAAAATATAGCTGACTTTTTCAACGAATGCTCTAACCACAATTTTTCATCCCTATAAAAAAGATCCCTAATCCTGAAATGACTATTTAATCAATATCAACAGGGCATACAAGTATGACTTCCAAGGCTTAGCCACAAATCCTGCTATTGTGTCTAGTTCTGAATAAATGAAAGCCTCTATCTGTTTTATGGATGCTTTCAAATCCACTGAGCTTGAGAGAGGTGACGATGCATCTGGTAATAACGGACTACTTCACCTTTTTATGGTATTACACCAGCAAGCGCAAGATACATAAGCAGGGTACATATAACTAATGCTGGTAAATACCAGTGGGATATTAGTCTGTTGACCAATTCTTTTGAGAAATTAGTATAATCTTCTAGAATAAAACATGAACAATTACAAACGTAAGTAAATAACAACACATTGTTAATTTAGAGTCTGTGTCATGTTTCCTTTACAGGTTGTGAAAAGGATGTGTTGATTGATATCCTAACTCAGCGTTGCAACTCCCAGCGGCTTATGATTGCCGAGGCATACAGGGACATGTATGGCAGGGTACGACACAGCCACTTTGTGCTTTCATTTACTTCTTTCTCTCCTGCCTCCAGTACAGCTGGTCAGCTCTTCTCTCAGTCATTCCGGTCAGTCACCAGAACCAAAAGCCTGTCAGATAGCTGGCAGGCACCAGCGAGTTGGCACACAGCTTTGCTCATTGACTACTGGTACCTCTAGTAGTATCAGACTGACATTTACAGTGCAGTAGAAGCACATCTGCCACACAAAGTTAGAAAGAGACATGATAATAAAATAGTATTTTAACCAAAGAAAACCACCATACCAACAGTTACAGGCTTTTTTATCTTACTCACATACTGATTAATGTTCTCCTCGCAAGTACTAACATTCTCAGGCCTCATTCCATGTAATTCCATCCATACACCCACTCATTAGACAACATCTCAGAAGGAGAGAAATATAAGAGGAAAGAAAAACCTGAACCAGCTGCATGATTCAGACATACAGAGAAGCTTTAAGATTCCTTCTTACAATTAACCTTCAAGGATTTTGTACAGCAAAGATGATTAGGAAATTAAAATAATGACAACTTAACAGTTGTCTTTCCTTATTTTTTAATACTTCACTTCCCTTAGTTCTGATTGCAGGAGTAATTTTTAAATAATGTGCATTTGTATTATTAATCCATTTTCCCATAGGAATGTTGTCAGAAGTAAAATGTCTTAATGAATTAATTTCTACTCCAGGTGTGATTCAGGGGTTGACAAATGAACCTAATGTGCATTCACTGAAGACCGTGTATGTTTCTTCAGCATAAATTTAATTTTTAATGTGTATTTGTCCTCCTTCATTGCTACTCTAGCAATTAATTAAATTATATTCAGAAATGCATCAAAACCAAAGCACAGGCCTGAAAAACATGCAGCTCTGAAAACATAATAGTTTATATAATGGGAACCATTTCAATTCAGACTTAGATCAGAACATACCTGACAGCTGTCTAGTAATGCAACAAAACAAAACAAAACAAACAAACAAAAAAAAGACTGTGCAAGTATCCTTTAATAGAAACCCCAGTAGTAAGCTAACAAGCTTTTGGCATTTGCAGTGTTTTGAAGGATGCTAATGGGGAGAGTGAGAAGGAAACTCTAATCCATTACTCAGCTACCTGGCAAGCAAGAACTGAGACACATGAGGGGGAAGAGGGAGGTTCCTTATTATTAATCCAGCATTTGTCAAAAGTAGTGAATTTAGTTTGACTATAAAATATTCAAAAGCACATAACCTTCTAGCAGCCCAAAGCACGTATTTTTATGTACTAGGAGCAATACAGATGATTTTTTAAATTATTCACATGGTGAGTAACACTGAAAAAAGCATAAGAAATCACCTGGATTCTATGTGATTTGATTTCCAGAGGTGCTTACCTCCCACAGATTTGCACAGGGAATATGCCAAGGAAAGCTGCAGATGCTCTGACATGATATTCAGTTTTCTAAAACTTTAAGTAGTAGTTCCACTTACACCCCTGCATTTTCTTCTGTATTCTAATGAATCAGAAACCAACAAACCATTCTGGTCTACTGGCTTATGCATCTATTCTTATCTTACCCATATCAGTAGAACAAGCAGGAACTATTTAAAAGAACATTTTTTTCTTAATCTTAGCCAGAATTCATCTTTGAAAGTCCCTCTTTATTCATTTACAGAGAAAACCACTAATAATTTTTTATTCTGTCTTAATAAAGTGCAACTATTGAAATAATATGTCTATGCATTTTCTTTTTCTTTTCAAGGATCTGATAACAGACCTCAAAGAGAACCTCTCTCATCACTTCAAAGAAGTTATGGTTGGCTTGATGTATCCACCTGCCTCCTATGATGCCCATGAGCTCTGGCATGCCTTGAAGGTAGCTGTCAAATTCAGAATTGCTTAGAGTTGCAGTCACTAATTAGAGTACTGAACATACGGTTTGTAGGGGTTTTTTTGGACATTTAATTGCTTGATAAACTGCTGGAAGTTAGTACACTGGAGTAGTATACTATCATATAGTATAGTAGGTCATCAGAAATACAGTGATATATGAAGTATATTCATTGGTATGCTAAAACCAGACGAAATAATATCCTTGTAATGTAACAAATATAACCCATTTAACAACCTTGGTAAACTCAGGAAATTAAGAAATATTTATACAGGGAAATGTAAGGCCATGTTCCTGCAAGCCATTGTGTATGTTACAAATCAAATTTATTTGCACACCCAGTGTCATACACTAAGACTTCACCTTTGAAAAGACCAATACTTCTTTAGCAGAACATGTCTTTGCACAAACGTTTACAAATTACCCTGTGACAAAGCAATGATCACTCCACTCAAACTGAACTGATTGCCCATTTTAAAGAAAATATTTCATTTTCTTCCCAGGATCTGAGACTGTGCTCCTTACACAACTGATGCTTCAAAACCAACAAAAATACATTTTCACATATCGTGTAATAAAGGTGAAATTCATTGTGGAGGCCAAAAGCACAAATCAGTTCATAAAGGACTTCAATAATCTCTTTGAAAACAGGTTCACTGTTGGCTATTGAAAATAATAATCCTTCTCAGGAAATTCCTGAATTGTCCACTCTTGAAAGATAGGAAGGTATATCAGAGTTCAACACTGGTGTTTTTTTTTCTTTTCATGAATATTTGCTACTGTCCACTGTCACAAATAAGACATAGGTTATATGACTTTGAGCAAGATGATCTATCTTGATAATTTTGAGATTCCCCTCAAAAAAAAGAAAATATTAACACTTCTTCAGACACTTAAATAAATGCACTTTTTAGAGCTACTGATATGTTTTTATTACAGTTGGCATTAAAAAAATTGTGAAATACCTTTGGCAACAACAGAATTATGTCCTTCATTAACACTATTGACAAAATTTCCAAACTTTATTTTTTCTAAAAATATTTTTGTATTCCTAAATAAGGAAGACAATAAAAAACAAACATAATAGCTGTGCTCATGTCTACTTCAGATTGCCTGAACACTTTCTGGGGACATATGCTCAATCTTTGCATCTGATTTCTTTCAGCAAATGCTAAGTTCTTACTAATGCTCTAAAATTATTCCCATTATGTTTCCATTAACATTAGTCTCACTTCATTCCTCACTTGGTAATGTACATGCTGAAATTCAGATTAAATAGAAATATATTTGAAATACAGGGTTTTACTATTAAAATGCACTCTGCACTGCTCCAGCAGAGACTGCTATTCTTCTGTTACTTCTGATAAGCGCAGCATTGCTTTTGTCTAAGAACTGTGGTTTCTACTACACAACATCTTTTCGCATTTACTTCTTTTCACACAGGGAGTTGACACAGAAGAAAAATGCCTAATTGACATATTAGCCTCAAGATCAAACATGGAGATCTTCCAGATGAAAGAAGCCTACCTAATGCGTAATGTTTTCTAACAAGTGCACTCTAGCAGTTGTACTATGTGTGCTCTGAAGGTATCAGCACACATGAAGAAACAGAACTACAAAAATGTAGTTCCTCAATACCGACTGATTCCTGTCCCCATCTCCTCCCCTGACTATATACCAAAGGCTGAAGCAACATGGGTGGGTGGACAGGCGAGTGGGGACAGCGGCTGAGGGCTCCCAGCAGGGCCAGGCAAAGTGCCAGCCCCGTGGCCAGGTCCATGGAGAACCTGCCCAGGTTATAGTGGAATAAAGACCATAGAGAAAGGACAAGTATTTGAATCCTATTTATTTATCCTTTGTTTGGTAATCTTCATTTGTACTATGCAGAGCATGTGCATTTTTGATTTAGATTATATGTTTTTGGTCTAACCTAGAATATAATACTGATCTTCAACAAGATATTGATTCTGAGACTTCAGGGCACTTCAGAGATACGCTCATGAACCTTGCTCAGGTACTGTAAAAACAAGTAGTAAGATTTACATTTCTAAAAAATCCGTAATGACTTTTGATACTATTTGAGAAGTCTTAAATTTTAAGGTGACTGTGGTTGAAGCTAGTTCAACAGGGCTACACTTTCAAACAAGAGAGGGGGGAAATCAGATGAGGGAGAGAGTAATCTTCTCACACTCTGGCTATCAGATGAAGGCAAAGGTTAACAGGTTATTTTACAAAGTCCCCTGATTATTCAACTGCTGATCCTCTGCTCCATCTGTCTCATCTCAAAAGGAGTCTAGTTGCATGTACAAATGTGATTGTCATTTTTAAAGCTCTTTCCTCCATTACCAGAATATATAATCCAGTTGAAACAGTATGTGAAAACAGAGATATATCCACATTTGACTAAGAAATAAAGTATTAAAGAGATCTCTGCTTTAAATATTATGTTTTTTGTGCTACTGCATATGCTAAATCACAGCACGTTTGCACAGAGGCAAAGTGTCACAATGACACACCAACTTCTGCAGTTCTACCAGTTTGTAGTCTTATACAACAAAGTGGTCATCCTTGCCAGATCATAAGCTCCCATTCTCTTTGTAGTCACTGTGCTCATTATCTTCAAAATTTTTTGTAAACCAGAGTAACACATAATGACAAAGGCACGGCAAGGAAATAACAATATACATAAGGTATATCTGTATTTTTATATATGCATGTCTGGGGAAAACGCTCCTACTGAGATATGAAATAGCAGCAGGCTTCCGTGAGGTACAAAGAGCAGATGTGTCAGAAGTAGAAGCTATAAACGGGAAATATTTTTTCTCTTTTTTTTTCTCCTAATAATGAAAACTCTTCCTTGCTTAAAAATTAAAAGCTAGAGGTTAAGCAACCTCACTTCTCATCTTTATTAAAATCATATTTTACCCATCAAACAAACCAAACTTAAAATAATCTGAGATTATATGTTATTAGTCCTTATTTTCTTAAACCCCAGGCATTGATAAGAATGTCTAAAGTCAGCAACTTCTTAGCTAACAAGATCTGCTATTTTTCTCAAGATACCAAAAAGCTGCAGGAAACCTCAACTTTACCCAGTTATACTGTCTATTTTGAAGATTGTTAGTCAAATCAGCCACGTTTGGATATAATCTTATATTTAAACTTAGTGATATTTTATTAAAATATGTCCTTTCCAGTTCCTTTACCATGCAACTTACAGAAGATTATTCTGCAGCAACATTCCCACGCATCCTTTAATGCTTTTTTCAGAAGCCCTTTGCTTTAATTTCTATTAAATCTTGGGACTGATGACACACGTATCTGACTAAGGATGGAAGTAAATGTGCTCCACATAATGAGAGTGAACTGTTCAATTACTATTGTATTGCATTTACAGTTTTCAAGTTCCGCCTGAGGCAGAGTAGAAGTTATAGTTTATAGTCCTTCTTAAAGAAATTAACAGAATTACAAATTCAGGGTGACTAATATTCTAGTCTGAGACCAACAAAATATTATAATTTTCTACAGTTCAAAACATAATTATATAAATGTTACTGGGGAAAGTGGGCATTTGACTCATGTAGAGTATTATTTAAGTTATTTTATTGTTCACTTGTCTGTCCTTGTTTCCTGTGCTTTCTTGTGTATGTAACTTTATGCAGTCATTCCATCATAATTTACTTCAAGTAATTTATCCTATTGCTAGGAATTTCACTGTGTGAAATTTTTACCATTAAATTAAAATATAAATTAACTTTTTTAACAAGAAAGAGCTACAAATCCGTCATTCTACAAGCTGACAGCCAACACATAATTTTAATTCTCCCTTTCACATAAAAGGTAAAATACTGTAAATTTTAAACTAAATTGTTTCAGACACATTTTAAGGCAGTGATTACATGAGCTTGAGATTGTTAAAGAGTTCTGCAACCAAGGCTGATTTGTATCCTTACAAGATGGCTATGGTTAAAAAAGCAATTCCAATAGCTGTGTGCTCTTGTCTTTTTCTAACAGCTATACAGTTCAGTTCATAGAGTGTTTACTAAAGAATTTAGCTTGATTTGTGTAACTGAAAAGCTATTAACTGTATGGAAAAATTAAAAGTATTCTTCAGTGTTTTGTGTATAAAAGTTGTCAAACAATTTCTTAGTCGTGGTTAATTTTAGACAATGATTATGAGCAAGCATTATTTGATGAGCTTGCTCCTATGATTTGCGCAGGGAGAAAAGAACTGAGAAAAGATGCTTCTGGTATTATGTATATTGGTAATCAGTGAATGGCAAATATTACTCTTACCCTTGTTTTCCCCTCAGAGTTACGTACTATAGTAAGCAATATAATATCCCTACTTCTGAATATGGTGGTGGGATGGTGGTGGTCAGATGGCACTAAGAATGGGATAGGTTTATCCATTTCCCCCATTTTTCACTCTCACAAGACTGTCATTCCAGAGTTCCTCTTATTAATGAAAATGAAGACATAACTTGACAACTTGAGGATATTTTCTACATTTTCAAATTCAACCATGGAATATACTTATCCAATCTAAAAGCCCAAATATGTTATCTCAAGAAATCTAAGATAGCTTTATATAGAGATACTTCACATTCCTACAGTGGTTTAGGATTTAACTTTTGAAGAAAATTTTTTTTTTTTTTTCCCCCAGGGAACAAGGATGGAAGGATATGCAGATCCTTCTGCAGCTGCTCAGGACGCAATGGTAAATATGCTCAAATGCGAACTTCTCAAACATTAAAAAAAGAAAAAATAGAAATGTTGAAAAGTGATTTAGGACTGACTTTAAATATTTTGCATGTTTTTTCCATTTTCTGGTATACTAGATTCTATGGGAAGCATGTCAGCAGAAAACAGGCGAACACAAAAACATGCTGCAAATGATTCTCTGCAACAGAAGCCACCAGCAGTTGTGGATGGGTAATCCAGCAGTTCAGTTGTTTAAACAGAGTGGAAAGGAAAAATCTGACTTGCTAATAAAGCCATGCTTTGCATACCAAGACACTCAGTGTGCAGCACAGTATTAGCATGAAACCTAAGCATGAACTGTTGGAGCTCAGACTCCCACTGCTGTTAATGGGATTTTGGAAGTAATGCAAAACTGAACTTTGCCTGATGACTCCTGACAGCTGTAGACAGAACAGACAGGCACCAGGATGCCTAATAACAAAGGGAAGAATGCATGATCAAAAAAAGGCAAATGCCATGGCTGCACAGAGTTTACACATGACACAACAGGAGGTGATTTTTCTTAACAATTTTCTTCATTTTTCCTAAGTAACTTTTATGAGGGGAAACACCTCAGGAGAGGCGGATGGAGTATTTTCAACAAATGTTTTTACGTGAAAACACATTGCTGTGTTGAAGCTTTTCCCTGGAAGTTTCAAAGAAGTTTTTGATGGGAGCACTTCAGTGTGCACATCCACTCTCCCATAATGAAAATACACACAGAAACACAAGGACCGCTTTTATTCAAAATAGAAAATCAAACATACTTGCAAATTGCAAGAAATTCATGTGAGCTCATCCAGATCTTCCACTGTAGAAAAGAAACCTACTGTATCTGTTTGGTGACAAGTCTTTTTGCTCTGCAGTGGAAAGACCGTCTAGTGACAAGTTTATCACTGTGCAGCCAGCTGTATTTCTTATGTCAACTGCTAACAGTAGCTTAGAATTACTTTGCTATCATGGATCAACAAATTCATTCAGCTGGTGTTGATAGGATTAAAATAACATAACACACCTGCTTATGTTCTGCTCTCTTCCTGAGATTTGAGGCTCTGCCTGTACTGTAGTCCTCCACAAGTTTTGTAGTAAGCAGTGAGCTGAAAATTTTCCTCCTTCCCCAAAGGAGAAAGCATGCCCTGTATATTTCCATGTCTGGATACTCTCTGCATTATGCAGAGTGTGTCCATGGGCGGATACTGACATGTTACACAGATCATGCAAGCCACGGCTTCTTGTCACAACCCGTGAATCTCTGGCCAGTTTTAGCCAAGATGAGCAAGGAACTTCCCTCAGTGATCTAACATTCTTACATTACAGAAACAGATGTTGCTCGATAGAGAATTCATTAAAGCTTCCAGCGAAACAGAGGCTGTGGCATGCATTCATTTCATACTGTGGACTGAAGAACCCAGGCAGAGAATCTTCTAGAAGCCAGGTTTCAGGCTACTCATTTAGACTGCCTTACCTGGGGAATATAAGCATAATGAAACACTAAGAATAATAAAGCAAAAAAATGAACTCAATACTTACAGTACCAGGTGGAAGTATCGAACTAAAAAAAAGCAAATTGATCATTATTAATGAACTAGAATAAAACAAAGGTTGTTTTTTTTTTCCCTCTAAGTTTTCCAGGAGTTCCAAAATATCTCTGGGCAAGACATAGTAGATGCCATTAATGAATGTTACGATGGATACTTTCAAGAATTACTGGTTGCAATAGGTAATGTGAAGATACTATTTTTACTAGCAGTAATCTCTCCGTAAATATCTAGTATATTATCTCTTGTGCATCAAGAACACTATTTTCTGATATTTTTATTCACTTTAATCTCCTACATTGTGCAACTAAATTTTCAGACATAATTATAGATTTATATTTTAACTACTTTCCCATGTCTTCATAAATATAAAAATGTATCCATGCAGCATGAGCCCCTGATTGACCAGAGCTAGTATTTGTTCTTTATTTTGTAACAAGTTTTGTGTAATCAATAATAACTGCATTTCAAACTGCTTTTACAAATAGTAAATAATTGGCAATGTTTTCAGGACTTTGGTGGTATGTTAATGAGTCTTGAGCTTTACGTGCCTTTGTTCTTCATTTATAGAATAAGGATAATTATTTCAACAAAGAAGTCATTTGAGTGTATTTCCTGGTATTTAATAACCTCTTTCATACAACAGCAAATATACAAATATAGTTATGTTAGTGAATATTGGTAGCTTAATTTTAAGCTGAGTCATGAACAGCCAGCTTTATATTTCAAGGAGCCCAAAGCCAAAAGAAATTATTTTATAATAATTTCCTGTTTACCTGTTGCAACTGTTCTCTCCTAGTTCTCTGCATTCGTGACAAGCCTTCCTACTTTGCTTACAGGCTTTATAATGCAATTCATGTAAGTAGTCATTCTTCACGTCATAAAAAGCAGATTCCCTTGTTTTGTGTGTTTGATCATTCTTAAACAAGTAATTACAAATCAATCTGTTCAATCTTTGCATGTTTTAAAACTCTTGATACCTACATAAATTTCAAAGCAATAGTGCCTAAGCTACAGTTAGCATTTAACAGTAAAAGGTTAAATATTTAGATACCTTAAAACAGTATCTGTCTGGTAAATTTGTCAATTTTTTTTTGTTTAATTGAAAACATTTCTTTTCTATGGACAGTATCTCCCCCTGCTGTGCAGAACTCAACATACACTTTTCCTATGGCACAATTTTTTGTCTCTGGAGATTTAATAAGTATTGGTAAAAATTAAATAATAAATTAGTGTTACATAAAGACAAATGGTCATGTTTTCTTGTGGGGCTCCATGCAGGTTCTTTTATTTTCTGAGTAGGTACTAATACACTAAACAAAATGAGTGCCAAGAGAAATGTGGATAAATGCAAAGAAACACAAATTCCTCCTATTAGGGAGGAATGTCACTGGAGACATTTTGTTTTGTTTTTCATTCATTAATGAAAATAATGATGCATTATGTTTTATAAAAACAAAAGTATAATCTTTCAAGCCTAATGTTTAGAAGATTGTCATAAGAGTTAGCCATGTGTTAGGATCACCTTAGAGCTGAAATGGCAAAGACAGGAATTCCAAACCAGAACCATCGAACAAAACTTTTGACCAACACTCCTAAAATGCCCCAGTATCCTCCGCCAAATGCTGCCACTACTGCTGTCCAATGTTTCAGCTAAAACAACAAGTGTGGCAGCAAAGAACCAAGAAAAATCCCAGAGCCTGAAAGAGAGAAGAAATATTTTGTCTGAGTGGTCAAAAGGGGATTCTGGCACAAAAAAGGTTTGCCAAAACTACCAGGAAATATCAACTATCAGGAAAAGTGATATTTCTCAGTGTTCTGAGACTGCTTTTCAAGTTAAAACCTACTTTTTAATTTTAAGAAATATCACACAGTTTTTTTCTATAATATATTCAGACAAGGTATGTGATACAGGAAGAAGTTTTTAATTATTAAGAATAAATAGCTACATTTTAATTAATATTTTACTACATTTTCTTAGTGTTTTAGAGAACATAGAAAATAAAAAAAAAAAAAAAAGGAAGAATTTAAAATAGCTTTGCAACCAAGCTATATCCAAATTAGGCCAAAAGCTTTTTATACATCAATTTATAGTACAATATAATAAAACCCACCCAGGATTCAAATGCTTGAAATAATAGTCCTTAACAGTTTAATGGTTTATAACAAAGATTTTTATCTAGTCATCAAACATGTATCAGATTTTCTACATGCAGCTTTTTAACACAGTTCATCACTTGTTTTTTGGAGAACAAGATTACAGTATCAATGATTAGTTGATAAAACTACAATTTAGCATTAAAGAATCTAAACTGATCATCAGTTGTCCCAGCCCTAAACCTGTTTTGACTACTTTTATTGCCACTAGATGTCCCCATTCTCCACACAATTACATTACGAAAATTTATTTAGAAACAGTTAAAATAAACATGTCTGAACACACATTATATAAATTCTAAACCAATGGTTAAGTCTCACTGAATTCACATGTGGCAGCAGTTCTTGTGAAATACATTACTGGCTTCAGTATAATTTGAATGGACTCCACAATGACAGTCAAAACTGCTACAAACAAACTAAATTCCTGAGACTACTGACAAAAGATTATCAGATTTTCCTTGTTAAAAGTTTCGACACAACACTGGCATGTTAGGACCCCTTCTTATTCAGTAAGATAAATTCTATCATTTGAGCACACGAAAACTCTACAGGATAAAACCCTTGAATGCTTAGACTCCTTAAAGTCTAGGATACCTTTATGGGTATATCTTATATACCCTGCATACGTATCTACACTATATGGATATATCTTATCTTTATCTATTAAACATTAATATGAGCATATACAGATAGGCAAATACATATTGTTCAACTGTCAAGTTTCCTCTTATCTTCTCTTTTCATTTCAGGACTTTGGGTTTCACAATAAAACAGTTATTAGGATTCTCATTGCCAGGAGTGAGATTGACTTAATAAACATACGGCAGCGATACAAAGAAAGATACGGGAAATCACTCTTCCATGACATTAAAGTAAGTTTCTGCAAACTTTTGCATATATTCAGCACTAGCATCATACAGACTGTGCACAGCCCTACCAGAAAAATACAGAGGATTAATCTCCATTTAACCACATGGTTTATAAAAAGAAAAAAAAAAAAAGAAAACAAAACCAAACAAAAAGCAATGTATAAAAACATCAGGGAATTTTCAGTGCCTTGGTTTGACTCACTCAACTCACTCCTCCCTCTCTGTGATTTTGTCTCTCCCCAGTGTAAGAGGAGTATATGAACAGGGCAGGACAGTGTCTGCTGAGGAGTAGTTTGCATGAATGGTTTCTACACTAATTGATAACATCTTACTTCATGCTGTGTTCTGCAAGGTTAGGTTGATAACACTTTTGTGCAAAAACAAAATAAATATCTTGTTTTATCCTTATGCTTAGATAGCGCTTTCACAAGAACTATTCGTCTTATACTTTTGCTCTGTATCTTAAAACAAAACTTCGAAACAGTTTAAGTATACCAAAAAAATTACTCTTGCTAAGACACTTTACTTTTTTTATATTGCTATAATTCAACTGCAAGATGCACAGCAACTTTAAGAAACTGTTCTTGAGTTTTTTGTATTGAACTTGAGAAATAATAAACAGATTTGATCCAGGATTGTTTCTAGGTGCCTGAGCAACCAAAGGCCAAGGTATATGAAATTAAAAAGAAACTCAGCCTGTAATCCTTATAAAAACAGTGTAATATCTTATAAAACCTTACAGCAGTCTAGTCCTTGTCACACACCAAGAGAAGAAAAATTCAGATGTGTCGTCACTGAAATATTGATTTTTTTTTTTTCCTTGCAGCATTTTGCATCAGGGCATTATGAGAGTGCATTACTTGCTATCTGTGCTGGTGATGCAGAAGATTATTAAGTAAGAAGATGACCTTTGAAGACTGCAAATCTATTTTAAATAGAAATTGAAGCTATACACAATGCAGTAACTGTAAGAGATCCCTACCTTACATAACAGAAGAGCAAAATCAGTACTATACATCTTCTAATATTAAATCTTTCTTCAGGCAAGAAAAAGATGTTGGCAGGAACCTGGTTTTATTCCTAGTTCTAAATAATATTTCTGCTTTTATGATTAATAGAAATTAATGAAGTGGTAAAATTACTCCATGTAAACATATGTTCATCATTTCATGTCACAACACTCCAAACATTTGTCAACAGGCTCTGGAAGAACCTACTCACTTCCACACCGGCGTAAGAAAAAAATATTTTGTTTTCTTTACTTTTATCAGCAGGATTTCTTCCTGTATGTAATTTTTTTCTTCTCTTTCCTACTTCTTATACTTCATATTTTATGCTCTTGAACGTAACTGTTTTAGTTACTATCAAATTAAGCATCTGCCCCATCTGTTATCAGTCACTCACCAGAATGCTTTTGTACTCTCTTTCATTTAGCCCACATACTTAATGGCATTTCCCCTATTCTTTTTGAAACAAAAGAAAAATTAGACTCAAGTACCCAAACCATTCCTGATTCAGTGCCACTGATTCCAGTGCACCCTGGAAGACGAAACATTAGCTCTGAGCGGAGAAGTTCCAGAGAATTAAACTCTGAATTCCTCCTGTGTTTATTTCATTTTAATCATTAATTGAATATTGATCTTCAGAGCATGGAGGTAAATCCAGGATGCCCTGGGTGGTTTAATTCAGGAGCTGGCTACTAATAGATGGCACCGCACCTCCAAATGAGGCTGACGGATGCGGCGCTCCCTGGAACACCCGCAAACACAGGCTGACAACACCTGGTGACAGCAGCTCACACCGCAAGGAAGAAAGACGGCAGAGCTCAGCTTCGAGTCCCCGTTCCACAGCAAAAAGTGGCGCTGCTTTTAAACCCCCGAGTCTATGATGGGAAGTCCATCCATGCGACTTCCCAGCCTGTGTGCCCGTGCCTGCTGTCAGCATCTTACGGACACAGAAGTGGGGGAAAGTGCGGTAATATTCACTGAAATATGTGCCCTTGTTTTTTTCGCCCGCAGCCACAAAGTGTCCGGCCGGGCAGAGCCGTTCTGGGTGGTTTTACACGGGCACCTTCCGCAGGTGCAGCTCAGTCACACTGAATAAAGCACTGCTACAGAAACCTACAAATACCTGGTTTTGTTTTGGTGCCCCTTGCTCCTGTCCCTTCCCTCAGCCGGTGGAATCAACACTATTTACAGCGTCACCTGGCTTCTCCGAAAACACTGACTTCGTGCTACAACTCCACTGATTCATAATAAAATTTCACTCGAGTCCCTCTTGAGTTCAACTCACTTCAAAACATTTCGGGCGGATGGTGTAATTGTTAAGCCTGAACGTAGGGAGGAACGGCTTTGGGGGGGAAGGGGAGGGGAAAGGAGAACGAGCTGAGCACCGTCCCAACTTCTCAGCACCAGCACGGCCCTAGACAGAAGTTCTGTTCTGATTTCGCAGCTGTAGCCAGGGGCAGATCGCTACAGCCGTACGCGGCAACGCGGAGCTCCCCGCCCGCCCGCCCGCCCGCCGCCCCGGCCGGCCCGCAGGGCGCGAGCTGCGCGCACAGCCCCGCACAAGATGGCGGCGGCGGCGCTAGGACCCCGCGCGCGCGCGCGCGCCCCTCGACGCAACCGCCCGCGCGCCAGGCACGGGGCGGGCCCCACAACCCTCCGCCCCGCCCCCGATCGTTTTCTTTTTTTTAATTGGACAGCCTCGATGTCAATCTCGGGCCTACACCAATCGCCAACGCTCCTCTCCTCGCCCCGCCCCCCGCGGGCGGGTGCCGCTGCCCGGGGAGTTGCCGGCTGGAAGCGGCGCTGGAAGCGCCGGGCGTGGGGGCTTCCCGGCAGCTCGGCCGCGGTCGAAGCCGCGGCCCGTCGGTGCCGCCGAGCTGGAAGCGGCGGGGAAGCGGGAGGAGTCAGGCCCGGGGCAGCAGCAGGAGCGGCGGCCGCGCGGCTCCTCTCCGCCGCCGATGGAGGCGAGCCTGACGTGCGCCGTGTGCCTGTCGCTGCTGGAGGAGCCCGTGACGCTGCCGCTGTGCTCGCACAACTTCTGCCGGGGCTGCGTGCTCGAGTGCCTGGCCTCGGCCGAGGCCGCCCGCCTGCGGCAGCTGCAGCGGGGCCCGGAGCAGGCCCGCCCGGGCCGGGGGGCGCTGGGGCCGGGCCCGCCCTGCGCTCGGGTGCCGTGCCCGCTGTGCAGGAAGCTGTGCCTGCTGCCCCGCGGCGGCGTCGCCGCCCTGCCCGTCAACACTACCCTGGCCGAGGTGGTCAAGCTCTACCGGTCCGGCGCGGCGGGCGCCGCCAAGGCCGGGGAGGCGGCGCTGGGGCCGAGGCCCGGGTCGGACTTGCTGTCTCCGCTGGCGCTCGGGGGAAGCTGCCACAAACACCCGAGCAGGCCGGTGCAGCTCTACTGCCGCATGTGCCGGCAGGCGGGGTGCGGGCAGTGCGTCTCCGAGGAGCACCAGGGCATCTTCCACTCCGTCAACCTCATCGACACGGTGTACCAGGAAGAAAAGGTAAGCGCGGGGGGTCCACTGCGCGCCAGGGGCCCGGCTGGGAGGTCGGGCTGTCCGCTGGGGTTGCACGGGTTGCTTTCAGTCAGAAACGCAAGGAACACTGCAGTGCGGTGGTCAGGAGGGAGGCAGACGGATTGTGCTGCTTTGAGCCAGAGTCAGGAGTTCTTCGTGGACTGCCGGGGTGTGCCTTCCCCTGCTGCCGTCACACGGCATCCACCACACACAGGGCACCACGCAGTATTACAGTATGAACAGATCTGAACCCAGTTTACTAAAACACCTGGAGAGCTGGGGTTTTTGTTTGCTTGTTTTGGGGTAGATTGGGTTTTTTTTTGTTGTTGTTGCCTTGGTTTGTAGTGTTTGGGTTTTTTTTCATGTAGAGACTTGTGGGCTTTGCTGACAGAACACTGATGCTAAGAGTTTGTTGCACGTCTGGATCCAGTTTTTCCAAGTTCAGGAAGATTCCAGTCTTACTAACACCACCAAAATCCACCCACAGATGTTTTGTTTATAGGTTCTCTGAGCTGCCATAGTAATTTGGGTCATAGATAATTACATATTTAGGAATAGATAGTTTGGGTGAGTAATAGTGAGATAAATGTAAAACCAAAATATGTTCCAGTTTGCATGAAGAAAGCAACTGCCTGGCCTAATGCTTAGTGGTAGTAGTTGTGATTTTTGCCAGAATATTAGGGTAGGATGAGCTGTTCATGCCCTGTGCAAATTTGGTGCAGGTTGGCTTGTCATACAGCAATTCTGCTATAGAGTAATTGGAACAATTAGAGGGCAGTGATGAAAAGTACTAAGTACAGCACTGAGTATTCTTTAAGACAGATTTGCTTTTACACTGATTTTCCTTCTGCCTTTCCCATTACCAATTTCCTGTCACTCAGGAAAACAGGGGAAAACAGCCTTTGCACTAGACATTCTACATAAAACTTAGTGTTACTGTTGCAAAAAATCAGTGATAATATTAGTTTAAAAACAGATATCTTGGTTGTGAACAGCTTTCTACTTTATTGATGTGAGGCATAAAAAGTTACTATCACTCAGTTTGCTGTCAAACTGGAATAACAGCACTAAAACTTACATTGTGATAGATGTGTGAAGGGAGATGTTAAAAAAAGGTTGAGTAAAACTGTTTTAACTATAAAGCAGCAGTTCCAGCAGTACACATTGTAGGTAAGCCTAAGAACATTACTTTGAGAAAGAGCAAAAGAAACTTTGTGTACTGATTCAAGAAAACATTAAATGTTTTAAGTGATGTTTTGAATTGCAATCTTTGTTTAATATGTTGTACAAAATAACAGAATAGTTAGGGTTGGAAGGGTCCCAACCCCCCTGCCAAGGCAGGGTCACCTAGAGCAGGTGACACACGAACACATCTAGGTGGGGTTTGAATGTCTCCAGAGTGGAGACTTCATAACCTCCCTGGGCAGCCTGTTCCAGTACTCTGCCACCCTCAGTGTAAAGAAGTTCTTCCTCACATTGAGGTGGAACTTCTCATATTCTAGTTCATGGCTGTTGATCCTTGTTCTGTCACTGGCCACCAGTGAAAAGAGTCTGGCACTATCCTCTTGGCACCTGGGTTTGAGATGTTTATATGCATTAATGAGATTCCCTCTCAGTCTTGTCTTCTCCAAACTAAACAGGCCCAGCTCACACAGTCTGTCCTCGTAAGAGACATGATCCAGACCCCTAATCATCTTCGTGGCCCTCCACTGAGCCATCTCCTGTAGCTCTATGTTTTTCATTATCTGATTCTAGATAAACAACTAAATGTATTTATGGAATGGATAAAGTTGTAATAAAGTGTTTCAACTGTCTTGCAGTTAACCTTCTTCAGCACTCTGAAACAAATGAGAATAATAAATGAGAAGCTGATGAATGAGATCTCAAAACGACCAAACGATACGGATGTGAGTTACAAATGCTGCATATTATATGTGTGTGTGTCTTTGTTTCTCTTCTCATGATAGCTTAATCACAACATGGAGAATCAGGTCCTTGTGGCATAGATCTGTTCTGAGTTTACTTAGAGAAGTCAATGTATATCGACGCTGCTACTGCATTTGCATCTGTTTCTATGTTCTTGTGCTTCCAGATGATGCTGAAAAACGATGTGGAGATAATTGAGCTGAAATTTGGAGAAATTTTCAAAACTCTAGAAATGAAAAAACAGCAATTACTAGAGGATGTTGAAAACCAAAGAGGTAAAAAAGAGAAAGAATTTCAGATTTGGAAGAAAATGAAAGAAACTCACAAGAAGACCATTGAGAATTTTTTGAAGGATTGTGAAAAGCTTGTCCATGAATGTGATCCTCAGCGTTTCCTGGAGGTGATGGCCTTTTGTTTCTATTTGATATCACTTGTGTAATGAACTCAAATAGATCCTGCTATATTGTAGATTATGATTATGACTCAATCAGGAAAAACAAATTCAATAAATGAAAAACAGACTAAAATTAATTAACACTTCATACTTTATTTATAACAACACTTAATTTTTAGAAAAGTTTGAAAAAGCTTTCTTTTCAGCTTGTCAGTGGTGATTTTTAGTGTATTCAGTAGACACCTTTTTCTTCACTAACAAATGAAATTAATGTTGACTGTATAGTTGTTGCTGTAACGCTTGCTGTATGATGCTACCAGCTGTGAAAGTAAGCTGCCTTGGTGCTGGGTGAAGAGTTATTTACTAGTACTGCCTTCAAAGTTGTCTCATATTTCTTTACTTTTTCATATTCATTTTCAAATACTTTATGTATGAAGCACCTCTGTTGCATTTTTAAACTTGTAAGATACTGAAAATGCTTTCTGGGGAAAGATTGGAGGCTGAAAAGTTAACTTGTCTGTGCTGCATGGTGGAGTACTGTGTTGAGATACCTGAGCTAAGGTGATTATACTGATTCTTAAACCTGCCCACCAAGATGTGCAATGGAGGTAAATCCGCCTCTTCAAAGCTAAGCTTTGATACTTCTGGCATATGGTGTCCCTACATAGTGTGTACATTTACATATAGAAGACCCTGAAAGTCTTCATCATAGTGTTCAAGGGAACTGTAGAGAAAAACACTGTTTCTGAATTAGAGGTAAATGCTAGAGGAGTCTGAGACAAAAGTTAATCTTCACTGTTACCCAAGCTACTGTAGATCCTTTAATTTTGTTTGTCAAATACTGTGGCTGCAGTTGTATGGAATTCAGGAAGATGGTAGATATGGGGCAAAGTACTTAAATAACTACTGAATTTTGTTTTCTTCAACTTCCTTTCCAAAGAAACTGCAGCATATTGCTGACTTCTGCAATGGGTCTTTTTGCTGCCTTCACATAAACGGGAAGCTAAGAAAGTACTTAGAGTTGACTGTGTGTCTGGTAACAACTCATTAAGGAAAATATCACTTTTACTCAAAGTAAAAGCAACTCCCACTTTGGGAAGAAATACTGTGACTCTAGTGATTAGTATGTCACTTAACACTTCCACGTCTCTTTCTTAACCTCTTTCTTCCTGTTTTTCGTCATCCTATTCTTCGCCTTCCACATCCTGTTTTCATCTTCTTCCTTCCATGTCTCCTGCTCTGCTTCATATTCTGCGTATTCCTTCTGTTTCTCCTATGTCTTCTGTTCTTCCTCCACGTTTGCCTTTGGTTCCTTGTTACCCTCCTTACCTTCTTCCTCCTGTTCCTCCTGTTCATTTTCTTCCTCTTCCTGCTGTTTGTTCTCTTCCTCTTTAACTTAGCACCTCCCTGCCTGCCCTCCATAACAATACATTGTTTTTGTTTAAAGATTCAGTACAGCGAGATCACCAGGTTTTAATAGGAAAGCAGCTATAATCCAGACAGGTTTTTTTTACTTTACATTACCTGTTCTTTGGGGAGTGCCACTTGATTACAGTGCAGTGCATTTCTTAATGCCACTATCTGCCTGATTTAAAACTAAGAGACAGCTAATAGCATATTGAAAGCACATAGCAGATGCTTTCCTCATCAAGAAATACAAAATAGTCTTTTCATTTGAATGCTTATAAATATCTGAACATCTGAAATGGATTAAGTAACCATATGGATCATGATTTAAATGCTTCATTTGTCTCTGAATGAGTTCTTTTTGTCTTTAACACAGAATATTACAAGATAAATCATCTTCCCAGGCTTTTTTTTTTTTTTTAACATTTGAATGGTTTGGGGTGGTTTGTTTTGTTTTTTGTTTGTTTGGGTTGAGTTTTTTGAATTTTTGGGTTTTGTTTGTTTGTTTTTGTTGTTGGGGTTTTTTAACATTTTAACAAGTTTATTTCCTATAGTTTCATGATATGAAGACAGGCGATTCAGTCTCTTAAGTATTTTGATAAAGCAATAACCTTCTTTTGACAGTTGGAGGAAAACTTTTATCTTACAAGTTCTTATTTATTTATAGGTTGCCTGTGGCTTGAATACAAGGTACATTTTAATTTTTTTCATGTTTTGTTTTCTGTAGTGTTATTTTGGATACTTACGATTAAAAATTAAAAAAAGTTACTTTGGATATCATCAGATGAATGATTTAAAATGAAAATAGTATTGAGCAATTAAGACATTATAATACCTTAAGGTTTTTAAATGTTCTGTATTCCAAATTTTGGGAAATGCAACAAGGATTTTAGTAATTGACTACGGGGATTAGAGATAATTAAGCTTTTGAATTGACTGCCTGACAAAAAGTGAATATAGAAATTCATTAATACTTGGTGATTGGATATTTTTAGGTATCTTATTTTAACTCAGGAACACCAAAGCCTGCTGGAGCTTTTACAGAAATCTTTTAAATGTAAGAGTGTGTGTGGAGATTTTGTAGTGCCTTTGTTTTTGTGCTTCTAGTGCACATATCCTGTTACTTCTTTCTAAAGATTCTTGATTACATTTCTTATAACTTTTTAACTTCCGTTTAAGAAAGAATATTGGAAATGGAGTTCTTTAAAATACATTGTGTTTCAGACTAACGTTAGCAGTGCCCTCTGAAGAAGGAGTATCATTTAGATTCAGGAAAAGTACACTCAGAAAAGTGTAGAAGGGTAATCCTTTTGCTGAACTACAGGCACCCCTTGCAGTTTTCATTGAGTATGGAACCTGCTTCAAATGAATCATCAAGTAGTAAGTTTTAAGGAAAAAAAAAAGTGAGGAACTTGACATTTTATTGGAGACTTAATTTTTCTGGTTTCTTCTCCCTCATAGTGATTGCTTATTAAAATAATTTTTTTTTATATTATGCAGATGTAGTTTAGTTGGCATGTAAAAACTAAGTGTTGTAAATTGGTTAGTTTTTTTCTTTTCCAGAATGAAAACTCAGCTTGACGTGATGAACATAGCATCCAGCTGGGAAAGACCACCAGTGTGTATGCCAAAAAAGATGGATATCAAATCTGTGGTTAATGAAATCGTAGCTTTGGAATTAACACCTGTTAATTCAGGCACTGTTAAAGGTAGGGAAGAAGGACTTAATGAAGACAAGATTTGGGAGGTCACTCTGGAAACCTGCAACATATAGATCCAACTGCTAATGAACATGGCAAAAGCATGCGAGTGTTCGGAAAGCATCCGAGCAAATTAAGTGGATGATAAATTCATTGAGGGATTTTAAATGCATTTTATAAATGTGCTTTCCCTAGAAAGTTCCTAGGCTGTATTTTTGGAATCTGAGGGAAGTATCATAATTTTCATATCCAGCTGGTATTGCCGCTGTCAGAAATGTGTTGCTGAACTAGATGGGTGTTTGTTGTAGTGTGATGTGAATGTTGGCTATGCTCAGATTAAGTGGTTTTACCTCATAAGAGAAAGTGTTGGATTGGGCATCTTCAGGCATTTGGAAAACTGCTTACACAGGCCTTTGGCTTTATATCACAAAAGTTTCAACAATGGCTAGGGTCTCACTTAGGGTAATATACTTTTGTTCTTAATTGGAATCAGTATTTAGGTGCACAGGAGCACCTAAAGTTTTCCATTTTTAATGTATTCTCCATCAGTATTCCTGTGTTCTTTCTAATAGGTCAACCATATGAAGGAAATGAGAACTCAAGTCTATTTAAAAATATCATGAAGCAGTGTCAGGAGCAGAAGAATATACCAAACACATTTCTTGTAAGTTATTGATTATATGGTCTACAACACTATACTATTTTGTCTGTTTTGGCTTATCTAAATGAAATATAATGTCTGCTGCAAAACATTTTTCAGCCTGTAGTGGGACAGGATGAAGCAGATGGTAGGAGGATCGCTACTCGTTTTATGTCGATATCAGAAATGTCAGCATTTCAAAATATGAGTCATGAGGTATGATTGCACATCTGTTGTAAGTATGGCTAAGTTATTATATGTTATGATGCAACTTTCTAAATAGCTGAAAACTATTTTAAAAGCTTTTCTTAGTAGAAAGTTACCCTTCCAATTCTAGAATGAAATCTAGGTATTAAAGCTTTCAGGATTTTTTTTTTCTTCAAAAAGCTGGAACTTAATCTTACTACTGGCTTCAAATACTTACTTTTATATTTTAGTGTGGTTTTTTGAGTCACATCTGTAACCTTCTAATCCAAATGAGCTTCCCTAGTGCTTATATGAAGAGAAAGTCATCTGCCAGTGTTCTGTTTTCTGAAGATAATAGAATTCTGTCTTCTAAGGCCATAGAATTTGACACAAAACTGAATCCAGTCTCCTTTTTGTTTGGTTTCCGATGATGTAGTTATACAATTAGATTTTTTTTGCTTGCTAGTAGTTCCATTTGGTTGGCTGAGTATTGTTCTGTACAGAATAATTGCAGCTACATTTAGTGAAGCGTGGCTGGCAGCAAATCACATTACGCGTGTTCTGAGAATACGAGTGGCAGATGATGGAATGAGAAAGTTGCTTAGGTCCTTTAAATATAGAATGACTTTTCTTTTGCTATATTATTTTGGAGAACATCTGTTTTCTGTTGCCATTAAGAATGCAATTTTATGTAATAACAAAAGCCCCACCACCCAAATTGATTTCAGATGACTGTTTTTCATGAGAAGTTGTCACTTAATATCTAAGCTAGTATTTTTAGCTATTTCAGGTTTTGGTTGTGACTTTAAATATGGTTTCCTATAGTCTCCTGTTTCAAAACCTAATTTGTCATCAGGATTCCTGCTGTATCTTGTTCAGTTGTTTTAAAGTAACTTTTTTCTGTAATGACTTGTGTTCTGTTGCTTTCCAGTAGCTATGGAAAAATAGATCATAAATGCTATAGTATATATAAAAACTTTTCTTCAGTCTTAGGATCATATGTGAGTTTTATAACCTCTGAATCCACAAATGCTATTTTAGATAATACGTTTTTTTGCTGTTGTTGTAGGAGTTACGTTACAAATACTATGTGGAACTTCAGAAACTCACCAATGTCTTCAAGACACAAAATGTACCTGCAAATAAAAAGTATAAATTTGTAACTGCTGAGGCCTCGAAGGATAAGTCCTCAGGAATTCCTTTTGTATCTTCACCTACCAAAGCAAGTAACACAGATAAAATAAAAACGGCAACCCTGCGAAGAGCAGGCCGCTTTGACAAAAGAAACTTTATTGGAAGCATCCCATCCACAAATGCGAACTTCTCTGAAACAAATGGTGACTTACAATTATTTCATGAGGGAAATTCCCAGGAAGTAACCACTCAAGACTCAGACAACTTCAAAGACTTGTTAGGTAAAGAAAAATTACAGCCATCCTCAGCTACTGTTTTGAATGAAATGGACACAAATTCTAGTACTTCATCAGGCGTAAAACCAGCAGCAACAGTAGCTGTTAGTGCTTCAAGTTTGGAATCTCTAGATGTTTCTGCAGAGAGACTTTCTGGTGTACCTTTTACTTTCAGTGCAACTAACAACTCATTACCGAGAATAATTAAAGATAGAGGTACATTTTCCTTTAAAAAGCAGGACAGGAAATGTGCTTTTCCTCAGTTTTATCTGGGGAAATGTGATAATGTGGATAAAACCAATAACCAGGAAAGACATGGTCCTGAAACCAAAACCACAGTTTGTGATTCTTTCACCAGTCCTAATTTAGCAGAAAGTACAAATTCAGCAGAAAGTACAAAGCCATACATTTTGTTTCCCTTTGGCAATTCAGAAAAAGACTGGTTTGCAAGATCAGAAGTTGGCAATTCATTTAAGGTTTTACCACCATCATCGTTTTTCAGCCGATCTGAGACGCCATCTGACAAAAAAATGTTATCTCCTATGAGAGAAAAAACACATTGTGCGAAGGAAACTGCAGGATATGGTACACAGAAACCATCTGTCTTACGGGAACAAAGACCTCATGCCTCAGAATCCAGCACAAGTGTAGCTTGCATTACTTCAGAAACCAGCACTGCTGCTGGGGTGAATGACGTCTCTGAGTCACCCCTTCTCACCAATAACTGTGCATTTCCCTTCAAAAGTAACTTTCCATTGCCTTCATCAGTATTTTCATTTGGAGGTATTGTTAAAGATACCTCTGATTCACTGACTTCTTCTGTGTTTTTTTCTGGAAACAGAACTGAAAAAATGGAAAAGGAGAAGAGCAAAGCTCCTGACAAAACACTTCTAAATCTAGGGAGGCCTGTATCCTCAGAGTCTGCAGAGCCTCCTAGTTACAGTCATCCAAAATGCGAAGGCTCATGCTTTCCTGTGAACTCAGCTAAAAAAGCTGAAAGTGCAGAAATGCTTGGTAATGGTAATGCTTCTTGTAGTCAGCCTTTATGTTCAGTTGTCCTTCCAGTTGAATATGAGAATACATCTTCCACTCAAATCACTACAGCAACAAAACAAGAAAAAACGGTAAAAGATGAAGAAACTGTTGCTGAAAACAACTGTGTGTGTCCTAGGAGGGAAGACAAACTCGAGCCTGTACAGTTTCAGAACGCAGCTTCTTCTGTTCCTGGCACATGCAGTGATCTGTCTTTAGGAGGTTCTGTGTATGCAGTAAATGAGACAGGAGGAATGCCAAGTGACAGCAGTTCTGACACTGAGGAGCTAAGTCAAACATGTGGCCCTACTGATACCAGCCATGCATCAGAATATTTTTCTGTTGCTGAAGACAAAATGTCTACTAGAAGAAAATCAGACATGGAGAAAGAGTGAAATAGAAGATAACTATGCTTAAATAAACTAGAAATAAATAAATGCTACTTAACACAGTAAAAGGTGGGGATATTAGTGATTTTTACAGCTGTTCTTGTCCCTGATTCTTGCCAGTCGAGGTATCAGCAAGTACAGTGCACTAAAGCAATATTTGTAGTGTAATCACAAATTCGGGCAACAACCATAAATGTCATGTCTCGATCAAGATAAAAATATGGCCATAAATGCTGCATCTTCAAGAATGCAGACCTTCTGAGAAGTGCCCCTGGGGCATGTTTGGGGGGTGTAGAGCTGAGGCATCCCAGAAGGCAGGTTGGGTGAAGCCTCAGCAGCAGGAGGCAGTATATTGCTGTTTGGGTACAGCCAGTACCATTCACCTCACAGGCAGGGAGGGAAGAGAGCCACAGGGAAAACAAAGGATGGTAAAGGAATTACTGAAAATTGCCTTGTTTTCTCCCTTTGGCTGTTTCCTTTTCTGCGATGTATTTAATATATATTGAAGGTGCAATTTCTAGTATAATTTCAATAATTCCTCTTACACTTTTGGAATTGAAGCATCACGTCCATGTTCTTGTTATACATTGCAGAAGGGTGTCAGCTACATTTCTGAAATGCTGCCTTTAGGAAAAGGAAACATCACAATTCACTTTCAGTTCCTTTTGGCAACAGCTTGAGTATACTTGGAAAGTTATTAACTTGCTGTTTTGATGAAAGCATTAGGAGAACCTAGTTTTTAAGACAAAAGCTTCCTTTTAAAATCTGTGTAACAACAAGAAAAGGAAAAAATTCTATGTATTAATTAAAACTCACTGAATTTTAGTCTGTGAAATATGATACCAAGTGAGGATAAAAAGACCATCTTTTCTACTTTATTAACCCTTTTGTTGGATCCAAGATAATTATTGGAATGCAGGGACAGTAGTACTATTTCAAAGTAAAGCTCTGTTTCATTTCCTGTTCACTCTTCACCAAAAGCTGGTGCCAGATTTTAAATTAATTTTGTATTAGATGGATATGTCAACTGGCAAGTATTAAAATGCAGAATGTTTAATATTCTTTCAGACTTCTTCAGTGGCAACTAGAAAAGTCAGTAATCGGCAAATTATCTCTGTAACTTTATAAGAGAAATACTACTTAAATTTAAATCTCTGCAACAGTTACTAATATACTTGCTGTGACATAGTACTTAGAAATACTGTTGTTGTTTTAGGAAATGTTTACCTTATTTGTTTTGAATTCTTGGCCTCAATTTTTCTGTGGCAGTGCATTCCTTTATTAAATATGCTGGGTATTTCTAGTATTTATAAAACTTGAATAATCTTATCTTTCTGTCTGCATTATAGTAAGGAAGGTAGTGAAAATTCTCTTAATTGTCAGTTTTCTAGTTCTTTATGTTCATCTCGAAAATATTACTGTATTTCAGTTTTCTCCTAAGAATTTTTCTGCTTTTATCTCTAGACATTCTTACCATGTTTTTCTACATGTGTAGTAGAGGAATGGAAAACAAAGGCTAAGTGAGATGATCATGGCAGAGTGTCACAGATGGAAATTGGTCTCCCTCTGATAAAAGTGAGAGAAATTGAACAATTTTAGAGAGTCAAATAAGGCACCTATAAAATTTGTTGCTAGAAAGTTGTAGGAAATGTTTTTTTTCTGCTTCATTGAAAAAAAATCCTAATGAGCTAGGGTTAATCTCAAACCTTTGAATTTTCTTAGAATATTACTTCTTTCCAACATGAGGTGGTATAGAATAACCTGCATGTCCTAGCCATGCCCCCTCCTGGCTACTGCAAAAGTTCACCCTGTCTTACCCAGAACCAGGAAAGTCAAGGATCTTGGATGAACATTAGAGCCAATTCAAAGCAATTATGGGATTCAGAGCTGTCCTTCGTACATGTCTGCTAATTATCAGTAGAGAGTAACTTACATCACTTCCTTAGGCATTGAGGATGTTGTCAAAGCCTCACTTTCCTACGCTATCTAAACATAGGCGTGTGTGTATATGTTTTCAGATTACAGGTAGATGAAAAGGTAGTGTTAAACTGAAGCATTTGTATGAAAATACTGCTGAAAACTTTGCTATTCCCAGAAAAAAAAACCAAAAACGAAACACCAAGAAAATTAGTTTAAAGGCACATTTTACTAAACTCAGTGATTTGTATTACACAGATTTCTTGACGAGTATGCTATAAGTGTCCTGGATCTTTTGGACTCTTAAAAGAGGTGAAAAATGAAGCAATAGGGTTGGAACTTTTTATTAATCAAACTTCCCTGTTCTGGTATAAAATCCTCTATATATTTAAAATTTTGTAAGCTAAACCTGCAGACCAATTTAAAAGCTTTTATAATGGTTCATGAAGATACTATTTCATAATTTAATAGCAATCTTGGAAAACAGAACAATTTATCTTATTATAATTGCTGAACATCCTTCACAAAGGAGCTGAAAGTTTCTAATACTGTCCTACTGAGAGCCTAATCTCACCAGCTGTCAGAACTGTGACATTTGTTCAGTACATCTGTGAGAGCCATCTTAACATATATGCCACTGCCTGAAAAAAAAAGTGCAAGTGAAAGATAATGTACAATTACTTAGTTTTGCAATCTATTAAAAAAATATTTAATTGACATTAGAGCTGCTAAAATGTCAATTGGTGAAGGTTAACTTCCTAAAGTAAACTTTGTATTACTGATTATTAACTAAAGCTTTATTCTGAAATTTCACTTGGTAACTCAGATGTAGTAATTTTCTAACTTAAAGGCTGCTTTGGGTTTGTTTTATTCTTCAGGTTTTATTCTTCAGTTTCTCTTCGTAGTCTTTGCTTAGTTGTTTAAATGCCAGTAGAACATTATCATTTGGATCATCACATAGTTCACTCAGACTTGTTCTGGTTTAAAAAAAAAAAAGACATAATTGTTTCATTTCCATAAGTTGCTTTTGAAATGAAATCTACTGTATTCTAAAAAGCACAAGTTTATCATACCCAATAGCCCTAATGGTGAGTGAAAAATCCTTGAGGGCGTTGTAAGCATCTCCTTCATTTAACCTGAAGAAATAAAAAAATAATAATCAAATGTATATGCACTATAACTGTTCCACCTCTAATACACCCAGTTACGTAGGTTGGGTAAGGATGCAGAGAGCACATGGCATGACCTCTTAACACTGGCATATTAGTTCATTAGGATCAGTGTGGAAAAAAATATAAGCCTAAAATAATAATGCTGTAGAGGCTCATGTTTCTATAATTGTATTAAACATACAAGACTCATGAGTAATATTAGAAACGATAATTTATTTATATTATCTTGGGAACATGGTTTCAAATATTGGAATAACTAACCTGTCACAAGCTAAACTGGAGCGCTATACTTCAGATGAAGCTGCTGGCTAATCTGAGAGGAGATTGTGTAAGCTTTCTACCAAGGAGGAAGACCCTATATTTTGCAAAAAGGACCACTGATTACTAAAAAGGAATTTAATAAAGTCAGTTTCCAGTAATTAAGAATAGCATTTTTTTTAATAGAATCAATATTGTGTTGAAATACTGGAATTATAGAAGGGTTTGGGCTGGAAGGGACTTTTAAAGATCATCTAGTCAATCACCTGGGTCAGGGCAGTCCCAAGCACAAATCCAGGCTGGGCACAGAATGGATTGAGGGCAGCCCTGTGGAGGATTTGGGGGTGTGATGGTTGATGAAAAACTCAACATGACCCACCAATGTGTGCTCACAGCCCTGAGAGCCAGTTGTATCCTGGGCTGCATCAAAAGCAGCGTGGCCAGCAGGTCAAGGGAGGGGATTCTGCCCTTCTGCTCTGTTCTTGTGAGACCACACCTGGAGTACTGCATCCATCTCTGGGGTCCCCAACATAAGAAGGAAATAGAACTGCTGGAGCAAGTCCAGAGGAGGGCCACGAAATTGATAAGAGGACTAGAGCACCTCCCCTGTGAAGACAGACTGGGAGAATAGGGGCAGTTCAGCCTGTAGAAGAGAAGGTTGCATGGAGACCTCACAGCAACCTTCCAGTATCTGAAGGGGGGCTACAGGGAAGACAGAGGGGGACTCTTCACCAGGAATTGTAGTGATAGGACAAGGGGCAGTGGCTTCAAACTGGAAAAGGGTAGGTTTTGATTAGACATTAGGAAGAAATTCTTTACTCCAAGGGTGGTGAGGCACTGGAACAGGCTGTCCAGAGAAGCTGTGGATGTCTCATCCCAGAAGTGTTCAAGTCCAGGTAGGATGGGGCTTTGAGCAACCTAGTCTAGTGGAAAGTGTCCCTGCCTGTGACAGGGGGGTTGGACCTAGACGATCTTCAAGGTCGCTTTCAACCCAGGCCATTCTAACATTTTATAGTCCCAACTCCCCTGCTATGGGCACGGACATACTTTACTAGATCAGCTTGATAGAATCAATGTGATACTGTAATTGGTGTATTTCCATGTGTCTCCATAACGTGGCATTATTGCCAAACTCTCCTACTGTAACCATAACACTGCATGCAATGTGTATTCTAATTATTCTGATGAGAATCTGCTTTGAAGAGTTTACAAAAAAGCAGCATATATTCTATGCTGCCAACAGCACTCCCAGGGTGCGGTAGTATTCTCTTACTCAAAAGTTACTGGCTATGAGTATGAGACCAAAATTAAGATACTTGATAAGAGGAGCTGAGAGAGGGAGCTTGTGGTTGAGCTTTTTTGAACCAAGTTTGGAAATAAAACAGTTACGTGAATGGCTTCATTAAAAACTAAAAGCTAGACATTTTATAGAGAGATGGATTTAATGAATGAATTTACAGAAGGCTAGTGAGGATCAAAGGCAAAATCGATAATAATGAAAATTATACCTCACATTTAGCAAGTGATCTCTAAAAGTTTGAAGAAGACAACAGGACAGTAAGAGCAAAATAAAGAAAATCTCAAATCTAGCTTCTGAGAAGACTAATGCAGAGTATAAATTGCTTAATTAGGAGGTGAAAGACTGTCAAAGATTTTTTGTTAGGAGCTGTATCAAGTGTGAGAGCTTGACTGGCTCATCATTAGAACTTTCAGGGTTTTTTTATGTAATCAAGGTTTTCTTCACAATGAAGAACAGGGAAGTCCCTGAAATTAGGATTTCCAATGCAGTAGTCCAGAAGATGGTAACATAGTACCAGAGAGATGTCAAAAGATTGGTCAAATAATACAGAAACAGTTTAAAGGTGAATGAATGATCAGTGTTAAAAAATACAGGCAAGACAACCTAAAAGTAAAGATTAAAACTCCAGTTTTGGAAAAACTGCAGTGTATGTGATCCAGGCAAAAAGAAGAGAGAAAGACTGCATATACCATGGACTTAAACATGAAAATATGATTCCATGTGATAGTGGTTGGCCAGCTTGGGCAAAGAGGTTTTTTTAGTCTACGGTTGTGCATTGTTTTTGCTTTTGTTTCCTTTAAAGAGAAATCCTAGTAGGATTGATTTATCAGGCCAAGTTGCTAAATGCTTAGAAAAAATTAGGAAAAAGAGAAGTTTCGAAGTAGTACCAATATAAATACTACATTACTGACAAATTTTGCCTGAGTTTGTGTTTTGGATGCCTGTATCTTTTGACACTGATTCATTCACTCATTAATCTGTTTCTGTATTATTTGACCAAGCTTTTGACATCTCTCTGCTCCTAAGTTACCATCTTCTGATCTACTGCACTGGACTTCCTCATTTCAGGGAATCTCCTTTTTCATTGGGAAAAAAAGCTTGATTAAATAAAAAATGTTCTGAAGAGCCTGTCAAAATGACTCATGTTGCTGAAGTCAAGACTTCCCATTTATGGTCCTATTTTGAATAGCCAGATAATATTTTACAGCCATTGCCATTAGACTTCAGTTTGGTTTATTCCTATTAAATCATTCAACTAATCTAATCACATTTAACAGCTATTTCATCCCTAAATTCTGCAGGGAGAAGGTTTTAAAACCAAAAAGATGAACTTGTGTACCATATTGTAATGTTTAACAGTATTATAAATGGTAGTACATACCAGTTATCAGTTGTCAGTGCAGTCAAGGAACCGTGCCTATAAAAGTCCAGTGCATATGCATTGAGTGGCATCCTCCTTCCCTGATTATCGTACCTCTTCAAATGAAGTAGGGGGCAGTTTGTGACATTTATGCCAAGAGAACGTAAGACAGCCTAAAACAAAAAAAAAATTATTGAATAGATATTGTGGTTTTGTTTATATGCCTGTTTTGTCAAACCTACAACTTTAGGCCCACAGCTGAAAAGTTCCACGCTTCTAATCCACTCCAAAAATCTTCACAAGTACATCTAGACTATAGACACAGGAGAGAGTTTGTTAGTAATGTGATTTAAACTGCTAGTGCAGCTATAGGGTGTTCTGCATAATTTAAAGTTTGACGAGGCAGCTTTATTTCTCTTGGGTTTTAGATTAGGATTTTTTCATATGCATAGATCATCTATTAAAACTCACTGACGCTTTGAATTCATTTTACACTTAAACATGGAACATTTTAAGGATGAAGGTGAATTTCAAATCCCTAGTTTTAGGAATTTAATTTTTTACTATTTACAGAATTATGAGTTGTGTTAATTCCCTAATACTGCAAAGCCCATGTAGAATAACACAGCAAAATGCAAGTTGACAGTAAACATGTTGGTTTATATTAGCATTAAGCTAACTCATATGCTATCTAACACAATTCTAGTTACAAAGCAATCAGTGCCATATTGCATTACTGTGTGGTTGATTTAAAAACAAAAATGAAAATTCCTGACAGGGAGAAAACAAACTGGGCATATGGTTTGAAATTTTAGAGTATTTTACTTGTCTCAGAATCAAAAGCAATGGAGACCTTGCAAGAAAGCAAAAAAATTTACAGATTTTTTTTTCTGAGTCCATCTATTCTGTGATTTTTGCACTGTGACAAGGTGGTGCTGCTTGGTGCTGGATATTTATTTTTTGACACTTTTTGAATTATTTCTCCTAAAGAGTGACACTTGGAAATAGTGCTATCATATTAGACAGAGGGAAGAAGATTGTGATAAAACAAATACTTTATTAAACTCCAATAAAATTCTGGTCCTCAGGCAAAAATTACTTACTTTATTAATGATGTCCCCATGAAATAGATCATTATCAACCACTCCAGATAAACATGCAAAAGGTGAGATGGCAGATATGCTTTTGGTGTTGTCCATCAAATAAGATGCTAGTTCAGAGCCATGCCAATTCTGAGATGTAAAGTCTAGACAAGAAGTTTCATATACAACATAAGCTATTGAGACACAACCCCCCTTTTAGCAATCTAGTTTAAAAGTGGTAAGTTTTCAGTGCAGTAGATAGTGACAGGAAGTAGAGTTAATGTGCCAATGTTAAATCCTTCTTGATAAGATCTTTGTTTATTTTTTTCATAAGAACTTCTGTGTAGCTGGTTATAGTGTCTACGAAAGAGCTTTCTAGTAGTAAGAATTACTACGTCTCAATCCCCCCTTGCGACTTAAACCTTTCTTCTTGACTCATCTATAGCCAAAATTTCTAACAGCTTGAAGTTATGCCAAAAACAAAGGCAATGTTACTATTAGAAGACTTAGTTTACGATCATCTTTTACTCTGTCTTATGTTGAAGGACAGAATAAAGGATGGCCTATATTTGAAGTGCTTTCTTATTGCAAAAATAGTATTTTTGAAGGCATGTTTTTTTAGAGGAGCTAGGCAATGGAATAGTGGTATATTATATTGCTTTTATATCTCTCTTACGGAAAGTAACTTGAGATTATAGAGTAGTTAAATATTTTTCACTCAATAGCAAACTATATTGCTTGGTAATTTGCTTGCCCTTTCATATTGCTTTTCTTATTAAACATCACTTATTGGCATAAATAACTCAGTTGATTTAAAAAAAATTGTGATGTTCTTTAATTGATACTTCAATCTTAAGGCTGTTCACGTGCTGAATATCTAATCTTTGGCAAGATTCTGAAAGCAATTCAAGTATTCTAGGCATTTGAGGATCTGCAAATGCACTGATGATCATATAAGAAGGCTTTTATTCAATAATTTTACTTAGGTTTTTTTTCTTTTATAGAAAAGTCCCTTTGTTTTTTTCCCCTACAGAATAATGGAAGCATAGCAACGAAAATGATCCTTCCTCGTACAAAACTTCTGCCACAAATTAATTGGTAACTTTTGTAAAACAAAAATGAAATAGAAATTGTAGCTCTTTGTTACTGTATCTCAAGTCATAAGTTTTTTCTTTGCAACATAAGAATTAACCTTATTTTCCTAATACAACCAATTTCACAAATTATAAACATGGATTAATTTTTCACTTCATACCTGTCTTTGACAGTGGAAGTTTGTATTCTTGTTCCATATCTGCCAGCTTGGCAGTTGTCAGAAGAAAATGAGCAAAATATTCCTGTACTCTGGTGTTGTATTCATCTAAAGCATCTGCAAAGTCTTTTGGTAGATCTTCTAGGAAGACCTTAAATAACATGCAGTTTATTGCTTAATGTAGGTAATTTGTCAAAAATGTCAGTTCTACATTAGTCCATACATAAAATATTAGTACACACATAGCATATTGATAGAAGGAAAGAGCAGTTTCAAACTTTACCCAGCTTGTCAGACTGCCTGGACATTTGGAATTAACAGACCTTAAAGATGAACATGAATTTCAAGCAGAAAAGGCGTGGAAGATAAACAGTATAAAATTCCTTACAGGTTAACTTGGCAAACAGCTTTACTAGATATTTCTATCTAGCTATAAGTGGCCTTTTGAAGGGCTGCCTTTCTCAGATCTTGTTTTGTCTATTTTGGTGTTCAACAGGTTTTCTTACCAACATGACAGACTCATGGCTGCCATTAGCCACCACAGCCTTGTAATTCCTCCTACATGACTAACCACTTCTCAGAAATAAATAACATTTTTTCTCTTGTAATGCTTGCCACATAACTGGCCACATAAACAGTTTAATAAAGAAGAAATTTCCTCTGTTGTTCCAGCCATAGCAGTGTTCTCCAACATTTTAACGCCTTGCGTTAAAAGAGCCAACAGGAGCACATTACAAATGTCTCACTTCTCTGCCTGCACCCATGTTAACTTTGTGCAGAACTAATGGTAATGCTCATCACACTAACACTATCCCATTTTTTGAAAAAGCCTTAAGTCTACAGTGTCATGTACCACAGAGCATGCTGGTGTCTTTCTGGATCACTGGTATGTCACAAAAAACTTCAACTCCCTAGATGGAGACAAAACTCGAGCAGAGTGAGAAGAGGGAGGAGGTGCTCCAAGTAATGAAGTAGAGATTCCCTTGCAGCCTGTAGAGGAGAGCACAGTGGAGCAGAGATTTCCTTGCAGCCATTTCTATGGAGAGGACCATGCCAGAGCAGATACCCACACTACAGCTTGTGAAGAACCCCACACCCAAGTCACTGAATGTTTTCTGAAAACTAGAGCCCATAGAGAACCCACAATGGAGCAGATTTATCCTAAATGACTGCAGACCACAGACAGGACTCATGCTGGAGCAGGGGTGACGTGGATAAGGAAGGAGCGGCAGAGAGAGTTGTTAAGAATGGATTACAGCTAATTTCTCATTTCCTATCAGCCATGTACTACTTGGGGTGTGGGAGAGGTAAAGCAGTCAGGAATGAAGGACTGAAGTTAAGCCTGGGGATGGCAGAGGTAAGGGAACGTGGTGTTAAAATTTTGGGGTTTTTGTTTCTCACTACCACAATCCCTTTTAATTGGCAACAAATTGATTTAATTTGCCACAAGTTAAGGCTGGTGTGCCCTTGATCATAACTGGTAAGCAATCTCCCTATTTCTTGTCTCAACCTACGAGCTTGAGCTCCTTCATACTATTGTCTCCCACTGCTGAGATGGAGGAGTAAGAGAGCACCTGGGTGGGCAGCACCAGGCTGCTGTACATCCATAAAGACACCAGTCTAACTGAGAAAAGGAAACAAGTTCTTTGAAGTGGTACACAACACAAGTTACAGTAAAGACAAATACTTTCTCTACCTTTGACTGGGTTAATTTGCGTTTATATTTCATTGAGCAGGCTGGAAGATACTTTCTCCCAAATAAGTTTGCTAGAATGAGAACTAGCGTTTCCAGGACATCTTCTGAAAAATCAGTTGAGCCTATGTCAAAACAGAAAGGGCTTGGGTTAAATATGAAAGTGTAAAAAAAAAATTATGGTTTTTTTTTGTTTGTTTGTTTAGAATAAACAACTCCCCTTCAGGAGTTTCTTTGACATAACAGCTTCTTGTCATAACAGCTGTCATAACAGAGGTTATGCAAAACTAGATTGGATAAAGATCAACTCATGAGATACAAAATAGTAGGTAAGTAAGCAATTAATAGTATGTACAAGTCATTACTGTATTCCTGTATGTTAACATATTGTACCATATCTCATTGGACAGAATAGATTTAACTCAGGTAATGAGACCTTAGTAGTACTTACTTTTTCATTTGTTGATATTCATAGTCATCGATTTTATTTGCTACATAGAACTCAAATGTTACTCTGGAGTCAGAATTGTTAAATTTTCTATGTATGGCATTACTTTTTACCTCATCAGAATGTTTCACAAACAGCAGATATAAGTTCATGATACCAGCATTGCCATATGTGTGCCTTGGTTTCTCAGACAGAAATTTAAGCATATGCTTAGGAATGTGTAGAGGCAGAGCTCAAGGATCTGAAGATGAAGGTGAGGCACGCAAAAGATGGCAGCAGCAAGAAGGCATCCAGAATCATTGGGGTTACAGACCCTGCCATAGATTGCAATCAACATGCATGGAGTATTATTTACCTTCAATTGGCTGGCACAATTTGTGCAATAAACCTTTCACAAGAAAGCTCACTAAAACGAAATTTGAAGGTTCATGATAGTACAAGTGTGTCACAAGTCCAGCAAATCCTATGGGGTTACATTCTTGATCCAAGTAGCCCTATTTAATTTGAAAGCAAAAAAATAGCTTAGTTGTAAAAGATGAAATTAGATACAACAAAAATATAAAATTGTGATATTCAGAACAGTGTTTCAGCCTAATGTATAGGTACCTATTGAGATTACTGAACTTACACTGAAAGGCAAATATTTGTCCAAGTACAGATTTTGACCTCATAGATTTCAGTCATGTTGCAAATGAAACGTGCACACAGTCATCAAACTAAGACCTGATGCAATGTGCATTAAAGAGAAAAATATTAATCTAAATGTTTGACAGGATAAAAACATAGCAAGAGTGATCTGTCAAATGTTTTGCTGCAAGATGTTTGGATGCTAGAAGCTTATGTAGTTTTAAAAAGCAACAGGACAAGCTCATGGAATAAAACTCCTTTAAAGGCTACAAATTCCAGGACAGCTCTCCTATGAGAGATCACTCTGCATTGTGCCCTGTAAGCAAGTATGGAGTATCCAGAGAATCATCATCATACAGTTGTCTTTTTTTTAATATGCTAATAATTGGAGGCAGGATACTAGGTATGTGGGCCAGGCTTTGTCCAGTTCTTATGCTAACTATAACTTTTTGGAAACATTACTAATCTCTCCTGCACATTGATCAGATTCTCCTCTTGAACAGAAGCATCAGACCCGTCATCTCGAAAACAGCAGACACCCAGAAGAGGAGGCAGAAATGTAGATTAGGACTCATACTAGGAGCAGGACTGGGAAACCTGGGCCCAGATAGTTTGTTAATGTAATCACTTAACTGCCTGTAGTCCTTGGCTGTAAGCCAAAATGGAGTCATGCATAAAAATTTTCCAAAAGGGTATCCATAAAACTGAAAACTATTATTATGGAGAAATGTACAACTAATTTTCAGTCTTACCTAAGATATACTTCCTAAACTTTTGTTTTGGAAATCATGTCATCCTTAGTATGTTTTAAACTCCTATCAGTTCACATGCATGCATTTTCATACATAATATAAATCCACAACTCTTAAGTTTCCTAATCTATTTGTAATCTTATAGACCATTGCCTGTTGAATTTATTCCATGACATAAGCAGCTCAGAAGTAACCTGAGACTTAAGACATTAGAATTTTATGCGTTTCCTTAAATTTGTAACACAAAGAAATAGCCTATTGCTATGAAATAAAAAGTATATTGTTCATTAAATTAAAGCATGCAAACATAAACAAATAAGAGTCTGTAGATTTAAGAAGAACTATCCTTTATGGGAACAAGTCAAAACGTACCTCTTTGATAAGAAATTGCAAGGAAAACACAAAATAAATTTTTAATATTTCAGCGAATCTTTCTTTTCTGAATGACATCAGTGAATGCTTCAACACTGACAAAGCCTGGTCAAATAAAAAGGAAAAAGAAAGTAAAAAAAACCTAGAAATCAGAAATCCAAAGGAATGTTGATACTGTAACAAGAAAAAAAAATGAATATCCAGCTTCTATGCTTTGTTTCATCAATTCGTTCTCAGAATAAAAAATGCTATGTGGAGGTTATTTAAATTTTATGTAAATTGAATACCTAACTATTGGAAATGCTTGTGAAAAAAATCTATCCTCTGTCTGCCAAATGTGTGTCATATTCAAAATTTATGCTGAGGTTTGTAAAGTTAATTACATTAAATTCATACAGAATTGTGTAAAAGACAAGGATTTAAATATCATTAAACTAAACCCAGGAAGTTTTGAAATTACTCCTTTCACTATAATACCTTTTGAACATAATAAATATTTAACACAGAAGTTTACCAATCTCCTTTGTTATCTTAAGAAGACTTATGTCTGAATTCATTTAGTGAGTTCTCGAAAATAAATGTCTATATGCTGAAGTGGATGTAAAAATCAGATCATCTGGAGGTAAGAGTTCCTTAACACTTACAGGAGGAGATCTCTGACCAACTTGAAATCTGTATGGGTTGTCACTGCATTAAATGGCAAGAATAAGAATTCTTTGGTTACAGATAGTTAGTATGTGTATTTAAATGAGTTAACAATACATAGAATTTCGTCATTGTTTCAACTGAGATAGAACTTCATAGCACTTATCTTCCCTATGGAAACATATGTTCACACCTTTTCTTCAAGTACAACTAAAATTTTAAATATTGGAAGAGTTGCTGATTCTCCAGTTTAATGCATATACTGCACAGAACAAAAGTTGATAAAATTATCTTCATGCTAGTGGCATTCTTTCTGATGATAAAATTTATTGCAAAGAATAAATGTGTGACAATGGACAGTAGAATACCGTGGAGAAGATGGCACAGGTACTAGAAGCAGTTATAGCAGAGTATACCATTTCATTTGGGCAGGCTGTTTACTTGAGAAGTGCATAACTTTCTGCTCATGTTAAGGAAACAATATTATTTAATTATATTGAAGTTAAGAAAAAAATATTAAACCTTTGCTCTAGCATCTGCTTTGTCATCAGCCTTCGCAGCAAACAGCATGAGTCTCAATACTAAGGAAACAGTCAGAGGAAACTGGCCTTTCAACTGAGGTACATTGGATTTGATAAGTCTTTCAACTTTGGGCAGTGGAATGTCATAGAAGAACACATTTCCAATCATATCTTGTCCCCGTCTTCCAGCACGCCCAGACATCTAAGAATAAAATATTTATTAATTATATTGTTAATACAATAAAATTATTAATTTTTAAACACATAACTTGTATATACAACCTATACAGTCTTAATAAAGCATTTATGCAGAATTATTAAAATAATGTATGCAAAATATGTTGTACCTCAAATCTAGCTGGTTTACAAATGTGGTGTGTTTCCTTACTTTTTTTAATATGAACTTCCAAATTTAATGGAAGACCTAAACACTGGCCAGGACACTTACATTCTCTCAAATGTCATTTTAACATTTATTTTTCTTCAAGGTAAATTTTAGCTTTATTTATATCTATACACCACCTTTGTTTTCAAGTTACCTTCCGTTCCGAATAATTTCTGAGTAAATTTGGAACAAAGGTAGTCTCAGAATGAATGAAGAGCAGAGAATATAAAAAAAGAGCAGAGAGAACCTTCCTATGGGTGTATTCTCTTGCTTGGATCACCTATCCTTTGTCTGGTCCCCTTGTAAGGACTTGCCCCTTGTACCAGATGATGTGATAAAGCTGGAGTCATAAGTATGTATGTGCAGCAGCAGGGAGATGCACACAGGTCCAGGTATTGCACAGATCCACTCACACAAACTCTGAGAGCCACCTGCTAGGTGATGCCATCAACTGTATACAGCCTATAAGGCCTCTTCATCCTGAGGCAAACTGGCAGTATTTCATGAATACTGGTTTGAAAAGTAGCACAAGAACAAGAAACAGGTGCTGATGAAGAGGTTAGAGTCCCTCAACCCACCCAGTAAGTTGTGCTGTGAGTAGAGACATTCTACTTTATTGCATTTACAATCTCAGCTACAAACTGCTGTGTGGCATTGTAAAGTGCCACTTCCAAGACAGAAAGAACTAAAATGTCCCCATTAATCCACTCAACAATCTTTCATCATTACAATCCCACTGTATGTTCTTACAGTGTATTTTTCACTATGTAAAACCCTGGCTAGAACCAAACAGCTTTTGTTTTTCCAGCTTCCATAACTAAATGCCAAATATATGCCTTTACTTCACTCAGCAATTGTAATCTTATAACTGCTGAAACAGGTCTTCTGACTACACACTGTAGTACACCCGTATACTGTTCTTGTAATAAGAAGTGGGTGTTCTATTTCCATACCTGTCTGTAATTTAAGGCATCTAAAAAGACAGAATCTTCAGCGAAAACAACAGATTTACAAGGCATGTTGATTCCTAGAGCAAGAGACGAAGTAGCTGTGACTACCTATAAAATATCAAACACGAGTGTGTCTATTAGAAATGGCAATATTCAATTTAAGAAAAAAACAACACCTGTAATATTCAACTTAAATCAACA
>JAYRBT010000139.1:34983077-34996417 GCA_036023395.1 Myiotriccus ornatus
TGCACTCAGGATGATCTGCTCCATAACCTTGCCAGGCACTGAGGTCAGGCTGACAGGCCTGTAGTTTCCTGGGTCTTCCTTCTGACCCTTCTTGTGGATGGGCATCACGTTAGCCAGCCGAATGTAGTGAAAACATAACTGAACTAAGATATGCAAGTTTGACATAATAAATACACTGTCAAAAAGTGCAGTATGGGTCTATGGTATACCTTATCATCTTTAAAGTAGTCTTTCCTCTTCTGTTACTCATCTGGCCCAACATAATCTGCAATATACCTATTATGAAAAACTACTTCTTACAAATCTCAGATGATGCCAAGCTGATGAATTGCTGTAGTGCCTAGAAAACTCCTCAAGTACAGAATGAGCCTCTCTCACAAACAAATTTCCTTGAAGTGATCTGAGCTTCACACAAAACTCTTCTTTTAGTATGAAAAGACTGTGCCATTACAGTAGGCTAAGTTTATTAGCATGTCCTTCCCTAGTCTTCATAGAGTTAATTCCTGCCATCCCATCCAAAGAAACACAAAAATATGTACTTACCTTTATCTAGGGATTGTTCTTTCCACAGTTAAAAACAGACATTCAAAACAGACATTTCTACAGTACATTTCAAAGAATTACTTTGACATGTTTCCAGGAAAACTCTTACCTTATTTATTCCAGACCTAAAATTGCGTTTAATTTGGTTGTCTATGCAAAGGTTTTTCTATTGTTTTTGGGTTTTTTCCTATTAATCTTTTATACTTCTCTGTCTTTTTCAAAGATTTTTCTCACTTTTGATCAAACTACATATAAAGTATTTCTGAAATTTTTTTTCTATTCTAGTATTCAAAAATTTTTAAACAAATATATTTTTTTACTTTGTATCAGCTACCATAAAAATATAGTGATATTTAGAACAAACAACCATTTTAAAATCATAATATACATCACTCATTTGCTAATTAAACTGAATAATAAAAATACCTAGAACACTGATTCCCTCATATGCATTTTCCATTCCCCTGCCCTGTCCCATTTTCTGTGTATTAACCAAGAAGCAAAATAGTTGTTCTACCCATATAAGTAGAGTGAATGACCCTGATTTTAGGCCTATGTTCCCGTAAGAAATGCTCGGAAAAGATGTGAGGGCTGCAAACTCAATAAAGAACCAATACTGATCCTTGGTTATCACCATGCACCTCTAAACAAATAGCAGATTGAAGAGACTTATCATGAAGTTTTGTTAACATTTTAAACTGTATTTTTGAGGAAATGTGTGTCTGCCTATATTAAATAACAATCACTCAGATGCCAGTGTACTAGGCAGAACCAAAGAACCAAATAGTATACATCTATATAGTATGATGGAACACTACTGCAACTCTAAAAGTGAAATTTCGGAAAGTCTTAGTAAACTATCACAAGGATTATGCAATCGTGTTCAAGTACCCCTGTATTCCATGATGCAAAATACAAGAATACTATTAAGCTACAAAATCAAACATTCAGAAATCAGATAAGGACAAAATGAAAGACTATGTCATGTAAACCATAAGCAGCCTCTACGAGACCTTAGCAGTGAGGCAGATGTGCAGTCTGTACAAGTGTGCAGTCTGCCTTCAAAGCTATTATGTTTAGGAACTTGAAAGCTTTCTGAAAGGACTGAAGTGCATACATGAAAAACATCAGCTCTTGCTTGAGTTACAACTGACCAAAATTTAAGGTATTTGGTTAAAAACAACAGTTCCTGAGTCATAAAGTTACCTATCCATGTAGAATGCTGGTGAAATATAAAACCAATTATGTCTGCTCTAATAATAGGGAAATACTTAGAATAAAAGTCCTGTAATAAACATTAAAAAAAATTAAAATACCTGCCTCAAACCATATGAAAGTTTGATAAAGACAAAAGAAAATTAGCTTCCTACCTGGATTTCTGAAATTTTTTTCAAAACTCATTGACTGTCAATAACTGCTCTATTTCCTCTTTCTAAAAAAATGTATTAGAAAAATTTTTGCACTTTTATTTTTACCTTGATCCACAAAAGATCATAATTCCCTTCACAGCTTTTAGCTGTGAGATTGTCATTATCATTTCCATTTTGAAAACACACTGTAGAGGCCATAACTGTCACCTTTCAATTTATATATGATTATTAGAAGGTGTGTTTTATCTCCACATATTACATCTTCTGAATATTTTTAAAGAAAAAAAATTCTTGTAAGCTTTATTACTTAAATAACTATAAAAATGAAGTCAGTGGAACTTTGAAAGATGAAAGCTAACTATTGTTAAAAGTTTTGGTCAATTATGTTTACTAATTTACTTCATCAGGGTTTGAAGTCAATGGAGTCCAACAACCCTAAGCACAGTCGCTGACATCCCTTCTGTGCAATTCCAAAAAACTGCAAACTTACTTCCACTCACACCAGTACAACTGTCCAGAAAAATGAAGATCATTAAAATTAGCTATTCAGGAAACCCTCCTAGGCTTCACTGCTTGCTGGAATATTACACCATCCACGCAGTTTACACTACAAAGGTAAGAAGAGAGTTCTCGGTCAGACCCAAATGTCTGTAAAGCAGATGTGGTAACTTTTGAGGTAGGCTTTTGAGGTAGTCGACTCTGTGTCTAAAATCTTACAGACAACATGTCCCAAGGAGAGGCTTTAAATTTTGATTCCTGAGACTTGCTCACAAGATTGGTTTCAATTTAGGATTTAAAATTCATACTCCAAGATAATGCTATGAAAAATACAGATATGAATGCTGTAATAGCTTGTTTACATAGAAATCATAGATCAACTGATCACAAAACATATTCTCATATATATACGTGTGAAATACGTAAATATACATAAGTATAATTATGTCAAAATAGTAAAAGTTTTGTGTTTAAGAATTCCTCAGTATTGTGTATTTACATATTTTCATTGCATATGTTTAGATTACTTTAGAATCTGATTGTGGCAGCAAAGTGAATTAAGCAGATTGATGTTTGGTTTGTTTAGACCGCCTTCCTTCTCACTTGCTATGTAAAGAAATATCTAGATTGATTGGGTCTGTTGGATCCTAATCTTGCACACCAGGTATGCCTCTATTTCTTTCTGTACATGTGCAACAGTACAGTTAATGTTGTTGCAAAAAGTTTTTTAGTAACAGATTTATTACCTAAATTCTGTGGGTTATAGCATGGTTTTACCCTTGCCCAAATTTCAAAGCAAATTATATATATTAGATTGCTCATATGGCATCTTAGAACCTTTTGTGATAGTGTTACAAAAACCTCCTGTCTTTCATCTGATGGGTCCTTTGGATTTAGTTGGGTTTTGATGGCAAAGCCAGAAATTGTATTCCAAACAGTCTGAAAGTGGTGTTTCCAGTAACCCACTTAGATGAATCATTGTTTCACTGTCTCTCTCTGCTGTCTCATTTACTCTTCTAACTCTCAAATGCATACTTGCATCCTCATTGGCTCTTAGGACTGCTTCCTCGTAGACCTGCATTCTTGCTCTGACAGGCTGAATATTTTGCATGATTATCTGTGACATTTCATCTTTTCAAGAGAATTTATTAGTTCACTGATCAATCAGTCTGACTCCCTTCTCCAGACCAATACCACCAGGCTCATGTAAGAACCAGAAAATTGTTATGTTATCACTGAAACTCAAAGGACATCCCATTGAACAACTATGAAATACATTAATTTAGAACTAATTGTTCCTTCTTTGATAAGGAGTATCCAATACAAGGTAGAATTTGAAGCATGGAACAGCATAACCACTAGAAACTGCACACTTTGCATCTTTACTTTGGTTCTAATCAAGGTATCAAACAGGACAGAAAGGAGGTGAGCACATCTCATCATGCATTTTTCATGTTTGATGGTGAGTAGAACCTATCATGTTATGTCTGGAATAAATTTTTTGACAGTTTTTAATCTCTGTCTTCTAAATGTACTCAATTTGCCTCTGCAATAGTTTTTTCCCCCAGAAATGATCACTCTTTAGGAAAAGGAAAGAGCTTGATCCTGTCTAAACGGAGATCATGTGTTTAACAGCTTGTTTAACTTGAAAAATTTTGGATGTCAATTTTTCCAGTCCATCAGTGCCAAGGTATCAGGACTGTACCCTCACAATGTTTAGTCATTGGCTCTAAAGCTGTAATGCCTAAAGAGAGAGATGTACTTTTAATTACAAAATAAAAAAATACAAGCATTCTCAGTGCTGCCATGTAAGTTTTCATTGCCGCTGAAAGGGCCTGCTCTTTTACAAGTTCTGAGACCTACTTTCTGTCATTCCTGAAAGCATCTATTTTGAAAAACAGTTCACTATGTGGCATATCTCCAAAAGTAAATGGTTCATTTACAATGGAATAGTAGATTTATGATTGAAGGACATAGAGTCTTTAAACATAACCCATGTATTTGTAAATCAGAGCTATGTAAAACATTATATCCTGGAATAAAAAAGACATGGTTTTAGTTTTAAGGCATTAAACGTATCCTATGGAACAATACACCACTCCCAAACTGTAAACACAGGAGGTTGTATTTTTAGTCAACAATAATCAGTGCTTGGTCTGATCTCTTTTCTGATCTCACATCAGAAGGAGAGAAAGTAAAAAATCTGCTATATTTTTACATGATACAGCCTATCATAAAACAAAAAGTGAGTTGCTGTTGCTTGTCCATGTGATATTCACCACGTCTGGAATATTTCTGCCACCACCTTTTTCAGCACCTGTCTGTTGGCCAATCAGAAAAAAGCAAAAGGGCTGAAGTCTCTCCAACTCCATGGAAACTCTTTCCAAAAATACCCCCAAGCTAAGTGTCTCCTTAATAGGAGCTAGTGACTGACAAATCTCTCAGCAGTTCATTCTAAATAGCCAGCTGTGTTTTAACTTTTTTTTTTTTTTTTTTTTTTAAATTTAGTTCTAATGAAGTTAACAGTGGAAGTAATCAGCTGTTCAGTGTTCCTCCTTCAGCATTCATTCCTCTTTCTAGAAGTATGAATGTCACCTTCTTGGACATTTGTCTTTGTTAGCACTGTGACTTCTGGCAGCAATACACAGCTGTCTACTCCTGTCTTGCTTCAGACATGTTTTTAGGTGGCAGGGTGAGCCTTTCTGCAGGCTACAGGAACACATTTGGCATAATCAAAAGACACTGTGCAGTAACTGTTAAAAAGGTGAAGTAATATGAAGCTGTATTATGATAAAAGCAGAAAGAGAAGTAAATATTTATTTTCCTAGAGATCAGCATCTCACCATTTGTTGAAAGAGGCACATTCCTTTTTTTCAAAGTTAAGCCCCTTGTAAAGAAAAGGGCTTTTATCTGGTATTGAACTTCAGTACTGTCTGTGCCTGCTCAGATCAAACACATTTCACATGCTAAGAAGGAATCTGAGTACATGACTGGCTGTGAATATAAACATGTAAAATATGCACTATAGGCTTGCAGCTAAAATTGATCTAATAGAGATCCTTTTCATTACGAAGAGGAAAGTCTAAATCTTAGTACATGCAAAATGGAAAAATGGCACATGATGCTATAAAGCATTTTTCTCACTACACAACTATGGGAGTTTTATGATATGCATAAGTACAAGTAGTCTTTATATAAAAGAAAAAATCAGAAATAATTGAAATATATTCTTCACAGACGTATACAGGTAATAGCTGATGGGAATAGGACTGAAGCACATACTTTAAGTTAAGCACTTCCATACTACACAGGGCATAGAGGGATGAATAACTTTTCATATATGTTACAAGTAGAGATAACAAATGTAATTACTTTACAAAATAAAAGAAATTGTAAAGCCATATGAATATGACTGAAGTACCAAATACAGGACAAAATCAGCTTAGAGAAGAGTAACAGTTGAGGCACTTCAGTTAGATGAAACTAGAGAAAATTACGTCTAAGGTCTTGAGGAGGGAATTCTTAAAAGAAAACTCCTAATTTTATAAATTCTGCTTTGCACAGTTGGGACACTTTAATTATATAACACTAATGGTTTGTTTTTCTTTCTTCAAACAGTCTATTTAAGCTAGAATGTTACTTTCATGACACAGATTTTCCAGTAGAGTGTTTCAATTATAATTTATTTAACTTCTTTCCTTAGAAAATTATGTGAGATTACACTGAGCTGATACATTAAAAAGAGTGCTTAGATTTCTAAAATTCATCATATAATCTGAGTCTTTACATGCTAGACTAAACAATCTTAATTATGTTGCCATGTGCTAAAATGCCGAATTTTATCCTTGCTTTCTCTACCCCTGTGAGACTGCGTTAGTTTTACCTTCTGTAACTTTCACTCCTTTTCCCCTTGCTTCTTACTTCAACATGAAATTGGCTTCTTTAGTTTTTGTACTTTAAGAACATCAACTGTAGTATAGGCTTGCTTAAATTCTTATTTGTATATTTCCAAATGCTAAAATGTGGCCTTTCTACTTAAACCACAGAAGACTGTGAATTCACAGTTTGTTTACTGCTCATTTCTTGCCCTTTAATACCACTATAAAAGAAGCCTTAAATATTTTAACGGAATCAGGCTGTGAAAAGGCCTTCTCTAGGCCATCACACAGATGTAAGCTGAGCCTATGAGAATTTTTAAGGACTTTCATTACAAAAATATCGATACCAGTAAATGAGATTGTCTTTGCACATTCTCTGCTCTGAGAAAGAGTTTCAGTGAGAAATGTGCCACAGTACCGGGGCTGATGTACACACGAGCCCTTTCCCGCAATTCCATGGCACACTCCTCGGCAACACGTCTTGGCAGCCGAGCCTGTCCCCTGGGCATCTGCTGTGCCACAGCACCCTCCTGGTCACTGCAGCCACGCAGGTCTTCAGGCTCCAGCAGTCACATCCTGCCCTCTCCCTGCAGCACCTTCCCCTCACCCAGAGGGGCTGCTGGGCTCCCTGCCCCTCCTGAGGCAGCCACTCTCACCAGGTCTGACTGAGACCTGTTCAGCTCCAGCACCATTGCCATTCAGCCGGCAGCCAGTGCCCATCTCACTTGTCCAGCCGCTGACCCCACTCCGTCATTCTCCTCAGTGCCTCAAGTTGGGCCACCGAGCATGAGTGGGTCTGTGAGTGGAAAATCTCACTAGAAACACGTGTGCTTAATGGTGACATGACCCCAGAGGGAGTCTGATGAATGCTGAGCCTGGCAAAAAGCAGGCTCAGACAGACGGATGGCTGCCAGCACTGCCCAGACCAGGCCACTGCCTGCACTCAGGAAACTTGGGTAGGGACATCTGTACTCTGGGTGCAGTGTTTATTGACAAGGATCAAATAGCTTTGCTCTGTGTTTCTTCACCTTTGTGCTAAATCTTGTGAGAGCACAGTGTGCTACACAGCCCCAAATGTAAAAATGTATTAACCACAGTGCATAGGGATACAAATTCCTAATAAAATTCCTTTGAGATTTTAAGGAATATTGAGGGCACTCAGCAGTCAAGTAGCTATTTGTCCATTTGTTCAGTTTTTACCTGTCTGACTGGTAAAAATTAAATAAGATGATGAATAGTATTACGAGTGTTCTATTAACCTCAAGATAAGGGAATTTACAGATTTCTCAGTCTGAGGTAGGTTGCTTTAGCAAGACCTTGGATACCATGGATCTTGGTCTCAGAAGTGTTTATCTCTTCCCCAGTTTAAGAAATGGTATTAGTTCTTTGGGAGTTGCTTATTAGCTTTCCTTTCTGTTTTATGGTTTCCTTTCCTACTCCCTGCTGTGGTAATTCTGGAAAGCTGTGGTATTTTCAAGTTCATTGAACTGTTGTTACTTGCAGCCCCTCAATCTCTTTGATGATATATTCTGTAAAAGAAAGGTAGGAGTTATAATCACTGTTCTTTTAACAGTTTAAATTTAATGACTGCTGCATTTCTTCTAGACCAAGTACTGGTACAACTGCTAACAAAAACTGAAGGTGTATGTGTTTTTCCATTGCACTCCTATGAAAATCCTCTGGGAAACTCTTTTAGAAACTTGGAAAAATGGTATGTGAGTACCATTGACACTGCTTGACTATTTCACTCTGGCACTTTCATACATACATGACAATAGGTACTTCCAAAGCTATGTATAAAAACATAAATTAGTTCTAGCTATGAAAAAAAAAATCTATTTACAGTATATTTTCAAGCAAAATTAAACATTGCTTTGCATTTTGAGGGAAAACAAAAAACCCTAAAGCTATGGGCATCTGCATTAAAATACAGAAAGACATTGACCCAGTCTGTTTAAGCACAAGAGACCAGATTTTTTTTTTTTTTTGCTCTTTCAGAGGTGGAAAAAAATGTCTGTATGTAACTCAAAATAACTGGATGTTTCTGTGGCAACTGGTAAAGGGCGTTTTATCTGTCTCTGATGCTTAAAGTAGAAGCAGTTCTTAGAGATTCCTATTTGAAGTTTGCATACTGGTGTTTGACTTCAGGTCTTGGAAAGAGGATTGCCTGTCTACTAGTATTTTATCCTGCTGCTATCTAGAGTAAGATATAGAATAACCGGAACCATAACTAAGGTGTTCTGCTTTCTTGGGTAAGTACATGAATTACTAGGATAAGGAGCCATCCTTACTATATTTTCGGTTTAGCCCAATTAACGATAAAAATTTTTTGCATTGTGTAACAACCAGAATAGCTTTATGGTTCGTGACATGAGATTTTGAATGACTCAGAATGACTAGTATTAGAAACTATTGTTAATGTTTCAGGAGAACAGTCTAGCTATGCTCCATCAAATCTATCGGTAGTGAAAAACATTACCTCCATGGAGTTCTGTTCATCAGCTGAATTTTCCATAATATTTCAATATGAACGAAGTGAATATATTAGCCATAATATCCCTTATCCTGTTTGGTGTTATTATTAATTTAAAATTTTACATGTAATTGCTAAAATATGACATCATTGCAATTTATTGCACATTTATCTTTCAAAATGTGTAATTGTTCCAAAGTTTTAGTCCCTTTGGCATTTGTTTGTAGTGATTTACTGCCTTTACCACTTTTGTAAAGGAGAATACAGTTTATTTTTGCAATAAAAATGGAAAGTCTTGTTCAAAAATTAAGTTTCCAAAAGATTCAGTGCAGGTGAAAGGATATAAGCATTCTCCAAATCTTGGTAGAATGATGCTGGGAAAATTTGTTCATGACTTAATAGAGCTGTATAAAACCTTACCCTAATAAGTTTTCACATTATGAAGAGTGTTTCATTCGCACTTGAAGCCAATAGGAATAAACTGAACACAGATCTTTCCATTTCTGGGCAGGTGTTTCTATCATGCTGTAGAAAAAGTAATATGGGCATACCTGATTTACACAGAACAGTGTAACGGTTTCCATAAAAGCTAAATCGCTTTGAATTTCTTTTAAAATGATCTCTGCGGGTGTCTCCAGGCAGATATATTTTCTTCACAGAAGTGACAATTTAAACACATAATTCCAAGAACCAGGATGTCATCTACCCACTCCCTGTAGAAAATGCTGAGGAGAGCCCAAGGCAGCTTGTCACCGTTTATATGCAGGCTATTTTTGACTCCCATTCCAAGGTGGCTAAGACTTATGCATTTAGTAGAAACACTGGGTGCCTCACAAAGGACCTTAATTTACTCTGTGGGGTGACTGTTTGAAAATTAGGTGTACAGTGATTAACTCGTAGATAAACAGATAAACTCTTGTGTTTATTTATCTGTTTGTTTTCAGTTTTTAGACTGAAATTTTCAGAATGACGATTCTGATCTTATCTGACACACTGAAATCACTGTAAAATTATCTGAAATAAAATCCTTTTAGGTAATTTCATTACAACACAGTAATACAGAAACCAAAAATGCATTTTCATTGTTTCAATGTTAATAAATGCGTCAGAGTTGTGGGGTCTTTTCAAAGAATACATGTTTTCCACGGATTTTGTGTTCATTTCTGAGGGAGATACTTCTTTTCTGATGATAGGATTTAACATTTGAGATGTGAAAATTCAGTAGGTTAATTTATTTATGCAGTGTACTACATGGTTATAGATTAGTAACTATCAATTATCACAAAAAGATGTACTATTTCTACAGATAACTCTAAAAATGTCAAGGGTCTTGTCAACCTAAATGATTCTATGATTCTATTTTTTTTTTTTTTCCTGGAAGATTTTAAGGTATGCAAGGATTATTTAAAACTATTTTTAGTAGAAAAAGACAATTATTTATAGTCATGGAAATAGCTAATTTTATTTCTTAAAAAATTAAAAACCTGTTAGTATAAAATTATATAGAAAGAAAATGGCCAAGTTCTCTGAATTTATGAGCAGTAAGTGCACAGATCTTTGTGCCACTTCCAGGCTTAACATTGCTTCTTCTGGAATTCCAGATAGCGGCAGTCTGCTGAAACATGAGTTCAGTTACCAAATATAGATGAGTGGGATATGAATTGCATAGTCACAGAGGACAGATGTAATGCACAGGCCACAGTCTTCTCGATGCTTACTGAGGACCAAGCGATCTTTAGTGAATAGCTGGAGCAACTTTAAGCCTACTTAGATAACAAAGGAGAAAAACAACTTTACCTGCTATTAAATATACTTAAGACTCTGCATGTTGGCCTGCTCATTGTAAGGTCTGTTTTATATTTTCTGCTAAATGTAATTATTGTACTTTGGGAAGTAATTTTGCAGGATTTCAAAATTCAGAGAAAAGATATGTGCCTTTTTTTTGTTTTAAAAAAGTCTTACTAGATACATCTCTTCTTTCATTTGATTCTTTTGAATAGATAGGCTTTGGGTCATCTCATGGGACAGGTTCTACAAATTCAGGATACTTATACTTTTCTTGAAGTGAGTTCTTTCATTTTCTATATTTTTCCATATTTTATTATATAGCTCTTCAAAACCTTGATTTGATTAATTATTCAAATTTTTCCTGATAATTGTAATCCAGTACATTTTGAATTTACTATTTACCATATTATTCCTTAGAGCATCTATATTGGTTTTTTAATAAATATTTAAACTGCATGATATAAAAATGTATTTTTGCTTGGGAGTAATTTTTTAATATATACTAATAGGACTCTATAAATAGTCTGTATGCAAAAATGTGGGAAGTACAGATAAACACTGATCTGCATGGAACGTTGTATTTTATGTTTGTGTCTTTAAATGATACAGTATATGGCTTTTCAGTTTACCTAAGGAGTAATGATGATGAAAACTGTTATAAATACATTGTAGTCTAACTTGGAGAAGCTAGAAATAGCATTTCAAATTTCTAATTATGATCTTATATGCTACTTGATAGGGTTAGTGATACTTCACCTCCAGTTCACTGTGCTTACAAGTTGCACTAAAAGAATAGTGGGTTTATGTATTATGTATTACAGTGTGGCTGCAAAATGTCTTTATATTGGAAACTTTCATTCAGCTGTCTAAAGCCAGATATATTAATACATTTTTAGGCACCAGACCTTTCTCCCCAAGAAGGCTGATCAGCATTAGAAATTGCCTATAACCAACACACATTTAAATTCATTGACTTTATCTAAATATCAAGAGGCAGACTGATTTACCTAAATTTAGATAGTGGACTTTGAAAATTCTGACATATGTAGCCATTATACTTTTCTAATTATAAAATTGAGTATATGTTAATTTATAATAATTAATTTTAATCATCATGTCGTGTGGCTAACAATAAGTAAAATTGTCCTCCTACCATAGCCCATTGAAAGAGCAGAGCAGCTTGGTGTTAGAAGTCAAAGAAGTTTATCTGAGTATGTAATGTGTCACTTTGGGATGTGAACAAGCTAGGAACTGGTATGCATGAGATTTAAATAAAGATAATTTGAAGCCTGGATATTTACAAGTTGTCCAAAGAGTAAACCAGAGTCTTTGTTCATTTGAATGAACAAAGTTTTGCTCAAGTTCTGAAAAACAACTGAGATTCAGGAGGCAGAAACTCTCCATGTTTAACCCTTGGTTCCCTGGCATTCATCCAGCTTATGCCTTAACAGCTGAGCCTCTTGACCAACTGTTTGCTGTGCTTCTCAGATTCATTCTTTAAAGCTGCTATGTGGTAGTCAGTTATACTGTGTATGCTTTTTAAGATTTTGTTGACAAGAGATTGGTATGGTTGCTAAATTTGTTGCTCTGTAAACATAGATAAAAGGAAAGAAAGATGCAATCCCACAAATAATAAGCTTATCACTATATTCTGTAAAAACATATATCAAATCCTATAATGCTTTGGTTTTCTTATACTTCTCTTTTATGTATTGAGCTGTAATCCGTTGGCAAGACAGGCATAGCAAGAGATGCATGTGCCAGGCCAAGAATTCCAATAATCTATCAGTCAGTTAATGACTACATGCCGGGTAAGCCCTGGTGAAGTGACCAAAGGTAATTGGAGCTTGCACAAGCTGATGTAAAATACATCCGAGTGCATCGCGTGACTGTCAAGCCACCTTTCTATCAGTGGAGAAATATTTTTGACAATTAAGAGAAAATATACTTTTACAAAAAATCTTATACAAAATTGACGTCTTAGAAATTATCATAACAATAATAGAATTTTCAAGAGTTATTAAAACAACAGATGTTAAACTTAATTAAATGCTTTGCAGAAGCAATGATTACATTTAAGATCAGATCAGCCACAATCTAGTGACCAGCTAGACAAACAAATTTCTACAAGTAGATTTTCAGGCAGATCCTTCCCTTGGGAGAAGAATGGTTTTCCTGATGTCTTGTTTATTCCTGACTTTAAAGAGGCATAGAATGTGCATCCTAATTCTGAAATAATGTTGGGAAACTGAAGGTGTATAGATGTCTTTGTGAAACTGGTACAAAACATACATTATACACTTATGTTGTGTAGGATGATATATGGGTTGTGAAATCTATTTCTTCAGTATTTTACTTGTAGCGTAAGGTGTCTTGATATTTCATTTATCAGAGTTGAGGAAAGTGCTACTAAGTTGGTAAACTTAAAAATGTTAGCACAATAAGTAAAATATTAAAAAAATTATCAACATTAATCAGAAAGGATTAACTTGGAATCCTCATAATGGTTTCAGCTAGAACACTTTGTCTCTCAGAATTTGAGGGTTTAGTGTCTGTAAGAAAGAGAAAAGTAAATATATTCTCCTAATTTTCATAAGGCTAAAACCAGAAAAAAATGAAGCGTAATAGCATTGATGTTAAATAACAACATAATAACAACAGTTGGCGAATGTCACGCCGATCTACAAAAGGGCTGCAAGGAGGACCCGGGAAGCTACAGGCCTGTCAGCCTGACCTCAGTGCCTGGCAGAGTTATGGAGCAGATCATCCTGAGTGCAATCACACAGCAGC
>JAYRBT010000139.1:34999870-35056673 GCA_036023395.1 Myiotriccus ornatus
GTGGCCCTGACCAGGAATCGAACCTGGGTCTCGGCGGTGACAGCGCCGCGCCTTAACCACTAGACCACCAGGGGCTCACAGATAATGTAACTAGAAGAAAAAAAACCCGAACAGTCTTTCTTAAAGGTGCGAGTTTACCATGATACATATTGCCTCAAAGAACTTAGTTTTCCTAGTATTTAAACATTTTTAACATCCATACTTCCATAACTTGAACAGCAATCTTTCTGACAAAGTTTCTTACTAAGAAAGCAAGAGACATAAAGGTAGGTACTACCTCTAGGGTACTACTCATCAAGGAACTAATAAGACTATTAAGGTACTGAGAGTCAGTCTGTAGACAATACAGCTCTTGGGTTGAATGTTTTTGCCACCATGAGTCTATTATGCTTGAATATATATTTCAGTCCTCCTGAATTAGAAAATGCATTTTGTAGGATTAAAATGATCATAGAATATTAAAATATGCTAGAATAACAGAAAAAAACCCTCACTGGTGCTATCAGGCTCATGTAATCTGTGTTTCCTGCATCAGAATGGATTAGAAGTTGTGTATTTGATTTATGAAATACAGCATAGACAGTTTAGGTGAGTTTGACAGCATCAGTGAGGTTGCAGAGTTTAGACAGCAAAGATGCTCTGTTGTAATGCTTCAGTATCTTGTTGCTCTTATTTTATCTGGCAGAACATCAGTCTTCACTTCAGTGATACGACTCCAGAAATGTGCATAAATACCAACTGAACTAAGAAATTGTGTACGAGCTATGGAGCTTTTTTTGGTTAGGTCTTTTACATCATTGTATTCATTTCAGAGGCTGCTAATATCAATATGTTTACAAGAAATTTCAGATTTTTAATGTAAACTCCGCTTTTCTGAATCTTAAGTCTTGCAGAATCATAAAATAAGAATGCAAATCCTAATCACTGAACAAAGTGAATCATGAGAAACATTGCAGACAAAATAGTAGATTATTTTTAAATCAAGTACATTTTTAAGTAATCACATCAGTATAAATTAATTTGTAACTCTTACCTTATTTCCCTTTTGAAACCCATAATTGTGCTATATCAGCAGGCTGTAGACACAACCACTGCTGAATTCCAGCAAATAGGCTTCGTTCCAACTTCTCAGTCTCTTGCAAAACTCCTGACAATTTTTTAATATGCTTTCACTGTCCACCCTCGAACTGGTTTTACTTAACAATTACTCTTCATCTGGCAACTCGAAGACATTTTAGTTAATAATAAAAAACTATCTTCCCAGAGTTTCCACTAAAAACGAATTTACCCTTTAGTCTCCATTTCATTCTGCACCTTCAAGAGAGGAAAAATAATGGCATCTGTACCTCCAAAACTACTCATTGTGGAAGCCGATGCAAAGCTGCCGCCTGTCCTGTCTGTAGTGACGCTGCCTTGGCTCAAGAGGTCACTCGCACACAGCACAGAGCCCTTCGGTGAGCGCTGCTGCGGGGCCCGGGGGGCAACAACTAAGGCCCGTTCAGTGCTCAAGAGAGGGTAAACACTTGAGCGCTGTTTGGGTGAGACTCCAAAGTCTTTGGATCTTGGGGAAAGGAGGGGGTTCTTTCCTTGAAAAGATAAGAAAGCACGCAGAAAAATCTGTAGTGGATTCTATGTATGATAACACTACTAGGAACTTCTAAACAGTTTCACAGTTACCACCTAGGCTCACCATTTTCCTTCTTTCTGGAGCTGAAAGGGAGTTTTGTGGTGTATCCTAAATATATCCAGTAAAAAGTTAATGTGATGCAGTGGAAAAAGGCAAGCCTGTTGAAAGCCACTGACATATTGCAAAGCAAGTGATGAATGCCTTCTGTTTGTTCCACTTTGAGAAACATTTTCTGTAAATGGGAGTTTTATATGGTTAAAAGCAAAACACCAATGACACAATACTAGTAGGCCATTCTCTTGTACTTTGATAGTGAAAATAATCCAGTTTTCTAAAGCACTTTACTTAGACAATTGTTTCATTAGACTGGATTTCTGATTTGTAATACCTGTGAGGAAAAAAATCTTTGGAGCATATTTGGAATATTTACTTTTTTTCTGAAGAAACTAGCCATAGGAAAAAATGTATAAAAGGTATTAAACTTTTTGTAAAGGCTTCTGAATAGGTGGAAAGTAGAAATGGATGTTATTTGTATTGCCAAAAGAAGAGCTATAGAACAAGCTGAACAGCTACTTGGTCTGTGAGGTGTAAGTGTGAGCCATTTGGCACATGCAAAACTTGATGAATAGGACATGCAGAAAAGAGCATGAGCTAGGGCTGCCATAGCCTGTACATTTGCATATAGCAATAAGATCTGCAGAAACCAGGCTTCAGTTGTTCTGATTTTTCCCAGAAAAGACAGTTTCAATAACATAGCGACCGCAAATACTATTTTTGGAACTCTGTGTGGTAAGTGTGATAACAGCAGAGAGCAATTGGGATTTTTTTTTTCTCAGCTGGGAAGAAAATAACAAGAAGCCATAAAGTCACGATGAAGTAACAGTAGTTTAATGGTGACAAGAAAAGCACTAAGTTGTTATTCTGCCAACCACTCAAAAAGTTGTCCAGCCTAGTAATAAGCACAGCTGATATTTAGGCAGCATCAAACACTGGTGGCCATGAGATCATCCAATTGGTCTACACCAGAACAAAAGGCCTTCAAAAGAAACTACTTAGGCATTTCTGACCTTTTAGCACGTCACTATTTTTCTATGCCTGACATTTTATCCTGGATCCAAATAATCTTTAATAACTGTCTTTCTTCCCTTTTCATAGCTTTATTTGGAGCTAAACTTTACAAAGTCCTCAGCCTATGCAAGGTTGAGCTAGAATGCTGTTACGCTTCTTATGAGGCTAAAGATAACGAAGTTGCAGAACCTTTTTATAAACAAAGTAGTGGTGTAAGGGCAAAGTGTCTATTTGAACGTTGACTAGAAAAACCTCTTCAAAGTTCCTTGGATGTTTGTAGCTGTACACAGCTGAAAGTAAAACAGTAAGTGTTATGATTTGAATTACTGAACTTGACCAAAGTAACTTTGTTCTACAAGTGGAAAATAAGTAAACTTTGACAGAAGAACTTACAATTAGAATCCTAGGGTTTAAATCCAAAAGAAAATAATCAGTTAAATTTCAAGAACCACTACATTTTTTTTCAAAATTCAGTGTCTAACTTACTACTTCTACTAGCAGAAAAATAAATATCTTACAATGAATATTTTATCACTGGTCAGAACAATTTTTGCTTTTCTGAGCAGCCCAGATTATAATGTAAGACCTAGAAAAGTATTGAGTGGTTTGAAAAGTTCTAGGATTTCTGTCTTCTAAAGGTCTAAAACATATAAAATATAAGTTGAAACAGAAATATTCTATGTTACCCCCAAAAGCATTCTACGAGTCAGTAGCTGTCCTTCAAAGTGCATCAGCAGTACAGAACTTAAAATACCTACATTGGCATTGAACTACCTAAAGCAAATCCCAGCTGGGAATGACTTAGACCTCTTCAGCATTTGCTCACCACCTGAATATTTAATTGCTTCTGAGGTCCGCCCTAAGCTGTAAGCCATGATTAAAGTATTTACAGATATCTACCCACATTCTGTAGCACAAGAGGTATTGAATTGTTTTGTGAAAAATACATTCTCTTCCTTCAACAACAGCAAATTGACGCAAAAAAACCCCAGACAAAATTAAAAATAAGGCGCTTTCCACATACTACATGGCAAGAACAGGGCTTCTTTGCTTTAAGGAATCTATTTGCTCTCATTATAACCCTTTCCTTCTCATAAGGGTTGTTTATCTAGATTTCTCTGTAAGAAATCCCCAAAATCCCCACATAAAACATGTAATCCAGAACTATTCTTAGAAAGTATAGAAACAAATGCAAATTACAATTCTTAAATTAGTAAGAAAACCAGAGTACCTTGACTTCTACAGCTTAAAAAAACTTATCTGGTTTTACAGCCCTTAAAGGCTTTGAAGTCTAAAAACAAGCAATAAATTATGTCACCACCATAGTCTCCCTACCAGGCACAGTTGCAAAGAAAATTGAATATCCGATTAAGTAATGCTAAACACAAATCTACACAGCTGGATAAAACTCCAGCTGCATAGGACAACAGTGACTGAACTACCTAAAAGCAGCTGGCAGATTTTTATGTCTTGGGAATGGAAGAGGTGTGACAGATGTAGTTCCTGCTTCTTTACTAGGCATAATTTGAGGTAGGAAAATCTTTGGTTTAAAGATAACATTTAGTTTTGTTTCTTAAAGTCTCTTATGGAGTAAATTTTGTAGTTGTGGCGATACACCATGCCTTGGTGGGAGATAGAAATGTTCTACTAGTCCTATAATGGCAAGGCTTTTGTAATACTTATTTTTATCAAATATGAGTATTTATTTATGTATCTGCGGTAATGGAACATATTTGATAATTCTAGGTGTCCTTAGTTCAAAAAAACCTGATCTTAATTGTGTTCCTTGCTTTCTTGTATAAACTCTTTAATAGTCGTCTTCAAAATTGTTCTGTTACTCTTCTATTTATGAAGTTTTAACTATTTGAGTTAGAGTTTAGGACCAGGTGGTACAGGCCCTGCTTTTCAAATATTTCCGTAAGCTTATATTTATATTTATGTTTTTCTAGATGGAAACTTTAGTGAAGCTCTTTTATGATTAAGTTGTTTAAAGTATTTAATTCCATTCTTGCTTGCTTGCATAGGAATAAGGAAGACCCCAAGACCAAAATTTGCTTCTAAACAATGAGATGCTTTATGTGTCTTAACAACAGACTTTACTGGACTATAAGCATTATGTTAGCTACAGTGATTGCAGAAATTATTCATGAAAGATAAAAAGGATAAATATGTACTCTATGTGGTAGGAGAAGGCTCTTGTGTCTTGAAAATCTTTAACAGTAAAAATCAAATCTTGTATTGAGTTTTGAGGTGATTCTTGACTACCAAATGCAGTATTTTACAGTAAGATTTGATCTAAAATACTTCCTCAACTTATACAATAGTTTCAGTTCCATTATTTCAGTGTTTTTATAATTGTTTATTAATGTTTAGAACAATAAAACAGGAAATAGTGGGTTTTTTCTTATTATGCAACCCTTGAGTGTTTCCAGAATATCTTGTGTTAATTCCCTAGGAGTGATAATTTATGGAGTTAGTTGTTACATTGCTCACAAGTATAAACATTTTTCTTATATTCTCCCCGTAGTCTGACTGGTTTTCTCTACTGAAATATTTTCCCAATAAACATATTTTATACAGAAATCTGCAGTAGTCCTCTACTAATCTTTTTAGAGTCCTGCTAATCTGTCTTGTTACGAGTCTGCTGCAAAGAGTGGGTGCTTGTTCAGAGTGGAAGAATATTCTCATACCTAAGGAGTTCCTTGGGTCAAAAATGTCCTGCTTGTAGATTTGGATGTTTTTCTATGTATGGAGGGAGCATTGAAAGTACATCATCATCTGAAAGTACAAACGGCAGGTGGTGTATTGCTGAGATTAAACAGAAAAACGTTGTTAGCCGTTTTAACCTGATACCAGATTCATTTCAGAAATCTGCTTAGCAGGAATATGTTGTCAGCATTTTATATACTTTCCAATTAAGATAAGATATCTATAGATATGAAAGTTATATGTCAGTATCCTCAATATTTTTCTGTCACAATGGTGTTTTTTCTTGCTCTTTATCAGTAATGTCTTCTTCACTGTTGTTGGGTTTTTTCCTCATTTACAAGTCAAAATAATAGCTCTTTGCAGTTGATGTCATTATTCTTTTAGTCCTTCTTCCCTTCTCATTTGTTTCCTTTTATACTCTCTGTTTGTTGGACCATGCTATTCTAACGTCTTTTGTTTGTTTGTTTTTGCCGATTTTGAGATAAGGCCTGTCAATCTCAAGGCATCCCTGGAGTTTCAGTTTTCTTTTGGATCAGATCTGAAATGTGATGTTGAAAGTCATCTCAGTGACTTGTGGAACTTTCCTTAATTCTGTTTGCCTTAGAACAGTGCTCTGGACTAGTGGGCTTTAGTGGGGAAGCAAGGGGTTACATTTTAGCACAAATGATTAAGCTATTGCAGTGGCTGCCTGTAGTAATTTGTGGCCTATAGGGTTTAGGTAGATAACATGCATCTTTTGAATATTTCCTTTTCCATTCTCCATTCATTTTGTGGCAATGAGAGTCCACACGATCAGGATTTTCTGCATCTGAGGGAAAACATTCAGTGGAGTGGAGACCTGTGTAGATCGTGTGCCCACCTGCCTTAAAAAGCAGTGTGGTATATCTGAGCAATGCTAGTAGTGCACCAATTTTCTTAACTCGAAATTTTGTTTACCTTAGAACCACTTGGAAAGAAGATTGGTCACCATGCTACTTAAGAACAGCATTTAAGAGACTGTTGTAGCATATGATAACCAAGTGCTCTGCTTGAATGGATTGTTTTTTCCTTCCTTGTCTCTCTAAAATCATAGAGTACAGTATTTAAAACCGTTATCTGGAGAGCTAGGCTCTTTGAAATGTTCTTTACATAGTTGAGATTGTGATAACAGGATAATTTTTGAAAGTCTTATAAGATAAACAGATTGCTATAAAACTTAGGTGGAGCAATCCATTGATGTTACAAAATGAATATCTAAATATCTAAAATAAAGAATGTGTGGATGTGGCTGGGAGGAGGGTGGCCAGTGGGGACACGAACTTGTTTGTTTTTTTGTAAAAGCCCAAGGAGGATCTACAGATTCTGGACACCAGGGTTTTTCTTAAGTTTCATTTATTTATTTTCTCTGTAAAATAGTTTTGACTATATGATGTATGCATTTCCTGATCTTTGTTACACAGGCTCTATGCATCACCAGGCTCTCTTTCTTTAGAACAGTTAGTTTAACAATTTTCATGAATGTGGAAATAGCTCTTGTATATTTCTGGTTTTGAAAGTTTCATATTTTCATTTTGGGTTTTTTGTTGGTTTTTTTTTTCCACCCTGGAAATAGGAAGAATAGAGCCTGTCCTTTATTCTTTCTTAGGTGCATGAAGATGGGGGTTGTAAGAGGCAGTTGAAAAACAAAGGGATAGTTGTTGAAACTGGAATTGCTTTTTCAAATTAGAATTAGGAAGGGAATTCCAGCTTAGTTACTTTATTTTTTTCTGTCTATTTGTGAATGCCAGTGTCTCTGGTTTGGTTTTTCTGATTGCATTTCTGAAAGTTTAAAAGCAACTCAGTTCAATTCTTTATCCTTTTATTCTTTTTCTGCCTCTCAGTAAAATAATGCAGATCTAAAGTTCCTTGCTAATGCTCCATAAATAAATAACATATTGACTAGTGTTTATAAAAAGACTCTAAGATTAGATGAAATTGTTATCAAAATACATTTTTAACTGATTCTATTCTTGATGGCTAACATGAAAAGCTTAAAAGTAAATTAATAAAATTATGCTGGTATCTGCAAAATGAAATAAACATAAAGAATTTTTTACTTATATTTACATATGAATTGGCTGAGACTTGGATGAACTTTCAAATAATTTGGAACCATATGTCTTCAGAAAGCTGTTTCACTACACTAGCTTTGTCCATGTTAAACACTTTTAGTTTAAAAACAAAGTTTAATTAAAGTAGTTTTAAAATACAAGTTTCCCACAAAAGTGGTGCTGAAACAGTGCCAGAGGCAGTATTCTAAGAGTATGCTTTTACTTTATGTTTCAAAATTTATTTGTGTAGATCTTATACACTGTCTTTGGCATTTCCAGTATTGTGCAAAGGATTAACAGCCAAAAAATCTGACAGTGAGGAAATATATCAGCAATCTGCTTGTCAGAGACTAATTGAAAGTACTTATCTGTGAAAATTAAAACTAAATGTAGAGACTGAGTAGAACAGAGGTGGGAATGAAACTATTTGATTTAGGACTTTTATTTGTACTGAAAAAGAGAAGAGTAGTGTGGCTTTTCACAGAGAGAAGCATCAGTAATTCTGGCATCATTACTTGTCAGTGTTCAACAGGTATAAAGTGCTATTCCAAATCCTATTTAAAATCATACTTTATACTCTTTGATGTTTGCTCATTTGCCTAGAGGCAATACCACATCTTGGATTGTTTTAAGTTTCCTAACGGCAATTATAGCAGTTTAATAATGCTACTTAAGCAGGACATGTCTTTTTAAGACATAATATGTTGCTTTATAAATATAAATTAAATCAATAAAATTATCAATTTGAAACTTGATGCTTTAAAAATTCTTTCATAATAAAAAACTTTGTCATGTCTGAAATACACTATGTAAATGCATTCTTGGCAACATGAAAGCTATACCTTTAAAGATATGGATGATGAAATTGAACAAATAGAACTTCTCTGCATTCATAGCTGATGACTGAAAATGTTAAACTTCAGTTCATGCTATTAGCGCTGACACGACTTTGAGGGAGGTAGAGAAAACTATAGACTAAAAAGCTTATAACAGACCAAACATAGAAGAAACATCATTAAACAGCAGTGAATAATGAGCTTGTTTTATTGGTTCTAGGACCCATCTGGAAAGAGTGTTCTTTTTAACAAGCATTACAGTTTGATAGGACTCTGTTAAGGGGACTGTAGTTCATTTAATAGGCTGTAGGCTTGCCCTTCTAGCCCATGCAAAGGTAAAGCAAGGGGTAAAAAAAATTTCCTTGCCCACCTACTCCCTCTAACCTAGGAAAATGAGAAAGTCGTAGAATCATAGACTATCCTGAGGTGGAAGGGACCTACAAGGATCATCCAAGTCCTTCTCATATCACCTGTACAATTTTTCTTACATTTTGAGATCAGTTATGTAAGAAGAGCAGCAAATAGAACTGTTATTTCTGTGAACACTCTGAAAATCATTTCAGTAAAAGCCATCACTCTGGTTGTTAATGAGGCTGGTAGAAATAAATAAATAAATGGAAATCTTGGGTCGCTTTTTAGGGTATGTGGGAGAGATATTAATAATGAAAGAAACCTGTTATTCCTGTTTTAGACAGAACTTTACAGATGCACTGCTATGCAGAACACCTATTTTGTTTACATATGAGGCATTATAATGGTTTCTTGCCATGCTACTTATTCACAAGATATGTTATGTTGTCATGAGTTTTCACATTCCGCATGCTTTAGAAAAGAAGGGAAGATTAAAACCTTATTTGGGGTTTTTACACTTTTGGATGTTGAACAATGATCAACAGTTATGTAGTGAGGAGACAGTATTTCTTTTAAAATAGCAAAATGAACAGAATTTGAAAGCTTAGCTTTGCACCTTCACTGAAATGTTGTCACCTTAGAGATTTAAATGTTTCTTAGCTTTTATCCCCTAGAACATTTTTACATGTATTCATTTCAGGAATGAACTTAATTGTCACTTTGTGCCCCTGTCAGTTGCCTTATCTGAAGCAACTCACAACAGGGGAACTGATCAGCAGGAATAGTGAAAAATTACCTGCAACTGAAATAGTAAGGGACTTGTTTAAGTATTGAAAGCTTGAATCAATATGCATATATGTTTCTGTAAATCAGGAAATTAGCAGACTTCTTAAACATACAAGTAGAGAATCTGGGTAGAGATGCTATTTTATTAAATAGATTAGGAAGGGAAATTCAACTAGATGATTTCACCTGTGTTTGAAAAGGTATACCTTTAAGCTGCGGAAAGGGCAAATGCCTGTGTGGAAGTATCTTATCAGATGTATCAGAAGTACTGCATGTTCAAAGTGTTTATTACAAACCCAACTCCAAGAACCTTATTTTCCTGAAGTAACGTGCTACCAGTTAGTGTGCTGCTACTCAGTATAGAAGAGCACACAGCTTAAGAGTGGGAATAGGGTGAACATGAATAGGTCTTACTTCCTGTGAGAAAGGGAAATAAGTTAAAATGCCTGGGGGTTGGAGGTAATTAGCAGGTAGAATAACTCTTAAAACACTGGGTGAGGGGGTTTCAGCTATGTGCAGATTAAGTAATTAGACTAATATTTTTCCGATTTCTAACACATCTTTAATGAAGACACGTTTCTTTTAGTCTAATGCTAACATGCTGCCTCAAATCAAAGTGATTTTTTCTTTCATCATGTTAATATTGTGTACTTTCAGGGCATGCATGCATTAATGTTATAAAAATAGTTTACACTTTGCAGTTATGTAGTGCCTATTATGTGAGTAATTCAGTGCCTTATAAACAGTTTGTAAAATATGTGAACAGTTTTTGTCTATCTCCTCTTATTTGTTAAGGTTGTGCTTTTCAGGTGGCCAAGGGAAAAAGATTAGAAAAATAGAATTCATTTCTCATTTATGATGCAGCTGACAGGTAGCTATAGCTAACTGTGAACTCTTTCAATATCACAGAAAATGTGACCACTGAGATAACACACTGCCCAAGAGTAAATCATTGTTTATGGGAAAATCCCACTTAAATTTTTGCCCAATGAGTAGCTGAGACGTGTATTTAACTGGATGAACATAAACTGAGGGCCTCCTCCTCCTCTAAACTAATCTTGACAATTGAAAATTGATAACAAGCTTCATAGAAGGCTGTTTAATATTTGACCACAATCTAGCATCCTCAGCATTTTGCTTTTCCACTACTTTTTTTCCTGTGATAAATTGGTAAAATGGATAAGATATTAACACACCAATAATTAGGGGCCAAGCACAGCACCAGATGCTGTCGGAATCTGGTTCTACTTGGTATATGCTTTTCAGATAGCCAGTTCTGAAGGGGAAGGTGGCTTTCTTTGATCAAGCGTGTCCCTCTGTGTTATGAAAGCTTTGCTTTTAAGATGAAAAAAAAACTAAACCACAAAACACTACTCTAAAAACCTAGGAGTCAAAGCACAGTTCTTCAAGCAGGAAAACACGATGTATTCAAATGAACTTTTCCAAGGGTGCTGAGTGCAAAAGTCATACAGTTTCCTCCTGGGAACAAGATAGAAAATTGCAACACAATTAAAAAAACCCACATTTTTTATTAATTTAACAGGTATATTCATTTAACCAAAACAGGGCCAGTTACAATGCAATTGCATTCCCTCAAATATCTGCAAAATCAATAAAAACCCCCCTTATTCTTTCTTCTGTATGAAGCCATGTATTTCTATTAATTTTCAAGCCAGAGAATATTGCAAAAGTAGATGTCATCATTCAACTATCAGTAAATGCCTGCAGGGTCTAAGGCAAGCAATCATGTGATGTATAGAAGGAAGAAAATGGTGCGGTTTTGTTTTTTATTTATTTGGTTTTTTGAGGTGGAATTGCTTGCAATAATTCATTGCTACAGTTAGATGTTTTACATGCCTATGCTGGACTGTGAAAAGGCTATGAGTGGACACATTCTCCGTAACATCATACTTAAGCCCATGGATCAAGTAGAAACATGGCAATCTTAATAAAAATTATCCATAGTTAAAACTTGAATGTGAAAAGACTTTCAAGAGAATAGTTTTCACCTTATTCCTTAAAGAAAATCCAATTTATTTAAAGAAAAGTAATGCATAAGTGAATTGACATGCTTATTTTCAGCTAAAGCATTTTTCTAGTATGGGGTTGTGTTTTCGATTTGTGTTGGAAACAGGGTTGGTAACACAGGGATGTTTTAGTTACTGCTGAGCTGTGCTTACACAGAGTCAAGGTCTTTTCTGCTCCTCGCACCACCCCTCCAGTGAGGAGGCTGGGGTTGCACAAGAAACTGGGAGGGGACACAGCTGGGACAGCTGCCCCTCACTGGCCAAAGAGATATTCCATACCATGTGGCATTAAATTGTCTTTATCTAAACACACGAGTTTTCTCACTTCTACTTTTCTGATTCTCTCCTCCATCCCAGTGGCAGGAGGAGTGAGCGAGTAGCTGCATGGTGCTTAGTTGCCACCTGGTGTTAAACCATGACAGTCCTTTTTGGTGCCCAGTGTGGGGCTTGAAGTGTTCAAGAGGAAGTGAGATTGGATTAGAATGCACTAGATTGGATTTGTGTTTATTTTTTGCCTGTTGCTGTTTTGAACAGGCCTCTGTGCTTGCCCTGGAGCTTACTTGCCTGACTGTATATCAGAGTCTCTTGCTCATCCTGGGCCACTTTTTATTTTTACTGCTTACTGTAGTGCTACACTGCTGATCACCTTACTCTGCTGTAATGTTTTAATAGCCATGGAGTATCTGGGAACATTTTAATAGCCATGGTGATGCCATGCCAGCCTGGGCTGGCATATGGCCAGGGCTTTGCTGTTTCTGTGCTGCTGTACTGGAACTCCAGTGTGAACAAGGGTAGAAAGGACTGTGACCTGATAGGATGAGTCTATGGGGGAGCAGGAAACTCCAAAGTGTCTGTGACTGTGGATAAGCCCATGCCAGAGCAGGCACATCTCAGAGCATCTGTGGCTTATGTCTGTGCCACAGCAGGTATAGCTCTGAAGGGATTGTGGCCCAAGGTTAAGCCCATGCCGGAGAAGTTACACCTCAAAGCATCTGTGGCAAAACGCTGCAGCAGGTACACCTTGAAGCATCAGGGCACCACGCATTCTTAGTTCCAGGTAAATCCCTTCACTCAGAACTTTCTACTTTTTGAACTGAAGAAACTTACATTAAGATGATTAACAGAGCTGTTTATCAAATATCCTGTTTACAAGCAGCGTAAACCAAATACTTTAAAAACCTGCAGTGACCAATTGATACATGCCTCAAATAGATAAACAAAAGTTACTTAGTTTATTAATGTTTGTAAATAAGCAAAAAATTCTTCCATGGAAGTTCTGCAGAATTGAAGATTTAATAAAAGTTGGGGAAATGTAATTTTTTTAAGGCCTTAATTCCAAAAGGCTAACCCCTAGAAAATTTAATGCTCCTATTTGCTGCGTGGACAGTGCACAAAATGACTACCATGATAAACAATGAATAAGATTTATGTTTACAGAATCACAGAATATTCTTAGTTGAAAGGGACCTACAAGGATCAAGTCCAACTCCTGAGTGAACGGCCCGTACAGGGATCAAACCCCTGACCTTGCTGTTATTAGCACCATGCTCTAACCAACTCATGCACAAAACAGACACCTGATTTTTGATACTATGTGTAATGTAACATAGTTCTTATGTTACAGATTGGTATGATATTCCAAATTGATTTTTTTTTTTAAATAGTAAATTATATCAGTTTCTGTTACTGTACTTTAATATCTTTCTTAAATAAATATGGATTTTTATGTCTCCAAAACTATGGTTATACTTAACCAGTCATCAATAAAGCAAATTTGGAAAGAAAAACATTCAGGTGAGAAAATCCTTGTTTTCTTTGTATTACAGTTTCCTAAAGAGTGCTTATGAATCCCTGCTTCTAGAAGGAATTCTTCTTCAGATGTTAATTTAAAGAGAGCTTGGATCATAGTTGAGAAGCAGTGTAATATAATCCGAACTAGAATGCTGAACTTAATTTTTGTGATATGTATCTGCCATACAGTGCAGACAGCATTTGTTTGTTGCAATCTTTATTGCAAATTAATATCAATATTGAATAGATCTAAAGACTTCAATCTTTTGACCCTTAGGACAACAGAGATGGACAACTTAATTCTCATTTTATGATTTTCTTGAAATGTTGGTACAGTGAGTCTCTTGTACAGTGAAGAATAGCCTTACAGAGGAAAATGTGGCATTATATTTTTTGCTTTCTTTCCAAAACAGCATTGCCGCTGGTGAGGGCTTTCAAGTTTAATTAGGGAAGGTTTGGACAGAGGAAGCCTTGATTCTATCTAAGCTTCCACGGGCTTGCCATATGGCCAGAAGGAATCTATAAAAGCCTGTTTTCCACAAAACCCATGAAAGGTAATTTTGGGGGACTTTACCTATAAAGAAAGTAGGTGGGGATGGTGACTTCAGTTAACTGGGGAATTGCTACAGATGCCAGGCATTGCAATTCTGGAACATGCTACTGACTGCAAATTCAGAGGCTGATGATTCAGAATTTCAGTCTGGAATCTCTGTTCTCAGAGGATTTTTAAACCACTGACTACAGCTCCGCTCTCTCAGAAACAACCAACCAACCAACCAGCCAAAGCCCCCTAACCTAAACCACAACCTAAATGAGATTAAGTTAATCTTGTTGGGTGGAGGAAACACCTCTGTTGCTGTAATACAGATAAGTGGCAATCTGAAAATTAGATGCATGTGACTTTATGTATTGCGATATTACAGCCAAAGTCACATCAGAGCCCAGGACTGGCAAAAACCCACAGGAAATTCCTATATAAACTGATGCAGAAACCAGCTTTCAATTAAGGCCTTCCTAGTTTGATAGTTATAGCAGGCCTTATATCTTATGTTCCTTCACAGCTTTTGTCCTCAGAAGGACTGTTTTTTTGGGTGTATTGCAAGGCGATAGAAATTAGATGTGTGGGTAATTTGCTTGATATTATATATTTTAAGGTTTTTATGTGATATAGCGTCTAGATATTTCAAACTGCAACAAATACACAGCATGTGCATCTATGGCAGTGATGATCCCAAGGATGAGCCTGATTTGCTGTACTATTATTTATTCATGGTATGAAAACTATTCACTTCTCCTCTTGTTCTGGTGCTCTCCAAATTTAACTTGGTCACCTATAACCTGATTTCTAAATAGGGAACAGGGAAGGAGTTGAATGTTGACATGAAAGTGGACATTGCTGCTCCAAAAAACATCTCTAGATTGAAAGCATGTAATGCTATCTGTAATTTTTCTGCTTCTGGAAAGACCACTGTAGTGTATTATTTGCAAATTTAAGCTTTAGACCACTTGGAAAATGAATCACTGTATAGTCGAATATTCTCTCGGTTTAGAAAGAATTTGAATGGGGTTCTTCATGCTTAATTCAGGATTCAGAGCAATTCTATGGAGTGTAGGGTGCAAATGAAAATTTTTATTGCAGCAAATGGAGTTCTTCAGGAGCATGAAAATTTGCTACTCAGGTCCAGTCATCTGTCTGGTTTTGTTGTACAAATCTGTGGTTAAGACAAGGCTGCACATGACAGAGCAAAGAGAGTAACCAGGAAAATATTGTTTTTTCAGTCCTTTAGTTCCTCCTGCCCACCTCCCCTCCCTTTACTTAATAGCAAAAAAAGCTCTAATTTGATATTTCAGGTAACTTTTGGAAAAATATCAGTTCCTCACCTTTTTGTGGACAAGAGATGTGACAGTTGGGTTGAAGGGGGATATTATTTTTAGTCATGTATTTTTATATTGTAAAATGAACATTATCTAAGACTGGATTAATATTTAAGTTATAGAATGAATATCTAAAATGACAGGGGATCACACCTTAAGAAATAGGAAGCAATCTACAAAAAGCACACTTGCCAAAGATCTCCTTTGTATTCTTTAATTTCATTCTTTGCCTTAAATATTTTAGTAGCAGAACTGAAGTTCTTTCTGATCTAAAATGTGAATTTTTCTCCCATAGCAAGTTATTCAATCTAGACTACTGGTTCTCCATTTCCAAGTGAGAGTTAGAGAATTTATACTAATTTTTGTGAAAATAAAATGCAAGTCTGTTTTTCAGGAGAGGCCCACATTCAGTTGATTTTCATAGTACATGTTATGAATCTTCCGTGAACTTGAGTGCAGTCTGTTTTCCAACTGAAACACATTGCCTGGCAAATCTATTCTTGACTCTGGTTTGTGCAGTGCCTGGTCTATTCCCCTTATCCTGCACCAGCAATGAAACCAGCAGTTGTAATAGCGTTTATACACCTACAAGAAGCATTGGGCAAACAGAAGCACACTAGTCTAGAAACAGAAGTCCTCACTTCAGTTAAAGTTAAGATGGTGTTCTGTTAAGATTGCTTTTCCAGTCAGCAAGAGTTTTGAGAAACAAGCGGAAGGCAAAAAATGTTGTTCTATAAGTTGGTTTTAGTGATACTTTTTTTTTTTCTCAGAACAAGTATCTGTGAGAAATAAAGTGACTTGATAACCCTTTACATCTGTCTACCAATGAAGAGTTTTCACCTCTTCCTACTTTTTCCTTTATTAATTCAGAAAGTTTTCTCTTTCACAGTATAAGATAGTTTCACTCATGGATAGGACCCAGAATCTAAACCTGGGGATTTTTTTCCCCCAAATTAGCTCTGGTTTTCAAATATAGTTTGGAAATCAAAGCAGGCCATGGAAGCTCAGCTGCAAATGAGTCAGTTCAGACAAGGAAGCTCCTCTATGTGTTGTAAGGTATTTTACTTATATAGTTATACACCCATAAGAATATAATTAGAAGTTTTGACCAGTTGTACCTCTACTTTAGCCTCTTGTTGACTTTTTTTTTTCCTTTTTAACTACCTCAGCTGAGCTACTGCATTTAGTTGCATCTGAATTAGGATGTCCTCCACTTCCATAGAGTGATGCTGATTTTTCTTCTATTCCCACAAATAGAACAGGTCTGCCCTCAATCTGAAGTTCTTAAAAGGTGAAATCTATTAAGTCTTCATTAAATTGCTGTTCAGTTTTTCTTTAGAATAACTCTGTTTCTTTTAAATTACTAAGTATGTTTTCAACCTTTGAATCCTTTCTTGACTACTGTTTGGTAAGTAGTGCACAGGGAATAATTTCATACAATTTAAATTTTGCCTTCCATATTATATTCGTTCTGTTTTCTTGTTTGCTCATTTACATTTAGTGAACAGCACAAGAACTATTTCTTAGTACCTTTTCCTGTACTCAAAACTGAAGCCATCTAGTTAGTTATATAATCTCCCTCAAAATAGTTGATCATGTAGGAGGTATCTAATAATAAATTCTTTGAACAGAAAGGCTTTTTTTCGCATGGGTCATTAAAAAAAACAGTGACTAAATCCATGGCAGAATTAAAAATCAGTAAAGATTAAAAGATTCAAGTGGACGTTAAGAATGGAAACATTAAAAACATTGAATATGTCTAATCAAATCCCAAAGATACTGGAGTGTGGGAGCTGGTGGTGTTTTTTAAACACTGTTCTGTCACCCATTCCATGTGTATTAGGTGCACCCCTAAGATGAAAACACAGCGTTGAACTTTTTATTCAAGGCTTGAAAAACATAATGATAATTCTTAATACCTGTTATCTGAACTAGAAGGGTGAGTGGTGAATTAACACTTTTGAAAACAAACATAGAATCTTTGATATAAAATAATTATTTGAAGCTTTGTTTAGAGCCACAGTAAGCTACTTAAAATGTGGAGTTACTCTGTTGGTTTCTTTGTTTTGCAGTGTATCAAGGGCTAACATAATCTTCTCAGGAGGAAAACACATGACTGACGGGAATTCACTCATTTTGCCATAAAGAACTGTTTTTTGCTTTTCCTCACTTTAATTAAAATTTAAAAACCCCCCCAAAATTGAGAAAGTTGCATGGCATATTGAAAATTAATGAAATATGCTTGGAATTAAAATAAGGTAATAGTTCTTGACAAGACTGGGCATATTTCTGATAAATTTTGAGAAGATACTATATATTCAGTTTTAAGACTAGATGTTTCTGTAGTCTTTAAGTAGTCATTTTTCACATTTGTTGCAGTGACTGTAGTTTCATATTGTGCTTAGCATATCATCAGTATTATTTGAAGCAGTATGCCTGCAAAACAAAATGTATGACTAACTGTGAGCTAGATTGTCATCTTGAAGTCCTGTGAGGCAGTTTAAAGAGCTCCTGTGGTTTTTTAAAACACTGTTTAACACACTGTATCAAATATTCAATCTGGCATATTTTCATCCTGACTCCCAAAAAAGCTTTGCACTGTGGGCTAAAAAGAAAGGGAGGAGGAGAATATCTGAGGCTTCTAAAATGTTGCAGGCATCTGATGGTGTTCTAAAATTAAGCTTCCTTGCATAAGCTGAAGAAGGGTAGCTTCAGCTATAAGATCAATTAAATTAGTTGTTCTGTTAGGTTTATTTAGTGAATCCTAAAGAATAAAGCTAAACCTTGGCTTGCTGAAGAATGAAATGACAAAATCTTTCAGATTGATCACTTAGACTGGAGGGAGATAAATTTTCTGACAGATGCAGTGCTTCTACATAGTAGCTCCAGGAAAGTTTTATTCTTGATATAGCTAGTTATTCAGAGGTTAGCAGGGAGAAGAGGAAAGTTCACTATTTTAGTACTGCTTGTAATGCAAGCTCTTATACTAAAGAATTCACTTAAACTTGAGGTCTTGAATAAATAGAAAAGTACAATATGTAGAAAAGGACTCAATTGCAAGACTGTTTAGACAATAAGTCTGCAGTCCTATTCTGAAATGTCTTGCAAGTGTCCAGTTCTCATTTGTAAGTTAAGTAAAGGAAGAGGAAGTTGCATGTTAAGTTGATTTTGTAGCCCATCAGTGTTTAATGGGAGAAAGCCAGAGACAGGAAGACTCCTGACTGTTATTCCAGTTTTCTACCAATCTGCTCTTACTTCTAAGCTTCAAAAAAGCAAGCACGTTGCAAGATCAGTTCCAGTTTCAAAATATCCTTTATCATAAAGGCAGTGCACTAAACAGGATAGTAGGAGACTGATTTCAAGAGTCTGACAGATTAATGTACTTTCCACTTATTTCTCAAGTCCTAAACTCTTGTAATGAAACATAGGCATCAGTGAGAGATAACTGAAAGGTAGGACAAGCTAGCGAACAGAAAAGAGCTTTGCCTTCTATCTGATATAAGCAGGTTACGGAACTAAAGAAATTTGTACTACAACAGACCTAATGAGATCCCTTGGCTACTCAATCTTCACCCAGAGCACAAAGATATCCCAAGATGCAAGAAAGGCAAGTATCATTCAGGCATATAAGCATAAGACATAGTTTGGTGGATGAAGCTTAGTGTGTGCAACAAATCTGATTACTATTATTATTATTACTACTGTTCTCCAAAACCCTAATGTGGGATTGTTGCAGTTTTCATGGAATTTAAGTTTTACTGCATTTTTGTAGCTCTGCTGCACCCCAACTATAGCCACCTCTGTGGTATAGACTTTCATGAAGTCACTGTATTGCAGAGAATGACTGTGACAAGGCTGTACTTTCCTGTAGTGGTTGCAACCAAAGCATCATGTCCCGTCCAGAGCTACCATTAGAGTTCAGAACTCCTCACACCTTTATTCTGCTCCTTGTTAGCCAATCTGCATGTACCTGCTGGAATCTGTTCCATAAATACAAGCAGACATTGATTTCAGAATCAAAGCTTAGTAGTTTAGTGTACTTTCACAGTACATTGTATCTCTCATGCAAACCTCTGTTTTGGCTACGTGATGATAAAAACTCCTCTTTCTTTCAGTAAGGCAAACTGGAGATGCACTGTGTAACTTCAGTAAGCACAGCAAGTTCTGTAGAGATTCTTTTGGCTTGCTTTGAAAATAAAACTCTTCTTTTTTTTGTTGCTTCTGCACAGAAATCAGGAAAGGAACTTGACATGAGAAAAATAATTGGCAAATAATTGTTGCAAGTTTTTTAAAGGTATCTCAATGTTTTTTCTTATTTACATGTGGTTATGTTATTTCCATGAATGCCTCTTCTGGTATGTCTATTTTGGGTTGAGAGAAATAAACCTATCCTTTCATTTAATATTTGAATCCCTTTCACTTTTCTGATTTTATGTTTCATGAAACCTGATAGCCTGAGAACTCTTTGAGAGTAGTCATCATAGATCTATCAGAATATTTTTGATATTTATCACAGCAGGAAGGCAAAACAAAGAAATACTGAGATTCAATGATGTTATTCTTCAGAGTAGCTACTTAAAATACCACTGGAAAAAATGTTGATCTCTGTTAGAGCCAAATATTGGCTAGAAAGGAAGTATTTTGATTACATTGTAATAGTATGAAATATTGCCTAAATAATGAAAGGCAAAAGGATATGGCCTCTTACTATATAATCTCTTTGGCCATCAGCCAGGGCAGGAAATTTTCTCTGGGAGAGTGAAGGTATCAAGTAACTTGAAAAGTAATATATTTTTAGAGACACTAGCTTCATTTCACACTGCTTTCTAGGATCAGATTGTCACCTTAGAGAACAGACTTCTTGTTTGAAAAGTGGATTGCAGTCTACCTCTTTTTCTGTATTTGTTTAAAATATGCTTTAATTGGATGGGAAGAGAAGGGGGAAAACTACAGAATACCATTGTTTTAGTAAGGACCTTTATTACTGTTAAACAGCAGTATACTGGGAAATATACTAGAGAACAGCATATATTGTTCATGACTACAGTACTGATTCCTTTATGTGTCACCATAAAGTTAAACGCTGAAATAGCATATTTGCAGTATTTCACATAAAAAAACAGCCCTCAGCACATTCAGTGTCAGCAATAAATCCAGAAAAATGTAGTGAAGCAATTATATTATGCTTCCCCTGTTTGTTGTACCAAGTGAGTTGGTTCACTTTTTTTAAAGTCTTTGTGGTGAGACCATTGTATGAATCTATTAGAACCAAGGCAGTGGAGGGAGCTGGGGGGGAAGGGGAAATCTGTAGATGGTTGGAGGGATTTCAAATCAACCTTGAAAGGATTTTGGTTACTGATGGACCTTTCAAAGAACTGCTATTTCTTGTACAGAAAAAGGGTTTTTCAAAAATATTTCACTAGTCAAAACTTGTTGACCACTATTCTACTTGTGGGGGCAGAGGTATCACATTATGTTAGTATACACTAAGTATGCACTTCTGTTTCAGAAGGTGCACTTCAGCCAATAATGCTTTTGAAATGTCACTACCTGAATTTTGATACTGATTGTCTCTTGTCTCAGTGAACAACTGAACAATCACAATAACTTAAAAAGGCATGAATGGGATCCAGTGTGGTGGGGGGAGTCAGACTCAGACACAAACATTCTCTTCTACCAAGGCAGCCTGATCCCCTCTCTTGCTTGAGTAGGATGGATGTTGCAACAGAAAGTATCTTGGAGGAAATGTGAGATTCCTTCTTTTTTGTCAGTCCCATGCAGGAATTCTCCCATGGATAGCATTGGAGAGCCATCATCAGTCATGTTAGTGCTGTGTGCATCTAGTTCATGATGCCAGATACTGTACTGACATCACATCATAAATTATTTCTTCGGGGGCATCCACACCTCCCTTAATTGTTTCTATCCTTTGAAGACCTGCTGATTACGGCTGCATTATCCCTTAACTTCAAAAGTCCCGACCAATTAAAAGGTTCTGGGAAGGATTTTGTGGCAGCTAAGGGTGTGTGATTTTTAGGGATGTTTTTCTTTTTAAGAGAGGAATGAGCAGAAAATTACGTGTTTCGTTTGACTGAATTAAAAAAAAATAAAAATGCTGCCCAGTAATATATATATTATCCGCCAGCTCTTTAGGGCATATTTTGAAATTTGATACAGGGCAACCTTTGTTCTAGAAATGTGCCTTTTGCCACTCCTATGAAAATCCACCCAGAGCTGGCCAAGCTGTAACCTGCAGCTCTTTCTGGATTTGTATGTGGTTCCATGATTGAGGAATTTTGCCCTAAAGCAAAGATTATGTTTTGTACTCGCTATGTTTAGCTCAGAACACAATCCAAGCAGCTTAAAGCCTTTACAGGATGATGAATTTCTGTGCTCTCCATTACAGAGACTGGGACAGTTTGAAGAGACATTTTGGCCAGGTGTGTAGGGTGCACCTAGGATCAGTACTGAATGACATAAGAGGCCACTGTCAGGAGCTGTGAGTGAGATGGCTAGACAAAAGCTGACCAGACAAAATCTCTTGAAAACCAGGGAAAGAGGGAAGGACAGAGTGCATGGTTAGGAAGGCTGGAATTGTGATCCGATAAGGATAGACGGAAGGAGATGAAAAACAAAGAAAACAAAATGAGAGGTCACAATAACATTGGGGCTGTGATAAGAAATGTGAAGTACATGGTTTAGGGCTGCCTAGACAAAAAGTTATTGATATAGAGGGAATGGAATGAGGATGAGTGAGGACAACAGCATTCAGCTGTCTTGATGTTTAGTAAATCAGAATTTCTCATGGTAGACTAAAACTTTCTGATGCCTTTTTGTGATGCTGTATAATAGAACTTACCTTGTTGGCTTCTTTTATGAAATATAAAAATACTTTCAATTATAAATAGTTGTTGAAGTTATAAAGTCAAGGACTCAAAATGTAGAAAACAAAACTTCACTCAAACAGTACACTACAGTATGTAAATATGTCATCACATTCCCCCCTTCCCCCTGATATTACTCATCAGACGCATTAGAGGGTTACAATCAAGAAAGGAATTTTACAGGATTCTTAGCTTCTTTTGGTTTTTTTTTGGCTTTTTTTTTCTGGATCTAGAAAACTTAGGTATTGAATGAATACTGAAAATTAAGCATGTTATTCGAAGTCAGTGTTTTCAGCTGCAACTGAAAGTAATAGAAATTCAGCTCTAAATACATACAGTATTATATATTCTCTGAAAAAAAACCAACTCCTAAATATTTCAAATTGTATTTTGCAATCCTGTTTCCAAAGCAGTGCTAACACCTTTTATCTCATCGTTAATTCTGAAAAGCTGTTGCTTATGAAGTATTCACGTAGAGGGAAATAAAAAGACCACAAATACTAATAATTGTCTTAAAAGTAGGCATTTTATAGGGAAGAAGTCCAAATATTGTTTGATAAAGCCAAGGTTATGAAAGAGATGGAACAGGAATGGGCATGGATATATAAAGTTAAGGACAAATGGAGGGAGAACAGTTCCCTTCAGTCTCTCATGTTTTTACACTTGCCCTTCCTGTGCCATTAGCAACTGCTGGAGAAACCTGGTAACAAACAGTCCCATCCCTTCTTCTTCCAGACACCATTATCTGCTCAGTTAATTCTCCCCAAAGTATGTGTTTGCTATTTGGTATTTCCTAACATCTGAGTGCTTAACTTCTTTGTTATGTCTTTTAATATACTAGGCTTGTGTGCAAGGTCTTTCCCTTCCAAATATAATATTGAAAGCTCAGAGCCCTCAGTCATTATTCATGAGATTAACAAAGTCAGGCTGTCAGACGTATGTATGTCTGACAGCTGCTCCAGGTGACTTCAAAAAAAAAAATCATAAATTGTAAAACTACTTGAGAATGATTATTTAACCTGTGGGTTGAAAAGATTAAAATACTAAAAAATTCATTCTACCCTTTGAAAAAACTTGAGGAATCATTCCTTCAAATCTGCTGAAAATAAATGCCAATAGAGATGATATGCAAATAAAAGTTTCTGTTAAATGAGTGGTTGCACTGCAGGAGTTTGACATTCTTTAAATACATAAGAATGACCAGTTTTACCTGTGGGGAGTATTTTATCAACACATTTTATTCAAGCAATGCCCATTCTTATCAACCAGAACCAGGTTCAGTCTTGTTAATGGGATGAATTGGCAGTGACTTCTGTCCACATAGCAACCAACAAATATTGTTCCAGGGGTCCGGAGTAGCCGGTGAGAGGCGGGACACATTGGGGCAGCTTTACTCATGCCAACAGCACTGTACTGCAATTCCTCCTCCCAGCAACCCCCTCCCCACTTCACGGATGTTTTAAGAGTATGATCTCATCTAAAAATTGTAAATACTTGGCACTTTAATGACAGGAAAGTATTACAAAGTGCTGATTCTTCATGGAGAATTTATGTAGGAAGCATATTTAACTTTCTGCTCTTAATGACTTAAAAATATTTAACAAAAAGCAAATTATGCTAACTTTTTTTTTTTAAATTTCAGTAAGAATTTGTGTGTGCAGTATTTAGTGTTTTATTTAAAGTAATTGTCTTTAAGATGTCTTAGTGGAACTGCAGCCTTTTATTGTTCATAAACAAGCAGTGACTGGAAAAAAAAAAAAAGCTCTTCACTACCTTTGTTCATAAGCTTTTAACATCTGCCACCTCTTCATTTTGTTGTTAAAATGCCTTCACTCTGGGTAGAAGAATAAATTGCGAATATTGCCTGCTTTTCCTTTTACATTTTCTTAATTTGGGACATCCTTCTTGATAAATGCTTTCAGAGATGAACTAAAAATTTAAGCCATAAAGTATTTGGAATGGTAAACATAGGGCTTTTTTATAGGTATGTATTGTTTAATGGTGTTTTCTATGTAAATACAATTTCTATTAGAGAAATTTTCCTTTTCATTTCAATTTAAACCCAGTATTTTGAGTAAAACTTGTAACAACTATCCACTAGTGAATAAGATAAAGAATATTATCTCATAATTTTTGCATATATGTTAAGGAGCCTAGGTGTTAATTCCTCATTAATTATAAAAGATTGATTAAACAGAAAATGCTTCTACAGTAACGTAAAGAAAAAAGAGAGAGGGCTTTGAGTCTAATAGGAAAACTGCTACCTTTACTTTTAAATTTTGGTTTTAGGAATAAGGTTATCTTATGTTTTAAAGATAGTGTTTCTAACTTGAGGGGAGAAGTGAGATGAGACTATATGTGCCAATAGTAGTAACAAATGTCTGAAAATATCAAATGTACAAATGTGGTGTTTATTCCTACATATAAACTCAAATTTTTAGCAGAGGTATTTTGAATCTAAAGAACAACCTAAAGTTTAATTTTTTTTAGCATTCAGTGTACCTGTCTGACTTTAAATTCATGAAACGAAAGATGCCACTTTTCATACATAGATTAAAACCAGTTGGATCATTTTTTCAAAAGTTGTACACTTTTGACCACTTTCAGTCAATGTTGTGGAGGTATATTTTATCAGCTCTTGTATATTGAAGTCAGAAGAACAGTTGTTTAAATGTGCCGTGTTCATGGAAAAATTATTGTTTATACAAATTTTTATACAAATAATAGTTGACAAAAAATAATTTCTTATTCTATAAAGTGTTGCATATAGATGATGTATATAGAGTATGTTCTTGTTCTGATTCTTGCTGAACATGCAGATTTCATAATGATTTCAGTACTTTACTTAAAAGGATCTCTCAATTTCATTTGAAGGCCAGAAAGCTCAGTGATACAATGGTTTCTGCTCACAGTCCTTAAAGGTGAGCTGCAAAGTTAAATTTAAATTTGGGTGAGATCTAAAACTCCAATGTTCATGCTGTCCTGCTGGCAAAGAATATTAAACAGACTTTTCAGTAGAACTTAAATGGTTTAAGCATGGCAGTATACACGCAGAATTTACTCAAATCAAATAAATACTTCCCTTAAGTTTTACCTTGATTTGCACTGTGGTTTTTTGCCTCTCTTGGTTCTATTCCTGAATTTAAGGTGAATATATGTTTACCCTCTCCAGAAGCCCTTTTGTTTAAGGGCTTGCCAGCATTATTATGTGCTCTATGTAACAGAAGTTGTGTAGATTGAAGCATTTTCGGATGATTTTAGAGAACACAAAAGTGGCATAAAATTTAGGGTGTTTAAGTTCTAACATTTATGCATGGTAATTCAGTCATTAGACATCAACTCTCTAACATAAGTTTTCCCATGATGATATTGGCTTTGAGGAGACAAATGAATTGAGTCTTTAAAGACCAGGAAAATTAAGAATATATTGAAAATTACTCAATAAGGTTCCTTGCAGGTAGCGTAAAAGCAGTGGTCACAAGGCATTTTGTTCTTTCATATTCTTGCCTGGAGTAACCCTGTGAGGATCATTATGATGAAGATCGTTTGTACCAGAATTGCATAAGTATGGTCCCTGTAAGACAGATGTTTGAAATATCTCGTATTGAGTGACAAAACAGATTTAATCTGTGTGGTAGCAAGATAACAAGGGCTTCCTTTCATATGAAATAAGTCTCATCTTACAGTAGTAATTCTCCACCTCTTCACTATGGCTACACAAAAATGTTATCATTATGTATTGCATTTATACATGTTTGATCTTGACCTTTCTATAGAACACTTACAGAAATTCAAGCCCTAAACTTTATGGCTTCCTTTGGATCCAAAATGAATTGTGTTATTTTAATTAACATTTATAGTGTATGATTTCCACATCATGATGACAGATTAGCATACCAACAGAGTGATAAAATGAGATTAAAAGGTAGACAAACTTCTGTTTTTATTAAGCCTGGATGTTACAAAAGAAGAAAGGAATTTGATCATGGAATGTTCCTAGATTAAGGATCTTAATAACAAACTTCCATGGTATTTCTTTTAAGTTATGAATTGTTTACTTCTGTATTTGGATGCATTAGGAACTTAGATTATTGACTTATGAACCGTTTTAGTTTCATAGCTACAGAGAGCGCCAGTGCTATTGAAACTAAAAGAGGCAAGTGTCATTACATATTTAAATATTTCAGCTGAAGACTTTTCCTTTTTTTTTTTTTTCCTAAGCTCCAAAGCCATAAATAGGGCTTGAAGGACTGCATAATTAAAATTGAGAGTTGATTCAGTTTTTAAATGGGTAGTTATCTATTAGAAATTAAAATCCCCCCTAGGCTCAGTAGAAGCTACTAACTTCAGTCTTGGAAAAGATGTATGAAATGAAGAGTCCATAGTGGACTGTTAGTTCTTTGGCTTTTTAATGTTGTTTTTCACTTTCTGATTGCAACTTTTTGTGTTACGTGCAATAACATCTCAGATTAAATGCTTATAATTTTGTAAATTAATGAAGCCAAACTAATTGCAGTGAATAAACTCAGCATACTTGAATTAAACTTGCCTTTTGGAGCTGCGGGCATTTTGATGATTTGAGCATATATCACACTGCCATATTTGAAAATTCAGGGTAAGCATTGTTTGAGCTTGAAAGAAAATTGGCAGATAGCTGTTATTATTCCTGGATATTCCCTCTAAGAGTAGGAACAGGTGCTAGTGAGCTCCAATGATCTGATTCTTAGAAGGGCCTGCTTTCATTGGGAAGAGATGAAACACAGTCTCTGTGATTTTTTTTTTTGGCTGGAAGCACCCAAATACTGATGTTTAATATTGTGACTGTGTAGGTATTTCTTGCCTCAAAGTTAGAAACAAGCAAACAAGAATGGCTTTAAACTGAGAGTAGATTTAGATTGGGTATTAGGAAGAAATTCTTTACTGTGAGCATGGTGAGGCACAGGAACAGGTTGCCCTGAGAAACTGTGCGTGCCACAGAGAAGATGTGGAACTGCTGAAGTCCAGGTTGGGCAGGGCATCTAGCAATCTGGTCTAGTAGAAGGTGTCCCTGCCGATGGCAGGGTGGTTGGAACTATATGGTCTTTAAAAGGTCCCTTCCAACTATGACTCTATGAAAAGCCTGTGGGGAGAAGTACAAGTAAACTTATAAAATAATCTGAAATCCTAGCTGAATACTAGATATTATATGGAATAGGCACTGCATATTGGGAAAATTTTTACTACTTTAAATTAATTCTTATTCCCAATTGCAATTAGGAACCAATTTTTAATATATTTTTTCTTTTGAAGGGACAGCAACAGAGATTCTAATGTCCACTTTATAGAATGAATATTATCTATTTCCTATTTAGCTTTTTCAAAGTAGCAATATGCACTCCATAAATACATCCCTCTTTTTTTCCAGACAGTATTGGAAGTTCCACAGCAAGTCTCTGGGCCTGAAGGAATGTTTGAAGGTTTGCACTCAGAAAGCCATCAAGGAAGAAAGGCTGTATCAGGTTCTGTGGGAGTACAGGGAGTAAGGCATAGTATTGATTTGGTAAGCAGGTATTGGGCAGGAGTTACTTACTTTGGCATTATGTATTAATAGTAAACTGGATGGTCCTTTGTATGGATATATGTGTAGTTTGGTCTGGTGAGTACTTTTATGGTAAAATAAATTGTCAGACTGAATATCTGTTATATTCCTATATTCCTGGTCCTGCTGTGGTGACGTAGGCTAGAAGTGTTTTCAAAACACACTGTACAGACTGGTTGGGAAACTTATCAGTCAGCAGTAACCATACCCATAGGATTTTGAAAGCAAGTTTTGTTTTTGTTTTTTTACCAATCCTACTAAGCAAAGGTCTATGCAATATAGGACTGGGATCTTCTCAAGGGCTAAGAGGTGGTAGGGATGTGGCATTATCCAGCTATGGAAATAACTTTTGTAGAGACTCATCAAATTTTAAGATTGCTATGAAGAAGGCATGAATAGAAATGTGTATGTAAGCACAAAAAGAAACAACATAATAAATGTTAAAAGAATGGCCTGAAATGATAGCAAAAAACATAATTCCCATCTGATCAAATGAAATATTGTGTTACTTCTATCAGACCCAAAAGGCCTGCACTTCAGTAGGTCTACAGCATTTTGTTAGTGAAAGACTGCATTCTGACAACTGAAGGATGGGACAAGGGTGTAGTATATGCTTTTTCTGTTAGCCGAAAAGGTAGAAATCTTATAACAAAGGGCTTTCTACAACAAAAAACAAAACAAACAAAAAAAAAATGTGGGTGAGTGTGTGTTCAAATCATGAGTGGAGGAAATCTACAAGGGAATGACTGTGAAGGTAAAATCAAGTTAGCTGGAGACACCACAAATGTTATTTCATGTTCCATAAGGTTTTGCACTGAGATTTGTTATACCAATTTTCTACCTAAAAATTATGAGGAAAGCATTTAATTTCAGGTAAGCACAGCTGAGAAAAACATACTGTAATTTCATTTAAAAAAATTAGAAAGCTTAAAAAAATGTTAATTTGATGCACTTCCTTCTGCAGGCATGTTCTTACAGTTAAGAAATAAAACCAAACATCTAACCATAGGTGTTAGGTCCCCGTCAGGGACAACTCCACATTGCATACCCAAATCACTGCAGTCAGGGAGGGCAAATACTATACAGTTTTTAGAATGGTCATTTTTCCAAACTGTTGAGATTGAATATGTTAATAAATACAACTCATACTGCAAATATTAACTAAGCAAATCTTGTGATCATAGAACAGGATATATGACTTTGCTTTTCCCCCAACTTTTCTGTTATGGCGATGTATCTGGTATTTCACTGAAGCATCTCACAGGCTGCAGCAAGTCACTGCAGTAATAAACTGATTTGCATATCCTGGGAATTAGTGAAGAACGTGTCTTACACTGATAAATGTGAATACTGGTGAAGAATAGGAAAGAAAATCAATTGACAAAAATGTCAACTGGGCAGACTTGGAAAAAGCTACATTAATGTAGCTGACCAGTCCAGGCCACACAAAATGTATATAAAATACTGGTTTGTATTATATTTGATTGTTTTCTTGATTTTCACTTCTGAAACTTCTTACAGGAGTATTTAAATGTATTTCTAAATCCCTCACAAACTTTTAAGATAAATTTTGTTTTACATGGGAATGTTTTAAGTTTAATAATTTAAGGTAACATTCTACTCATGTAAATTTAGGAAGATTCTTTCTATTCCTTTCTTGATTGAGAAAGGAAATTATATGTTTTGTATATTTCCAAGTAAATTTTGAAATAATTTACAGTCCAAAACTTATCAAGCAGATACACATTTGTGAATAACCTTTGAATTCTCCAATCAGTTTTCTAACAGATAAAAACCAACCTTTTGTTTTAACAACTGCTGTTAAATAATTAAGGTAAAATATAGTCTGCTTATTGCATCTTCATGCACATGGTATCTAAGAGTCTCACTGTACAAAGACAGTTTACATCAGGAACAAATCACCTCACTGTGGAGTTACATTTGTGGTGTAAGAACAGCAGATAATGCATGTATCATTCTGATTTAGTGCTAAATAATTTGTTATCCGAGTCTTTTTCAATAGTCACATCTTTGGTTCACTATATATTAATATCAGCTAGCCTCAGATTGCTACTCCTTCCTAAACATTAGAATACCCATTTTAAAAAGTACTTCAAGCATGCTCAAAGAAACTGTTGGTGCTTAGTCTGCATGTTAAACTGAAACTTTTACAATATACTAATTAATACATATAGATTCTGTCACCTTGTATTGGGAAAAAAATTAATTATGTGATGTCACATTTTATGAGTTTATCCTTGCAGCTGATGTGGTATCAGTCTGCCTTCTCTCTGGTGATGACTGAAAACTGATGATCCAATCTCTAGAGTTATCTTTGCCATTAGGTAATGTTATGTGAAATACACATAACAGGTGGCATCTCTTAGGAAGAAAAGCTGCAAGCAGGTGTACTGAGTGTAGTTCAATTTTTAGTTTCATCCTCCTCTGTTTGTTAGTTTGCATTCATGACTAAACTTGGTGAAAAAAATTTTACTTAAAAAAAAATTGAAAATGCCAGATTATATTGTTTTAATCACTTGTAGGATACTTATAAAAGAATGTCTTCGGCAGAGAGATTCTCAGCCCTTTGTAGTTTGCTTAGCTCCTTACAGCCTGGATTTTGTGTTCTGAGTAATATATCTGTAGGCATACTGTTGTTTATACCTAATCCCATTTTTAAATTTCACTTGACTTGACTTTCAGAGGCTTGTTGATAACATTTTGCCAGGTTGAAGTACTTAAGGTATAACATCTTCATACCACACTGTCGTTGTCAAGCAGCAGGGCAAGACGCTGCCTCAGACACCTCTCTACTGCACTCTAGTGTATATCATCTGGATATTTCCCCACTAATAGACAGCCCTTTCAAAATTCTGATGACTTTTGGATGCCTATAGTCTTTCCACCCCCCACCCTCCCCTTGGTTTTTGATACAAAATGACAAACATTAAAGCGAAATGTAATATTCTGTGTTTTGCTTCCTCCTTTGAGAGTCGCCATACCTTGAAAGGAGGTTTTAGTGACTTTCCTCATGATAATAAACGGAACTTCAAATTGCTTGCTTTCAGCTGTGTGATGATGCTTTCAGGAATCTAATGAAGTTATTCAGAATTAGTCACCTGGAAGAAGAGTCCAATATTTACCTGCTTAGCTTTGAGCTAATGTTGCCTGTACTTACGTGCTTAAAAGGATCTGACATTTGGGTAGCTTATTTCTGCATTTCTTTGACCAGAGATTGATGCCAACTGTGCTATGATATGCTTTGCAATGACACTGAGCTGTGATATCCAGAACATTTGCATGAGAATCCATATTACAAAAAGTGTGCAAAATCTAAAGAAAAGTAACTTCTGGAGGAGATAGTTTTATGTGTGCCTGGAGTCTGTGTCAATCATGCAGCCTCCTTTGTATGTAATCAAAGTCTGTTTGTAATCAAATAGCTGTTAAAAAAAGTAAACTAAATCCAAACTAAACCTGTTTTTTTTCTCTAGTGAACATCTCAGGACATGCATTTCTGTGTTCTAACTAATTATTTTTTTCAGGTAGCAAAAAGCAGTTTAGAGAAGCAAGTTCTTGAACCTCTGACTTCATTATATGAGTTTAATAATGGATGTGAACTATTTTTCTTACCCACTGGTTGCTATCTGTTCTTGTTTTTCTATTCTTCTTTGATTTGATGAATATGGAAAAGAACCCAGAAAAATATCCTTGGTTTTGAATGCATGTGTACATGGAAGGTCTGCAATATCTTAGTACACAGATCATGTAATGCTTGCAAAATTGAAATGGTGCAATTTACACGAATCATATCATGAGCTTTACACGAATCATATCATGAGCTCTAAGTAAAGTCTTTATAGCCTTGCTCAGTACTTCAGTTGTACAAGTAGCAACTCTCATCATTTTTATTCAATGTCATATGTTGAAATGCATACATTTTAATATAAATATGTTTTTATATACATACTAGCAATTTTAACTAAAATATTGTTTATGCTTCTGCGTATTGACCCGCTTGCCCCTTAAATCAGAATATTATTTCACATCCCCAGTAACTTGTATTTGGAGCATCATTGAATTGAGTCTCCTTCTAATTCAGCAGCTTGTTACTCTTCCAAAGAGCAGTAAAATAAGAGGGAATACAAAATGGTTGTTTATGAACCATCTAGGTCTGGCCAGGCTCACCCCCTCTTCCCAGACTACAAGGGTAAATGCAGTTCAGCAACTACATGCTTAACTTAGATTTAAAAATGCCCAGGTTTCCTTGCAAAGACACTTCTGTTGAAAGTTACTATGCAAGATCTTCTACAGATAGCTGCCCTTTGGAATTGAAGAGCTGTTGATGCAACCATGGTGGCAAAGACAGACTTAACTTACATGGTTTTTTAGTTACTTTCAAAGTGGGTAGACTGACTATAGAAAATGGAGTAGTATTACCTATCAAGCCTCTAATTTCTTTGTAAGGCTAGAGCATATCAGTATCTTTCTGCTTCCACCAAGTCAAGGACCCCAATCTTTGTAATTGTGTAAATATATAAGCAAGTAAATTTATTTCTATTCCCCACATTCATGGATCACTGCAACAAGTAACGAGAAATCAACATTAATAATATCTATGACAGGAGTAGTAAAGGGCAAAGAGAAGGAAAAAGAATGGTAAGTTTTGCATGAATTTCAACGTACATGGAATAAAAAGTCTTCTATTTTACATGAGAAGTTGTCACTCTCAGTGGTATCCAAAGGGAAGGCTGTGAATAAACTTTGGCAAAGAGAGATGCTCTGTCTGTGTCCTGGGAGCTCTCACTGGCATGTGGCAATGGGATGTTACTTCTGGCACTGAGTGGGCTTGATCCTCTGATGAGTCCCTGGCACACCAATCTGTGTAGCAAAGATCTGTGAAGACATCAAGGACTTGGCAGCATTATCTGTATCTTAACAATACAACAAGCCTCGATTTGCCAACAGGTATTGCATGAGTTCATTCACTGAAAGGCAGAAACAAAAGCCAGCTTTTCAGTGAGAGGGGAAAGAGAACTTCTTGCCAGCTGCATTACTCATTAGTCCTCTTAGCTTAGCTTAACCCTTTTGTTCACAGTGAAGCTGCGAGAGAGCAAGAAGAGTTTGAATGCTTTGTGGATGCTTTCCACATTTGTTCATCAGCTGCTGTAGAGCAGCTGGCCATGCTGCAGGAGTGAAACTCTAAGAATGTGTTTCCAGATCTGCTTGGGCAGTTTGCCCTGCAGTTTGTGAAGCTGTTGTTGAAGGTATGCAAAGATCACAAATACTGCACTGGAGAGCAGCAGGATATCTGCTTAAGAAATTTGTTATTGTGTATGCATTTCACCATAAATCCTATTTGCCATGCAATTAGCTCAGAGCTTGCATAGCGGAATGATGTGGAAAGTGATCAGGTTCTACCATGAAACACACAGTCTTTTTGCTTTTATTTCTGTATACTTGTTGCTGGTGACCATACCATACTGAGATATTTTTGTATATGAACAGAGTGCAACTATTGTGTTAAATAATATTGGTCTGAAGGACAACAACATATTGACAGCACTTCAAATGCAAACTGAAGGGATATTAAGTCTGTAGGACAGGCACTTAAAAAGCAGACTGTGGCCTCCTGTAGGGTAGGCTTCTTGCTCTGGCTGCCAGTAGTGCTGTAACTTGCTCCATCTACCAGGGCTGCGGAGCAATCTTTAGGTAGACAGCATTACCTATGCTTCACTTAAGCCTACTCAAGTGAGAAAGAACTTTGCTGGAGAGTTGATTTACACAGACAAGAAGGGCCCTGGGCTCTGTTTTAAAGGGCTATGCCCTCTTATAGGAAGAGGGCTTGGGGGGAAGGGTGGAGGTAAAATATGTGCTTCAGGCATAGTGCACTAGAAGTAAGGCGTCTCAGCTTTTCGTATCTAGTGACCTCTTGCTTAGCCATTTCTACAGCTATGACTTATCTATAAGAAGTGACCTTTTGTGGATAATGTCCACATTTAAATGCTTCTGTGCAAAAAGCTCTTCTGATGGACTGTGTACATTAATTGTCCAAACATACATGTTCACATTACAGGTTCACCTAATCTTTTCCAGGTAACCTGAAACTTCCCTCTGTGCAAAACTTTACAAATTCAGCTTTTTCATAGCAATACTTTACATGGAATGAATTTAGGAAAGCTTATCTCTCAAAAATATGAAAACTGTAAGAAAGGCTGTTCCTGTTAGATTGATTTTGTTTGCAGCAGTGTTCCTTTTTTTACTGATTTTGTTTGTTGCTCTTGTTAAAAGAACACCTTGTTGAAAGCAACCTTTAACAAAGGTTTTTGCTAAAATAAGAAACCAGAAGGGCTTCCTTGTTGGTGGTGCAAATCATTATGGAAAATTATTGTTTTGTTTGCCCAGCTGCCTGTTGATTCACCTTGTACGTACCAGAGTACAAGTATCAGTGTCAACACAGCATACAATTTTTGGTAGAAAAGGGATATAGGAGGTGTTGCAAGGTTTGAGGGTTGACACTGATGCTCTTGTGAGGAGGAGAAAGTGATTTGTGTGACACAGCATTGTAACATATTACGATGCTGAAAATATGAATTGTGCATATCTGTAAGAAATCATCCCTGAAGAATAGCCGGAGTTTTATTGCTTGTAAAAGTTAAAAGTTGCATGCCTTAGGTTGATTGGATAGAGGTAAGAAATCACTCCTTAAATTGGCCCAAACTAACTGTAATGTTGCCTATTGCAAAGGGGCATTAACTTCATCTTTGGGGGGTCTGGAGAAAAAGAAATCTCTGACCAGAATGATTTAATAAATAGTCTGATTTTCTAAAATAGATTAGTATTTTAGATATTTCAAAAGTAAGGTTTTAATAAGCAGAACCCGATGGATATTAGTAACATGAACTATCTAAGGGACTATAGAAAAAAACTTAATTTTAAAATACTGTTTAAGACCACAAAAGAAAAAAATCTTGGGTACAGCTTTGGTTACTATTGGCTTCTATCAAATCCATGTACCAGTGTTCATATACCAAAACTCCTCTTCTTCAATGCTTCAGCAATGCATTAGGAGGGGAATAGCATCTTATGTTATGTATGATTTTTCTGGGTTTTTTTATTATTATTTTTATTGTTTAATTTATCTATGATTTCATTTCCTGAACTCATTTTACTCTGAACTCAAGAATAGAAGTATGTGGTTTACCTCAAGTTACTTCTGAAGAATTACTGCTGCATGGTTAATCCATCTGAATAGCATTTTTAAGATTTTTTCAAATCATGAAAGAGGATTTGTACCAGAAGTAGGTGAAACAGGCAGCCTGGTAAAACTCAGCCTTCACTCCACAGCTATCCAAACAGCCAAAGCAAGCTTGATTCTGTATAAAAAGCACTGATTGATGTTCAAGTGAGGCCTGTTCCAGGCAATGCATGAGCTGGGACCCCCTTACAATCTAGTCAGCAGTCTCTGCTAGGTGATCTATTGGCAGGTTTTCCGCCACCTGACTTAATCCTCACTGTTTGTGCCAAAATATCTTTTCTGGAAATCATCCTTTGAGAAATTGCATCGTTTGTTTTAAAAAATGTGTGTGTTGGCTGTAAAGTGAATATGCAAAGAATGAGATCTTATTTTTAAAAATTTTCAAGAATAAGGTATATTTCCGGCAATTATTTAAATTTGCTTTAATTTCTTTTTCTTCTGATAACAATAGTGCCATTATGACAAATGTTAACTCCTAAGTTATTTCTAGTCCTTATTTGCTAAATCTAAATGTCATTTCTGGGTCTTGTTTCTTTGATATGGAAAATATTCTAACCTTTTAATATATTGTAGCTCTCAAAATTTAATATTACAAAAGTTTGAGAAGGAAAAATTTTGGCCACCTTTGTAACTTGCTTTTAAAAGAAAACACCAGTAGTGATAGAAGTTCTCTTTTTACATAAGTAGACATATATATTGTTTTTGCCATAGCAGTTGGGCGTGGATTTTTGACTTATTTAGATTCTACTCTTGTTTAACATAAAGCATTTTTACAAACAATTTCCATGTCCTGTCAATAGTAAACCAAAGAATCATAAGGGGCTTTTGAAAACAAAGTCCTGGTATTATGGCTGAAAGAACTTCTTGTGTACTGATTAATTTAACATCAGAACCCAATAGAAGGGTTTGTTTCTTCAACTTGTCTGCTTTCTTTATGAGAATTTATAAATGCTGGCTAACCATCAACTCTGTTGCAAGCTTCTACTGCTTAGTAAACATATCTTGAAAAAAATGCAGAATTTTTCACTTGGCTTAAACTAATCACTGTTTCATTAAAAGGAGGTCGTTCTTCCCATTTAAAAGCTTTGTGGTTGTTGGTTCTCAATTTGCTATTTGCTGAGAATAGAAGAATTTCTTATATGGTGAGAAGGGCAGGATGGTTAAAGTTTTGCATTAATTTGCTGTAAATAATGCAACTTACTTTTTAATAGATGTTATATGAATTTCAGGGGATGGCAGTTGTCTTGCTCTCAGTTAAAACCTTGATCACAGTTCAAGAACTGAACCTCTAGGACATGAGAAAAAATAAGAGGTTTCCTTCCCTGCTTTAGGTACACTTTGTTTATTTCTATTTTTTTCAAAATGCTTTTTGTTTCAATGTTAAATATACTTCTACTTGAAAGGAAATGTAGCAGTTTCTGAATTTCTTCATTTAATACTGCTTTCACTAATAGAGGGTGCAGAAATGTATTCTTTGAAGGCTCAGCTAGAATGGGATAAAATTATTACTATACTTCTGAAAAGAACTGAGGTTTTAAAAATAAACCAACAAAAAAACCCACCCCACCTTTGGAATACGAGATGTGGTGGGTGGAAGAGTTTGGACGCCACAGACCTCTTGCTATATTGCTACATTTTATTATTAAACTCCTGATAGTTACTAGATCATAACAAAAGGATAAATAGGTCTCCTTCACAGTCCGTGTTCTTCAAAGATTTTTAGAATTGCAACTGAAGTAAGGAAAAAAAGGAGGAGTATATTGTAGAGGATTTAGTGATCATTTTTTTAATTCAAGGAAACCACCTCCTCTAAGTTTAAACTCAAAGAAAATTTTTTATTATCTTCTTCTGACTTTGACTTCTTGTATCTCTGCTGAAATAGATTTGGTGGTCCGGTGGCAGCAGCATCATCTACTGACACTAGTTTGCATACAGAAGGATGTACTGGCGATGCTTTAAGCCTTGTCTTAAGAACTAGTAACAGTTGCTCAGCTCTTGCAGAACACAAGAGTTGTATTTGTACTGGAGTCTGGTCAGTTGTCCCAACCTTTTGCCTTGTCATCTTGGAAAGAAAGACTGCTAAATGCCTGCGGTTCCAGTTTCTTTAGTAACATGACCATGGATGTTTTGTACTGTGTTCAAGCAATATTTTTTTCTGGTATCCTTCATAGATTTTCTGTAGTAAATAGTAACAAATAATAGCAGGAAATAAAATTGTGGGGGAAAAAAAGGGGCAGAATAGAAGCAAAACTTGTGAGCATTCACACTGAAAATTATATTACAAGAGTTGAAACAATTTTTAGGAGTATCTCATTATTTACAACCAAAGATGATACCGTTTTCTAACTCCATACTGGATTTATAATTTCTTATGAGAGGAGGAGTGTAATTTTCTTTAACGTCTTTTAAAATATTCACTTATTTCTGAAGATCTTAAGTTCTGAATGAGCATATATGCCTTATCGAGAAAGATGTACTTGGATTTTTACTTTTTGACAGAATATAATGGAGAATCGTTACCCATTTCCACACTCTAGGTTGGTATTTTCTCTCAACATGAGAATGAAGGTGAACTAAAACTGCAGATAAATAGATGCATCAGAGAAGTCATAAGATTCTCATACTCAATATCAGTTAGAACAATAATTCCCATGGGCTATAACCTCAGGCAGAATATACCCAGTGTAGGAATCATATGGACAGTGCATGTATTAAATAAGTAGATGAGCTGAGTTTTAGAAATGTTTGGTTCCTTCATCTCCACCCTACAATTATCACAGTTCATGCACCCTTTTAAGGTGCTTTTACATTTAATCGCTCAGCAATTAAAATGGAATCTATTTCAGCGCTGATTATTATATACTTAACCTGAGATTATAATGGATTCAATAAATAAGCAAAAGAAGTAGCTGATTCTTTAAGTCTCTGAATAAATACTTCAGCCATTTGACTTGTTTGGGCCTGGGATGCCTGCATGTATTCTCCCTGAATGTAAAAAAAATTCCATTGAAATCAGATGTAGCTGATTTGGCAAGTAATGGTTAATAAAACTGTTCTTGGGCTTTTGATCTCGGAGGAATTCCTGTTGTTGTTTGAAAGACAGATGCATACTCTACAAGGTTCCTACATTCTTCTCTTGCTCTGAAGTATCGTTCATCAGTCTCTACTTAGGCCTGAAAGTCAGTCAAACTGACTTTCAAGCCTAAGCAGAGATGAGGATGATTTTTTTTGTATAATTGTAGCAAATATGTATTTCTATCAGTTTCTTATGATGCAACTACAAAACATTTGGAAAACCAAACTTGTCTGTACATATACTGTCAGTATGGTATAGATACTAATCTTGACAGCATTTTGTTTGAGGCTGTAGCTTGTAGATACCGTTCATTTTAACAGTTATTGGCTTTGAAAAGCTTGTGATTTCTTTGAAACTTCAGTTTAGGCATGATATTAATTCTGACCTCAAGTTATGTGGAAGAAATATCATTAATTAACTTATTATGAGATATCTGAATACATCCCCTTTTATACACAGATAATACAGTTGTTTCTAATACCTTGTTCTTCTGCGTCTCTACTGCTTCTATATAAGTGAATTGACAATGTTTGTAAATAGACACACTGGAGAACCCAAAGACAGAATTATTATTCTTTTGTATTTAACATAAGAAAGTTTTCATGCAAAGCAAGCATTATGAAAACTTTATTTTCCTCTTATTTAAATCATATTTTCTGTAAAAGTTTATTCAAAAAATTTGGGGAAGGAGAGTAGTTCTATTTCCCTTAAATAAATATTGGCTTACATTATACCTCTGAGACAAAAAAAAAATATTTGAAAGTATACAGTAGGTCTCACTTTCAAAAATGTCTAAATGCTCCTTAGGCCCTTCAGAGAATGAAATTTCAACATTAATTTCAGAACATGCAAATACTTCACACATTAACTTTACAGAGAAAAAATTCCTCTCTAAACCTGTGCCACAGGAACACTTTCACTTTTTAAAAGAACATAAGTCTTTAGGAGAGAGCAAAGGAGATGGGTAAGACTCATTCTTTGGGTCAGTAGTCACAGAAACCATGGAAAGGCTGTATGGATAGAAAAAGTAAAACCTTTAAATGTTTCATAATCAAAGATAAATTTGGCATGACTCATCATTTAAACAATTTAGGTATGTAGATAACCAAAAAGAAAATATTTAAATTAGGAAAATACAGACTGTCTGACCTCAATTTTCTACCTTTTTGCATTTTTCACCAGTTTTGTTTCTTTTATTAAACTATAGTCCTTATCTTGCAAGTGCTCCCTATATCCAAACACTGTGACCTTCATTGCTGTATGCCAAATTTACATAGGCTATATTGGAAACACATTACTGTGTAAAAATACAAGACACTGAAGTTGTTAAATGGCCCAATTTACCAGAGCTTCTGTCCAGTAAGGGCTCAAAAGAAGAGAGCAAAATTTGTTTGTTTCCTCTTAATATGACTATTATTGTATTATGCTATTATTCTTGGGAGACCAAAAAAATGAAATATACTGGCTTTTTGATGCAAGTAGTCCAGAAGGATCTGCCATAACCTGTCTGAATGGACCTTACCGTATAGTATATGTGAAAATTTTGACTTTTAGAAGCTATTACCACTAGTCAGCTCTGACATTGCTTAGAACACTGTGACCACCCTTAAGGACTCTATTAAATCTGTGTTATTTTTTGCTGATTATAATTTCTGATGTATTATCTAATGTTTCAGAAATCACTATATCCATCAATCGATTTCTGATGGCTATATCTTAACAGTCAAAGCATTATGAACACAAATTGTCTCATTTCTGTATGTAATAAGGATGACATTTCAATGAAAGAATTTGTAATGTATATATTTTCTTTTTCTTCACTCCTTATCGAGAAATGAGAACCGTTGGAAAACAAGCTGAATTTTGATAGATGTTCATTTGAAACTTGCAGCTGAACTGCTTGGATCAGATCAGCTGCAAATTAGCAAATATACAATTGTAAGTTTCCTAAATACTGAGTTGCTTTGTATTTGAGCTAAATAACAACAATATTAGTGTAATAATTGTTTATGCAACTGAGGCCCCTAAAAAATTCAATCTTTTAGTTCACTAATTACACAATAACAAGTAATTCCAGGGGGTTTGTTTAGTTTTTTAATTTGTTTTGCATGTGTTTCATCTGTGTAGACATCAGAGAATAACGAGAATGTAGGGTCTATGCTGGTAATGATTCATTTGATGGGTGAATGTTGTCGAGCATCAGCTACTGAAACACTCAACATTAATTTATTGTATAAGATTGGAATTTTTGGTTGTCTGGATTTCAAATTCCCCTGAAAACAGCATCACAGATTTGGGTCTGGTTATGACAACAACGTTCAGACAGGAAAAGAGGTGACAGCTCCCCACTGCTTTTTTGTTTGCTTGCTTTTTTTGTCTTTATGTTTTATAACTTAGCTGAATTCATACTCTTTCAGGCCTCTGTTTTTCCATAACAGCAAAACAAATTCAAATGTCTAGGCTAAAAGTGGGGTTTAGACTAACCTCTCTCATCTGGAGGCGCAATTGCATAGGAAACAAGATGTGAGCTTATTGTTATCCATTCAAAGTGTATGTTTTTCAGGTCAGAACTGTAATTAGCCAAGTCAGCAAATTTAATGCAGCTGATGTGCAAGATAGAATAAGGTGTGAACTAAAGGCTCTCAGGTAATCTTATCTGTTCTTGAACTTTCCTTGCATGTGAAACTTGTCAAGTTAAATTTTGGCTGGCAAACTTCAAGACAGCAAAGGAAGCCAAACTTTGTGATGCTACCAAGTACCCACAGAAAAGTACATCGCAGTAGGACTCAGTGAATGGCCTGATACAGAACTTGGATTTACTGTAACTTTTATGGCCTTATAATATATTGAAATTCAGTCTCTAGTGAATATGCAGGAAGGCAAACTTAAATCATCATAACTTCCTTACATTCCAGGTGGTTTCTATGGGCTTCTGAGATTTACCTTCAACATAGAGCATATTTGTAGTTTTAAAATTTATCATAAAATTTTTTTGCTACTAGTTTTGGAAAAATGCTGTAATTTCTTTAATTTAATAGGAATGAAGGGAAATGTATTATATCTGTTCTATTAAACCTAAGCTCCTATCCAAAGCTTCATTATTTTTACTAAAGCATAAAAAAAAGGGAAGTCCAGAAGTACAGATGCTGGATATGGAAATCATAGGCCTGAACTACACTGTCTCCCTTGTTGAAGAACAAAGTCTTGTGTAAACAGGAGGCTGGTTTATGCTACCATTGTTGAAACCTGCACACTAGAGTCTGTTTTCTAACTAGTTTCTTCCTTCTTTCCCACTTTTATTTCTGTTGTGAAAACTCATATTTCAAAACCATTCATCGTGGAAGTTCACCAGTTTTGTTCTTCTAAAATACCCAGCACCACATCAGATACCTCAAAAACTATTCTGCATGCAATTAAATGAATTCCAAAATTGCTTTGACATTTCTTTATACTGCTATGTCTAAATTAAAACTTAATTAAACTCTTCACAGAGAGTAGCATGATAAAAGCATAGCTTATATTGTGTTATCTTGTAATGTTTTGAAGGCAGTTCCTTGAGACTGAAGCCCTACTAGACAAAGTAAAAATTCTCCATAAATGTTAGCTAAACATAGAGACTGTTTCTGGGTTTATAAGTTAGTTTTAGAGGTCCTCAAATTGATTTTATGGAGACTTAAATAAATACAAATATTAAAAAAAACATATTTGGGCTACCATTAGTGAATGATTCTTTTCCTTAAATTTGTTTTTTATATCCTAATGACAATTTTAAAGATTTTTAAAAGCTCACAATTATTGAAATCAATATTCTAAGGCTTTTAACAGAAAAAGAAAAATTACAATAGTTACATTATAGCTTTCTGATTATCCAGGAAGGAGGTTAATTTCTTTTATTTTTTTAAGTGGGATTTTCTTCTTTGTGCTGTGTTGTAGGTGTTGATTTTCATTTTGACAGGGAACAATGTTCTGTATGTGGAATTTGTTTTTAAAAATTTCTGAAGAATCATGGCAAAGTTAAACTATATAAAGATTTTTATATCCCCCTTTCTGGATTATATTGTAAACTTGCAGCATTTGCTATTTTGAAAATCAACACTAAGCAGTATCTGGAAATACTTAGGACTGAAATTTAGGAACTTCTGGACAGGCAAATGTGACACTGTTTATTGGGGCATGTAGTAAAGTTCATTAGTAGTTTCTTTTTTTTCTCTCCAGTTTACAAACAAATGCACACAGTGTGAAGTGCACGCTGGCTGCAGTATTATGAAGTAGATTGTTACTAAATCATGTGTTTCATGACGTATTCTTGTAAGTGTAGAGCTCCCTAGATGCAATTTAATAGCGCAATCATATGAGCTGCAAGTCACAATGGAATTTTTTCCCTACCTACTCTTGAGATCAAAATCTTAGGGTAGAGACACTCTCATTACATGCGATAAGAGGAGAGAGAATGAGGGGAGACGGCTCACTACATGACTTCCTTCATGTTATTTTTGGATATGACTAGCATTCCTCCCCTTACACACACCCTCTTTTTCCCCAGCCCCCATCTCTTACATGCGTTACAAGCTCATGCAAACACTCTCACGTACTCTGCAGCAAAAGCGAGAGCAACAGTTGGACTGGAGCCAGAGGACTTAAACTCCGCTTCCTCATTGCCAGCAGGCTTTGTTCTTTGGAATCAGTCAGAACTAGAGAGAACGTCTTCATTGCCGATCGTGGTGCTTGGAATTTGGCAGCTCAGCTGTCTATTAAATTTTTCTGTGCTCCTCTGCAAACTAGGCTGAATTTAGAGCAGCAAAGCTAAGAGCTGGGGCTGGTCAAGAGATAGAGGACCCAGAGACCATCAGCTATCAGCCTCTTTGCGGGGGGTGGGGGTCCCTCTGTTCCACGACGGTAAGTGCCAGCATTAAATGTGTATAAAGATGCAAGAAACTATAAGGTGCTTTAGCTTACTACAATAGAGGAGGGGAAAAATGTACGTGAGTGAATCATACAGTGTGTGCTGTTATAGCGGTCTTGGAACAGAGCCTAGCAGTAAAATGTTCCTCATTTTTCCCTTTCCAAAAAGCTCTATTAGAATGTATCTATTTTAGCAAAATTCCTATGTGTCTGTACAGTTTTGGAAAGCTTTCCAAATGGCTTTATTATTGGTTTTCTGCAAACCTGTTTTGTTTTGAACTATGTATAGTATAAAGTAACTTTAACTAGCAGAGTAACTTATTTTTGAACCTAGGAAGTAAAGATTTTCTATCACAAAGGATATGAGTAGAACTAAAGTTCAGGAGGATGGTGGAGTGAAAAGGGATGAGACGCTTTCTAAGATCAGTTTATAGGCACCCAAAGTAAACTTGTTTTAAATGATTGGTGTTCATTCAGAGCACATCCCCCCCCCCCTTCCTCTCCTGGGTGTTAGGAGCAAAGTGAATCTCTTTTTAAAAAGAAAAAGCTTTGAGAGTCTGCTGTTCTAGGGCATGCAATTGAAAGCTGATGTAGCTAGTGTAAAAGAGTGTAGGCTTGGATAAACGACTCTGAGAGAGGACAGGAATTACAAAAAGAAACTTGGTTTTCTTCCAATAAGCAAAATTATTTAGCTGTTCTTGCTTTCTGAAAGTGTTAAGACTGCTGCCTTTTAAGTTTGTTAGCATAATGGGTTGCTGTTACAAAGACCTTTTTTTTCATCTCCCTATATTGTCTTTAGGAAAAGTTTTATAATGATCAGAAGGGAGGCAGGTTAATCCGAATAACTTGCTTTCAGAAATGCCATCTAGCTGTCAAAGGAAGTTCACTGCAGGGACCCATTTGTTTCAAAGCTACTGATAAGCCCTGCTATCAGCATGCTATTATGTCTTGCCAGATGGGTTATCTTAATAAAATAATAAATAAGAAACCCTTGAAATCTAAAAGTTCAATGGCATAATAAATTTGACAAAGGGGGAAAGACCAGTTGATTGAATGTACTTATGTACTTCAAAAGCAAAAACAAGCACACAAGCAAACCATACTGGGACAGTTGATCTGAAAAGAGGAAAAAATTTCCTTTCTCTTTCTTTTAATTCTGGCTCAATCATTTACTTCAAGCAGTTATTCAATTTTTTTTTTTTTTTCCCCCAAGGTGAGTGGTTCCTTCCTCCTACCCACTTATTAACTTGCTAGTGGTTAGGGACTTGTAAAGGCGAATCTAGTCACGTGAAAACTATGCTGAATGAGCAAATGGGTGACTGTGCAAAGTAGAGCAGTCACAGTCTATTAAGTGTTTGTTTGAGGTCTGTATGTTTGTTTTTCTAATTCAGAAACTTGAAACCAAACCTCTCTCATTCTGACTTTCACCCTCCATTTGGAAGAATACTCTGCTTGGTGTGGTAATTGTTAAAAACGTTCCACTAAATTATGTTGCTGTGGAATGACTGTGAAACAGTACTCAGCAGCATAGTGTGCAATAAGTTCGGATGTTGGGGATCTTTGGTACACATTTTTCTTACCATGTACTAAGGCATTTGTTTCTATAGCAGTTACTAGCTCTATTTATGGCAAGTTATTCATTGAACAGGAATCACACACTAGAAGTAGCAAAGATTCTTTTCCAGAGCTAAAAATGGAATCATATTTTTCTGAGTTGGACCCCCCTCTGCCAATGGCACCATGTCAGGTCGCCTCAGCAGCTGCTTTCAGTTTCACAATTTACATGGGTGCTATAATGACATTTTTTCTCATTGATGTGGTGGAAAAATCTGACATCTTTATGCTGTTTTTCCTGCTTTGATATCTTAAAGTGTATTTTCTATTGACTGTGAGGTTTGGCAATGAGTGTGAAGTTCAGAGATGGGCCTGTACCAAAATCCCTGGATTCCAGCATCCATGAAGTATAAGAAGGTTAATAACTGGATCCAAATGTCTTGGCTCTGGTCTATTCCTGTTTTAAATGCACATCACTTCGGCCACATGTTTAAATTGTTTTTTGAGGTGATTAAGACTGAAAGAAATCTTTCAGGCTCCAGACAGACTTTTAAAGAGGAAGTGGCATTTAAGAATCTTACAGTTATTTAAGCAAAGCTTGCTCATTTGCTGCTTAAACCTGACTTTTAGGAGCCCCCAAGGACCTACATTCCCTTTCCTCTGTTATAACTTCAGATGTAAGTAATATTTTGAAACTCCTTCTGAGATGTGCTGAGAAAGTGAAGGTGTTTTTGCGTCTGTTGTTTCTACTTGCTCAGGTGGACCGGGGGAGTAGCTAGCAGCATATATTCAGGTAATCCAGGTACCTCAAAAAAATTTTTTTGATCCTCAGCGATCTGCTTATAAGCTTTTAACAAAGTGCTACATACATACTAAACTGTGCAAAAAATCGTGATAGCCCATGGTAAGAAATACTGTAATGCAGTGTAAGAGGATGCACAGATTATTACTGAAATCGTATATATTCAGCTTTTTTAGTTGAATGACTTCTCCTAGTCTGGCTAGCTTAATGGATTTAGTGGCTCTCTGTGAATACAATTACATAGGCATTTGCCAGCTGCTTGTGGTATCTCTGCTTCAGCAAGTAAAGCTGTTCTTTGGCTGTGTTGGCTCACTGTGGTTTGTGGCACACAACAGTGATTTATTAGGCAGTAGATGCATTTTTGTTCTCTTTTTCTTGAATGATTGAACTATGATGTCACTTTTTGTCTTGGCTTTAACCTTTCAGAAAACTTTTTTTTTTCCTGCAGACTATTCTCTTAACACTAGGGAAGTCTCAATGTTCATTGCAGAGCAACTCTGTCTACCCCAGCACATTCCAGGGCCACCGAATCATTTGTGGTGAGAGTGATTCAGATCTGGTTAAGATGATTTAAAAGAGAGGTTATGGGCATACTGCAGTTGTGCATTTAAGAAAATACAGAGGGTTTTTACTGCCTGATTGAGACCACATGGCTCCAACTTAGACTTTTGTTTTAACATGGAAATTATTGGCTGGATGTACTCAAACGATTTATTTTTTTTTAATTGCCTAGAGGCTAAGAGTTGGGGTCATAGCATTTAATGATAAGGTCAGGGTTAAAGCAAATAGGTTTTAGTGTTCCTTTGAATAAAAGGAGAAATGGCTTCTTTGAATATTTTTTGTAGGATACAAACATGACTCTCTTAAATGGGAGCAAATACATCTCAGGAATTTTTTTGGACATTACAGGGTAGTTGGTGACCTGATTTGAGAGAGAGTGAGGAGATAAGGGAAGATCTCCCTGTCATAAATCACCATAAATATGTTCCACTCCAAATACTTTGTGGAAAATATCCGAAGTAAAAAGGAAGGACTACGACCTTTTTTTTTTATTGAATACAGTTTAATTACTTGCTCTCAATTAGCATTTTGGGCTGCTCTTAAGGGAATTGAAAAATTTATATTACTAAATCCTTTCTTAAACTATTGTGACTATTTCCATACAGTATATCCCTAATCTGAAAGATGAGATTGTAATAATCTATATTCTTTTTATGCATGTTCTTTATTCTGAAATACTCTTAATAAAACCTTGTTTTTCCCTCAGTGCTCTCAGTAATTTCTTCTCAGTTACAACATTTCTCCCATAATCTGATGCATATCATGCAATATATAGCTTCTCCCTCAAATGAAAGTATTAGATGATGAATGTTATTTTATATGGATACTTTTGAAATGGATAAACAAGTCTATAGTGTTTCAAACAGAGAATGCAGATCGAAAGTTACAGCAGTGAAAAACACTGTTTATTCTTGCCCCTGGTTGGAAGATGAAGTAATAATGAAAGGCAATTCCTACAATAATTCTGCATACACTGTATTTTATTTAGAAACAATAGATAAGTGGGGTTCTATAACCCAATAAATAGTGGTTATGAGCTTTTTGCCATCTTTAAGTATTGGGACAGTAGATTTAGCCAAGGGAAACTGGAAAAAAAGAAAATAATCAGTTATATAGCTGTGTACACCCTTTTGAACTAGTTTCTTTCTTAACATTACATCTCTCTCTTATTTACAGACCACGTGTGAACTTTGCTCTTAACTTTAAAAAAAAAAAAAAGCTAAACACTAAAAAAAAAATCCCCAAACATTAACCAGAGTTCATGAATCACTGTTAGTTAATTTCTGCCTCAAATGAACTACAATGTAAATGTTTAAAAGTTATTTGCAGATTTTTATGACTTTGAAGTGCACAAGGCACGTGGGAAAGCTATTATTATATATGAATAACTGCTGTGAAAAATAATCAGAGGTCAAAATGTATACTACAGCCCCCTGACATTCCTGCCTCTGGTATGTTAATGTATTGTGTCAATGCTCAGTTTTACCGATTAATGCTTATGAAATACTTAGAAACAACCTGAACTCATTTTATACTAGACAATCCTAATTGTACTGTGAATAAAGCAGTACAGTTTTTCTACAGAAATAAAAGAAAGCATGGCTTTTATGGTGCCCAGTCTTAAAAGACTCATCTTATGCCTATAAAGTCTTTGATAAATTCCAGAGCCCCTCAGTGCTTCCCAGATCAAGTAAAGCAGAGGTGACAAGATTCTGCTGCGTCATATAGGTGGAAATATCCCTGTGTCTTCATATAAATACCAGGATATTCTGTTCTTTGAGATATCTTTAGGCCAGCTTTGATAGAGTTTCTGAAAGTATGCAGTTATTAGTCTGTAACCAGACTGACATTTGTCATTCTTCTCAAACGTAGTGACTAGTTACCTGTTTTTTCTGACTATAATGCTGGTGTAATCTGCATTGCACTGCTCATATGGCAAATAGATGGCCTCTCCTTAGCCAGTTTTTCAAACAGGAAGAGTCATGATGGAAAAGGGCTGGAAATAAGAATCAAGGAATTATAGGATTTACAGGATACCACAACAAGCATATATGAACATTGCAAAAAGGAGTAGACCTTAAAGCAGTCTTGAGTGTTAATCCTCAACCTGCTGGATTCCTATGGAATTTTTGATTTTCTGCTTAAACCTGTTCTTGGTACTGTTTCATATTTCACTTTTCATAATGGTGTGCTTTGAGGCATGGCTGGTAGGCCGGTGTATGTTGGTAGGGTGAAGAATCTTGAAAGTTTGAAACAAATCTTGAAATCATGGATCAGGCACAAGTCATAACTGTGCAGATAGTCACCAAAGCACAAAGCAAGAGTGCATGCATGCTCTTGGATCATACCATATTGGTAACTGTCAAACATGGATATAAGCTTGGCTGCTAAGGCTGAAACTAAAGACTGAAGTGAGAGCTGCGCTGTGTCTGGCAGCTAGTGACGGTGTGTAAAGGCACTTTAACTGGTACCTGAACAGATAGCATAAGATAGTCATTATTATCTAGGGAAAGGTGATGACTAGTCCTCAGGTCTAGCTTAGGAAGAGAATCCAGTCCTTCTCTAAGGAAGATTGCTTGTGGGCTATAAAATGCACAGTAATGCACCAGTTAACTCTAATGACAGGTACCTAGTTGCATGAACCAAGCACATCAGTCATATTTTGCCTACGGTATGAAATTTCAGTAAAGGAATGCTGTGTAAAGGATGCTGAGGAAATGATAAGTTTTGGGAAAACTGAGGCTCCAAAGACAAGCAATCTTCCTTCCCCGCCCTTTCCTTCCTCTTATCTGCTGTTTCAACTAGACCCTTTCACACAGCACACTCTAAATCTGTCCTACGACACCACAGATGTTATCTGGGAGTCCAAAGTATTGAATCTTATTTTTTCTCTTTCAATGGGTAGCTTTCTGCTATATCTGATATTGTACTTACATCTGAGGAAGGATATAAGGACATAGCATGCCACAAAAAAGTACAGTTACTTGTAAATATGACAGTTGTTACGTAAAGATCAAGCCTTTTCAGCAGCAAGTGTGAAAAATGTCCCTGGTAATATTACAATATGAATCAAAACAGATACAATCAGTATTGCTTTGCTAGTTAATGTGGAAAATTAACTCAGAAAGCTTCCAGTTTCAGTCGTAGGCTGAGAAGCTAACGAGTTATAAATGTTGATTTTGCTATCTGTAAATACCTTTCAAGACCTGTCGCTAATACTGAAAACCATAGTCAGTGCACTGCTGAGGTGCTTGTTCTCTGCATCCTGTGGCACTCTACAGAATGATACCGATCTCTGCAGGCTGAGCCTCACTGGATTAATTTGACTGCTGTCATGCATAATGCAAGGCACTGACAAAACTGCTGAGAGCTTTCTTGCTTGGTGTCAGTTACTAAGTTGCTGACGACCTGAGTGAATCAGGTATTTTATCTTCTGGTCAACAAGTTTATATTTACTGACTCTAGCTTGGAAGTAAACTGGAAGTAAGAAAAAGGGAGATGATAATAGGATAGTATCCATATGAGAATTAAATAGTTTAGTACTGGTTATATAGGGTTTCATTTTGCATTTAATCTGGTCTAGTTTACCAAAGTTGCAGATGCAAAGGTTTATCTATTCAACTACTATGACGTAGATAACTGTTATCTATAGGCATCATGTAATCACGCATATAAAAAGTGTGTTGATTGCAACGTATGTCACTGTGGATATAATAACTTTCTACCTTGCATAACTCCAGCAAGACATCTGCCAGTTTTGAAGGTAAACCTCCAAATTCCACAGTTGCACTTCTGTGTTTTCAGAATGAATAAGACTATACATCCTGGATGGAGGTTTCTTTTTACTTTTGTTGATTTGCAGGTTATTAGGGTTTCATAGTTGAATGTTGTTTTCTGTAAACTAGAGTGCTTGGTCTCAAATACGTTTAATCTTCTTACTCCTTTTTTAAGTATTACAGTTTTGAGAAGTATAGCTGATTCATCTGAAAGGTGTGTTGTCAGCCATGACCTTGCCACTAACTCATCACAATCACATTAAATTCAGTTCACCTTATATGTAAAATTCAAATTGCATAAATGCAATTTTATCCTTATAACTTTGCATCTCTTGCTTTACTTTTAATACTTTACTCTCCTTCCTTCTAAGTTCAAAATGTTCTTTCACTGGAAGAATGTGTCTGGCAACTCTGTAATAGGTTCCCCTCCCCATTTAGGCAAAATAATGACAGTATGCTATTTGAAAACCTGTTTCTGGTCAAAGGAGGGTATATGTACAAGGGATAGCTAAGAGTGGCATTTTGTGTTAATCCTACAAGCCTCAGCAGTTCTTTGGGTCTGAAAAATGTTCAGTATTTCACATGTGTATGTTAAATACTTAAATTTTTTTAACCTACTGTGACCGTCTTCACTGCTTTAAATTTTCTTTTTTTCTTCCCTTCCATGATCTTATTAATTTCCTATCAAATATCAGAAGTGGAATTTGATGTAAGCATATGTCTGAATAAGCCAAGTAATGGTATCTTCAGTTTAAGTGAACAAATTTACAGTTATTTATTGCACTTAGGTGCATGACTGTCTTCACACTTAATGGAAGATGACCACAGGCATCTGCAAGAGGCAAACAGACCCCTAAGAATGAAACTCCAGTATTTTGTTGCTGCTCAGTGCTGTATAATAACTTACATCAGTATCTTCATGCCGATCTGCTAGCTTTCAAAAATATTGAGAAATGATTTTATGGCAAAGAGTACATCTGGCAATGCAAAGTCAGAATCTTCTCTTATTCTAGAGACCTGGAAGGTGTCCTTAGAGTTAAGGCAGTGGAAGCTGAGTTTTGAGCTGGTTCTTACCTTTCCTGGGTAACAGCAGACAAAGTGCTTGACCTGTTTGTCAGTAACAAACCATACCTAATTATCACATGTTCAATTACTTTTTCAGTGCTCAAAGTCCTATTCATTGAGCCTTTCTTTAGAGAAATATTTTTATTTAGTTACCTCAGACACAAGAACATTCATTGTGCCTTTGCCGATGTTCCCTGTAGATAAGTGGAACTGTTGTTCTGAACCATTAGATCCTGCCTAGACCATTGTTACCAGATGGTCCAATGCTTGTATTCCGTAAGATATGCCATGTGCTAGACACTATGGAAAATTATGGTGAATGTTCTTACTGAAAATATGCGTAAGGGTATGCCTAACCTAACAGAATGGGGAAAATGTATGGGGGAATAAATTGAGGGAGGCATAGTATGCTGCTCTAGTTGGCTCTTCCAGCATGCTCTGAAGCTGAGAACAATATGTATGAAATCAGGAATGTTATCTTTAATACCGTATGTGTTTTTTCTGAAGCACTAAACTGTGACTCTGTTCTCATAAGCTTTATGTACCACTAGTGTACTCTCAGTATGGGGCTGGTTGCATTTGAAGACTGCAATTTAATGTGTGTGGGATATCTTTCCGTAGCTTTGTTTAAAAAAATATTTGAGGATGCTCCTCAAATGTTTATGTTTATAGAACATAAAACAGGCTGAATTTCCTGGATTAACTTGCAAGTTCATTTTGGAGAGAAAATTTGTGTGCATGTATTTCCATGTGTACCAAAGCGGTCCTTCAGCTGCAGGGTGAAAAATAGGAAGCAGCATCTCTACTTTGGAAATGTAGCATTCTGATTTTTGGGGGTAAAGATGATAATCTTTGCATGAAACAAAACAGCAGATAAATCAATTTTTTTGCTGGCACAACTACAGACATAAGTAGAGGAGTCTGCTTGACTTACTGACATATGAACTAGTGGATAAATCTGAATTGCAGACAATGTCTACCACACTTTGAATTCAGGGTGGATTCAGTGGATTTAATTACCTGTCAGAATGAAAGAAATTATTGCTCAGTGTCTGGCATTTCATGCCTAAAACTATAGTGGCTCCTGTGTAGTAGCTAGTTAAACGCAAAAAGTGAGTGTTTCAGGTGCTGTTTTTTTCTCTGGTGTTCAGTGCTGGATTCTTCCGTATAGCATGTTTCATAGTTCTGTGACAATCTTTTGAAAGTATAAAACTCTGAAAGTGTAAGAAATTATTTGCTATACCCAGTAATCATTTAAACCTGAATTACATTAAGGTTTTTTATGACTGCGCTTGCTCATTCACCACATTTATAAACTGTTCCATCTTCATGCTTTGATACATGGAAACAGCTTCCATATTCATTGACTTTGGAGGCAAGCTATTGCAGTGGACATCAAAATGTGTAAGATATTTCAAAAGAAAAAAAAATTTCCAGTGAAATATGACACCTAAAAACACCAAATGAGAAAGTTACATGAAATGTTAAGGAATAAAATGGATGTATATTAGCTGTATGTTTTAAGGTGAACTCTGCCTGTTTTAAGGTGATTTCACAATTCACTTTGTTCTTCCTATCACTCACTTCTCATATTATCTACTGATTTTAGTGTAAAGTCTTCTGAAATACAGGTAAATGTATCACAGAACTACTACTTCAGTATTCTTCTTCTGTGTCTACTGTCCTGCTTCTTGGCTTTTGTTTTGTTTTTACTAACCGGTCATGGAGAAATGCATTTTTAAATATGTCAGAAGACCAAAAAATTTTCCTTTTCAATGCATTTTAAATAATTTTGCAAATTGCAGACCAGGTTAGAATTCCTTAGTATTCATGGAGTTTAGTTTATCCTTTTTTTCCCTTTTACTCTGAAACCCAGAGAAGTTACAGGTGGTTTTACTAGTGTAAAACAATGATTTTCCAAATGTAAGTGGCATAACTGGGGATGAAGAACAAGGGGGAATTTGCAACTATTAAATTATTTTGCCATACTTAATATTTTAAAATGTTGGAAAAACATATTGTTCTATACATTATGAATATATATATATAACTGTTGGGTTAATGCAGATTGGAGGTATTTCCAAATAAATATTGGGGTCTTACAGCTGAGGAAAACACTTTTTAGTGAAGGAAACAGAATTTAGCCATGGGAATTTGAAAGTATTTTGTTGTGACACAGCACTGGCTTTTTTCTGAAGGAAATTTCTTTCAATTTCAACACGTAATGAGAGCTTGAAAAAAATTATGTATTGTTAAGTGCAGCCATCCAAGTTGTTGAGTGATTACTTTCATTACCAAAACACAGAATTGCAATTGGAGTGAAGCAAAGAGTTCCTTTGACTCTTCAGGTGTGCCAGAAGACGCCTACTCTGAATTTTGAGGAGAGTAGCAGTTTTCCGTTTGATTATTCTAATTTATCCTTCTTCGATCTAGCTAACCTGTGAGACAGCAGAGCTGTCTCTTAGGCACTTGTAAAGAAGCTCTAGCCATCTTGGCCCAGACTGCACTACATCTCAAAAGCCTCTTTTTAGGAAATACATCCCAGATGTATGGCTGTGCAGTAAGTGGTGGCAGTATGCATACACGTGCCAGGAACTCAGGTTTAGTCAAATAGAAGATTACATAAAATATGCTTTTATAGACTTTAAGTTGTTAGATACAAAATGCTCCTCCAGAAAATAGTGAAGTGTAAATACATTGTCCAAGAGGAGAAGGTGTAGGAAAATTGTTCCATTCAAAATTGTTAATCACTTGTTATACAATAAGTTTTCTGAATATTCTGAAAAAAATTACTACTATAAAGTATCTCACTAAATTAGCCTGCAGTTATCTAATGAGTCTAACAGAACTCAAAAATGTCTTACAAATAGAAGTATGGAAAACTTAATATCTTAAATTGCATACAATTTATTCTCGTTTTTTTATTCATGCTTTTTATTTACATGTATGATCATGGACATGCAATTTTTAAGTTTATTTATGTCCAAATTCACTAGTTATAGAAATTACTCAATGAAATGATTTTTTAAAAATAATTAGCTGTATGTGTGGCAAATAATCAACACACCTGTTGTCAGAGGTGGTTTGCAGTTCACACTAGGTAAGTGGTTCTTGAATTGCACACTATTTTCTCTCTTTCTTGATCTGATGATTACAAAAATATAGAATAAAGTGAATTATCTATCCACATCCATTTGCCAGTAAAATTGCAGCTTTTGAAAGTGACACAGGAGCATGTGGCAAAGATGGAAAAGAAAGTTCTGTGAAAGGTTTCTGAAACTGTGAAATCTGCCTACACCTGGATAATGCTTTTGTCTTCAGAAAACACATTGTTAAAATCAAGAGTAATAAGGTACTTTGTGTTTTGGTGATGGATAAAGGTATGGAAACAATGATAAATCTTTTGTGGAAAAGGGTAAAGATAAATCAAAATAGGATATGAGGTAGGATTTAAACTTTGGACTTCAAGAATGGAAAATAAGTTCAGCATACGTCAGCATTCTGATATTTCATTATGAAGGTTGACTATAACATAAGCAATATTGTTTTAGAAAACATTTCTTCATAAGTATAAGGTATTTGTTCATTCTGGTTAGAGAAGTAAACATACCCATTTTTCCTTTAATGCTGACTGCTTTTTGGTCAGCTGAAGAAATATGATCTCCTTGTTGTTCTTTCTGAATAAATACAGCTGTACAGATGTCTTTGATCTGCATGATGAAACAGGATTACCTGAAATGTGTTATCTCATTTGGATACCACGGCATTAATTTGTGAAATATCATTTGCACCAACCCCACAGTACTGTCAACAACAAGAGTCACTTCCCTGGTGCCTTTGCTGTATTGCATAAAGGTACCTATGAGACTTTGAGGGCAGATCAACAAAAAAGTTGCTAGATGGTTTTCATTGCTTTTCTTTTAAATATTTAAGTATTATCCTTATAATCACTGCTAAAAAACCAGTTTTATGAAAGTTACATCTGCAAGAAGTGAAAAGGCAATAGTGAATATTAGCATTCTACACAGCTTGTTATGACAGAAATGTTTATTTATCACAAATAAGTAGCTTTGGATTGCATATCAAATAAGTCATACAGCAGGTATCTTTCTTCAATATAATGTATTTTCTCTAGTTTATATGCAGAAAAGATTAGCATATAAAGCTAATCCTTTTTCGTTTTATGCATGGAATGTAATTCAGTTTTATTCATTAAATCTCACCATTTCTTCATTCGTGTACAGATATTTCATTACTGCATCACATCATGCATATCTTCCAGACTTTTATCAGAATACAGGATTATCACAGAGACATGCAGTTAATCACAATGAAATTTTACTAAATTTGAACGTGTTTCCTTCATAAACTAATTTTCCTTAATTTTTCATAGTACATATTCAAATTATGATAAATGTAATTAAAAAATCAGTTTATTTATTTAAATTGCTGTTTATATTTCTCCTACACCAAGATAGACTCTCTCTCAAAAAAAAAAAAAAAAAGAATCTAAACATAGCTATAAGCTAATTAAAAAAAATAAGAAAAAACAATAATTTGTATTTCAGAACAACTTTTAATTCCATGGAAAATTATCAAGAGATGTAGTCACCATTAGTTCATATTACAATGCTCACAATATTTTTTACAATGATGCTCCTTTAAAAATAACTTTTAACAAGAAGCTGAGGTAAAGCAGAACGGCCTTAAAAAACAAGAGGTGGTTGCCTCAGTAGTAAATTTGTAGGAGTAAATTTAAGTACTTTCTGTAACTTCAGAAAAGTACATTTTGTGTCAAAAATGTGCCTAAGAACAATTTGGCAATAACAGAGTTGAAATCAGTGGCATGTGTTATACCACTGCCCCAGAGAAATGCAAAATAAATAATAGTAACTGTCGAGAAAACTATTTAGAATTCTCTTAATCCAAAGAATAAAAGAAATGTTCTCCAGAAGGTTTGGTATATTTCAAGTTATACAACTATGAATCTTTGCTTTGCTCAGTGTTGTGTTCAATTTTCATACTTTCTAGCACTGATTTCATGTTTTCTTGTGTTAATATCTTTATCATTTGGGTAATTAAAAGCCTCCATCAAAAATATTTTTTAAAGCTTCTATTCTTAAACTTATAAAGTAAAGCAACAATTGCAAAGTCAAGGACAAGATACAATCTTTAAAAAAAAAAATTAAGACCTTTTAAGCTAATCCTGTGATTTTAAGACAGAACAGTTAGTTTTAATCAAATCTGACAATGCTGTTTTTCTTTTGTAATTAGCTGTATACACATCTATTTAAATCTGTGGAGCACTGCAGAGAGAATACCCAGAGAGAATGACATGAGGTATAGGCCGTAACTTAGCATCTTGTCTGGAGCTATGAAAATGTCACGCTAACTTTCAGTTCATTTCCCCAGCTGGAATGCTGAAGCAGATTAGAATCCTTGTTCCACAGGTAAGGTGAACAGAAAGAGCCTTGGAAAACCTACTCAAGAATGTAGGCAAGAAATTTTCCTAAATGACAGGGATAAGCTAAAAAAAAAACATCTTTGGACTTACTGCAGCTTGCAGTCAGTGACAGAGGCCATAGCTCATTGTTCTTGGAAGCTGGTCATGTGACTTCTGTGACTTCTGTACCCCCCTTGCTTTGCATCCTTGCACAAAACATGATGGAAAGTTTCACTCCAGAAGAAGCAGAGTTAACTTGTAGGAAATGGCAGGCTGTGTTGATGTATGTCTTGAAAATACAGCCATTTTGCTGTTCTCTTTCCTTTTTTTTTTTTTTTTTTGCATTTTCAGAGGGCAATTTTGGTTTCTAAGTACATAATAATACAATTTAATCAACTGGATGTGAGGTCCTCGTTGAAATTTGTGAGATCTAGCAGAAGACTGTGTGACATCTGAAGAATCAACTAAATTCTGAATATATAGCATACACTGTTTATAGTATAACACATTTTTAATTATAAAATTTAGCTCTGTGGTTTTCAGTGTATAGAGCCTTTTTTTAATTGCTTAACTGAAGGTTTAGGCAAATCACAAGCATCTATATTCAGATATTTTTTTATTTTTTTTAAAAGATTACAAAATATAAATATTTGAAGTATGTATGTTATTGGTAACCTCATTATGAATTACCTATACAGCTAATGAAATTGTATATTGCCCAAAAATTGAGCAATGTGTAAAGAACATAAGCATCTGAATCATCTGATT
>JAYRBT010000139.1:35056773-35097945 GCA_036023395.1 Myiotriccus ornatus
TATACAGCTAATGAAATTGTATATTGCCCAAAAATTGAGCAATGTGTAAAGAACATAAGCATCTGAATCATCTGATTATTGCAGTGTACTCTAAATCTCATATGATGAAGCTGATTCCTTTTAAAAATCAAATTAAATTCTTTAAGTAGGTTGTTTGGTTTTTTTTCAGTCTGGAAAGACAGGAGAGAAAACAAAATGGAAGTTACCGAGTATTGTGATGGAAATGCTGACTCTGCCAGTGCAGAAATGTCGGAGTATTTCATTTTGACTTTTCTTCCTGGACATACTTAACACCACTAAGGATAAAATTACTTTTTAATTTACAACTTATCTCTCTGCACTTTTTGTAGTGGTCAGAGTTCCCTATTATAATTTCTCCCCAAGGCTATATCTTAAAGTTTCACTTCAGCTGCCATTTTAAATTAACTTTTAAGAGTGTGCAGAGAGGAAAACCTCTCTATTCCTCAGTGACTCTCAAAAAACATAAGTTCCAGCAGGATTATGAGTTAGAGAGAACCTTGAACTGTTTTTCTTAAGACCCTGGTGCTTACTTAGTCAGTGTACTGTTCAACTCTGTTTATATTTTGTTCAGAGTCATTAAAATCCCAGACACACGTGCTTCTATGTATTTCTATGCATGGAGGATTGTGAGGGCATAAAGGAGAGTGAAAAAGAAAGGTGTATTGTGTGAATTGCAACTTGAAGCCAGTATACATGAACTGCTGCTCACCTGGCACCTGACTGTCCTTTTCTGTTTGCTGTTCTAGTTTTGCTGTCATGTAGCCAATGGAACAGCAAAGAAGGTTTGAAGAGTGAAAAATGAGTATCTTAATCATTGTTCCCCTGTTACCAAAATATCTCTGATTTGACTCTTTATCTGTTGACTTTCCAGTCTAGTGATTGTGTTTCAGTGTCTGCATTAAATATTTAATTGCTATCATTTTAACATACAGGAGATACAATGTAGGTGAAAAATAAGCACAGTTGTAGAAAAAGCAAGGCAAAGAGTGGCACAGTGGAAACGCAGGCAAGAGCAGAAATTGTGGAAAGAGAATGAAGAAGATAGTAGGAAAGAGCAGAAAAATTCAGCGTAATTTGAAATTTGTCAGTTAGGTGCAAGCTGGAAGTCTTTTTGTGTGGGCTGATATGTACACACATATGCAAACCCTATTGCTGGTGTCTCAGCCTGTTTTTCTCTTATTTGCACACCTTCCGCAATACTGAGAACCTACAACAAAGGGATAGGGAAATGAACCGGTAGATTTTTGTTCTTGGTATCCAGAACTTGTGAAAGAGGTGTCTTTTTAAAACAATGTTCTCTATTCAAGGAATTTTGCTTTTTTTCTCAAATTGTCTGCAGCATATAAAGTTGCTCTGTGTTGCTTTGAGTTTCTTTTGGGTTGATTTGGATTGGGTTTGGTTTCTTTTGGGATATTTTAACTCTCCAGAAGTATTGTTGCCATCTCAGCTAGAAAGTAACCTTCTTATCCCTTAGAGGATCAGTAGGCTAGAATAGCCTGGACATGAGTTAATGCTGCCCTAGTTAGCATAAAACTGGAATTTTCTTGCAGGACTTGCTTTGTGGCTATTTTTCTGTGTCTAGTCATGAGTTCTTCTGGTTTCTTTGGCCCAGTTTCCCTTTGATAGTGATGTTTCTTGTTTTAGTGATCCCTTTGCAGAGAGAGGGAATACTTCAAAGATTTATTTTGAATCTTTTTCAGTCCTTGGGAGCAGAAAATTCTCTTACCAGGATTATTGCAAGTGTAATGGCAGTAAGGCTGATTGGATAGCAATGTTGTGCTCTGTGATAGAGAGCACAAATATATATATATATATAAAAAAGATTAAAAAATAAATTCAGTTAAATTCACAAATTCTTTTGGACTGAACTGGCAACTGGCAAGTTGGTAGGATAAGCAACTGGCCGGATAGGTATTTCAATTGAGTATTTTCTTATTTACTTGATTTTCATGTCATCACCAAAAGAAATTCATGAGAAGTAATCCTCCACTTTTATCAACATGTAGATAGAAAACAAAATAGAATTAGAATAGGAAAAAGAATATCAATATTTCTATTCCAGTGTTTGGCATTTCAAATAACTGTGTTCTTGCCAATTGTGAAGATGAATTCTTCTTTCCACAATAAACAGTGCAGTCCCGCACCAGGTGTGTTTCCCATGCATCAAACATCACCTTAATGATAGCTGAGGTAATCTGGTATTGAATTGCTTACCTATGTGCTTTTGTCTGTGGCAGACAGTGTCTGATTTAGCAGGTCAGGACTCGTTTTCAGTGGTATGTCATTGATGTGATGCAACAAGTCTTAGTCCCAACCAGTGCTGAGGAATAGCTCCCACTACTTGAGACTAGCCGTGTATATGCACAAACCAGGGGACAAAGTAGAAACTGTCCTCCTAAGAAAACAGTTTGCTTATTAAATGTTATCTGACAAAAAAGGTATAAATGGATTTTTTATTTTCGGTTCTTATGCTTATGACAGTTTCTTAAACATTTTGTGGACATGGAATTTGGGAGACAGTGAAAAGCCATCCAATTTGCATGAAACTATAACGGGATCTGTCTGAGAAAATAATTAGGTTTGGAGGAGAGGTTTTTCTTTGCAGGATGTTTCTGGAAAGGAAAGAAAAATAGAACTAATGGTTATGTAGGGCCTCATATTACAGGTTCTTGTCTGTGATTGTCTAGAAATTAAATTAACCTCTCTCTTGTGCATATTGTCTAAAATATAACTTAGGAAAGGCTGCACAGAGGTTAGAGCTCTGAAGGTCTAATAATCAGAAATAGTAGCAGAGGTCCTCACACTGGGAGAAGGGACAATTTGTGACAAGAGAGGAAAGGAGGGGAAGAGGGGAAAGAGAAATGTTAATTTTGGCAGTAGAGCTGACAGAATAGATTTGTCTCCAAGGCAAATAGTTGTAAAAGTAGGCCAAAGGGGTCTACTGAGTAAACAAATGGAAGTTTGTTAGTTCTTTACAAAAATGATACTTTCTGTGTGCACTGTCTAGGCAACAGAAGACAGAAAAAGAACTTGTTTGTCTTTTAATTACAGAAGGCAATTACATATGGTTTTAATGCTACTATCAACTTTTTTTTTTGCCTTCAGGAATAAAAGATCTATTGTTCATAAGCACAGAGAGCTTGCCTGCAATTATGCCATTAAGGGGAATTGTGTTATGTGTAAACCTGTTAGATTTATTAACTCTGCATTCTGAAATAAGTATGACATTTCACATTTTACAGTCTAATATTTTAAGAATGTTTTAAGATATATTTTTATTTATGTTAATTACATGAAGTTTAGTAATTTTAAAAAAGAGCAATAAAAGTGAGGCAGTTTTCTAAAGACTCCTTACTGATTGTTACTTTGTAGTATCTGTCATCCTGTAGTGTTGCATGCTTTCCCTAAATACAGGGAGGGTCCTGTAACTCTTTGGGGTTATTTTGTTTTCTGGGGGTAAAGTTTTGTGATAGGATGGGAAAAAAGTTTAATTCTAAAATATTACTGAGATGTGACTGCAAAAATTCTCTCATAAACTAGTACAAATTAAAAGAAAAATACCAGAATTTAGTGGCAAACTTTATGTCTTTAAAAATTATTTTTAAAAGTTCTGTCATCTTCTACTGAGAACTGACTCCATAAATTTCTGAGGTTATATTTATTAATTTTAAAGAAGCACATACTACAGTACAAAACTAAAAGTGAATGGGGGGGAAGAGAATGAAAGACCATTTTTGAAGCTTGCTGTCAAGAATTACTCATTTTGTCTTTATCCTCATCCAGAGCAAGATTTGAATATTAGGGTGGCAGAGGAAGAAGAGGGAAAGGAGGGCAGGGGGAGGATGTGGAAAAGCACAGATTAGGATTATGGGATAAGAAGAAGGGAAGAAAGAGTGGTAAAGATCATAGTGGGTTTGCAGGACTGGAGCAGGAATAACAGGCTTGGCAAGGCTTGGCAAAATTTGTTTTCAGGACATAGGGACAATCTGAAAACAGAAGGAAGGTTGCTCCTTAATGATTTTCATTTAGATTTTCCAATGTACCTCCCCTTGCAAAAATGCATGGCAGACCCCTAAACCGAGAATTACCCACTTCTCATACTTGCTGGGCTGCCAGAGATACAGATAAGTCAGGGTGTAGCTTGTGGGAATGGGACTACCTGATATGAGGGAATCAAATAAAAAAAAAAGTGGGAATTGGTACTTTCAGGGCAGCAATGTAGGCTGAGAGCATAGACTAGCTCTTTAGACAGCCTGCACTGGGAAATGCATGAATGTTTCCAGTGAGCGAAATTCCACAGCCTCTCTGGGCAATCTGTTCCAGTGCACGGTCACTGCACAGTAAAGAAGTTCTTCCTCATTTCAGGTGGAACTTCTTGCGCATTTGTTTTTGCCCATTGCCTCCTCTGCTGCTTAGCGCCACCAAGAAGAGCCTGGTCTCTCCTCTTGACACCCTCCCTTCAGATACTGACAGACATTAATGAGGTCCCCTCTCAGTCATCTCTTCTCAAGGCTGAACAGGCCCAGCTCCCTCAGCCTTTCCTCGTAAGAGAGATACTCCAGTCCCTCAGTCATCTTTGTCACCCTCTGCTGTACCTGCTTCAGGAGCTCCATGTCCCTCTCGTACTGAGGAGCCCAGAACTGGACAAAGCACTCCAGCTATGGCCGCAGCAGCGCTGAGTAGAGGGGCAGGATCACCTCCGGTGACTGCTGGCAATCCTCCTGCTAATGCATCCCAGGATACCATTGGCCTTCTTGGCCACAAGGGCACACTGCTAGCCAGAAGCTGTCCACCAGGACCCCAAGGTTCTTCTCCACAGCGCTGCTCTCCAACAGATCAGCCCCCAGCCTGTACTGGTGCCCAGGACTATTTCTTCCCAGGTGCAAGACCCTGCCTATGCTTTTGCTGAATTTGAGACAGTTGTCTGCCCATCTCTCCAGCCTGGCAAGGTCCCTCTGAAGGGCTGCACAGTCCTCTGGGGTATCAGCCACTCCCAGCTTTGTGCCGATAGTGCTGAGGAGGCATCTTCCCCTTCATCCAAGTCATTGATTAGTAAGTTAAACAATACTGCAGCCAGTATTGAACCTTGAGGGACACCCCTAGTGACAGGCCTCCAACTAGACCCTATGTCACTGATTACAAATTCAAATATTCTGTGTAGAGAATCAGTGAGTATTACTTAGGTGGAAGTGACAAGTTATACTGAAATGGATTAGACTGTGGTCAAAGTAAACCAATACACGAGATATGCAGTAAACATTCATTCTACCAAAACCAGGACAGAGAATAATTTTTAAATATAGGTGTGTACAATTTTCTTAGCATCCAGAAATGTCTCACTACCTTTTAAATAAAGTTTATTCCAACAAGTTATTTCTTTGTGAATGCCTTTAAACACTTCAAAGCACCACGTGCTGATTTCAGTAGCAATTCAGATTTTTGCAGCACAGTGTAATGTCTGCTTGTGTGCGATGAGCCTGAACCAATTCTTTATATTCTTTTTTTCTTTGTCTTTCTAAATGTGTGTGGGCTGCAGATGGTTCTGTGAAGGAAAGGAACTCCAGAATTCCCCTGACATTCAGATCCGTTCTGAAAGTGGAGGACTCCATTCCCTAATTATAGCAGAAGCCTTTGAAGACGACACTGGTCGCTATACTTGTCTGGCTTCAAATTCCTTTGGTTCAGATAGTACATCAGCCGAAATATTCATTGAAGGTAAGAAGTAAAATAACAAGATACTCGATGCATACAGGAAAAGATAACTAAGCTGAAGTTTACTTTTGCTTCTATATGTTAAGATGACATTTGCTATGGTGGTATTTTTACCATATTCCTCTGCTTTCCTTTAACACAACACATTTTGAATGTCATATTAATTCAGGTATTTCATGGAATGTCTCAATAATCAATGCTATTTATTTAGGGTAGAAATAAAATAAAGAATGGAAAAGAAGGAACCAGCAGAGTCTTTGGCATATGGTTAGCTTTTAAGCAGTACTCTCTGTAAATCACTTATCAAATATTTGACTAGTGATTCCAATAATGATTTTCATGATAGCAGTAATCCCTATCTCATTTCTGAACTGCCTCAGAGTGCAAATAAATGTGACTGGTCCGACTGAGTCTTCTTTAGTCATGTATAAATGTACTGTGATCCTTTATCTTTGGTATACAGATTTAAAGTCAGGTTAAAGTCAGTCAGACTGGTTTTGTCCCGAAACAAGTGCTAGTTATTGTCAAAATGCTTCTTGATTGCAAAATTACTCAGAATTCAAATATTATTTTCTCTGAGAAAAATTATTGATAACCGCAAGTAAATTTATTGTCATATTTTAATGGAGAACTGTATTTTAGGCAAGGTTAAATTAATTGAATACCGATTTTTATTTTAATTCATACGTCTTGCAAACATTTTGGTATTATGTATTCTTTCACCAATTTTGTGATTCATTAAAATTAACTTCAGTGGTCAATTGAAAGAGTAAAACAAACATTAAAAAAACCCCTGAATAATGCCATACCAAATCATTAAAAAGCTTTTGATTAACAAAACAATAAAATTTTCACGTAAGTTAGCTAAATCGTTACATATATACCTTAATAGGATTTCTTTCTTCATGCTTTTTATTCTCAGAACTTTTCTATGCCACATTGGGATATAATAGCAAAATCCCCAAGCCTTTTCTGAATCTTGCAGATTCTAGTAAGACTTTTCTTTACAGAAGTAAGCATGATTTCAGAAATTCTTGGGTGTAGTACAAACATATAATGCTATGTAAAGTTATAATGAAGAAGCAACAGTAAAAAAAGAAACAGCTAGGTAGAGAGATACTGTGAATAAAACAATTTGATTTTTGATGTCCGACAGTCTTGCTATGTGGAAGTACTATCTTGAAGATTTACAATATGTTACTTAGAAAGAGAGAGAATTGTACAAGTTGTTAGGCTCCTCTCCTATGATTTTTAAGGAAAACAGATTGTCACGCAAGCATTGCTTTGTACATTAATAGTCTCAATGACACTGATGCATCACACTTTCTTTGGTGCAGCAGGCCCAGCTACACAAGACCTGGTTATTCTCTGTTCTCAAGATATACTTTCATGTAGACCCACTTTGATGATTTGACATTTGGTTCTCTCTTCTTACCTTACGTCTTCTACTTGTTGCTTTGATTTTTTTTGTAGTATAAATTTTGTGAATAAATAAGGTGCCTGAGTATCTCAGTCCAAGCTTTGTTTCACTGGAATCAGTCTATGTTATGCTATGCATACTGACTATGAATTGCTTATGATATGTATTACAAAAACAGCTTTCTATAAATATGCACAAATTCTTTCAGGATTTGTGCTGCACTGCTGTACTGCATAAATATTTTGAATAATTGTGTGAAGTATCTGTTGTTAGGAAAAATTAAGACAAAGGGAATAAACACTTTCTTTTTTTTTTCTTTGAGTTCAGGGCACTGCCAAACACATATATTATATCAAGGCTTCCACTGGCAAGAAATAGCAGTACATAAATGTTATGTGTAGGTTAATATAAATAGTCTGGAATGTGGAGATCATGGGCAGCAAGTTTAGTCTGAAAATGTCTTGGTATACTGAATTGTTCTTACTTAAGGTTGAAGATTTGTTATCTATGTATAAGCCATATGTTTGCTTAAGCTTCAAGTTTTAAAATTTAAGTAAATAAAATTATACATTTCCAATAGAGCAGTAGTAGTCAGCATTTTCTTTTCTTCTTTGGCCATATTTGCTTCAATGTGGAGGAAGACTAGGGGTCTAGGGAAAGCAATTTGCAATTAAATTGGCATGGTTATGGTTTCTGTAACAGTCTAAAGTGCATAGTTACAATTTTTATCAGATAAAAAACTTGCAGTAGTTTATTACAGAGAGTTCTCAATTCTTGAAGGAAATGCAAAGGTGTCCAAGTTTTTTCTTTGGAATTTGAAAATTAAATAAATCAGTAAAAAGACATGAGATTATTGAAAACACTTTCTTTTCCAGGCGCCAGTTCTACAGATTCAGAGGGTGAAAGTTTAATTTTCAAACCAAAATCTGGAGATATGCCACAGTAAGTGTGCAAAGTGGTACCAATGTTGTGCAAATGGTCTTAATAAGGGACACTGGAAAGTCTTTCGTAGTTCAAGATCTGAGTAAACATCTGGGGCACATTTGTGTATGTCTTGTCTTTTCTACTTCCCTCATGTGATATAAATGTGTAGCATTTTAACTGTAGATTGTATTAATGTCCTGTCAGAGAAGTCTGGCCTTACCCTGAGAAAAATTTTGTTGATACCAACTTTTCATATTCAGAAGTACCTTGAAGTTAACCAAGTCTTCATTAGTAATCATCCAATCCAGTGTCTCCAAAGAAATATGTAGAGGACTACAATTAAAGAATAAAATACTTTTTAGTTAGTATTTTAAAACAGTATTTTTTATTGTGCGTGAAAGTGTAAATCAGCCAAAAATTTTGTTCTCCTCAAGCTTCCTCCAATGTTAATCTTTTCAGTTGATAATAACATACTTAAATATTGTCGTGGTTTTGCTCTGGGTCAATTTGCTCTCACACCTCCCATAATTACTGTAAGTTGAGAGAAGGTTTATGCAGACAAAAGAGAGAGCTGATTTGGAAAAATAATATTAACATTTATTACTAGCAAGACAAAAAAACCCTAAAGAACTATATCTACAATAATTCTACTTAAGTGAAAGTACTATGTATTTACAGAAATACCTTATCCCCTCTTTTTATCAGTCCAAGGAAGAGAAGCACTCTCTTTTGCCATTCTTGGAGCTCCAGGTCTTTTTTAATAACTCTGCAGCACTCTAAAGCGCTTCTTCTGTTATCTCAGGACGACAACTCCTTTTCGTCACAGCTGGAACTCTTTATCTCTCTTTCTTCTATGTCAGCCTCAGGCAGGGCTGGGCCTACCCCCCTCCTGGGCTAAGACCAGAGGCTGGGGGGGTTACCCAGGCCCTGAAGGTCTTCTCTTCCATGGATTGCAAGGGGACACTTGCCTACCATGGATCTTTACCACAGAGTCACAGGGGATAATGGCTTTTGAGTCCACCCGTCTCCTCTGGGGGCCCCTTCCCATGGGAGAACAGTCCTTAATAGACTTCTCCAACGTGAGTCCCTCTCTCCGACAACAAGTCTGTCATTCTCTACTGTCTCTCAGGGTCACAAATTTAGCTGCACCAGCAGCATGGATCTCTCACTGAGATCCCAAGCTTACCCGAGCCATTCTCGCTCCGGCGTAAGCCACGTCTCTCTCAGGGTCACAAATTTCCAGTAGCAGCATGGATCCCACACACGGATCCTAACATCCCACCCGGGCCGTCTCGCTCCAGCGTAGGTTTTCCTCAGGGTCACAAATCTTCAACAGGACTCTGCCTCACTTCAGGTCTCTCATAAAGTCTCGGCTTCCTTGTGCATCAACTTACTCCAATGTAGGCTCTTTCACAAGCAACATGGGAGTCTCCTCACCCCAACAAATTTCCACAGGTGGCAGGGTTTATTTTTCAGTCTTTTCCCTGCTGAAAGGAGAGAGCGAAAGTGGGGGAGAAACAGCCCCCACCTTCGAACTTCTCTCTCCTCCGGCTGCCCACTTTGGCCTTGAACACTTCATTATCTCTCTGCCGGAATTCTTCTGCAGCGGTTTCTCGTCCAAGCAGTCAGTAATGCTCTAAAGTTTTTTTTTCTCTAGTCTTTTACAGGAGAGAAGGGGGGTTTTAGTGCCACACCTGCCCCCGGCCCAAGGTCGGGGGAGGAGGGAGACCTGGCCCCCACCTGGGGCCTGCCGCCACTCCTACATGGCTACCAATTTCAACTGCCACTAATTTCAACTGCGCAACAGCCTTCTCTTCCGTTTTCTTAAGTATGTAATTAGCAAAGGCATTACTGAAATTTTTGATTGGCTTTTTCTCCGGAAATCCAACTGGACAAAACCATCCTCAGCCCCAGGGGCCGGCTGGTGGGCAAAACCACGACAAATATGTAGTAAATATAAGCGAGCTTATGGGTCACAAACTAACGCATTCTCATTTCATATCTTATAAAGTGGTTGCTGTTCTCTATTTTTCAGGGCCCAAAAGAAAACCACCTCTGTTTCCTTAACAATAGGAACTTCTACACCAAAATCTGGAGTGACCACAGCTGTAATTCAACCTATCTCTATGCCCAGTCAGCAGGTATTTTTAGACACAAATTTTTAAATTGGTAAAAGTATTTCAAAATTTCTTTTAAAATTTGTTACTCCTGAAAAACTGTCATTTTGAGGAATTATACTGTTGAACTATAAACTTACATTACTATATTATAAATGATGGTTTTAAAAATTAAGTATATATCCAGAGAATGGGACATAAAAGTAAATATAAATATGGATTCTTATACAGTGTGTATCAACACAGTGTATGACTATCAGACAGACCTGCTGCTGCTGAAAATAACAGATTTTATCACTTAATAGTTCCAATCCCAAAAGAATGTAATACAAACTAATGCCTACAATACTTTTTAGCAAAAGTTTTAAATTTTGTTATTAAATTTAATATTGCTGTCATTTCTCGGAGCCTTCTGGAGAAAAATAAATTTTACTATCTAGAAGTTAAATATAGAAAACCAATGTTCATTCATTTGTATTAAGCCTTTAATGCCACTGTGGCTGACTTAGAGTTTTCATATAAATAATAAAATACAAATAAAATAAAAATCTCGGTCAGTTTTTACATGGTAAATTCTTTTCCCTTCCTTAAACTAACCTTCATAAGCTTTTAGGTATCTGAATTTATTTACGCAGCATCAGTCAAGGTGTGTAGTAACAGTAGAGGCAAAAATGCTTCAATGAAGAGGATTTACTTGAATGATATTAACAGGAGTCAAACTCTCAAAATGCTTCTAGGCAAAGACAATTGGATACAAAATTCTCATTGGAAATATAGAAACCTTCAGAGCTTGCATTTTTATTTCAGAAATATAACAGATGTGAAATAGTGATGTCACTCAAGTACTGTGGTAGAAAGAGAACACCACAGTAAAACTGCATATGTGAGAGTTTGCATTATTGCATAGATGCATGCAGGCCATATCACTGAAACTAGTATTCTTTCCATTTTATAGCATTGTTGCATTGCTTTGCAGGCTCAAAGCCCTACTTCATACCTGCACCATCTGGATGGACCCAAGCCTATCTATTCTGCACCTATCTTTACAAAGGTATGTTTTATCCATCATGATTTTTGTATCATGTTCCTGTAGGCTAGAAGGAAATATCAACATTATATATCCTAATGCAGAAAGATTTGATAATGTTAGAAATTTTACAGTTGTCATTATCCTTTTCAGTATTAATGACTTGCTAAGAAAATACTTCTTCACTGCAACTATGAGTTCTTATGCATTCTACCCTCTTAAAATCACTGGCGGAATTACGTGAATATTCTGTGTGTGTTTGTCTTATGCCCATGACTGTTCTCCATTGACAAATCTTTGTAAAATATAGCAAGGTAGGCACCAATTACGTGTCATAGTCATGATAAAGCCTCATTCACAATAAGTTATCTACAGACAAGAACAAACAGAACAGGCTTTTTAACCTTGTTTTAGGAAAAAAAAAATCCATGCAGGTATGTTAGATAAAAAAGCAGTACTTTGCTGGGGAGATTTGTAAAATGTAAGGCAAGAATCATAGAATCACTTAGGTTAAAAAATACCTTTAAAATCACCAAGTCCAACCATTAACCTAGCACTGCCAAGCCCACCACTAAACCATCTCACTAAATTCCACATCTACAATCTTCTAAATACCTCCAGGGATGGCGACTCAATCATTTCCCTGGGCAGCCTGATCCAGTGCTTGGCAACCTTTTCAGTGGAAATTTTTTCCCAGTATCCAATCTAAACCTCCCCTGGCACAGCTTGAGGCCATTTACTCTTGTTCTATTGCTTGTTACTTGGGAGAAAAGGCCGACTCCCCCCTCAATAGGGTCCGCTTAAGTCTCCTTTTCTCCTGGCTAAACAACCCCAGCTCCCTCAGCTACTCCTCATAGGATTTGTGCTCTGAACCCTTCACGAGCTTCATTGCTCTTCTTTGAACACAATCCATCACATCAATGTTTTTCTTGCAGTGGTGAGCCCAAAAATGAACACAGGATTCAAGGTGCAGCCTCACCAGTGATGAGTAAAGGGACCAATCATTTTCCTAGTTCTGCTGGTCCCACTATTTCTGATATGTGGACTTTTTAGGAGGAAAATTTTTATTCAGTATTTCTCAGATAATTATTGAAGTCAATATTTATCTTCACAAATCAAACTTAGGAACTGGGAATTAAGTAGCAGCAAAAAGAAGGATGGCTTATTTTTCCCTCATCTATCAACTTCAATCGAAAATATTATTTCATTGTGCCTCAAACCATCATTTCAGTAGTAGTACTTATTATTTAATCACTATTTGCTGAAGTCAAAATGAGAAATAGAAAGTATTTCTGGTTATTACTTCAGGAAAACATTTTTTAAAAAACTAATATGGAATAGCAAATAGTTTTTCCTAGTGATAAGAGCACGACCAAGCAAGAGTAAGCCCAGCTTTCCACAACTGTCTAGCTTGGCTCTATCGTATTCCTTTCTCATGTCAAGAAAGGTCTGATTCTGTCCCTTATAATTCTCCAGCCATACTGCAGGTATCACAGGAAAGTGAATAGTGGAGGTGCAAAGCATTAGAGAATGCGTTACTACCAGGTCAGGAGGTAGGCAACTTCCAAGTAAGGGAAACAAGAGAAATCTATCCCTCATCCAGAAACTACCAAAGAAATCAAAACTCTGATCTTTCTTGCTAATCCTTATATCTCTTATCCCTGACATCCATTATTAACTGGCTTAAGGCAACTGGGACATACCAAACCAAAACAACTTTATTGCCAGAAGGAACGAACCAGATGTGAACAACAAAATATATATATATATGTATATAATAATGCAGCCTCCTGATGTAAATTCTCTATATATAAAACTTCAGGGAACAGCCCAAAGATTTTTAGTTTCCACATAACAAAATTCGTATGTATTTGATTAACTAGAGACCTATAAATAGTAATAATAGTAATAAATAGTAATAACTCCAAGCGTATACCTAACTTCAATTGCTTTGCTGCATCAAGGTCTAAAACTTTGTTAATAAATTGGAAAGTAAATGAGACACCCACTAGAGTAAAAAGGACGCTTTGATTTACAATCTTAAGATAAAGAACAAAGGTAAAAACAGTTGCTGTCACCCGTCAATTCTGTTACTTAAAATACTGTGTTTCTCCTCTCTCACTGCAGTTCTTTAAAGATTTAGATTTTTCCTGAAATTTTTCAGATGTGTGTAAGAATTTAGTACAGCCAGAATACTGTCTCAGAAGCTATCCATACACTAGTTAATATATCCTAATCATATTTCTGTCATCTAATTTTACTTGGTTTGTTATTTATGGTTCAGAGGAAAAGCAACTGCACCTCCTAGAATGGGACCTGAAAGCAGCACAGCTACTCTCTCAGGATCAAATCTGTCAATGTGTAGTTAGTTCCAGAATTTTTATTTCACTTTTTGGAAGAGGAATAAAAATTGAAAGTTCAAACTGCAATGATCTGCTTGTGATAATTTGAGGAATTAAATACTTCTACACCTGTTCTATTTTTTGTCTTATTAAAAATGTATTTCAAAATAACCTATTCAATAATTTTAACTATATAGATGGTATATTAAATTTAATCAGAATGAAAGAAAGTATTTATTGCAAAAATGTATTGACACAATAAAATTAAGTTGAATTACAAAGGGAATAAAAGACTTGTTTTAACAATATAGATGCTTCTAGTTCATTTCAGTTGTGATTATTATATTTCAGGAGCTACAAAACTCCACAGCAACTGAGGGACGAGTTGTGGTATTGGAATGCAGAGTCAGAGGACTCCCTCCAATTCATGTTAAGTGGTTTCGACAGGGTGTTGAAATTCAAGATTCTCCAGACTTCAGAATTCTCCAAAAAAGTAAGGCAATGTCATTTTTTAACTTCAGCGAGCAACTGAGCACCACAGAGATGCTCATTCACTCTCCCCTGGTGTCTTGGGGAAGTGAGTTGGAAAAGTAAAAGTGAGAAAATGCAGAGGTTGAGATAAAGACAGTTTAACGGGGAAAGCAAAAGCTGCACAAGCAAAGCAAAACAAGGAAACAGTTACTCGGGAAGACAAATGCCTTAACTACAAATGTTCCCCCTACCTCCTTCTTCACCCAGTTCTTTATGCTGAACATGATGCCATATGGTATGGAATATACCTTTCAGTCACTGCAGGTCTTTGTCCTGGCTGTGTCCCCTCCAAACTTCTTGTTCATCCCCAGCCTCCTCACTACTGGGGAGGTACAAGTAGCAGAAAAGGCCTTTACAACAAAAACATCTTTCAATTATCAATGCTATTTTAAGCACAGATCCAAAATATGGCACCATACCAACTACTGTGAAGAAAATTAACTCTATCCCAGCCAAAACCAGCACATTCTTTACCCCTTACTCCATACCATTTGCATCATGGCCAGATCCCATACTAACCAGTAGATCCTCATTAATCACCACACCACTTCCCATCCTTTGATGTAATACACCGATACCATTACCATAGATTGTGCATCACCCCTCTAAAATTTCCCAAGACATACATTGAGTTCATTTAGTCCATGACTTTGGGCTCCATCTGTTACGGTGATTCCTCAAAACAGGACAGGTGGTGTGTTGCATGGGGTTAGTGGGCACCAAAGCCAGGCCAGGTCAGGTCACTGCTGCCCCTGCACTGCTTCTCTTGAGGGCTTTCTACTCCACTGGTTCATCTGGCTCCTGGTATGGTAATTCCTATACCATGCATCTCAAATCACAAGTTACAACAATTTAAAGGTATTTCCATTACAATCTTCTAACTTGGTCCCATTGGACCAGATCACTGGATTTAACATTGCAATTAACTCCTCCCCTTATTCCTAGCCTGGCTAGCAATAAGGGGTTCTGACTGTTTTCACACCTGGGCAGTCAGAGCCAGGTGTACTGGACACCCCTTCAAGTGAAAGCAACTTGGCCTGCACTCTGCTGCTGAAGGAATTGAAAACAACGCATTAGTGATACCAATTTTGGCATACCACTTGTCTGCCTTTGACTCCAGTTCATACTGAAGTTCTAGCACATCTGGCATGACTGGACTCAGCCAAAACCATCACAGGCAATAGTCAGAAGTGGCTCTTTGATACAAGGTGGAGAAAGATCATTAGTCTTTCAGGATTCAGTTTTGGATAGAGTCCTTTCTTCTTCCCATTTCAGTACTGATGGTTAGAAGTAATAACTGAACTACTGTATTGACAGACAATTTAAATCTTCTTGATTTCATAACATGTCTTCACAGTTATGTACTTATGTACAGTATTTTGGTATAATATGTTCAGTATACTGATGTTTATTGATGTGATCTCTAATACCATTTTTCTTGTTTCTTTCCCCTTTCTGTGATGTGATATACAGAGCCACGATCTGCAACAGAACCTGGTAAGAATTATATGAAAAAATAATGTCTTTATTCACTAGCTCTTTGAGTTTGTACTGAAGCCATAAATAGAAAAGTGTTTTTGCCGAACACTGGTAAAATGAAACCCCCTTGAAGACAATGCTACTTTATCACACCTTCCATACTGTACTCTGTCCTTTACATCAATTCCTTTATTAGTTAAACAGTAAATTCCTTTCAGATCAGTAAGGAGAGTCTCACAGCTTAAATTTTGAAGCAAACCTCTTTCTCAGAAAACAAGCAGTTTGCATGTACTGAGGAAAAAGAACAAGTCCCACAATATTCCATTGCCCAAATTATACTCATAAGAATTTCGTAACAGATGTGAAGTGTCTTAAATGCAAGTAAAATATGATCCTAAAAAAAACCACAAAAAACCAACTACACTTCAACATTGAATTTTTCTAGCCTATTCACATGATAAAAGTCCTAGATTTCAGCAAGTAAAAATTATTCTTCCAGATGCAGGTGTTCTCTGCTTCATTTTCGCATTACACATCATTATATGCTGTGGTAATTTCTTGAACAGTAAGTGGATGTTAAAAGACTGACAGTGTTTTTTCTTTACTATTTCTAAGTCAAACAACATGTAGGAGAGAAGGCAGTGATTTAGTTTGAATCTTGCTTTAAGAGGGTGGCCAGTTGTGCTTGAACACCCTTGAATTTGCAGACAGTTCAACTACAAAGTTGAAAAAAACAGAAAAGTTTTCTATCTAGGGTCTGGGTATTTCCAAAGAGTGTCTCTGAACTGAAGGACTTTAGCAATGGGGAGATGTTTTAAACTCTGAAGAGTCATATTGGCAGGCAGGACAGACTGAATGATGTTTGTAAAGTAGCACTGTGACTATGAGTATATATGAGTATATATATGTATGAGGAAAAAGCAGTGAAGGGTTAAATCTAGGAAAAGTGCAGCTTTAGTTTTCATGGAAGTGAGACAAAGGAAAGAGGGGGAAAGTTTCTTTTCTTTGTCAGTTATTCACTCATTTTCTTATTTCTTCACAAAATTGTTATATACCTCTTTTACCTCATGTCCATTACACACACGCATGCTATATCCTAACTGTTAATACTGTTAGTCATGGTGTGCAACATCATCACCTCAAGTAATACCTGATGCCCTGAGTTCATGTGACTGAATGATTTGATTTATGGAGGATTGAAATGTGAGCCATGTGAAGGAAAGAAGAGTGTTGAAAACACTAGTATATCTAGGTCACTCTTACTAGGAGCTTCTTTTCTGCAAAATCACTTGAACTGCATTCACTTTGTCCTTTAACATGACAGATAGTATCTGAAAGGACTGAAAATTTACAGAAAAATTTCTAAGAAGTATGAATTTACTAGCATATCTTAGGGTTTTTGGTTTTAATATCCAATTTAAAACTGTTCTGTTAAAACTCACAGATATGAATACTGTTTGTTTAGTTTCAGTAATTTTTTTTACCTCTTCACCCTTTTCAGTCAATATAAGTTGTATAATACTAGGTGAATGTAGCGGGTTGACCCTGGTCAGATTCCAGGGACTCACTAAAGTCATTCTCTCACTCTCCCCCTGCAACTAGACAGAGGAGAGAGAAAAAAAAAAAACAGCTAAGGATTTCTGAGTAGAGATAAGAGCTGGGAGAGGTCACTTACTGATTACCTTCACAGGCAAAACAGACTCAAAGTGGAGATAGTACTTAAATTTATTACTGACAGGATAAGAGCCAAAGAGTGAGAAAGAAAAGAGTCTTAAAAACACCTTCCTCCCACCCCTCCTTCCTTCTACATTCTCCCTCCTTTCCCCCAGCGGTGCAGGGGGCTGGAGAGTGGGGGTTACAGTCAGTTATTATTTCTGCCACTGCTCAGGAGAGGAGTCCTTCCCCTGCTCCTGTGGGGTCCCTCCCATGTGAGACAGTCCTTGATGGATTTCTCCAACATGAGTCCACCCCTCGGGCAGCAGTTCTTCCCAATCTGCTGTCCCGTGGGTCACTCCTCCATGGAGTGCAGTCCTTCATGGATGAGCTGTATTAGTGTAGGTCACTCACACAGCCACGAGTCCTACCTAGGAGAAACCTGCTCCAGTGTGGGTTTCCCTCTCCACGGGCCGTAGATTTCTTGCAGGACCTCCTTCCCTCCCACAGGGTCACAGCCTCCTTCATGCATCCACCTGCTCCAGCATGGGCTCCTCCATGGGCTACAGGTGAGTCTCTGCACCCCAATGGTCCTCCATGGGCTGCAGGGGCACAGCTGCCCCACCATGATCTGCACCACGGGCTGCAGGGCCTCAGCTCTGAGTCCTTCCCCTGCTCCCGTGGGGTCCCTCCTTCTCCTGCACTGATCTTGGTGTCTAAGTTGTTATCCCATGTTCTCACTCCGCTCTTTGCTGGCTGGAACTTCTTCTGTGCAACACTCCTCTGTTCTTAAATATGTTATCACGGAGGTGTTACTATTGCTCCTGATTGGCTTGGCCTTAACCAGCAGCAGGAAGTCCATCCTGGAGCTGGCTGGCATTGGCTCCATGGGACAGGGAAAGCTTTTGGCAGCTTCTAACAGAAGCCACTCCTGTAGCCCCCCTCTGCTACCAAAACCCAGCCACAGAAACCTACGACAGTCAAGTAAATATTTTAGAGTAGGAATGCAGTTTTACCTAGTAGAAAGGAGAAGCACTGTTTTGCTAGAAACAAAAGATTCAAACTCATTTGTGTGAATAGTTAAGTACAAAGGAAACCCTATATTATGCTTCTTGCTAGATGATTTTTTTTCGTGGACAACTAAGTAATTTTCATATTGTTAGTTGCAAAGTTTGCACAGCCTATATGACAGATACTGCTGAGGAAGAAGTAAGAATATTCATGTTTGGTCACAAAACTATCAACTTCTTTCATAACTACTACCTTCAATTGGCAATAGAAGATGAGATTCTGAATCCCAGAACATCATCGCTTTGCCAACCCTCTCACCTACCTGCACTATCAAGTTCATAGTGCTGAATATTCTCCCCATTTCTGGTTAGCTTGCAGGCCCTGGGAGAAGATACCTGAAGCCTTTTAGAGAGTACTAGGGAATGGATTCTTACATGAAAGATACATTTCTTGAGTTTTCCCAACTACAGAAAAGTTATTTAATGTCAAAGTATCTCATACCATTATTAAAGTAGGTGTCATGGCAAGAATAGGAAGGCATCTTAAAACACTGTTTTGGTATCTGTATTGTTGCAGTTTAATAGACATAACAGTAGTGAATGCCTGACAGCAGTCTGACTGGTTTGTTGTTGGATTTTTTCTTTTTTTTCATGCTTGTAATTATGTCACAACATATATTTACGAGCACCTTCCTGCTACCCAAAATGTATGAGAGAGTTTCAGTTTGACATTTTGTTCTCCCTGGATGCATTGAGCTAAGTACTTTGCCTTAAGATTTATGCACTTATCTACTAAGCCCTATTGAATAAGGTGCAGTGTCTTACTCACTACCAAAATTAATGACAGTACACTTATTGGCTTATTTGTATAGGAATTGACACTGTGCATGCAAAGGGAATGTAAATAAAGTTTGGGCAAAATGTAAATATTTCTTTTTGGCATAAATAATCAGCAATGTTTTGTATATTAGCAGTAATACTGGTAAGAAGCAACACTGGTTTTTAGGATGTCATGAAGAACCTTAAAATTTCTACAACAGGAAGCTGGGCGTGGGTATCAGAAATGTAATAGGTACAGCACTGGTTTGTGATGTAATTCATACTTTCAGAAGTCAGACTAAACAATGCATGCAGAGGAAATGGTTCATAAGCAAACACACAACTGCAGATGGTGAATACATGTGCAAGATTGTTAGGGAAAAGTGTGTATGCTAGATGAGTATTCAAAATTTTGAAAGAGAAACATTTTTCTAAAAATTTTTCCAACACATCCATATACAGCATCCACAGAATTTTACATAAATTGTAACAACTTGTAGTGTGACTTTAATTGCAGGTTGTCAGCCAAAGTCCAACCATCAATAAACACTTTATAGCACTCAATAACATCAGCTATCCTTTGATAGGTCAGTACTAATGATTTAAAAGGAAAATGTTCCATGAACTCATACAGGTAAGAAATTAAGAAGCAAGTGGGGGGTTTTGGCTACCTTTTTTTTTTTTTTGTACACTCTATCTACTCTAATGTGTTTTGCACTCCTTTTTCTGTCTAGACAGAAATCAGTTTGCATCACAAATCTCTCCAGACTGCTTTGTGAATTAATAGCTCGTCACATTACTCAAAGCCAACACCACAACATCACAGTTTGTCAAAGTACCTGCTCTGTACTTCTTTCTTGGATATTCTGACTTTATACTGCTTGAATCCCTCAAAGAACAGGCTGACTGAGAATGAAAAATCCCATGGAATCACTTGCCAGCTGTTGATATTTTGACCATTACTCAGCTGTCTGCAGACAGCCACAAACTGTATTGAATTACATTAGAACAATTGTCTAATGGCATGTAAGAAGAAAACTCTATGAAGTAATTTTGCTTAAATTGCCAGGGAATTGCCACATATACATGCTTTTTTTCCTTAAGCAGAATACTGTGTATGTTCACCAAAGAAAATAATCTTTCTGGTAGCTCATGAAATTCAAAACACGGCAGCTTGCATTTGCATCCTTGCATATTTTAGTGGAAACAAAAGGATCTGTCTCCTTCTTTCACTGCTGAGCAGCGAAGGGCTTGGAGAGAACAATCTCCAGTGAGCCATATCTCAAGATGCCAAATGAAGAGAAAAAAATAGCCCAAAATTCTCCTTCACTGAAGGTGGCTTTGGATCAACTTATATGCTATTGCTTGTCAATTACATTTTCAGTTGTACTCTGCACTCCCAGGACACCTCTAGAATTCTAGTCCTGTCAGTGACCTCATCTTAAGACTGACTGCTACGACTGTCCTTGCTTGTTAATGCTTCCAAATTCGAAGCAAAGATCTGATCTTTTCATACGATGTGATTTTAAAAAATAAATCGTTATTCCTCTCCAATTGTAAACATTTAAAGCTTCTTGGAGTACATTAATCATCACTGTTATGTTGCTGAATACCTTGATTTCAGCTTTGACATATACACCTGATTGGCTGGCTTAGGCACCTACAGCATCATAACTGCCTTAGTGTAGGATTTAACATAAATTTTCCTCAACACTGATAAATTACTTAATTTCTCCTCAAACCTGAACACTGCTTTAGGGGCTAAAGTCTGTCTTGCCATAACAGTATTCCTATTTATTGTAGCTGAACTGGCTAGATAGCTGACATCTTGGTTATTGATTATATATATTGTAACCTAGGCTCTATACCCTAAAACTACATTGCATTGCATTGTTCACAGTCAAATTTGCTGTTGCTCCATTTTCTTCTCAGTACTTGACAAGTGATGTTTAAGATATTTTCAAACATAGTCAGTTTTGTGCATCTTCTAAAAACTTTATTCTTCATTCCTTGAGTGACATAAAGCCTACTAAATAAGCCAGAACTGCTGCTTGACTGGGTAAAGGTGTATGCAATAGTGATCATCAGAAACAGGTACACTGAATAAATTTTTTCAATATGTTATTGCAAGTTGAGGCATCCACAGATCTGCTATACTACTATTTATAGTATATATACTTGCATATTCAGTTCTTCTCTGTTTTCATTTCCCGTTCTCTTTATATAAAAGATGCACAGATACCTAGATGAGGAGTTACCTGATGGGCATATTGCTTTGCCATTAAACTGCACCTAAGGGCTTGGGGAATACAAGGCAGAATAAGAGACAAGTTGTCTACAAGTTGGCAGAGCTGTGTTTTGTTGGCTTTTTACCAGGAAACCACCACTGTGACTACCCACTGTCTCTGTGTATCAGAAAACTTTTGGCTTTTAACCTACATCTATGAAAATAGCTCTATTCATTGCATAGTAATGAACAACTACTAACAAAAGACCATATTTATTTCCCCAAACTGTATATGCATTACAGTAGAGAAAGCTAATGGTCACAATTGGAGATGAAGTTGCAGATATAAGAACTACTCTACCTTTAATGTAATACAAAGAAACATTCTGAGTAAACACATTACCAGTGATGAAATTTGTAAAAATGCAACAGTCTTCTCCCTTAACAAAGTTTATTCTTCCTCATGGGCTCGTGAACCATAAAGGGAAAGAATTGCTCTGTAAAATGTAATCTTTCTTTCTAAATGACTGACAGAACAGTCAAGTACTTGCATGCCTAAGCATTTTACATGTTTCAGTGAACAAAATGCTTTTGTATTCATTTAGTCAAGTGTTAAATATGTTTTAAGGCCCTGAGAACAGCATTTCAGAGCTGCTTTCTGGAACACATTTCTGTGATGAAATTATTTGTCAGCTGATGATTGCCAGGAAGTAGAACAGACATTATTTACTTCAAATCTTCAGATTCTACTTAGCACAGTAACAGAAAGAAAAGTAATTACATAAGTCAGGATAAAAAGCTAGAAAAATACTTTGAGCACTATGCATCCAGAGTGTGTTAAGGAAATCTTTAAAGAACTTTTCTTTTGTCAAATTAGTATTTTATTTCTATGGTTTCCATAGAAGTAAGCCTTTTAGAAAGGACCTGGAGGTCCTTGATTCTTGGTTTAGAGGAGGAAAATTGATGAAGAAGAGGCAACATGTTCTTCACACATGCTTTTTGTCCAAGCTGCCTTTTGGTTACGGTTTTTATGTTTTCAGTTTAGACAGTTTTCTTATGATTGATAACAAATCTGTTGCAGTTTGCTCATCTGGATGAAAGGACTGGATTTTAAACTCTGATGATTTCCATCATTAATTTACTTTCAAATTTTTTTTACAAAGATAGCTGCAATTTAGCATATATAATTTTAAAATATACCTGCTTAAACAAAGCACATCATTGTAGAATTCATTAGAATTCTTTTATCACTGAAGAGTGAAGATTACCTCTTCTCATGTGATCATTTTACATACTTAAAAACTGGAAGAGCATTATGTGTTAATTAGCTCTGCTGTTTGGAAAATGGGAATTCTGCTGGTTCCTATGTTTTACAGTGCCTTTGCCCTCATTCAAAGAGCAGTTCTTAGCCTGGTGGGGTGATCTTCTTCTGCAGTCCTGAAGTACCCAGCTTTCAGAATTCTACTGTTAAATGAACAGGAAACTAGTATGCTGTGTGTATCAGATTGCATCCCCAGAGTCAGTTCAGTCTGGGAGCAAACACGTGTGGTTAACAATACAGCTTCAACTGCTTATGACACACCAAGACTAAAAAAAGCTGACCTTAGTAGTTCAGAAACTAGCTTGTGTTACCCATTACTTTCCTGATAAGACCTTTCATGAGTCATTAATCTTCATCTGGGCCAGATAAGATCCAACGTGCTACAGTATTACCAGGCATGCCTCTTGCAGCTACACAGAAAAGACTGATATATGTTGCCAAAAAAAAAAAAAAAAGGCATGTTCTGAAAAACAGCTCTGTGCCAAATATTTAGTCAGTCATTCATTTTTATCCCATTTCCAGTACAGGAAGTTTTTTGATATATTGTCATTTATAATTGGAAAAATTTCATAACTTTTTTAAACTGTCTGAATGAGACAGTTGTTCATCATTACACACACACACAAAAGGCACTCTTTGAGAATGTTTTCCTTGTTTGAACTATAAAAAGTAAGTTGACCTTACTGAAGCTCCTCTACAGAATAATTTTCGTGTGGAAGTTATTAGATTTTAAAATATTTTTTTCTCACTTCACAGTTTGCTTTTATTAACTGATTTTGTGATAATATGTGGGATTGTGTGTGTAAATGTTCAAATTGCAAAATGCCCTTTTCTGTTTTTTTCAATTAAACTGAATGCTATAAAGCTTCCCTGCTTTGATTTTGAGACTCGAAAATCAGCATAAGCAAAAAAACTCCTGATTCATTAAGGAAACACACAATGTAGCGTTGTCCAGGTATAAAATTCTCTTAATATGTTGTGTTAATAGTAGGAATAACTAGATTAGCTATACTGTAAATTTCTTTTAAAATTAGAGTACCATTAGAAGTAGGTATAAAATAAAGTGACTTCTTTGAAGACACTGGAAAAAAATATGCCTTAATAATTGTGCCCATTATAAATGGATAGAATTGATTTAGAAAAAATTACTGTGAGACCCAACCTAATATCATCCACACAACTTTTCTGGCAGAGACCCTGGTATAATCAAAGCATATACTACGGCTTATCAAAGGAGAAATAACAGATTTCAGGCAGCTACAGAATGTGTCTGTGTCACAGCATTCTGAAGAGTTTCTAGGGATGCTGTTTTCTACTGTGTTTTCCATTTATCCATTCTCACTTCTGTGCAGACAGAGATAGAAATTATTTTCCCAAATTCTGAATAAGAGGAATATTTATGCATCTGGAGTTTTTAATTCTGGGTAGTCTATACAGAAGAGTTAATTAGAAGTGTTGATAAAATACTTTCTGGTTTTACTGAGACTGAAACTTGATCTGAAAAGTTGTATTAAACCCAGAAAAAAATTAAAGAAAGAATTGTGTGACATTTGTACTGATGGTGTTATTTAGAGACACAGAAACAGCTTGCAAGGATTAATTCTTTATGGAAACCACTACACTGATTTGTATTCATTAGTACTATCATGCGTAAAAATGAAGATATTAAGTGTGTAAAATTACTGCACAGGCTCGTGACTGCAAAATTACTATTCAAGACAGTTTTAAAAACTTAGCTTGATTAATGTACTTGTTTCAGACACAAAGTGATTTTCCTTAAAGCCATTTATGTTGGAAGCTCTCCTGCAGCTCTCCCAGCATTTCTTTGTAAAAGGAGCACTTTCTGCTGTCCTTTTAACATGCAATGCAAAAATATTACATGGTAATTTAAATAGTTTATGATGCCCTTTATTCTTCTCTTTATTTCTAGAAGAGATATGTACCCTTGTAATAGCAGAAACTTTTCCTGAAGATTCGGGAATTTTCACATGCACGGCAACAAATGAACATGGTTCAGTAACAAGCAGTGCACAACTAGTAGTCTGCTCAGGTATGTGATGAAGGGAAAGAGGAGTTTTTAATCAGAAATCGTACATAATTAATTTACTTGCGAAGTTATCGATCTGGTTTCCTTGTGGAAAATGACTGCTATAAGGGGAACCTGTCAGCCTTGGAGCATTCATATAAAGCAGGCTGAATATTTCTTTTGGCTGATTTCCTGGTTTATTATTTTTATTAATATGAAATACATTTTTAAAGTATCTGCCACAAGCCTGGCATATTTTTAAGCATTAGGGTTCTGAGACTAGATGGCAGCAGAGGCAAAATGAAAGCAGATGAAATTATGCTACCAAAGGTGGCATATGCCTCTTGTAAAATAAAACACTGTAATGTGGCATGTTTATTTTTTTTATATGTTTCCACATATATTGCTGTGAGATGGACTAACCCAGCTGCCATTGCAAACTTGCCTTATATGCATACATTCGTCAGCATTTTAAAATTATTTTTTCTTAAATGACCCTGAAACTCCATGAAGAGGAAGTGCTGTTTCAGCTGTTGCTGTCTGTACTTGCCAATCTCATTTAGTGGCTGGATTCCTGAAACAGATTCAGATTCCTGAAACATCCATAATGTTCCTAGTTGCAACTTTTGCATGGAGTAAACTCAGAAAATAAATAGCCAATCGTATCTAATTCAGCATAAATTATCAATAGGAGGACTAGAAAAATATCTACACAAACCCAAAGATATTTCATCTTTAAAAACCTGAAAATACAGCATGTCTATACTATATAGTTTGTCTATGATTTGTTGAAAAGTCTTTCTTTTTCGTTTCTTTTAGCCAACTTGGAAAGCTCTATTCATGAATCACTGATAAGAGAGGATGATTTCCATCATTTTCCATCACTTCCTCCAGCTGAAATTAGCTGTCTTGAGCTTCCTCCTAAGAAACATACAGAGATCCATCAAGCAAACAACACTGAGTTAAAATCTGGTGTGACAGACCTTCAACAACAGTTCAATTTGTCTGAGGAAAAAACAAATGGGATCCATCCTATTCATGGAGTAAATGGAATGATTAACAGCAAGCCAAATGGTGATAAATCCAACCCACCTCCAGCTGTCTTGCTTTCACCCACAAAGGAGCCACCACCTGTGCTTGCCAAACCAAAGCTGTGAGTATTTTTATTTGGTTTATTTGGTTTCCTATAAACTTGATATTTGTTGACAGCAAATTTTTGTCTGAAGCAGTTTAGTGTTAGACAAATGGACAATGACTGTGCCTGTCCTTTGAACAATCTTCTTGCTGCTGTGATTTATGTTCCAGAGAGCTGAATACAAGAGAGAATTTTGCTCTTTACATAGTGCTACCTCAAAGGGAAGTCTTTAGAGAGGTTTAAGTTGAAGTCACAAAAAGACAAACAGTGGTAGTGGCTGTTGCTCTGTGCCTTTTTTCCCTAGTCACTCTACCTAAAGATCATAGTGGCCTGATATTTTTGAATGTTATTTCTGTTTCAATACTAATTAACAATTTTTATTCTGAATATTCTTGGGTTTGTGTAGTCAGTGAATATTCAGGTGTTTAATGTTTTTATTATTTATTATTATTTATTATTTATTACATTTATTACATTATTACATTATTATATATAACCTGTATCTCATTCTGCTGTCAGCCAGATTACAATAGCTCTCTTATAACTAAAAATTTTAAAGGCACAGCTCTAGAAAAAAGGAGAGAAATAGGTGGAAAAAAGTTATGATGCCTCACTTATGCATGAACAATCTTATTCTAAATGTTAACTTATAGCTTGATTTTAGCATTGTGCAGAGTCCTCTTTTCCGTCTCTCTCAATAATTTTTGGAACGGGGTGAAGAAACTAAAAAGTTACTTTATTTCATTTGCATCAATAGAAGGGATTATTAATTATAAAAATGTGTTTAGGAGGAAACATGAAACATGGTCTTAAAACTTAATAAGGTCACTTGCTTTATTACATGCTTTCACAGGATAACTTGGAGATATAAAAACGCTGTTCTTTTAGCACTCATGCTGAATTTAAACACACAAAAACACATGCTTGAGGCAGCAAGACAACAATATTCCCTTTCTACTCTCAGCACTTTTTCTTTCTGTTGCTCTTTGTCATTCTAAGTGGTCTCTGACAACTGTAGAGTTAAAGGAGGAGTGGAAGAACTAGAAAGACAGTGGTGAAATAGCAGTATATATGGTGGTGGTTGCGTGAACGTGAGGAAGCTTGCTGAGAATGGCAACAAATTTTGTTACACAGAATAAGCTGGGTGGTCCTGTACCCAGCATATCTGTTGCAAGACCCACTTGAGAAGAAAGGAAACAGCAGCTCCAGCAGAGCAATAAAAAGCAAATTTCACCCCTGAGCTTCCTTTCCCAGAAGTGAGGTTGCCTGAGATAAAGGAAAGAAGGTGGTGTAAAACATTTGTCATTGTATAATGTTCACTGTTATGTGTGCAAATTTTGTTTTGTTTTTGAACGTGGAGCTAACACATAAACAGAAGTGAACATTGTACAGAGTGACATGAGAGGGATGCTCTTGCGAAAATCCTTTCAGTCACTGATGTCCAAATTGATGCCCTTGGAATCTCTGGTGTAATTGCACTTGAGTCCTATATTTTGCCATTAACAACACTTGATGCACAAGAGGCTGATCTTGATTGCCATCAAGATACATGTTTTGCTTGGTGAAAACTGGTGTAACTCTATGCCGCTGTCAGAAACCGAAATCTTGCCTTCCCCTCAGCCAACTATTTCCTCCCAAGCACGGTGATAGCATAATGAAAGGAAAAGGTGCCAACAAGAGGAGAAAAAGAAATTTCTGACTGCAGAGACTTGAAATGAGCTTTCGGCATTTGGGAAATTGCATCCCTAATCAAAGCAAACAAAATAATGACATTAAAATTTGCTGAGTAGTAAAGTAGCTATCTCAACCATGAGAATGATCCCTCTTAAAAAGAATCCATCTATGGAATTGCATCTTTTCATAGAGTATTAGATGATAGAACCAGCACATACTAGCAATGACATAACAGCAAACACATTTATTATAGCCTTTTAAAAAAAATGTTTAAACCTTTAAATTAGTATTAAATATGTAGAAAGCTTGAAGCTTCGGAATACCATTAACAAGTTTTATTTTTCATGAAGTCTGAGGTTGATTTTAAATTTCCCATAGAATCTTTTGTTTTCAAGCTTATCTTGAATCATCGATTACTTAACAGGTTTAGCTGTGAACTCTCTGAAAATAGTTTATTCAGCCAACACTGAAAGTACTTGCAAAGCGTTTGGGAATAATGGGCTGGGTTTGGTTTGGTGGTTTATTGTTATTATTATTATTGTTGTTGTTATTTTTAGTTTAACAAGAAGGAAAGACTGAGTACCTTCTTGAAGTATGTAATACATTTGCATCTTGGCAATGCAGCTCTAACCAACACCTATAAATAATTATTTACCACAATTCAATCTAATGCACGAGCTGACATGCTAGAGAGAGTTACTGTAGTTGTTTTCAGGCTTGAAAGTATTTGTAAAGTCCTAGAAAATATTCAGTTTGTGGTTACAGACACTTTAATAATCCTTAAGCCATTATTAGTTATCCCCTGACTCTGGTACTGAGAATATTTGAAAGAGTTTAATGTGGTAATATAAAGACTTTTCTGGGAAAAGTATATATAGAATTAGCTGGGAAAGCAGTCAATGCCAGATATTTTTCTAAAGTGAAATTTAGAACAAAATAATACTGAACGTGGTTAAAAGGCACAACATTTTGTCTTCCCTTGTTTGCAACATGAGTTTCTATAGAGAAGAGAGGAAGAACTTTTGAACTGAGACAAAAAACTCCTGACTTCTGCAATTCTGATCTCTGTTGCTGTGGCCTATTTGGGGAGGTTGAGCTATTACTGTGCCTTGGACTTTTCCAGTCAATATTGGTGTCATTCATGGTTGATCTTTCAGAAGACCCCCATTAATGTATGTTACCTTCATATACTTTGCATCTCTCAAAATTAGGTAAAAGGTGTTAATATTAATTTCAGTGTGTAGCCTGTGTGTGAAAGTGCTGCCTTAGACCCCTCATTCTCCTCAGTATGAATGTCTGCAAAAAAGACACAACACTGTCCTGTGGAGCTTTATATAACCTGTTCGTAGCTTCAAGTGAAGAACTTCCATTCAAGTGGCCTAGTGTAACTATTGTTTTTCCATGTGTCTGTTAAAGCAGTAACAGAAAAGGTGTTGTTCTTATGGTTACTGGATGTACCTGTGTGACATTTGTTGGCTTTGTAACAAGCTGTCATTTTAAGGCTCATTGACTCAGTGTAGTGCCAGAGTTTCCTGAGCAGAGAGCTTCTCTTCAGATGTCTTGTACTTTACCCTCTTTGTGTTGGAGAGTTATTCCAGAAGAGTGTAAGCTTGATGGGAGTTACTCTTTTCCATGCTTCTGTCTTGCAGATGCAGAGATCAACTGCAGGTAGTGATAGTCTTCTTTCTATAGTTAATTCACTAAAATAAACTCAAAAGGAGCCAGCAGGAAGTGTTATGTTTGACAGCTTTAAAACTAGAACAGCAATACCTCCCCCTGTAGAATGATCAGCATTTTATTCATTGTATTATTGTGACAAGTACTATTCTTCATGGGTGTGCATCACACATGCTGTGAAGGTGAATTGTCAGAATTCCTGAATTCCATCTCACACAGTTCTCTTTGGCAATGCTTTCTTGCAGTGAAAATAAAAGACAGGTATTGATTTTGTAAAAAGAATATCTTTTAAAAGTGAAAACCAGTAAGTTATAATCTCTCACCTTTATGAAGCTGTTGATCATTTTCTTTTACACACATGGCTATATTGTTTCCCATTCTAAATTTTTTTTTGGGGGGGGGTATAACGTATTCAAAAGGTTTTGGTTTTATAACAATATAAGAAGAAATTAACCACGAACATAATGAAAGCAGTTCATATGTAACATCAGTAAGGAAAAAGTAAGATTATAATTAAGATTGTTTCCTAAAGATAAGGAGTTAATCTGGTTGATATACATCAAAGTCACTGCTATGACCTCAGCTAAAAGCACTTGTGTTCATTCTTGTTGTGAAGTGAAACTATTTATTGAGCTGATTCATTTGTAATTTCAGTCTCCATTCCTCAGCAGGTGAGTTTTCTTTCATGGTTTCTTGTGTTTTGTAATCAATGACAGACGTTTTTGCAAAGATGCTAGTTCAGTTGTTTCTAGAACGTCTCTTATGCTCTTTATTAAAATGTTTATTTTACTATTGTCACACACTACTGAAATTATTATTAACTTGATCTTTCTGCGAGCCTTTTGCTTAATATTGAGCTTACTTGTAAGTTCTTATGTCCTGACAGGCCTTGTGTTTTAAAGATACTGCAATAAATTATTATTCCCTTAATAATTGTGTTTGATATCTGCAAACAGTTAGACAATGTTTAGACTATATTGGGAAGCGCTGGATATAAAAAGAACATGTGAGAATAGGCAACAGTTCAGTGATTAATGCCTTGGAATATACAAAAGTCAGGTATAAGTCCTTAATCTGCCCAGGTTCCCGAAGTCCGGAGAACAGACACTTGCGCTGGGAGCTTTGAACACTTCACTTTTGTTCTTATGCAGAGCAGCAATACTCTGGAGATGGTGAGAAGATGTCATGTAGGAACACTGTTTTCCATCTATTTCTAGCAATGTGTATATGAATGTGATTTGTTGTAAAAGTTTAAATTAGGAAGAACTGAGTGCAGAAATGCTTAGCTTCAGTGTTAATCAGCCAAATTATTTAAGTTTTTGTTCAAAGTTATTGCATCTTCTGATAAAACCCTGAAGAGAAAACCATTCTTTCATAGTTTGAATGATGCATGAAACAGAGGTCTTCTGCCGTTATTCGTACGAAACAAAAAATAACAGACTTTCCCAACCAAGGGAAAAATAATCCCCACCATTTCCATGTGATTCAACAATGAACCATGTCCTAGTGAGTTTTCCATGCTTCTCCCAAAGTTAACTAAAAAATAAAAGCAGATATAATTAATTTTGAATTAGAACAGTCAATCAGCCATATGTACAGTATATACTCAAGATTTAATTGCTACAGCAAAAAAATGTGGATATTGAAAGCTTTGTTATTACAGAAATGCAAAGGTAGAAGGAAAATAGCTCTTACAGAAATGTAAACTTAAGCAAACAAGAATTTGAATCAAAAAATAATGGAGTCTGAAAAATCACGTTACAAATCTGTACTCTTATAGAGAATAAGACATTGCTTAGTGTCCCTTGTAATAGTTTATGATAGAAAAAAGGCATAATGTGTCATTGAGGTTCCCATATTCCGTGAAGCTGGGCAAAATTCAAATTTGTAATTTTTTTAAAAATTGTAATTTTACTTGGAAATAAACAAGACAATCTTCATCTGTGTAAGAAAATTCTGACAACCTTATTTTGTCTGTGAGTTAGTGATCACAATAAACATGTAACTGTGCATTCATGAGCAAAGGTCCATCCAGACCCGTTTCATTTGCTGTGTTCTTTCAAGATTGATAAGGACCTCTGGATCCTTATCTTGCCAACAAAGTCAACCCGCAATAAAACTCTGATCTACACATATTTTCTACTGTAGTAGAAATAACTAACTAAATTTGTCAAAATATAAAGCAGAAGAACTACACATAACGCTGATTATAATACTAGTCCTGAGTGTTTTCTACAACCATTTTCACAATTAATATATGAATGGTTCATTTGTAATGCTTTTGTTTCTCTCATTTTATACAAATATTTTTTTAATAGGATTGGAGTTAAACTATCACTCTTTCAGTGATCAACAGGCACTTGGACTAGGGCTTATAATTTACTGATAACAAATAATGTATGAAAATAGAGGAAACTATGAGAGCATATTCTAAAAAATAAAGTTTTCTCAGACTATTTTCATACAAAAAAGTTGCAAATCCTGCCCAGGAATAAAAAGCGTTATAATTCCTCATGGCACACCTGTGGACGGAATGCAGTAGATTATAGTTTAAAACGAGATATTGGTTGACTTCCTTAGTGATCTTTGATCGGTGTAAAAAACTCCAAGAGCACCAGAAGATGGAAGAGAGGAAACACAAAGTGTTATTAAATGTAGATTGAAAGTCAGATTTATTTATCATGCTCTATATCCCTGTTTTAAAGAATGAGGAGAGTATGGTTTTGGTTTTGCCAAAAGTATAGATCAGTGTAACAAAGTTTCTGAATGTTTTGTGATATATTAGAGTGATGATTACAGGTAGGAGAGATGAAAAATGCATCTGTAGAGACAGCCACTTGTTAAGAAAAGTACACAAGGAGACCCAGTGAGAGGACTAGAATAAAAAATATTGTTCTCTTTTCTTCAAGTTATAATGATGTTAAATCCTAAATCTTCCTACGAATCTTTAAGCTGTTCTATCTTTATATCCTTATGACTAAAAGAACACTTGTAAAACCAGGGTTCTTTCCTAGAGAACTGCGAACAATTTAACACCATTTTTCTTATGAGAAAGAAGACACAATTTTGCAGAGAAAACTAGATTTTCTCTACTTGGTATGGTAAAAAACATAAGTATAAACACATAATGCTTGTGTGAAAATGCCATAACTAAGTGTGTCAAATTTAGCAGCTCAAATGAAACTGCATGAACTTAAAGAGACATAGAACTACTCCAGTTCAAAAATTCAAAATTCTGCTGGATCTGATGCTGCAAATTGTTTGTTTATATTATCCTAAATTCAGTTTTATGAGACAGTTGTAATCCTAGTGACTTCCATCATTCCTCATTTAGACACTTAAAGTCACATGAAAATATGTCAACTTTTTTCATATTCCTCAATACAGTCATCACAAATACCTTGAATATTGAAATTATGTACTGGTCAGTCTGCTGTTAGAAGGCAGCTTGCTGAGACAGCAGTATGTAATTTTATTTCCAGTTCCTAAAGTGACTTTAGTAAAAACCTAAGAACAGATAGTAATTTAAAATTGTAAATAAAAATAATTGAATATTTTCTATGTGTATTCTGCTTTCAGTGACTTGAAATTGCTTATTTCAGACCAAGGAGTAGCATGATCCAAAACCAGTGGCAGTTATTGCTGAGAAATTTCCTCTTTACTGAAGTCTTTGTTAACATAGTATCAAAGGGTAATCGCAAATGAACTTTAAACCTTTTAAAATCTGCAGCAATAGAAGTCTGAATCTCTTTGTAACAATAGATATCAACAACAAGAGAGGTTAAAGGTGATATATTTATTTTTTAGACTTTTTCTCCTTTTGGCACTGATGTTTTCTGACCTTTAGTAGGTGGAGACACCTAACTGTACATCCTGTCTACATAAAAAACTAATCAGTATTCTAAGAGGAAAAGTCAAATATCCTTGAAACAGTCATAAAATATGTGTACTGTGTGTGCCACCATCGTGATACGCACACAGGACTTCTGTGTTTTTTCAGGTTTTTATTTTAAAATTACTGAAAGTGATCCAGGTTAGAGGACAAACAGGGACATGAGAAAAAATTAATGGAATCATAGAATGATATGGGTTGGAAGGGCCCTTAAGGATCATCTAGTTCTCACCTCCTTGATGTGGGCAGGGACACCTCTCAATAGTCCAGGTTGCTCCAAGCCCCGTCCTGCCTGGCCTTGAATGCTTCCAGGGTTGGGGCATCCACAACTTCTCTGGGCAAATTGTTCCGGTGCCAAACTGCCCTCACAGTAAAGAATTTCTTCCTAATATCTAATCTAAACCTACATTCTTTCAGTTTAAAGCCATTCCCTCTTGTCCTATCACTATGTGTCCTATCGTCTCCAGGTGGCCCCTTTAGGTGCTGATAGGTGGCTTTAAGGTCTCTCTGGAGCCTTCTTGTCTCCAGGCTGAACAATCTCAACTGTCTCAGCCTGTCCTTGTAGGAGAGGTGCTCCAGCCCTCTGAATCTTAGTGGCCCTCCTTTGGACTTGTTCAAACATGTCCATGTCCTTGTGTTGGGGACCCCAGAGCTGGACACAGTACTCCAGGTGGGGTCTCACAAGAGTGAAGTAGGAGGGGGAGAATCACCTTTCCCAAGCTGCTGGTCATGCTTCCTTAGATGCTGGCTAGGATATGGTTGGCCTTCTGGGCAACAAGTGCACAGGTTCAGCCACTTGTTTGAGTCTGTGCATTTTAAGTTTTTAGTTAAAGACATTCTTTAAGCTTTTAAGTGCTGTCCCTCTCTTTTCTGGCTGGCTCTTGCTTCGTAGCTCTGTTGCCTCTCTCATATCTTTGTTACCAACTGTCACCTCCAGTTCCTCAAGGTACCAAAAGCAGGCTTTTTTCTAAGAAAAAATAGCAAAGGTAGGGGGCGGATCATGCATTTAAGGCAGGTTTTTTTTTCTGTAATGAGGTCGAGTAGAACACTATGCCAACAGTTTATGATATACCTTTGAACCAGAAAATACAAGAGGGAGTGTTGCACCATCCATCAGTAAACAGCCTACTGCAGTTTTCTGGTAATCATGAACTAAAAGTATTGAAATGAAACATTTTGATTTTTGAAACATTTCTGTTGATTTTTTCTGTTTCTTTCCTTCTCACTTAAATAACTATTTATTTAATACTTGAAAATGATCAAGCAAAGCAAATCCAAGTGTTCAGTTCTTCTGAGCATTTTCTGTGAGGTTCTCAGTGTGATTTGGGGCAGGAAGTTCCTGTAGAAATATTCAAGGATTCTCTTGATATAACAGGATAAAGTCCTCAAACAAACTGATTAAATGCTTCTCTGCATGCTAATCCTTGCAGCTTAATCATCATATGTGCTTACTCCATATTTACATGGCTTTGAATATGGCATGCAACTACATTTACCTTGATATCGTTTCATCCCTGACCACATAAATATCCAGTCTACACATGATTTTGAAACTGTTAAAATATCATCTTTTGCTGCTTAGAAGGAGGAAGGCAGGTGAGAATGGATGTAATTCTTGTTTTAAACTACCTTTGTTTGCTCTGTCTCAGCGCAGACAAATCCACTTGCCAGAATTGCTCACTTTAGCTGTAGCAGGTAGAAGATGGTGCTGTAAAACTGAGACAGGCAGTGTTCATAGTTTTGTGTTCGGTTTGCAGGGAAGAGGAACGCTAAATTTTAAAGTTCCAATAATAATGTATCTGCCATCTTTGCCTTCTAAGTGACTTTCTAGAGAAAGGTCCCATCTGATTCAGGTTAAGAACTTTTAACTAATAGGACAGAAGATTGCACTGCCACTTTCTTTGGCACTCAGATCTGCTGAGAAATTTTAAAAACTTTCTGCATACAGCACTTAGTATTCTAATTCAAAATGAGCCACTGGAAGTCCATATTCAACTGAGACATGACATGGAAATTGATTAACTTTAAAAAATACATTTTTTCTTTCAGAAAGTCTGCTTGTCCCTTTTGTTCAGGTTTTGACAATACTTTTTACCATCTTATCTGCTGAATGAAACAATTAATCAAGAAATTGAAATAAAAGATTAATGAGTATGGTTGTGCAAGACTGAGAGAGGTACTGGCTAAAGCTACTTCTGTCAATACTCATTTTCTTTGGAAAATCTGTTTTGTAAGGTCTGGATAGATGAAGTTACGAAGTTCCTTTGGATAATATGAACTTTCAAGTACTGTGGAGACTACAGTTCTCTGTAATAGGTATAAACATAGTTAGGTAGTTATGAATAGTTACCAGCATGAATGGTAGTTGGGGTAAACAGTTATTATGTTTGAATAAGATTTCAAAGCTATGTGACTTCGGCTTGAAATCTGCAACAATACGAGAACCTAGCAGTCATTGTTTTGTCATTCTTTCTTTCAAGAAATAATAAAAAAAAAGAAGGTAATTTGAGGATTTACTTAACAAGGATAACTTCTGAATAGCTGATTTACTGCATGGGTTTTTGTGTAACATATAGCCAAAAAAGTGGCTGAAGTGATTACAAGTTCAAGTACTGGCTACCCTCACACTCCCAGTGCCTACTCATGAATAAACTTATAGCTGGAACTTATCACAGAAACCATCTGCAATTAGTCCTACCCATCTACCTGCAGCTGGTCATGCCCATGCTTTAAAAAGTGCTCTGCAGAAGTATGAACTCACACTTGTGTAAGGAGACTTACTGGACAGGGTGCTAGCTCATGAAGTTTAATCATTTTTGTATTGAAGTGATGCAATTGTATAATGTTTTCCATGCTTCTTCCAACTGTGATTATACTACTAAGTTTTTCCTGTATGTAATTTCAAGTTTTCTTCTTTGTTCTCATTATCTTTTGCATTTACTTATATTATCTGTGTTTTCATTTTCTGCCCCATGTTAAGAAAGGTTTTCTGGTGAAAAAATCAAGAGGTTGGTACTCAGTGGCATTCATTTCTGTCTAGTTCAATGTGCATGCTATGAAACTTTAGTTCCAGGATATCCATGTGTTAATTATTTGTCATAAACAGAATCAATAGGGGTAATTAAATATATCAGAGAAACCTAAGAACTGAGGAAGTGCTGCAGGTCCTCCTCTCAGCTTATATTAGTGCTGTTGAATATTTTTTGCCCTAAGAAGCCTTATTGCTCTCACAGAGATTTTATGGAGGTAAGAACATAAAACCCTCATCCAGTGGAGGGAGCTATGTTCCTTGAGTAGATGTCTGTCAAGGAAACAACTTGATACTTTCTAGAATACTGACAAAAGCATATATTAAGAGGCAGGAGCTGGACCACTTTAAGCGGCCTTGTTTGTGTCCCAGAAAGAACAACAAGTTGGAAGTCTAGAATTTGGCTGCAGAGGAGAAGTTGAGTGGGGTATTTGGTTTGAAACTAGTAGTAGTGAAGGCAGAAAAGACCCCAAAGCTTAGGCCAGGATGCTACCGGTGTTTACACCAGACTAAAATGGAAAATGTCTCCAGGGGATAATGAAGGGTTGGCCTTTGTATTAAGTAGAACAGTTGTTTACTAGAAATATGATCACCCTCTTACCTCTTGGTAGACTTAATAATACGTGCTATATATTTAGTGTTTGTCTAAGAAAAAATACTCATGAGAACCTACCATGGTTGATATCTGAAATGTTCTAAAATTCCTGCCTTGTGTAAGACCTTTGGGTATCCTTGGCGAACTCCACAGTGTATTTAGTCAGAAAAATAATTAGCGTATATGAAGCTGATAGAATTGGACAGCTAGTAAACACTGAAAATTTTGCTTCCAGGATGAGATTTTGGCAACACTCTTATAACCTCTCAAAGGCACTGCATTTTTTGCTTCTTTTGACTAATTGTTACTGCTCATTACAGACTTATTAAAGTAGGCCTGCATGATGTTGGGTAATTTGCACAGTATGAAATATCTTTCATTTTCAAGAATGCGAAGCATCAACTCACAACAACTGGAAATCTATGTGTTTATCTGTACTCCTCAGTGTGTGACATACTGCACATACCTTTACAGAGGCAAATTATTAGTTTCTTGTGTGTTCTTTGAAACGTGTTTCTCTTGTCTCCATTATCTTGATTTTGGAATCCATGTTTATTGTATGGACTTATGCTTGAAAACACTTTTCATGTCCTTCTGTGTGTATTTGAAAGACAGGATTGAAAATTTTGAGTTTTATCCCTCCTTCTCCCTTTCCTTCTCCCACTCCTTAACCATTTTGACCACTGCAGTGTTTCTGCTTATAGTTTATTTTTGTTTCTGTAAACTTTTTAAGAAACATACATGGACTGTGTTTTTTCGTGTTTTACTTAAGTGCAAGATTTTGTCAATCAAGATTTTGCTCACCATCCCCTTGTCTCACTTTCTCACCTCTCTGTAATAAATTACATAAGTAACAGAAGTAGGACTATTCAGTTAATTATTTTATAATATCTACAGTTTCTTGTTTGTTTGTTTTAATTGCAGTTAGAGACAGATAACTAGTGTGGTATGTGAATTTAATTAAATAGTGAATTTTGGACAAAATGAGTGTTCTGTAAAATATCTGGCAAATGCAATTACATGTCAGAAATTTGAAGACTGAGTATAAGATTACAACCTAGGAAGTAATATGAAATACAATGACATGAAATGCAATAAGGAAAATAAAAGAATTTCCTTTTTTTTCAAATTGAAGTACAATCAAAATAACTTTCGATGTGTTGACTCTTTATCCCTGGTTCTCTATGGGATGGTGTCTGTATTTTTTACCTATTTTATACAATTCATAAATATCAATCCACTATAAGTATGCTGATTTGACATCCAGAGAATTATGGTAGTAGCTGAAAAGTGTATTTAGGAAAATGGGTGGAATGCCATTAAAATCTGTTTAACATTTTCTGTTAGTTCTGTCTTATGCCTATATTACAGACTTTTCCAAATCCATAGGGTAATTGAAGGATATAAACTATATTTAAAAAAACAGAAGTAGTTTAGACTGAATGGAGAAGGTTACTCAGTTAAAATTGTTTGATGTTCACCACTGTAATTCATTTCATTAAAGTTAATTTAGTACCAGTGGTAGTTTACTCAAATCCTGTTGCAGTTGTTGATATGTTTTTGCTGTGAAAAAATGGAGATGGGGCACAGTAATAACAATTCAGAGGAAAAAATTTTCTTGCTTGGATTGCTGCACCAAAAATCTTTTGCTCAAGAATTTTAAAAGTGTAATTATAGGAAAGAGTTTCTTAAAATTCCTTTTTTTTTTTTCCAAAAACTTTTGTTAAAATCATAGTAATAGGAAAAAAAAGAAGTAACTAGAGCTTGAAGTAGCTTTTCCTTTATTCCCTTTCCCTCACTTGCTCCTGCGTTCTTTCCTTAATACACGCTTGTGCTCTCTCTTCTCTGTCTCTCTCCTCTCCCTCTCCTTCTCCTTCCCTCTCTCCCTGCTTTATTCATTCTGATGGAAAGTCTTCACAACTGAAAGTCTTCACAAATCCAACAGATGAAGCACTATTAGCATGAGGTTCACCAATACAGGATAAGGACTGTTTTGCATTTATTGCATTGTCATGTTTTCACAAGGCCCCAAAGGGTTCTTAGCAGAGTCAGAGGAAAAACAGCATATTTTCCATCTGAAATACAGTAATGTAAAAGTTACTGTAGATATCCCTTTTCTTGCCTGTGAGTTTTTAGTTTATAATGTAGCTTTTGCATTCATTTCCTGCTTGGAGGAATTAAATATTTGGATGATCCTGACAGATGTATAAAATGCAGATCAAATTACTTAAGTTCTCAGTGGGTGAAAGAGGCAGGGTAGAAGTCTAAATTTTTAATGTGAAAATTCTTATTAAAGAGGTTTCATTAAGGACACTATGGAAAATGTTTCTAGAGAATGGATAAGTTCTTCCTTGTAACATTAAATGGTTATACTGGTTTACTTTAATGGTACTGACATTACAAGGCCATGCATTCAGAGTTTTCTAGAAATGACTGTGCTAACAGCATGCTTGGAGTTCGAATAATTAAGTAATTTTTTCTTGCCTGTTTGAGTGAAAAATCCAATATGCTTCAGCTATAGGGTTCTTCCATAATCACGTTCTGATTTGTTGTTCTGATGTTCTCAGTCTGTGTAATTGCTTATAATTTCTTTATATCTCAATATTACATTTTTAATATATGACTGTGAAACCGTTAATTTGTTTACCATCTAAAAATAATCTGTACTTGCAGCTTTGGAATTGCTTATAATCTGTTACAATTTCCTAATATGAAAAACGTCATATAGCACCTATGAACTCTACTGCCTTCTTGGAACTGACATATGGTGATTAAGATTTTGGTAAATGCAGAACTTCCTCTGCATGCAGAACTGGATATGATCTCAATGTACATACACCCAAGTATACCCACAGTTCCTATTTCATTGATTACTAAGCGAGATATTGTCTTGTTGATAAACTAGCTGTTTCACCCAAGGACCTGCCATGCAAATGGCAAGCTGATAATAATTTGTGAATGTGACAGGTGTGAGTTTAACATGCCAAACCTTGGTTATAGTTTTAAATATATCTAGATAAAGTACAAAAATATTAGAAACATATCTGAAGCTGCAAGTGGAACGTGGGATAATATTTAAAATTTCTCACTGGTTGCAGAAAGATACTCTCTCATTATTCAGTTTTCTGCTTATTCTACTGGTGTCAAAGACTGGTATAGAACCTGGAAGTAAATACTCTTCTATAGCCTTGCATTGTGCAATATATATGCCAGACACTAACAGGTAGTGATCTTATGGCAATTTATCTGAGTTTATCTCATGGACTTTCATAAAGTACTTTGCCAGTAAATGCATTGTGAAAGTCCTTTGGTATTTTTTCACCTTTCCTATCTGTAACTGTTTCCTTTTTAATTTCCACCTGTTGCTGATTTCTTATACTAAAGATTTATTTGGTTTTTATTTGTGCTGGCAAATGCAGTGCAATGATATTATTTCTTTTTCATTTGGAAGAGAAGGAGGGAAATAACAAACTTTACTAAGCTTAAAGCGTATAGAATCCTAATGAGAACCTGAATTAAGAGTACTTGAATACCACCTCTTTCTAGTTCAGCTTCTGTAATACGAATTGGGTAAGCAAATCCTGTATCTCTGCAGAATCTCTTCAGATTTCAAGAATAGCAATACATATGCAAGTGGTGATCTGGTCAAAGAACCCAATTTTGTGATTCAGTAGCAGTGTAGTTCTCTGTGAGAGCTGAATAAATTAAAGCATTAACAGCACATGCAGCTCCAAAAGGCAAAGCAGAATGGCATGGATTGTTGCTATTGTATTTTAGAGAAAGTTTAAAGGTCTATTAGACTGTACATTTCCTTTGAGAAAATGACCTATTAATACTCTCAGAGAGAAAGCTCAACGAGTCTTGAGTGAAAACAGCTTTATTGCAATAGTTTGCTTCTGGTCTTACTTAAAAGATAAAGATATCTTTGCTTTCCAGCTTTCTGAGTTCACTGGCAACATTTTCTGATGTGGCACTTTAAAGAAAAAAGATTTTTATTTTATTATTAAATATTCAAAACCTATAAAATGAGAAACATTACTGGAAAAGTATGATTTTATTTTCTTACTGCCGATTGCTCCAAACATGCACATTAATTACATCCTTAAAATTCATAAATTTTCATAACTGCTTATAGGGTAAAATTGCCATTGGAGATAATACAGAAGTTTGAAGTCCTCTGAAAGGCTTCATTTTATCTATTTTGTTGTTGTTGTTTCTGTGGTATTTTAAATACTTGGGGAAATAGTTGTCATATTGACTTAGATGTTATTCACTTGCTGAAATTGCTTAGAATTTTGAGTTCTGGATATACTCCAACTTTTGTTTACTTTTGTAATGCTCATTTGAAATTTAGCTCTTCCTCTCTAAAGTAATATAGGATAAACAGTGTTTTCTCTCAGAAACAGAAATTCACAACTGCCCTTTCGGTCCCCTTACTAATCATGTTTACTTAACTCTCAACACAGTCTAAAATGGACTTTAGTGATATTTCCAGACTTTGTTATCTCATAAATTCTTGTCTGACTGAAGCTGCCAAGTCAA
>JAYRBT010000139.1:35099814-35278984 GCA_036023395.1 Myiotriccus ornatus
GTCTAAAATGGACTTTAGTGATATTTCCAGACTTTGTTATCTCATAAATTCTTGTCTGACTGAAGCTGCCAAGTCAACCCCTGAAGGCAGAGCTGTGTGCCTTCGGCTTCCATTAAAACACATCAGCATGATGCTGGTTATCAGCAAACACCAGAGAAACGTACAAAAATGCTCAGTGTACATAAGCATCCTTTCAGCATCCATAGCCATTGGGATCATGTAACGAGCCTCCTCCTGGCTTTATCAAAGTCACAGAAGAATGTGATGATGTGGCTCAGCAGAGGTTCTGTATGTTCTACCCACAGAACACCTGACTAAAACAAAATACTCAGGGGGTGGGGGCGAAAAAACACCAACCTTGTAAATGTCCAGAACTACAAATGTGTAGCCTGAGTTTTGCTGTAATACAGTCAAGTATTGTGTTCTTGTTTTTCCTTCCATGTGTTTGTGTAAATGAGAGAATAAGAACTGCTAACTTTATAATTAAAGACAGCAAGCCTGACAGATGTGTAAGGCACTGAGATGGACTCTGGAATCTGATGCTGATGTGTGTACTTTTTGCTTTGTCCAGCTTACTTTTCCTGTGTGAGTTCTCATCCCTTGCAGTAGAAAGATAAGACACAAGAGAATTTGGCTTTTTCTGTCACTAATTCACAGGGCTTCAGAACTGACTGTAGTTGAAGTAATATGTTTTTTATTGAAGAAAGCTACGAATATGACTTTTTGAATTTTATAGTCTCCAAACATATTTTAAAATTTCATTACACCATAAAGTGCTAAATACTATTCTCATAATATTCCCAGACTGAGGAAAATTAGAGAGAAAAAATCCTCCATTTTTGGTAAATGTTGAAACAGACAAAACAGCTTATTAGGGATGCTGCTGAATTATCATTGGCTAATTAAGTTATTCCACAGTATTTTCATGGCTAAGATAAATATTTAAATCCTAATGATTCTGTGTTTCATTAAGGAAAAACCTATAAAGTGATGAATAGTCCAGATTTTACTTTCACTCAGAATATTGCATATCTATCTGCCATGGCATTTATAAACAAGCATTTTTCTAGTTCAGGTGTTGTTTACTATCACATTTGTTGTAGGCAGTGTCTGGCAGCAGATTCTATTTTTTGTCAGAATCCTCTTGCAGTGGGGCTACTAACACCTCATGTAAGGCTCTCTGGTATAAGGCGTGGAGAGAAAACAGTTGTGAAGAAATGTAGGACCATTATAGGACAATCGTTTTATCCTCCATACACTCTAACAAGTTATCAACATACAAATGGCAGGATTATTTCAGGAAAAAGAAATAATCTGAATTTCAGGAAAGCATTTCAGATTAACCTGAATCAGGGATAGAAGTTACCCAGCACAGGGTAATACTGTGTGCTGATTGGCAAAGAGGTATTTTAAATATACCAGCCAAATCTCTGTTAGTGTTAAAAAGAAGACATTGAAGGTGTCTCTAAATAGCCTTGATTTGTGTTGTCCTAGTGCCAGAACGGAAAGTGAGTTAATAATAGCAAGTTACTGACACAAAATTGTGAAGGACAGAATTCAATCATCTTTGTTTAGGGTATCTAGCTGCTTTCTATAAATTTGCCAAACAGAAACTCAGAAGGTTTGAAATTTTGGATTTAAGACGTTTTTGAATGTGACTGTGGAAACTTAATGAAAATACAGACACATAGGTGTTTTGCTTGGTAACTGACTGCACAATCTGCAAGAAATGTTATAGGACGTAAACTATAGTTCATCCAAAGCAGCCAAAGGACAAAGAAAAGGGTTTTGATTTGGTTTGGTTTTGAAAGTAAGCTAAATATATGAGTGGATGAACTTCCCAGGCTTTGATGTAGCTGGCTTTTTACATGAGGTTTGTTCTGCCAGTTCTGAGAGGGACAGAGCAGGCATGTCAAATCCTTTTCTAAATAAGCCTCTCTGATTTCTTCCAGAGAACCAGCCTTACTCAAGCAAGGCAAGGTTAACCCTTATTTAAGAAAAATATAATGTTACGTAACTTCAGAGAAAGAAAGAGATTGTAGCTCACAGGAATGACGCTTCTAACAGGCATGGATTTAGACCATTAAATAAATTATGCCATTGTTCCAAAATAAGATGAGAACAATTCAGAATGAACTAACAAACTCTCAAGTCACTAGAACAAATGGTAATTTCACAAAACGTCCTTTAGCTTTTCTGAATAAATACTGAAAATAATCATTCAGCAAGTCATGAAATTTTATAGCTGAAGAAAAAACAAATTTACTGGTAAAAAGTGAGGTAGATAACTGTTTCTTTATATTCTTTTACTACAATGATACAATTAAGACTGGTATCAGTAATGATAAAAAAAAATAAAACTTAGAACATATTTACCTTTTTGTAATAAATATTGGTATAGTATGTCCTTTATGACAAACAAAAAGACAAAAGAACAGCTTTGAAAGATAAAGTCTAGTTCTTCTAAAAAGGCATGCACGTGGTAAGAATCCCCACTGAAGTCATGTCTAAATTCCATTTTATACTCAAACAAAGAATGAGCAAATTCTGTATTGCCAAACCTGATCAGAAAATATTTGGATTGAAAAATTTAGAATCAGTGCTGTGGATAATTATATTCTGTAAAGCTTTCAGACAGAGGTTAATATCTAATAAAAAATGATTACTAGTTCAATTTAGGGTCTTGTGAAATCAATGACTGGGGATTTGGACAACATAAATGTAATTTATTAAAGGAAATATTAAGAATAGGAAATAGCTGTTTATACTCAAATTGTTGCATACCACTTGTATATTTCATGTTTACTCACGCATGGAATGTTTCAGAAAAAACATTGGGAAACTATATCAACTTTTTGCCAACAGAAAATGCAGTTCAGCGTTACTTAGGGACAGAATAACATTTTTTTTAGACAGTAACTTTATCAGTCCTCGATGTTGGCTGTTTGTTGTTGACCTTGTGGAAAAGATGCACAAATTCTGTGAGTTGTCCATACCCATTTATCCTTATTTGTATGGGAATCCATATACTTTTAAACATTGTAACAGTTCTCGTTATTGATTTTTATACCATCTGGTATCCTCTAAAAATTAGAATCTGTTTCTAGATACGATCAAAGGACTTCTCGAAAGTTGTCAGAAAACAGTTGGTTTTCAGCCCTAGTATTTTACGGGTTTAATTTGTGGTTGGAAGGAAGGTATTCACTTAAACTGCAGGAAAAGTGAATGAGAGAAATATTTTCTCTAAAATGAGAAAGAAGTATTATAAACATAAAATATTGGGTATTCTACCTGTGACATAAATGCCAAAACAATTCCGAGAAGACAAAGGTATTTTTGTAAGTCTTGTTTTAGTAATCAATGTGAAACTTTACAAATAACAAAACCATAAACTTTCAGCCCCTCATTGTCATTTGCAATGACTGATTTTCTTTGGATTTACTGGAATATCTACTTAATACCCTATGCATAGATTCTTGGAAACAGATTTAAAAACCCAATAATATTGTAGCTTATTTTAGCCAGAAATTCAAATGGATTTTATTCCTGTTTCAAGGCAATAAGTATTTTTTTTGTTGGACTTCTATAAGACCTGTTGAAATGAGGCTGTATTTGTTAACATGAAAGTAAGGAGAAGGGGTTTTTCAGATGCTAATAATTTCATCTCTTCTGAATGATTGCAAACCATAGTAATTATCTTTCTGTAAGTTCTCAAAAGATACTTTAGTCTTGTACTGGTTGGAGTAGAATCCAGTTATACTCCTTACCAGTTATCAGAGCAATGATAGTATACACACCTTTTAGAATGCTGAAATATTAGGGTTATCAAGTCCTTTCTTTTATGAACAAAAATTATCTAAAATGCAATTTGATTAGGTCTATGGTTATGATAGTGGCTAGGAGTGTACATGGATGTGTGTATGGATTCCTATGATAATCCTTTGTAATGATTCCTTTACTTAAAAATATTTTCCAGTACTCAAGAGGAATCCTCAGTCTTGCCAGTTTAGAAACTGTGTATGATAATCATTGAACTAAACATATGATATGCTAAATGTGAGTTCACTTTTGATTTTGTGGTACTTACTTAGAAAATACTTTTGCTGTCATATTGGTTTGTTAAGAGTTTTATTGGTTGTCATTCTTGTTTTTTCCCTGTTTGACAGTTGGTGCTGACTATGCATCCCCCAACTGGTTCCGTGTTTATTGATGGAATCGATATAGCATATTGCTACTTAAAAGATATTAGGATGTTGTGTGCTTCACAGATTCAAACTTACTCACACTTGACCTTTCTCCCTTGGTTTTGAATGCCAAGAACTGTGTCTACCACTGTTTTCTCAACATCATTGTCTTTGAGGAGCAAATTGGAAGAGTCCACTGTGTCTCCACTGGAGTAGACACAGTGTCAAATTTGCTATATAGATGATGGATCAAGAGACCAGCCAGCCAGCCTTGTTCTGTTAAACTATCAAAACTGGCTACATTTTTCCTCCTTTGCTCCAGTGCAGGAAAACACTGGTTCCAAACTGAGAGGCTGTCAGTTGCCGGATTAACTTCATGGGTTAGTTTCATCCTGTATGTAGGAGGAAACTTGGGCATCACTCAGAAGCCTGACACTTCTTCTGACATTTTGCAAGAGGTTTTCACAGCTCACTTCACTTGATCAATTAAGAGTTGTCGTTTGTTTATCTTCAGTGTGTCTTGAGTGTGAGTCTTACTGATGAGGCTGGTTTCACACGGTCGTTTAGAGGTCAGTCTTCAACAGAGTTCACACAGTCTGTTAGAAGTCAGGTTTTAAACATCTAATCTAAGCTTGCTGGAACTGGAGTCAACTTTTTTTTAATATATATATATATATATAAACAAACATTATTTATGACAAAATAAGGCTGCCAAAGTAGCACAGAAATGTGACACTGTGATAATGTATTAGCCATTTTTGCAGTGAACCTACATTAAGTTGAGTTTTTTGGCAGTGCATAGTCAGTATTATTAAACAAAACAAAAAATCTATTGCTCTAAATGCAAACTACTTTTGATACAATCTTGTTTTACCAAACTGCCAGGAGATGCTTCAGGTAAAGTAAAGCTGACTCTAAAACTGGTTTATTCAGCTCAGTCAGAGACTGCCTGCCAAAACAAGGCAGGTTATTCCAAATCACTTAAACGTGCTCTGGGAAGGAGGAAAGACAGTAGTTATTTCTTGACCAATTAATTACACACTTTCAGTTACTGTTTTTGTGGGTGGTTGTAATAACCCAGTGACCCACAAACACTCCATGGAAACCTTAGAAAAGTATTCCATTTGAAGAATGTTTTTATTGTACGCTATAGCTTTGTTCTTTTGCAGGATTTTTAATGCTAAGAATCATTTCAGAGCAAGTCATAGTCATGGCAAGTGAAGAAGGTGCTTTTGAAGTAGCTGTAGCAAACATACTTTTCTTAGATGAATGGGAGTCTGAAATATTTCCAGTCTTCTGTAGCTTATCTTGCCTTTTTTTCATAATTTTTTAAATGGATTCTGAGTAATAGATAATATTAGTGATACGCACTCTCCAGCAGGACTCTTCTTCTTTGGCCTACTTTCAACGTGCCAGTACTGAAAGATGTGAGGATTACTTTAGGCTGTAGTCCCATGTATGCACTTTCAACAAGCATAAGTCAAAGTTGTCCTGTTCTGGCTAGCTCCATGGAGCTTCTTCCCTTGGAGCAAAGAGTCTGCCCAGGGTGCCATGCCAGGTGAAAAGCAGTAAATGCAGGAGATGCCTGCATAAATGCTTGTGCTGGCACTGGGGTGGGGGCAGTGAGCAGTGCGTTCTGAGTGGCAATGATGACAACTTTAAACATCTCTATGTGAAACTGTGGCTTCAAAACTCCTGGCCTTCCACTAATGATGGTCTCCTGCTCAATAACTCTACTGGAAGAAACATTTTTTGTTGCTTCTGGGTTTTTCTGGTTTGTTGTTTTTATTTTTTGTTTCAGAACAGTGCAGCATAAGTGGGTTTTATTTTAACAGTAAGGACTTTTGGCCCAGGATCTTTATCCATGAGTTCATCTACTCCTTATGTTGATGGGGTTTATTTCTCATTGTGGATTTACAGTCCCTTGAGGTTTAGTAACTGAAAAGACAAAGCTGCTGCAAGGAGTATCCTAGAAAATCAGACTTCAAAGAAACACCTGCAGTTGATTTATACTCTGTTAGTGAGTTTCACCTTCAGAAATGTATGAGGGAATGCTTGCTCTTTTGGAAAGATGGAGAGTTGTAGAAACTTCCATAAGGACAGAGTAATGTAATAGCACTGTTTCTTTCCACTTATTTTGTTGTCCCGTGTTCCTTTTCCTGCCCATCCCCTGTCCTGTCCCACTTCCTTCAATTCTTGTCTCTTCAAACACAGTAGCCTCTCCCCACATTCCTTCCATTTTTCCACTGTTTACTCAAAGCCAGACAAACCCCCTAACTATGAAAATTAGCAAATGCAGGTCCTCTTCAGGGCAAGCTTATCTTTCCTTCTGTTGTACAGTGATAGTGCTACTGGGAATGTCTCCTTATGTACTTTTAATACCAGTTATTGATTTCAAAATTTCTGTAATTTACTGTGAATTTTGGTTCATAGATCAACTAGTAACTGATCTAGGGGAGAAGAATAAAAATAAATTTTGTCTCTCTGAGGTGACAGAAATAAATCATTGTCATTTAATAGGAATATTATTCATGTTACATGACAGTCAAACTGTACAAACAATTGTATTAGCAGAGAGGTGAAAAACTGATGCCTAGAGGGACAACGGAGTGACTGAATAAGAGGGGAAAACTCAAATTCCTAAAATTACAGATGGAAAATGTTTCTGTTCCACTTATTTAGTTTCCATTCTTTGTGCTCAGCCACATGCTCATCTCCATCAGGCTGTGCCAAGATCAGCTGTGTGTTTCTGAGACACAGAAGCCTCTTTACAATATAATGAAAACATTATCTTCTATAACCATCATAATAATTTACATGGTATTGTGATGATTTTGGAGCCATAGAGACACTTCACAAAATTGTCTGATTATAAGGCAAAAATTACACCTAATAGTACAAACTGAGTTACAAGAGTTGAAGTAGTCAAAAAATATGTCAAATGTTACCTTCCCCACAAGTTGATAATTTGTATTTTATATTTATAATTTACCCTTACTGTTACAGTTCTTTTTCTACAACTTACATATGTAGTAGAGTGTTTTGCTCAGAATTGGAGAAAAGTAACCTAGATCAGATAAAATAAGGACACGGTCATACCAGCTCTTGATCTAAAGCCTGGTGTGTGGGGGGGGTGGGGGTGTGTGTGTGTGTGTGTGAAAATTTGTATTTTTTTTTTTTTTTGGTAGCTGTCAAAACTCCATCACCAAGGGATTTTTCGATTTTAATGTCAGGCACCAGTATGCAATATTCTGAGCTTTTGAGGCCAGTGTTGCAGATGGGTCTGTATCTGTGTTTTTCTGATCATACCTCTGTTTTTGAAAACAAAGTACCAAGTTTAAAAAAAAAGTATAATTGCATGTAGTGTTTATATTGGCACTGAGTCTAAACATCCATAAAAATGGTCATAGAGTATCTGTGTTTGGATATTTGTAGGTGGCTGCATTATGGACCCATGTGCACTGATACAAACTGTATACTGCGGCTGGTTTTTCTACTCTTAAAGATATGACTCTAAAACTGTTATTTTGCACAAAGCATTAACGAAAAATAAAAGCATCCTAGGGAAGATTGTGGCTGCTTACTGTAAACTAGAAAGAGGCTCTAAAGGCACTTCTTCCCACTGATTGTCATAGAGTGAGAGTTATTACTTCATCTTTCCTTTAGATGATTGTGAGCTCCAGTTTAACAGTGAAGCATATTGTAATTCCCTGTCTCCTAGTTAAAGCTTCCTAAGGGAGGTAATTCAGGAAGCCCATACTTGCTTGTAGTTTCTTGACTGTCAGGCTATTTTACTTCTTTACTTTTGCTCATGACCACGCATGAAGCACTAAAGTCTTAATCTGATTGCTAGAACTTTAGTGACAAGTTCAAATTCTTCCAGAATTAAAAGTTTTCAAAATAATGGGTCATTTACTACATTTAATATTTTAGTAGCCAACTTCTCGTGAGGGAACTTACTGGCTCGTTAAAGTTATGACCTCATGACCTCAGAATCAGGCTAGGTTTGATATTAATTCTGGTACTTCACAGAGTACAGGTCTTGCTAGCAAGCACACAGAGCAATTACAGCTACTGACAGACTGCTGGAATTCTTTTCCTTTGTGACAAGCCCTTTGTCCAGCAAAAACTGTTCCAGCATTTGGCATAAAGCAAATGCTTACTAGTCATTGTGCAAGATGTTGCTTGGGAAGAAGTACAGGGTTTTCACACTGCTCAATGCACACAAAGAAAGCTATACTGGGAGCCTGGTCACACATCATCTCGTGTGTGGTTAGGAGTAAGAGGGGAAGCTCTTATAGTGATCCTTTCACATTATTGGTCTCCAGAGCCAGGAGCGCTTCAGTGTTCAGGTGCCCAATCAGACCATTTTATGATTTTATCTGATAGAAAGACTCAGGGTGCACCATTGCCTCAATTGAGATTTTATTTCCACTTCAAAGAGGACTGATTTTCTTGTTTTTCTCTTTATGTCCTTGAAAGTCAATGCTATTGGTCATTTGCTAATTTCTAGGCTAGGTTGCTTATAGCTCCCACTATCAGAACTCTGAATTGAAAATCAAAATATGAATACAGATAACTTAGCATAGCTTACACATCTCCTTCATGTCAAAAGTCAAAAATATTGCTGAAAATAATAAATATGTTATCCGTATTTTCCATGATGAGGAAAATGTTGTGCTGTATGATCTTTCAAGAGTATACTCAGAATTTAGGAATCAAACTATGTTGGCAGGAGTTTGAAAGTCTTGGGGAGGATCTGACCAATATTTTTTAAGTGACAGCAGTAACAGAATCAAAGAATCATTCACTTTCACACACTATCTAGTAGATTATAAAATCTGGTAGAAGTTTTTAATACGGAACAGTGCCAAACTACTGACAGGTGAAATTGGGTAAATAGGAAACTAGGGAATAACACAATTTTTAATGACCTCTGCATTCTGATTTATTATGAATCGATCTTCATTACACAGAACCTGTAGATTTTTATTACAAATGGCAGTTGTAACCATAACATGACATGACGATTTCCTGCTCTATGCTTTGGCTGTTCATTTTTGGGGCCACAGCAGTCTAACAAACATAACCTGTGTAGCATTTTATTTATTTTCATGTACTTCCCTTTTACTTGTTCCCCAGATGTGTTCTCTATCTTAGGTTCAGACTGAAAGTTATGAATCCAGGCCCATTTTCAGCCAAATATAATAATTACTAAATCTCCTTCAGTTCTTTTTCGTTGTTTAGAATATAAAAGCCAACAAACATTTTCAAATGATGTACCTAAACTATGAGGTGGAAGGGGAGGAGAGCTCCAGCTTACATCAGACAGACAAATGAAAGTCAAGATTTGAAGCTCCCAGAGGAAGAATCTAAAGAGACAAGTGTTTGATAGTGTCCTGCAAAATATCAAGACCGACATCACATCAATCCATGTTCTGGACCAAGTATGAAACAATATCCCTGAAATTTATTTGTGGTTAGACTTACTCTCATGAACTGGCCCAGCATTTTAGTTTAGTCTCTCTCTCCTGAAGGGTTTGTTGCCAAGTAGTTGGAAAGGCTTAGGGAAGCTCTTGAAAGCCTTTCAAGATAGCTTCCCTTCTCCCGCCTTCCCTTGTAGTGAGACGTAACCTGTCTCATGGAAATTTAGCCAGACAGACTGCCTCACAGATCCTTTGGTCCAGTGACTTGAAGCTGAGGTAACTGTGGTTTAGATTAAAAACAATTGCACACGAATGAGTTTATTTTTGTGACTAGTATTTTTTGAGTTGAACACTTTCAAATGCAACTGTGTGTTTTAATTTGTTATTGTATTCAGTAAAGATGAATTATAGACATCAGGTGCTTGCTAGTGACTCTTTCTAGATGGAACTTCCTGTTGCCTTATGCAGCTGACCTTTCAGCAGTTTATGCCTGACCTTTCAACAGGACTGTGGAAGGACAGAGCTGGTGATGCTGAGTTGGTAGAATGGCAGGCAGGTATGTTGGGAGGTTTCTCTCTGACAGTACAATCGCAAGTACACTTCCAAGGTGAATGTCACCGTCAGTGAGGAAAGTTTATTCAAGCAAGTGAGGTAATATATGTCTCCCAAGGGTTATATGTGTGCTGTTGTAATCTTGATGTGCTCCGTTGCTTCCACAAGTTCTTCTGAATTCTCACAAACATCAATATTCATATAAGCATCCAAAATACATTGTCTACCTCTCCAGCTTCGATTTGTGAATTGAATGTTTGATTAGTAATCACTAGAGCTAAGCTGTCAGCTTTTTTTAACTTTGCAAAGTAGCACCAGATGGAATTTGTATCAATACAGAGAAAAAAAGGGGTAATAAAAGCATACTCTAATTCAGAAATGACCTGGCGTTCTCAGGTAGTAGAGTTCCTTTCAGTGAAATACCTGTAACCTGCTACTCAGTCAACTTGCTATCCTTCAGGTTTCATAGTTTCTTTTAAGTATTTTATATATTCTATTATGTGTTGTTTGTGCAATCTTTTAAAGTATGAAGGTTTATGGGTATTTTATTCTCTTCATCTGCAGTCTCAGATATCACACATGCCTTAAGGAGACACATGGCAGAATTTACTGTGTTCATGTTGTTTGCAGTGTAGTTTATTGTCTGGCTTATGCTGCACCAAGGGCCATGCTTCACCACAAATAAACAAAATCTGTGTTTCCCAACCCTACCTTATGACTTCTCTCCCCTGCAAAGGCACCAGCAATCATGCAGCCACATCACTAGATGAATTAAGTAGCTGGTATGGTTGAAAAGTAAGCAAAAAAAAAAGTTTACTCTTTCAGCCAGATCACTACCCTTTCAGTATTGGCCCAAAATATATCAGCTTAAACTAACAGTGAAACTGCAGCTTTAGCTGCTGTAGAAGATGGCTTCAATACATCTTTAATAAGAGTCTTTTAAATGTCACTCTTGGTGCAGAGTATTTTAGAGAAGAGGTTTTTGAAATATAAACCTGTACAAGGTTTATAATACAAACCTGACTATTCTGTGCAGTGGTATATAAGGAAACTTTCTTGAAGAATGCCTCACTAGCAATACTTCATGGCAGCATTTGTTGTGTTGATTCTGACATGACTCCCTTCAGAATAAAAATCTTGACATTGATGAATGTCTTGGCTGTTTTCCAGGAATTCTTTAGAACTGCACAGTACCTGAAAATTTAACCAGAATATCCATTAGAAGAAAAGTAAGGGGTAATGAAACAGCTTAGAATTTCCCATGTTATTTTGTGCAGGTTTTTTCTGTCCAATTCCTGGATTTTGTCATGCACATATAACATCATGATGTGAAGGGTTTATTGATCTGCATTAGCGAGTCTGTTTGGACTGATTTGAAAGGTAACATTATTAAACTGATTAGAAGCCTTGAACCAGAGTTTCAGAGTAGAACAGTCTGTTTTCTGTAGTATGACTATGTCTAATGCCACTTCTTAAAGTTGTTTGTTTTGTATAGCACTTTCATACTTAGAGAATATTTTTCAAAGTTACACCATTAGTAGAGATCCACGGAATTCTTTCTTTGTGTTTGAAGCTACTATGTAATAAATTCCATCTATGTTTTAGCTATATTTGTATTGATTTTTCAGCTATGCTAGCTTATATTTGTCCTCTGCCTTACTGACCCAAAGACAACCAAAGCAGTGGGCATACAGCCAATTTCAGATGGCATTTGGTTAGTTTACTCCCTTTTAAAGTAGTTTAGGAAACGTAACTCAAATATTTCTCTTACTTGACAAGCCTGTTAAACTTTCACAGTTTTACCCACTTTTTTTACTCTGAAATTCCTTCTCCTCAACATTTTCCAGTTCTAGAGAAAGGGACTAGAAATGTACCCCACCTTTAGCTATTTTCCATGTAGTTTTCTTTCTCAATTTCTAGGGGTTTTGTCTAGCTGGGGATTTTATTTTCCTAATCCTGGGTTTATGTATAATTTTGCTTTGTACTATTTTGCACTTGTCTTTTCAGACATAGCCTAACCTTATAATTTTAAAGGGAATTAGGATGTGCAAGGAATGCAAGATCAGGCATTTGGAAAATGGCCTGATGGAACTGCCTTTTTTTCTTCCCTGTACAATGAATATTTGTCTTAAACAACTTCTATGATTCTTGGAAACTTATTTCACTTCTTCTCAGATAATATATGTTTCATTAGCATTTTTTGGTCTCAAGCCAATTGATTCCCATAGGCTTTGTTGAAATGTTTTGTTCTTCTGTTTGGGTTTGGGTTTTTTTTCTTTTTTCTCTGAAATGATTAATCTTTTATTTAGTGGCTATTGTGATGTTGGGTTTTGGTGGCTTTTATTTTCCTAGACCAGTGATTAGAATTGCAGCTCCTTGTTTCAAAAGCCTTCACTTATATGTTGTTTTATTGCTGAATGTATGGGATGCTGTCCAGGCAATGTCTGATTAAAGTCTGAAAAGAAAGTATATTTAGTGATCAGACTTAACAGACTTATTTCATATTTTGAGAATCACATCCCAGACAATGTATCAAACCATACTATTAATACCATCATCCTGCTGGCAGTATTATTTAGTACATTTTTTTCTCATAGCTTATTGGAAAATTAAATAATAAATAAAAATACTGTATTAGCTTTTACATACACAGGGAACTGTTTCCTCACTTCACTGTGTCTTGTATTCTTTGGAATGTGTACTTAAGTAAGGGAAGCTACACAGTATTTCTTAGAAGAACAAGTCAGGAAATAGTGATGCAAATAAATCAGTCAAAAAGGTACAGCTTCTTGAAGGTCCTAATAAAACATGAGCTAGTGTAGTTACCTAGCTGACTCTATCCAAAAAAAAAGAATTGCATATTTTTCATAGAGTGGGCTGAGGGGGACAAAAGATCCTGAAAGCATAAGACAGAAGATTCAAGAAAGAGAAAGTAACGTATGATATAAACGACTTTCTGACTTCCTTGTGTACCAGTGGAAAAGGCCTGTCAGCGATAAGGGGAGGTTCTGTGCACCAAAGAGTTCAGAGGCCCATAACCATGCTCAGCTTTCCTTCTTTAGTCATTGAAAAGACAAGACTTATTTTGGTGTGGTTTCTGTTTCTGGAGTTGTTTAAACATGTTTTTTTGTTACTGCTTTCAAGTACAATAGTCTTTAAGTACAGTGACTTAAATCACACTTGGTTTTGAAGAAACAAACCTGTGTTGCGACAAAGTTCTGAATTAGTCACAGGCAACGCCTGTTATCATCTGTGTAGCAGCATGAGAATAATCAAACTGAAGAACTTCCCTTTCCAATTCTACAACCTTTCTAAGAGCTAAAAGCCTTAGGAGTTCCTTCCTCTGAAGTACACCTTATGGGATCCTGAGAAAAGACACTGGTACAGATAGTCAAGCGACCATGATTGGGACATCTTTTGACAGAAATTTATTCCCGTTTATCCGTGGCTCATCCTAAATTGATTCTAGTTGTCCCATTTTTAGAGATGTTGAACTGCTGCTTAAAACTGGTTTTGCAAAAATTAATTGAGGGAATTTAGCCTCATGTGTCCCCAAACTTTTAGTTGTGTTACATCTGGATTGCTGTTCAGTTACTTTACAGCAGCACTCCCTGCTAGTTCCCCAGTAATAAAGATTACATATGCTCAGTGAAGATCTAAAATATGCTTCTTGACTTATAATAAAATGTAAAAAAAAAAAAGAAAAAAAAAGTCATCACATTTTATACCGTAGTTTAATCCTACAATATTTTTCCAAACAAAATAGATTTCCTACATGGTTTGTATGATTGATACCATTTTTGTCTTCAGTACTTTCTCAGGTAACCTTTCCCTTCTGATTTTGTAATTCTTATGCACTCACCTTCTCCTCATACATAGATTAGATTCTTAATTGGGTGTCATTGTTTCTTGAAATCTCTAAGCCTTTTGAGGCAAACCTGAATATTGAGTCTTTCTCCCTAGGGTCTCTTGTATGATTCCTGGGATTGAAATATGAGCTTTTTCCTATCTTTTTTCATAGCAGCAGTTCCATGTGGTTCCTTGCTAGGCAAGGACTGCTGAAGTAAAACCTCCTGTCACCACAGGTTTTCTTTTGAATCTTCTGGCATGGTCATCTATTTTATTGTATCAGAAAGGAGGCATAGCAACCACACATTAGCTTGGAGCTCTTCTCCTGGGAGGCTAGAAGAGTGCTGGGAATCTGTCATGAAGAGATAAAGACGTTCATCGAAGTATTTACTCAGCTACTTGTAAATGAATATGGCTAAACCTTTTTCCACCTCCACCCCACTCTGTGTTACTTATATAAATGAATTTTGCAGAGAGTGGCTATTTTACAATCACCAGATAACTGAGCAAGGGATTTTGTTTGGTTTTTTTTTTTTTTCAAAGCACAAAACATTTATAAAATATTTCTACAATAAAAATTAAGATTTATATTTATCTGTTTATTATTATTTATAGGAATTGCAGTAAGTCTAGTGAGAGAGAGAGGTCATACAAAAAGACTCATTGCAGCTATAGACAACTGTTAGTTGGAATGCCTTTTTATGGGTCTATAAAATATTCAGTGAGAGGTACTTATAGTTAAGTTTGTGAGTTCAGACTGGTTTAGTTTAGTTTAGAAATTTCTGTACAAGAAAGATTGATCCAGTTTAGAGACGGTGGTATTTTCCTCAGCCCAGACACTCTGATAGTGGTCTTGACAGTATATCAAACATGCTATAAAGTATTTTCTGTAAATGCTGATTTCAGTATTTAAGACAACTTATTTTCCAAAAGTCTTCTAGCATAAACATCCTACAGCAAAATTCAAAATGCTAAACAGTTTCAACTAACACAGTGAAATATCTTGAAGAGAATCAAATACCCCTCCTTTTCTCCTATGAAGTTGAAGGAAGGATAGATTTTACAGAATGGCAGAGTATAAAGCTGTAAAAGGAACGCAGTAGTTCTTTCAGAGCAGTCTCCTCATAAACTGAACAGACCTCACAGCAAAATAAAGTGTTCCATGATACAAGATACCTATCGGGAGTTCTCATTATGCCGGGCCCAAAGATTTACTTTGGATAAGGCAAAGAAATAATCCAAGAATATATTTGACAATGAGTATATTGGGGAACTGCCTCATTCTCCCCCACTCTACTACTCATTGAATCCTAGTGTTTGGGGTTTTTTCTGTGTTTGTTTTTTTTTTTTCCAAAAGAGATTCTGCTAGTTCTGCAAATTCAGGATAATGATAATAAAATGTTGTAAGCCAGCATATGTTAGTGTAGTGTGTATTAATCATAAGGCTGTGTTTTAACAAAAGGTGTTATGCATCTCCAAATATGAACTATACGTGTTATACAGTATTGTAACAAAAGCCTTGCTGCAAGTATACTATGTTTTCAGTTTAATTAAAATAGTAGAATTTTGAGGAAAAATTTATAATCATCAGTCACTCTCTATTGGCACCTACCCTCTGCTGGGGAAAGAGTAAGCCAACCTTGCTCTTTAAAGTCTAGTTTTGGTCAATGAGTAACTATCAGTTTATTGATGGGAACTGTCTGCAGTGCAGAATGTATAGTTTCTGTGATATGGAAAAATTCTCGTTTTCTTTGGGTTTGGGAGCTATTTTTTGTTTGTTTGACGGTGTTTTGTTGGTTTTTTTTTTAATATTTTGTTCATGCCATATGTGATATATGGTGTTGAACTGCTTTTAAAATAACTCTCTCTTGATGACTTAGAAGATAAATTTGCTTCCATAAATTAAAAAGATTCTCCAGTTATCCTTCCTTATCAGACAACTTCTCTACTTTTGATATCAGTAGAACGTGAATATGTAAATGATTATTCACCAGTATAGCTGTGATACCATAAATTAGACTTCCTCCCTAAGAACAACTTTGCTGCAGTTGCACTTGCTCTCACAATGGGTACTTATAGAAATCCATGAAATTTTTGGCATTCCTAGACTCTGGCCTTCAGTGCTGCTCCCTTGGCATATCTCCTCAAAGGAACTTTTACCTTTAAAAGTTAAAATCCTGAGGTACAGGATCCCTAACCAGGAAGCACTCCTCAATCAAACCTCACATCACAGCCTTTGTCATGCCTCTGAAATACAGCTGTTGTGTGGTGTTTAGCTTTGCCAAAGAGAGGCCTTTCCCATGGCCTAACTAGAACAGCAAAAAGGAAAATATCAAAGGTTGTTAGCACCTATGTGTCACCAGTTAACAGATGTTATCTGTCTACTCCATCCACATTATTTTAGTCCACCATAACTTTAAAGGCTAGTTACAAATTCAAGTAGGATGTTAAAAACTAGTAAAACCATATGGAAACAAAGTGTCACTCAAAAGAACTCATATAAGACCAAAAAGAACCACCAAAATTATGATTTTTTTTTTTTTTGGACAGAGAATGCTCTTTTTAAACCATAGAAACTGCATACTTGCAAAGTTGTTGTACCTAATGAAAATCTATATAGATAAATAGAATTTCAATGCTTTTAAGGAAGTCTATATATATATACATCATTAACTTTTCAGAATATTTTATCACGGGCCACCCCATGATGGTTGTTCAATTACATTTTTAAGATACTTCCAGATTGTTTTTTATTTAATTTTCACTTTAAAAAATCAAAAATACTCTTTTAGAGATGAAAAAAAATGTAGAATGCTTCAGAACCTTCTGGATATCTGCAGATTGATATTTCTATCTTACAACAGAAGTGGGGACATTTTATTGCATGCTTTAACTGAGTTTAAAGTGAAACCAGCTTTTTATTAATAGAATTGCATAGGGAGTTAAAGTTTTAATCAAAATTCAAGATGAAACAACAGAGATCTTTAAATGTATGGCACAATCTTTTTACCTGTTCTGGTCAAGGTAGTGAAATTAAAAAAAAAATGTTAAAAAAGGGCAGCATTCACTGAAAATTAAATAGTAAAAAAAAGCAGTGATGACTGTGAAGTAATTTAGAGTAAGAGGTCATTTGCATATTAGGGAGACATGAAAACCTGCAGGCTTGTATCACACTTTACAGATTGTACAAAACTGTTCCAATAATTCTGCCTGAATGAAATGTAGCATTTTAATATTCAGGCTTACTGAAATGTAAACAAATTTGTCTGAACAGTCCTTTCTTTCTCAAAATTAAGCTTTATGATACTATATCCCTTTGCAATTTACTTTCATCTCAGCTGAATAGCTGATGTATGCAAAACCTGCTGCTTCCCAAATACACTGGTAAAAAGCCCAGAAAGAGATGTACGGTGCAAACTCTCTCAGAGGATTTCAGTGAATGCTAAGCACATAAAACTGGGCCAAAACCGAAGTTAAAACTAATTTGGACAAGTTTGTTTGTTTATTTATATCTACCCTTACATACGTCAAAAAATTGCATGAAAAGCAGTTTATAAAGTCAGGTATTTTTACAGTCTCCTGTGATTTCCTTTAATCTCTGCTCTCTCACCGTATGGAATCTCGTCAAGTTGCCCTATCATCTTGAACAAACACTGGGAACGAAGGCGAGATAAACTCCTCACTTTCAACTCTCAAGACTTGTATCTGTGATTCAGAACATGATTTCTAGGAAAGTTCTGCTAAGACAGTAACAGTCAAGAAATCTAGCATAGGCCATTCTACGTGCATGATCCATGGATTTCTGACACACTGGAAAAAGATCTGGCTGAAATTACGTCACACTGAGCATGTGCAAAGCTGAGTTTTTGGTAGGAAGGGGTTTTGCTTGTTTATTTTTAAATAAAAGAGCCACGATCTAGCCAAATATAGACATAGCTTAGTGTAGAGAAAAAGTCTTATTTCTGGCACTAGTAAGATCATCTGCCAAATAAATTAATTCTGTACAGAAGTGCTCAAATACTAGATTGTTCTTAGGATGTAATAAGCACATTCCCCTTTAATTACTTTCAGCTTCTAAAGTTTAATTTCAAAGGCACCTGATTCCCACAAAAGGAAATTTTGCAAAGTGGTGAGAACCTGCTGATTGCAAGTTCTTCTAGCAACGTGCTGTGGACATCTTTCATAAAAGATTATGCTATACTTTGAGGAACATATTACTGCTTACCAACAGACTGTCTGAATGCTTTCCCCATGGAAACCATGGAAAATGCCCTGGTGGGTTTCACTCCAAAATGTTGGGCATAGATGAGGTTCGTGCTGGTTTACAGAGAAGAATCACTGACGCAAGAAGTTTTGGTCTGTAAACAAATTATCATATAATGGTGGAAGAGCTCTCTTAAAAAGCATTTTGATGCAGTTTACAGCATTGGAGTAGTTCATGATCCACTAAGTGAGGAGAAATACTAGTCAACAGAGTTTCTGTGTGTTTAGAACAATTGCATTCCTTTTTCTAAGCCAAAACATTGCCATCACCACTATATAAATGTAAATCTTTCTTGAGAAGTCTGGTTCTCTTCTTTCATTTCCTGTAGCATGTTAGCTGCAGCTTGTTTCAGACTGTTTTCTCTTAAGCTCCCAGAAAATGTAAACAGAGCATAAAAATCTTGTCTACAAATCTTCACAGAAAGTCATTCTGAACTCCTAGTAGGAGTGCATTACCCATAAAATCAGTAATTGCAAATTACTATGGAAGTTTTTTCTTTCTCTTTCTCTTTTTTTTTTTTTTTTTTTTTTTAATAATATGTTTTACTGTCTAGGATAAAGAACCTGGTTTCTAAAATTAAGTCTGGACAAAATGAGGTCTTTAACTTATTGTACTTTGACAGTCCCAGTCTTCAAGATGCATGTCTTTTTGTTATACATTATCATGGATTTTGGTTGCTCAAAAGTTATGTTCAGCTCCTGACCATCCAACATGACTCTACAAAGAAAGAAGATCTCAGTAGTACAGTGCATCAAGAAAGCTAGTAGAAAAATTATTTTGTATTGCTGAGTTAATTTTGTTACAGTGCTGCTTTATTCTCTGTTTAGGACTGTTTGATCTGTGGATCTTCTATTTGCCCAGCAGAGTGAGATGAGTCAAACTATGGAATAATACTGTGAAGTTTTCCATTTACAGTCAGCTTCAATTTGCCATTTCTTAATTTCATTCTGCCACTCCTCACAGCAGTCTGTGTCTATTTCTTATTTATTTACCACTTGCAGGTATCACTAGTTATCATTTAACAAAGTTATGCATCATGTATTTCATTCTGAAAACAGACTGGAAAATGGTCATCTACTTGCAGTTTACAGTGATTTCTGCTACCACTCACTGTATTTCCTTCATTTTGATGATAACATGTCAACAAATATTTTCCAGATCTAAGTGCAGTGTGGCATGCCAGCCATGTATATGGACAATGTGCTTCCTATTCCTATGAATTTGGGCCCAACTCTCTCAGACATGTGGACTGTCCCTGACTATTGTTGTAGATATAAGTCAATGTATGACTTTTTATCAATCATAACTACATTACATTTCAATATAGCTTTCATCCAGGTTTGTCCCAGGATAACTTTTAGTACTTCTGCACTGAAAATTCTGGCAATACTATTTTAATATGAATGCACACAGTTTTCATTTTTATGTGTATTTTTAATTATTGTTTATTTATTTATATTTATAGATACCATTAATGTTGTTCACATTAGTCTGTAATTCGAAAAACATGCATTAGGATTATATGATATTTCAATTTGAACAATAAATTCATATGTAGTAATTCATTATTGTTGAACAGATTCCTAATAGTAAGCAAACTGGTTTTGCTTCAGTTAGAGTCCTCCATTTCTTCAGCTGAAAAATCCCTGATACTTGGAAAAATTTAAATGTGGTAGTTACAGAGTTATCAAAATGTGGTAGTTACAGAGTTATCAAAAACTACTCTACTTCTATTTGAATATTAAACTCCACACTGCAAATTTAGGTGTGTAGCATACAACATAGTTGTTATTTGTATCAGCTGTCTGGTTTTCTTATCAAGATGAAAAAGCCAATATAGAAATTTCTGTCTCTGTCTTTCCTGTGATTGGATTTCAGTAAAGCTTTCAATACTGTTTCTCACAGAATCCTTCTGGACAAACTATCCAGCACACCGCTGGATAAACACATTGTGCAGTGGGTGAACAATTGGCTCACGGGTTGAGTACAGAGGGTAAGAGTGAATAGGGGAACATCAGGCTGGTGACCTGTCATTAGTGGAGTTCCCCAAGGCTCTGTCTTAGGCCCTGTGCTCTTCAACATCTTCATAAACAAACTTGGACACAGGACCAGAAGCGATATGAAGCAAGTTTGTAGATGACACAGAACTGGAAGGAGCTGTTGACTCCCGCAAAGACAGGGAGGCCCTGCAGAGAGACTTCGACAAATTAGAGGGCTGGGCAATACCCAACCATATGAAGTTCAGCAAGGGAAAGTGTTGGTTCTGCAAGTGGGATGAGGCAACTTCAAATGTATGGACAGACTGGGGAATGAGATGCTGGAAAGCAGTGCCACGGGAAGGGACCTGGGGGTCCTGGTTGATGGCAAGTTGAATATGGGTCAGCAGTGCCCTGGCAGCCGGGAGGGCCAACCGTGTCCTGGGGGGCATCAAGCACAACATCACCAGTCAGTCAAGGGAGATGATTGTCCCACTCTGATCTGTGCTGGTGTGGCCTCACCTTGAATATTGTGTGCAGTTTTGGGCACTGCAATATAGGAAAGATATAAAGCTGATAGAGACTGTCCGAAGGAGGGCAACAAAGATGGTGAAGGGCCTTGAGGGGAAGCCATATGAGGAATGGCTAAGGTCACTTGGTTTGTTCAGCCTGGAAAAGAGGATACTGAGGGGAGACCTCATCACAGTCTACAACTTCCTCATGAGGAAGGAGGGGCAGGCACTGATTTCTTCTCTGTGGTGACCAGTGACAGAACCCGAGGGAATGGCCTAAAGTTTTGTCAGGTGAGGTTCAGGATGGATATTAGAAAGAGATTCTTCACCCAGAGGGTGGTTGGGCACTGGAACAGGCTCCCCAGGGAAGTGGTCACAACACCAAACCTGACAATGTTCAAGAAGCATTTGGATGACACTCCCATGCACATGGTGTGACTCTTGGGGATGGTCCTGTGCAGGGCCAGGAGTTGGACTGGATGATCCTTGTGGGTCCCTTCCAACTCAGCATATGCTGTGATTCTGTGAAATATATTTTAATGGCCAGTTTAACTGCTCAGATGATCTTTAAGGTCCCTTCCAACCCAAACCATTCTATGATCCTATGACTGTCTGATTATATATTGTCCAAATCAATTTGTCAGAATACTTTGAAATAGTATATTTAGCTAATAAACTTAAGGCAGCAAATATAGCACTTATTAATTTTCAGGGAGTTTCAGGGGACTTTTGACTGGTAGTCAAAATTAGCAGATAATATAGAAGCCATAGTATGATCTAGAATAAAGAAATTAGAATAATAACATAATGACCATAAATGTGACATTTTGGAGGGAAAAACATAAATGAAATTAGTGTCTCACAAATTTACTCAAACTATTTAAAAGAAGTGACAAGAACCATCTGGATGAGTGAAGTCCAGTTGATACAATTCAATGGATTTCCAAAGGTTTCTAACAAAGTCCATTTTGAAGGGCTTCTGAAGAAACTAAGTAATCAAGGCTTAAAGGCTGGACAAAATATGTCTTCTTGCCCAAATAAAAGTAAATGTTTAAAAGAAAGTAACCATAAAGAGAAGTAAATTATCAATTTTCAAAGGAGTAGAAGATAACCAGTTGAATTCCACACAGAACTGTGATGAGTCTGGCACTGTTCATCTTACGTTCCTTTAGTTCCAGATCACTTATGTTTCAAAAACCAAACCAAACTAAAAAACCCTTCCTCCAAATAAGGTGGAAAAAAAAAAAAAAAAGGCATTCAGGGTCTTTATGTGCAACAGATCTATTTTATCAGATTGAGTTGGGTTGAGTGTGTTCAGTGGGGGAGGTGAAGGAAGCACAAATTGGCAGGTACCAAAATTAGAAGATTTCATGGGGAACAGGTATGCTCTTCCTGCTGACACATTGCCACTGGGGTCAATGGCAGCAATTTAGCTGTCTGGAGTATTTATAGAGAGAAAACCTGGACTTTGAAACCTGTTTGACCAGACAGAGGGACAACTGGAACTGTCACTGAAAATCAGTTGAGTAGTAACTTCCAGACCTCTGGGAGATCACCCTTTCAGCAAACATAGAAGCCTAAGTTTTCACGTGCATTTATCTAAGTTTTTAGGTAGCTTTCTTGAGAGCACTGCCAGTTTCTCATACAACAGAGACATGCTCTTATTTGCCAAGAGCAATATGGTAAGAGAAGAGTAGAAGAATAAATGTAGAACAGCACCTCAAAGGTCGAAGGATATGTCCTCCTACCCTGAACATATCTCTCATGGTGTCATTTGTTCCATTCAGACGAACTGATGTCAGGTGACAGGGCCTGGAGAGTAAATGGCTTGCAGAATCAGCAGTGAGTTATTTGTCAGTAGCCTGAACACCTGCTGGAGATGATGGAGTAGTTCTGAAATAAACTGATACTGCTGTGGCCCTTAGCAGTAGAGAGGATGAGCTCCATGAGATAGCATGTTTTGTTTTAAACGACAATTTGACAATTGTACGTCCTTGTGATCCTTATTTAATTTATTCTCAATGCATTTCTGTATTTTTGGATTTTAATTTTAGCATTGTCTTTGTCAGTTATGATTATATTAATCTTGAAAAAGATAACTTGAAACCAGGAGATCTTTCTGGTCATAAATGCTACTAAGTTGTTCCTATATGCTTCTGATTTTGCTTGAGTTGTTTGGTTTGTATGTTTTTATCCAAAGTAAATTTTAGCGTGCTGGATATATATGTAATGTAAATATGATGTGGTCAACATATTTATTCTCTTACTAATTTATGAAGCTCTTTCCTTAAGTTTTTCTAGTTTGAGAGTTTCTCACAAGTAAACAAACTTGTTCAGGCCTCTGTTGAGGTCAAGAATACAATATAAGAATACCAGAGTCAGTTTTCTGTTGAGCTGAAAATATGACTGGCTTGGGTTCAGCCAAAGGAGTCTTATAGGAAGGTGGTTATTAACGCACCTTTGTACTCTCCCTAATTTTTTTTTTCATGCACCTATGCCCAGAAGCCATCAATATTGCCCTGTACATCAATGACTTAAAGCACTGCTCTCTTTATTCCAGTCTACTACTTGTTTTCTGCTTCAGCCAAACATCCATGGGAGCTTGCAATAATGGAAGGACATTTAGCATTACTTAAAGACTTGTTTTCATAACATAAAACTAAGGAACCATATTGAGAAATACAGAAATGCTTCCAGGATCCCAAACAGAGTTAAAAAGTTTGAAGTTTAGCTACACCTTCTTCTTTAATTTTTTTTTTTTCAAAATTCTGTTTCTTGCCATGCTGTGTAAAAGAGGACTATCTCACAATACATTTTCTAATTTTAAATCATTAATTCATTAACGGTACTCCTTTTAAGGAGTTACAGATCAATAAACTCCTTAGGTAGAGAGATCTCTGTGTATAATTTGTTTCAGCTGTCACTGTGGACATATTCAGTATATATTTTCCTGAATCATCATTTTCTCATTTAAATTTAAACAAAAGTCACTTCCATCAGGATTCCTTGGTATTTGTTTTAAAAAATGTCTATTACGTAAATCCACTCCAGAAAGACTAAATCTAAAAGATGTGAAAAAAAAAAAAATACAGTGACCAGCAGGGCTGGTTTGGCTTTTGGGGTTTCTTTCTAAAGGGTTTTCCTTGCTGCGGTTCTTACATATACATGTAAGGTTAGAGTGTAAATTCTTTCTCATTAAATTCCTGATGTGCTACTAAAACTAAGTATCAAGGAGCAGTAGTAACATAGGAAGAGTAGCAAATTTCATTGACTTCCGGCAGGTAAACTGCTCTTTATGGATGCTACTTTAAAAAGTCTGGGGATATTTTGAGATTAAAACTAGCCTCGCTTGCTTCCATCACGTAACATAACAGAACAGTCACTTTTTTTAAAAGTAGGTAGCACTCTTGAGGGATTCCCTTTTTCTCTGCAGAAAGCACCAGCGAAATCCCCAAGGGACGCGCCGTAACCTGTCCTAAAGAACAATGGAAAATATGGCAGGAATCCGTGAGTTTTTCGCGCTGGGACCTCACAGCTTCGCTTTCCTTTGTCCCGTTGCCAGCGGTCGGCGGGCGCCGCTGCGGCAGAGCCCGGGCAGCAGTGCTGCCCTCGGAGCCCGGGCCGGCCGCGCTCGGCGGGGGCGGCCGGGGCGCTGTGGCCGCCGTCCCGGACGGGACCCCGCCGCTGCCCCGGAGAGGCAGCCCTGCTGCCCGAGGGCGGGAGGGCCCCGCCTGCCCCGCCCGGCCGGCGGAGCCCGGGGAAGCTGCTCCTTACATGGGCATGGCCGCGGCTGGCGCGGCTCGCCCGGGGCCCGGGCGGGGTGGCCGCTGGAGCCGGGCCGGGCCGAGAGCCGGGGGCGGCGCGGCCCGGGGGGCTCAGCCAGACAAAGAACAGTCCCGGCAACCAAATAAGGAAATTGGAGCTGGAGAATTTCAGAATAGGAGCAGGAGCAAGGGGATAGATGACGGGGAAGCCGGGGAAGAGGTCTGCGTGTGCAGGGAGCTGCTCTCTGTTGTTACCAGCGGAGTGGCAAACGCAGGGGATCGAGGCTCGCGGACTTCTCCATATCCTTCTGTGATCTTCTGCCAGCAAAGCTGAAGAACTCAAGCTGTGTTTGTCATATTTTCTCATGTTTCTGAAAGCTCTCTTTAGATTTTTGTTTACAAAGGAGGGGTCTTTGGCAGGCCCCTTGGTTAGCAGACTGAAGATAAATGAGTCATCCTCTGCCAGGGAGAAAGAATCCCACTGCAGATAATTTCAGGCATTACAAAAAGACATTATGAGTTTTTGCCTACTGTAGTGTTCTAATGAAAACTTAGAAATTCATCTAGAAAGGGTACACATGCACCCCTGAGAGACAGAAGTGTGTGTGCATTTAAGAGCAGTAGTAAAGAAAGAGAGAAAATAAAGAAAATGAGTACTAAAAAAAACCCTAAAGTATGCTGACAATCCAGATAGAAAAGCATTTCATAACAATATGAAATATGGATAAACATTACGGGATATCAGATATACAAATAAGGTACTGTTTTAAGCATAGATGTAGAATTCATACCCTGTGATCCTAATCCACACTGTCTTGGACACTGGAGTTTTTTTACTTGTACTGATTGAAGTTAAAAGGTCTTATTCCTAATGGGAAAAGACAGGGAACACCATTCACTTTTTCACTTCAGACTCACTTGGAGCAGAAAGAGTCAACACAAGAGAAACATTCAGAGGATAAAGGAGCAGCTATGATCTTTGCTGACTGTGTGAAAGCTAGAATAGAGAAAACTGAATAGTTGAGGGCACAGATTTCAGCAATAACATTTAATGTACTGGCCTGGTTTGCTCTGGTTTCAAAACTTAAACAACAGAGTGTCTCCTAAATTCACGGTCCTTATAGCAAAGAATTACATGCACTATGAGCTTGACACTCTGATGAAGGGAAGTATGTTATGCCTTGATCTTGAAATTGTGACAAGAGCAGGTCATAAACAGCTACTGAAAAACACTTAAAATATCGTAGAGAAGCCTGACTCAGAAGAAAAAGCTTCTTTATCTCTCCTGACAGGCCTCGCAGTTACAGCAGCTATAAGTTACTGAAGTGTAGCTAATTGAAAGATACAACACACTCACTATTACCATATCAGGAGTATTAAAGAAGAGAATGTAGTGTTGAGATTTGAGTTCAGAACTGGGAAGGACTTACGGGTGACATTCAAGTGGCTGTAACCATCTGTGACTTTATATAAGCCTTCTTTGTAGGTAGACCTGTCATAAATCCATAGTAATGCTTGTGAATGTCATTTTCAGTATCACGACTGAAGAGTGCTATGTCAGTTTTACTGAGGAGTGAATTGTTTTCCAGGGTACATTTTGTTATATTTAATTTCCAGAGCTCTTACACATTGCTATAGCAGTAGTTGTGCAGGCCAGGAAATCTCACGGATTACTCATGGGCAGAACAGACCAAGCATGTGGATATGAAGTATCTGGGTACTTTAGGAAGTTATTGGTATACCTGACTTCTGTATATGCTTTGTTTTCAACTGTCATTGTGCCAGTTCCTTGTTAGAAAGTGTCTACACTGAAGACTGATGGTTTTTCTCCATGGCGGCATAGGGGTTACATAGTAAGTCTAATCAATATCATTTAAGCAACTTTTTTTACTGTGAAGACTTTTGCTATTTTAGTCCAAAAGGTGAAATAGTGGTATAATGATGAAGAGTTAAGCATGAGTCACTTCATCTCCATGTATATACACAAACAGATGCACATATACATGTATTTCCATTAAAATGGTAATTGCTGTCTTGAAAATTTTCTCAGCAATAGAAATTTCTAATTTTTGTTTTCATCTAGGTATTACTAGGAGTTTGGAAAAAGACCCTTTGTTGTTGTTGAATCACGTTTTCATAGATCAGAGACTTTTCAGTATGATTTGCCATCAAGTGTTGACTTTTTTTTATGAAACACATCACTTTAATGGTATGTATTGGCAGAATTGAAAGTGATGGGAAATGTTTGCCCAAATAATCTTCCTTGCAACAAATGTGATCCTTTATTTTCCAGAACTGCTGAGAAAAACAAAAGCCACAAACAGCTTGGTGTTTCCAGTTCAGACATTGTGAATTTCACCAGCATTAAATAATACCAAAGCAATTTGCAGTTAGGACCTCAGTGTCTGCCGACACCAGCCAAGTTAGGTAGAACAGGATACTTGTAATACCAGATTCAATAGACTTTTGAAACACTGCTACATGTATTGGACTGGCACATGTTTGGCAATTACCATTTCAGAGGTGTAGTTAGTCATTTTGCTTTTAGGAAATCCATTCTGGACTTCTAAAGAAATCTTAAACTCTCGTGCATTCCAAGAAAATCAGTGTCCTGTTCCTAGCTTAGTAATACCCATGCAAAGCTTTAAATGTTGTCAAGTACAGCGTGGGAGGGGATGTAATGTTATGGAGGTACTTTTTTTTTTTTTAAATAAAAATTTGAAAGTCCACAATGGTTGGCATGTCAAAGCTTATTTTGCACAGCTAGTGTAAATGAGATGCATTTCCCTTTTGTAAGAAAAACAGGGAGATTGCTGAATTGGCCTCCATTGATCAGTCAGCTGCGTAGGAATCAGTCTGGAAGCTTGTAAGCTCTTTCAATTCCCTCTTCTAATCAGTCCTTCAGGGTCGATATTACTGACACTTCCATCTGAGCTTAATGATTTTTGAACTGTAATATTATGCAAAGCTCCATTGTGGCTAGCTGAATACTATTTGGGTTGCTTTACAGGCATGCCTATATCCTTGAATTATTTTCTAGTTTTTAAGACCAAAGGAATCTCATGTCATATGTCTCCCCGATGTAGAAAACACCGTGTGAATCTCAATCACAGCTTCTTCCTAGACCTCAGAATTTTTTAGATTCGATTTGTTGTTGTTGTTGTTGTTTTTTCTTTTGAAAAGCATTCTTGTTTGATTTTTAAAAAATTTGAAAGATCTGATCTTAACTGATATGATCAGAATTGCACACTCCAGTGTAGCTTTAAATGCCCTTGTTAAGTCACCAGCTAAGATGTTAAATTTTTGAATGTCATAATGAAGAAAACACAAGGAGGCAAAGAGAAGAGAGGAAATAGAAGTATATAGTTATTTGTAGTATAGCACCACCTGGAAACCAGTTGTTCTTAATGACAATGTGTGTACAAGTTATTAAAATACACTTTCTTCACTGAAAATACAATCCAAGCAAAAAGGTTGCATTTAAATGATACAAATTATTCTGTAGTAGTTTAAGAACTGGACAGGCTGTCTCACAAAGTCCACTGAGTTGTTTTATCTTCATTTGTTCTCACTCAGATTGCTGAGGATATAATTACTTTGTGTAAGGTTTTCAGCTTTTCTTTCCTGAAGGCATCTGGTTTTGTACTTTAAACAATGCTAATTTAATGTTATTTGCAGGGTGGTATGGAAAGTAAATCTTAATTTGTGAAGACTCTCGAAGTTAAAATGAATGCTAGCAAAAAACTTCCAGCACTTTGGTGATTGTCTGCTTTACTAGTTACATCTACCATTGCCTCCATTGGTCCACAGAAATGGATTGTTGGGATCTTTTACTGCATTTTGCCAAAAGCTGTTTGTTAGAATTATAATTACTTTTTAAATATTTCATTTAAATATTAGAACTTAATTGAAGTTGTATTCAATTGTCTTTTTATGTGTCATTAGTTTCTCTCATTTATGTTTGCCAGTCATGCTGTATATGTAGTTTGAAACTTCTTAAACCAGAAACAAATGTTCCTGGGACTGGAATGATTGGCAAAGTTGTTTACAAGAAAGACTCACAGATCATATTAAGTTTAGCATGCAGTTTTGTTTCTTTTCTCTTTGGATCTCTATCTCACATTGTGCCTCAACATTTGGCTCCCAGTAAGCTCAGCTTCATTTTCACTTTCCATGCCCAGTTATGCTTGTAGAGTCACAGGGAAGCAAGGGTCTTGAACTAAGATGATGTGCACAAGCTGTCTGTGCTGTCATCTTCCATCCCCATGAAGTGAACATGCATAGACATAAAATGCTAATGTACAAAATACGTAAGAGCTGTGACAGAAGAAAATGTTAGAGAACTCCTCAACCGTGTCTTTAATGTAGTCTTATCTCAATCTGGTATAATCAAATACAAAGGAGAAAGTGCAGATAAGAGATGTGAAGTCCAGGTACTGTTTTTCTATCTTTGACTTTTCCTACTGTACATCAGTCTGATCTTTATTGTGTGTTATATTATCTGCAGCTACTACTGACTGAACTGTGATAAAGTATTATCCTCCACAAGCATACCTACCCAAAATCATAGAGAGACCTGATCAGCCATGAGTGATACTCTTTTTATCTTTGCACTATCTTAATACTGAGTATGAGCTACCATGCTTCTTCCCCATAGTCACATACCAGATTTGGAAACAGGGTGCTGGTGTAGTGCCAGTCTTCTAGCTGCCAGGATCTGGCATGTCACTCTCTGTTTTAGCAATGGGGAGATGCTTTATTTTCCCCTCCCTTTTTCCTAGTTGGCAGCATTCGTTTGTTCTCCCTGTTACATTTTGGAGTGATTGAGTGATGTGGACTGAGTTCTGAGGACTAAAGAGGACTGGGTGGTGAAAAGGGGTGAAGGGGATTGAGTAAGCAGGGAAACTTTCAGTGCCACTTTGTTCTCCATCATCCACTATAGAATGAATTTTCTCAGGTACAGGTCTTGCTCATCTTGGAGGTTCGTATCAGTTGGAAGAAAATAGGCATGATGATGTTCCTGCATAAACCCAACAGATTCCAGGCATCCAGAGCTGAACTATAATACACACTGATTGGAAACTGGAGGTCAAAGAAGAAAGAGGACCACCCTTGCTTTTGGCTGCCCTAAAATCTTTTAATCATTGTTCAGGATGTTGGACAGTGAGATAAAAAGCAGCATGTTCTTGCACTTTTTTGCAGTTCATGATGTAGAAAACACAGGTGATACCACTGATCACTTCTGGGGCCTAAGCATGGAATTGTGAATAGGTATGTTATAGATGTATCTTTTGTGATTACCCATCTTGTTTTGAGCAGATGTTTAAGTAGATGTTACTTATAAAACTGATGTTGGCATGTAATCTGTAAAAAAGCGCTGGACCCAGACCAAGTGGTTTACAGTAGGAAGGGTATGAAGCAGCAAAAGAATGAAGCTCTTTCTCTCCTTGGGGGTAGGGGGAGGGTGTAAAAAAAAAACAACAACAAAACAATCTGCCTGCAAATGATGCTCTTAATACAACATGTAGTAGTAATTAATGTATTTAGAGTAAGCGTTTGACACTCTGGAAGGTTTTGCATAATTAGACCACAAAACAGCAAGGTTTTTGTATCATATAGTAAATACTTTCTTATCTCTGGTGTTATTCTTTGGAAAATGAAGAAGATGCAGAAGACTACTTGTAAAACAGATGACTACGGTGCAATTGCACAGTATGCTTTTTTAAAATTCAGCTTAACCTGAAAACCTGAGGACTTGGTAGTGATGAGTAGCGGCACAAGTGTTATTTAAAAAGAACTACATTTAAAGATTTAGAAGAATAACTTGAGACATCACTTCTGCAGTTCTACGTTAAACGTGTAGCAATCCCACCCGCTCTGTCATGCAGGCAAAAATTATGTGGAAATCATGGAAACTTTTCCTATGCAGATAAGGTGATGTAAATTCTCGTGGCAACACTTTTGTGTAGCTGTATGGCACTATGGAAGAGCCTGGGATGTTTCCTCTACGCTCGAGGCAGCTGCAGCGGCTGCTTCTGTGCTAGTAAAATTTTCTCAAGCTTTTCTGCGGGCTACGGATGCCGGGTTCCTGGAGGGAAAGAAGAGAACTTCCAGCCTGGGACCCGCGCCTTTTTTGGCAAAAAGTGTATCACAAAGTCCCAGTTCCCTGCACCTCCGAGGGTAGAGTAAAACAAAGTGTAAGGCTGCGGCAGCGGTGAGAAACGATCCCGATGGCGACTCGCTGGGGGAAACGCACACGTCTCCCTGCCTTTCCCGGCAGCCTGGTAACGCCTCCCGCACACATCGGGGAGCCCGGGGCGGCCGCGGGACTCTTAACGTGAAGCTGCCGAGTGGGACGCGCCGGCGGCGGCTGCCGGGTGAGTCACGGCGCGGTGGCCGCGCCGCCGGGACCGCCCTATATAGCGCCGGGTACCTGCGGGCGCCGCTCCGCCCCGAGCCGAGCCCGCCGCTGCTGCCCGCTCCCTGGAGACCTGCGCTCGGGTATGTGATAGCTGCCCGCTGAGCCGTGCCGAGGTAAGATGGCAGGAGACTTTCACGAGTTGGTGCGTGGGCGCGTCTTCTTCGGACGAGGTGAAAGCACTGAAGGCAGAAGTGGTGATGGGAGGCGAGAAGTCAGGAAAAATGCAATCATGCTGTAATCGGACCGGGCAGACCGCCTTTCTTTCGAGTATTTCTCTTTTTTTGCAGGACTTTCATGCCCTTTTAGTTTGCCACATCGTCTGTAGTCGCATTCGAGTTTGGCTGATGCACTTTATTTGCCGACCCTGGCCGTCTCCTTGGCGTTTCCAAATGCAGAAAGGATGCTGTTGTGGCGGCAGCGGCTCTGTGCACCTCTGTAGCTCAAGACTTACTAAATCAGTCCTTAGTAAATACAATGGAGGAGTAAAATATTAGTGCTTTCGCAGCCTTCTTTGTAGGAGACTTCAGTAGGAACCCGGTGATAGTCCTGGAAGAGAGTTGTACTGGGCAGGAGACTTGAACTTTTAGAAAACTTCTTAGCAAAATTATACCAAAACCAAAGGAAATATTGTTCTGTTTGGGAGTTTGGGGAGGTTTTACTGTGGTTTGGGTTGTTTTTTTTTTCTGTATGTCTATAAGGAAGACATATTTGGTGAACTACCACTGATGCACTCCTCTAGACACACTTCTTTTTGTCTAACATTTATCACTGAATGTTGAAAGGAATTTGGTGTTAGTTAGTAACTTTGTAACTTATAACAGTAACAGATTTAGAGGTGTTTTTTTTCTTTTCCAGCTCTTCGGCAGATTTTTGTTTAAATTTTAGCACTGAAGGAAAAAAAAAAAAAAAAAGGAGGAAAGTTTCCTGGCAGCAGGCACATAATTAGAAAGAAGGCTGGGAAAAGTAAGACTGGCCTTCCTTATAATGATGTGTTTACAGAAACTTGGAAAGCAAAGATATGCATTGGCTATCAAGGAGAAACCAACCTCTGCTGTTGGAACATCTGGGTCAGCTTTATATTAAGGAATATGGCACTGCAGAGCATACATCTAAAAATAGGAGTGGACACAGTCAATGTTTCATTAGGCTTTGAGGTCAAGAAACTGTTTTTCCATGGTACTCTGTGGCTGTATTGAACTGAAATCATGATTCCTGGGAGCAAACCTTATATTTCTGAAATTAACTTCATGAGATGTATTACATATTGTGCGGAAAGTTTTATGTTCTCTCACAAGTCTGCGTGCACAGAAATTCACTGGAGGTCTGGGGTGGGAAAAGTTATGATGATGTTCAAGGAAGTCCAACAGTTTCCAGACATCCAGAGCTAGTCTGTGATTCACGATGCATACCAGACATAGAAGGATTAAGATACAGAATCGATAACAAGACGATGGGGGAAAAAAAAAAAAAAAAAAAACAGAAAAATTTAAATGTCTCTCAACACGTTGGTTGACTGTATCTAAACCACTTTGCTTTGAAAAAGGGTGCAAATACTTTTGAAAATGGGATTCTGAGAGAGATTAATCCTTTTGATTGGGGAACAAAGCCTGAAAGAACTGCTTGTGAAATAATGTTCTGGTACTAATTTTCCTGACCAGGAGGAGAAAACCTGTGGGAAAAGGTGAGGGCAAAGGGATAAGAGTTGGAATAAAAAAAATTTAAAAATGGGGTAGGAGGTATACAGATGTTCTAGGAACTTTTGAAACACTTAGGAATATGCAGATAGGATTTTATTGGAATTAGGAGTGTCTCATTTGAATAAAAACATTGCTTTCATCTTTGAGATAGTAGGGACCTGATAATCACAAAGGCAGAATTTACCAAGTTATCATACACTGCAATCTGACATAGAAGTTTTCCTAAAATTGGTATGGTGGATATGTGGTAAAGGTTTGTTAGCAGTTGGCAGATATATGGCACATAACTTTTCCTGTAGCTTTATGGGAGTCAAGACATTAAAGAGCACTGCTGTAAAACACGTTATTATGTTCTTATATTTAATGAAATCCTAGAAAATTCTGTATTGTCTTTAAAATGTTCTTAAATTTCTCTACCTTTTTTTTTATTGTTTTTTTATTTTGGTAAGAGCAGAACAGTTATACACATATTGTCCTGGCTAAGCTCATCTTGCTGGACACTCATGCAACATATTATTGTGGGCCTATTATTTTTGACTGGCCTGAGTTGACTGTTTTCTCTTTGCGACGTGTGACGATTGCAGCATATAAAACTTTGCAAAGTATTATTCTAAAGTAATTACTTATTTGTGTAATTACAATTATTTTAAAGTAACTATTGAGAGCTATGTTTCCAGGTAACAGAAGGAAGCTCGCTATTCTCTGCTTGGCACCAAAGAATTTTTTGAGCTTATATGATGGTGTGCAGGGCACAATAGTCTAACTGCTCCACAAACAAGAGCATGGTTGCATCTTGTCATCCCCTTTGTGGTCTGTGTGACTGCAACAGGCATTTCTAATAGCTGTGTAAGCTATGTTAGAACGGCATGCCTCCTTTTTTGTAAGGACACAGTGGTAAATCTGATGAGTAATGTTCAGCTGCTGGGCTTTAGGCATTGTAAGACCAAGGGAGTGGTCTGGGTGGAATTGATCTGTGGGAATGTTGGTCAGCCCACTTACACGGGGAATTTCTTCTTTCTCTACTCTACAGAATTTCTTTCTATTATTCTGTTTCAAAATGATCCATGAGAAACTTACCTTATTGACCTTACCTGGTTCTCAGCTGGGCAGAGTAAACTGATCTTACTTGTACAACTGTGTATTTGATGGGAAATTATTGTATTCCTCAAACAGCAACTTAATTTCTCTTCCAGTTCTGCTTAAATTAGCTGCTTTGCAATTTTACTCATGCCAGCATTAATGTGGATCCTGGGAGCAGAGTAGACCATCAGTCAGTGAGATGTCATGTATGTAGGTTTCCTCTGTGTGTATAGCATTATTTCCTTGTAGATTATGAATATTTGTAGACACTAAACCTGAAAAATATGAAGATAAAGACCTTTGGTTTTAAAAAGTTGAATTTCTGCTATAAAAATGTGTAGATAAGGGAAGAGCATAGGGCACAGTGTGAAGAAACTGTCTGAAAGAAGAAAATAAGCGTATGTACCATTAAGTTGCATGACTTCCATATGAAATGTTTTCTGTTATTGTCATGTGTCTTTTCATTTGCTGTTTACTCTCCAAGAAAGGAGACTTCAAGTATTTGGGGACATACTGGTCCTTTACTGACCTGCGAAGAGTTAGTGGCCCTAAGATTTTGTTTTCCCAATAAAAATGTCTGGGTTGTATAGAACATATTAATTGATGATAGTCCCATATATTCTTGAGAACATAATAACTGGCTAGAAATCTTTCATCCTGGGAATATTATTTAATCAAAATATGCCTATGGAATTTTTTTATTCATGAATCATCTTCCATCTTGTAAATATTCTTGCTTTCTTAACAGATAGCATTTCAGTGCTAGATTAAGTGATTAAGTTCCCTTTGGAGTGAAGCTCCCACTCAGTAACAGCAATACTGAGCAATGATTTCATAGTGATAATACATGCATTTGGAAGACTTAGGAAGAACACATACAGAGCTTTTACTAACCAAGTTATAGTATGCCCAGAAGACACATTTTAACCTCTTACTCTGCAGAAACTGAAGAAATGTCTTGTGACCACAAGTGTCAGAACTTCCTGGAGTATTACAGATCATTTAACGTTTGGGTATTCGTATAATTAAAAATATAATTATCATAGAAGGAGAATCATAAATTAAGGCAGTTCTTTTTACATGTGAAGTCTACTTTCTGGATTAGCACACAAATAGAAAATTTAAGAAATATATTTCCTCCGCACTGTTGTCTAGACATTTAATGTGATCCTTTTTCCACCTGCTTGAGACATTCTAGCCTTTGCCAAGGCAGGAAGTTTGCATTTCCTTTATTGAAGCAGAAAGTGATTGCAGTTAGTGTATTGTGTATGGCACTCCCCAGTGCTTCCCCCTTTCACAAAGGGAAGGGGTTTAAGATAAACAGATTTTATTTTTATATAAATAAATACAGTGGTCTCAGTTTCTTGATGGGCTTTTGCTGGCTTATGCACTTGTGTGAGGTGAGCCAAGAAAAAACTGAATCTGCTTTCAGTAGTTTTCATAGTGTGCAAATCTCTCCAGTAATAATTTGAGTAAGAAATCTTTGATTACCTTAGATTATCTTATACTATCCGTTAGTAGCAGTTATTCACAATTCCCTGAAGTCCTTCCCAGGACATTCTTCTGAGCCTGGGAAATTGTATTCGTTCACATCACCAAAATATGTTCTCCTTGAAATTCCTCTTTTAAATGCACTCAGGATGTTGTTTGTTACCAGTTTCAGAAGATGGTGTACATTATATGTGCTGGTCTATAATGTAGGATAAGAAAAATCAATTCTTCTAATTATTCTCTTTGAGAAATAAATCCTTTATCACAGTTCACTCTAGTATATTTCAAGCAGAAATTGGCAATATGGCATTGAGTTCATACCTCAAAAATATGCATACCTTAAAAATATGCAAGAGTTATTTAGTTCAAAAGTTGAGCCTGTGCATCAGGAGCTGCAATACTGCATTACTGAAGTATCCAAGTTTTCGTAAATGTTCCTAAGATGGCATGTCTTATTTATCCTTTAGGTATTGTGTAAAGTAAAGGCTTTTTAGAAAAAGACTATTTGCAGACACGATGTGTCAGCCAGCAGAAATGTACAGGAAAAGATTTTTTTGGTTTTCATTGGCAATATGGTTACATTTTTTTTCCAGACTAAAATGTAAAAACAGATTAACACACAAAAATACTGGTTTAGTGATGTTAACATTTATAACAATCAAATAACCTCATCAAATTCACTGATACTCATCTTGTGTGCTACTGTATCCATTAAAACAACATAGTACTGAGGGTTGTCTGTAAATAGGAAAACAGAGGGTATTACATTTACAACATTAGTATTTAACTCTTTGCTTTTACAGTCTCAAGTGGGTTTGTTACAGTCTTTGCATTTACAAGAAAGTGACCAGAATTTGTTCTAAAACAGGTGGCCAAGAAGGCCAATGGCACCTTGGCCTTATCAAGAATGGTGTAGCAGCAGGACCAGGGAAGTGATCATCCCTCTGTACTTGGCACTGGTGAGATCGCACCTTGAGTACTGCATTCAATTTTGGGTCACTCACTTTAAAAAGGGCATGGAGGTGCTGGAGTGTGTCCAGCCAAGGCTCGTAAACATGCCTAGAGAACACGTCTTAGGGGGAACAGCTGAGGGAGTTGGGTTTGTTTAGTTTCAAGAAAGGGAGGCTCAGGGAGGACCTCATCGCTCTCTACAACTACCTGAAAGGAGGTTGTTGTGAGGTGGGAGCAGGTCTCTTCTACCATGCCTGCAGTGAGAGGACAAGAGGAAATGGACATAAGCTGAGACAGGAGAAATTCAGGTTAGATATTAGAAAACATTTTTCACCACTGGGGTGGTCAGGCATTGGAATAAGTTGTCCAGGGAAGTGATGGAGTTCTCATCCCTGGAGGCATCTGGATCTTGTGCTGGGTGATACGGTTTAGTGGTTTAGGGGTTACAGTGGTAGTGCTGCGTTGATGGTTGGACTTGATGTTCTTATAGGTTTCTTCCACTCTTGACGATTCTATGATTCTATAAAAGCATGGAATTTAGATGAAGATTTGGTCAGCTGAATTTAATTTTTAAATTGCAATTTAAAATTAATTTCTCTCTTATGACAAATGCACTTCAGACAGCAAGGCATGCATGCATGAGGTATCTGATGGGCTGCAGAAACTTCATTAGGAGGTCCTGTCTGGGTTCTAGTGAATAGAAAAAGAGTATGGAATATTTAGATTTTTTTTTTTTTTTTACTTCTACTGCTACAGATTCATTTAAAAAGTATGGTCCTAGTTCTCCAGACACACTGAATACAGAAATCTGGTTTAAATCAAGACTCACATGTGTTACAGCAACTTTTCTCAGGAGAGCCAACCTGCTGGTTTTAGGCCAACCTTTGAGCTGGTCTTGCTCCTACCCATTTTTGCACCTTACTCACAACTTGGAAGACTTCTCCTTAACAAAGCATCATTATGTTCTTTCTGTAGTTGGATTTTGAAGTATTTTTAATTTTTTTACTCTATGACTGAATCTGAATTCTTCTGAATAGACTGAATCACAGTTCTTTATGAGAGGAGATAATGCAAGTATGTTTCCGTGTGCGTATGAATCTAATGGTGTGTGAATGTATATGTGTGTGTGTCCTTACACAGCATAAAGTAAAAATCTGTATCTGACACATGAGGATCATTTGTTTAAAGCAGCTATTTGAGTGCAAAACACTTTTAATAGCAAACTTTGGCTAGCAAGGAGATTCACCAAGGCAACATAGAAAGTTTTGCACAAATGAGAGTTTCCTTGCGCAGAAACCCAGTGGTGCTGTATTTCTTCCAGCCCACCTCACTGTACTTATTTTGGCTCTGAAATATAAAGCCTTTCTTTTCAGTGTTTGAAGGCTTCAGGAGGGCAACTTGATTCATGGCTGTATTTTGTTTTGACCAAAGACCTAGTGAAATTTTTAGTACAAGTGAGGGTATAAAAATCCCAGAGGTGGTCGTAATATTTTGTGGATAGGGTACTTTCATGCAGTCTGTGTTTGTGCGTGATCGGTGTTTCCTATCAAAACTTTTAGGGAATTAAATGAAGGCATGAGTTACTTGGTATTGTATTACTGATGGTAAGTCTGTTGCAAGATGATGCCATGTCTGTGCAAATCTGAGGTGCCTAAAACCAGAATTATGTAAAGAAATATTTAAAGGGATTATTGATATCCATACAGAGATGTTGGTGCATATCTACAGATGTCTTTCAGATACTTTCACGAAAAGACTGTGTGGGCTTCAGAATTGTTAGTCAATATTGCTCAGATGACATGTCACCAGACTTTGTATTTTTTCTCTATAAACTGTAGATTATTGTCAGTGAACAGACACTTTTTCACAACAGATGTGCTTCCTGGTCTGACATGGCCAAATTCTATTCTTTTTCTGTTTCTAAAGCTACCTGAAAATTTTCATATAGTCATGATAAATCTCACATGCCCAGATTCAATGTCCTTGCTAAATTGCATGTTTATTCTTTTACATATAACATTTGTAGGCTATTTTTTCAGGCAATAAGTAGATTGCCATACTGCTTGGCTATGCTCTAGGAGAAAGTCTTGATTTCCCACACATCTTCATAGTTTTCCTATCTCTAAAAAAATCTGGAGAACTGTATGTAACTAAAAGAGACACCTCTTCTATCAGTTTCCACAAGCATATGATATCCAGTTAATAATGTGAGACTACAGAAGTTCAAACTACATTGAAAGTATATTACGTTGTCTTGTGAGTCTCTAGGATGTTACATGTGGTTTCCATTCTTTTATCTTCCATGACTTTTGGAGTTTCTGCTAGAGGTTTTGCAGTTATTAACTGTTTAACATTTTCTTAAATGGTTCATCAGGAATTTCGGGAAAAGGATTGCTTCAATTTTCTGCTTTGCATTAAAATACCTAAGCCTTTTTGTTTGGTTAGGCCGGATTGTTTGTTTGTTTGTTTTAAAAGAAAAGAAAAAAATTACTATCAGTTGTACTTCAGGAATGTTTGTGCCCACAGAACACAGAACTTTCAGGAGGAAAAAAAGCTAAGGTTAGACACTGCCTTCGTATATATGCAACTGAATTTGATGGATATTGCATGCACATTTGCTTACATAGATGGAGAGAAAAAAAGACTGCTTATTAAGATAAAATCAAAATGATATGTCCATATTTTTCAAACAAAGAATGAATTTTCAGGTGTTGAGTCTGAGCTCAGATCTATGATTGTCTCTGGCCCATAAACCACAGCAAGGTGTTTCTGAGATTCTAGAAATAAAAATTTATACACTGATTCTAAAACTCTAGGCTCCCATGTCCCCCATCCCTTCAAAATTTAGTGGTCTTGTTGATGGTTAGGTATAAAGAGACAATTAATATAAATAATGATATTTATCTGAATAACATGAAATACCCAGAAAAAGGAGCAGAAGGCTCAGAAATCAGGATCTCTGCCATGTATCCCTTGCTCTCCTACCAACTGTATGGCTGCCATCATGAACCAGCTGCAAGCAGCACATCAGCCTTCTCTGCAGCCCTTGCTGGAACATATTACGCCAATCTAGTCTTGATGTCAGAGGCACATCACGTGGTAGGACCAGTGCACGGTGGAACCCTTCCCAGGGTGGTGAAGCACTGACCACATGCATCACAGTTAGCCCAAGATCAAGGACTTGGTTTCAGTTCTGAGGAATCTTTTAAAGAAGGAAGCAGCACTTTCGGGAGCACAGGCTGACATTTAAAAGGAGCAGGCATTTTGTGATTGTCTGTCTAAGCTTCAGCATATCCAGCTGGTCTGTGATACCTCACTGGAAGTTTTCTTCAGCAAATGATCATGGGAATTCTGCAGGTTCTGCAAGAAGTATCGAGAAATTTAGACCTCAGAAACACACATAGAACTTGTGAATGTTCTGTTTGTTGCAGACTGCAGTAATAAATTGGGGTATTAACATGTGAGCACAAATGTTAAAAATTAGTTTCAGGTTCTTTAGCGGTATGGGTCTTGAGATTAAATAAACCATTCCTGCACTTCCTACAAGGATCTGATTATTATCTATGGGCAAGGCTCTTTGTGTGGTGAAATGTTTGGTGCAGAAAATGTATTGATATCTTTAAAGCTAGATTTAGCATGTTGTTTTAATAAAAGGCAATAAAATACTTCTGTTTTCATCCTCTTCTGGCTGCAGTTTGCTCCTCCTTCGAGCTGCCAGACAAGACTATTGCATCCTCACTTTGAACAGTCTTTGAAACTGTTTTGTAACTTTGTAAAGTTAACATTCCCGCTGGGTGCACACTTTGGACTTTTTTTGTGCTACACTGTAACCAGAAAAGAGGAGTGACCTAGGGACAGTTAATTATAGTGGCTTGCAGAAGCTCTGTGCTGACCATCGAGGCTAATTGTCGGTTTGCAGCTAAAACACAGCACTCACTTATGTCCTTTTTTGGGTTAAGAACATAGATGTTTGTGCTTTAAGCATTACTGTCTACAAATGCAAGAGACAGGCCCTGTTTACTGAGTGAATTCTTGTAAGAGTACTGAATTAGTGCAATTGTTTGCAATGCTAATATTTGAAGGAACATGCTCATTGATAGAGTGGAGCAGAATAGAATTGGAATGCTTTTAAGCAGGAAGCTGATCTGTAGTAGATGGAAGTTGGGGGAGTTGAGTGAATCTGTATGAATATACAGAGCTCTGAGATGCCTAATACTTTTACTAAGTAACCTCTCTTGTGTCGGCCAGAATTTCCATTACTGGTAGAGCAAAGTTGGTTATGCAGAGTAATAGAGGACTGACTAATCAGAGTAAAACTGGGATGTTTGGGGGAGATTTTTAAATCATGTGAATAGTACCTTTTTAATTAACGGAAGTGCCAGGGCCTTCTGATACAAGACAGAAGCTGCTTGTCTGAGAGCTTAAAATCTTCACAAATTCATGATTAAAGAATACTTAATGTGCTTCTGAGCTAGAGAAATTCTCTCTGTCATCATTGATGGTCTTTGTGATAGAGATAGAATCACGGAAATTTGCTGTCAAGCTTCCCAAGTTACTGATCTTAATCTCTGTGGTTGGTTGTTGAGATTATTCTCAAATGCTTCCTCTATTTAACTACCTCAGATTCCTCAAAAGTTTTGTTATAGATTGTTCACTGTTTTGCATGAAATTGAAAATGTCTTTGTCAAGAGTTGCTTAAAAAGGAAGTAAGTTACTAAGATTATTAATTTCTCAATTAATTGTCCTTCATTTTGGAAATTTTAGGGTTTGCTAAAGTCACTGGCCACGGCTGAAATCTGTAGAATAATTTAAGTAATGGCAACATGCTGCATGAAGGACAGAAAAGAGGGGATGAAATAGTTTTTTGGAAGGTGGGAGACATATGAAAAATGTATTTCCCTAACTGAGAAGCAGTTTAATGTTTCAGAGTTTTCCTTGGATTCTCTTGGATGTATCCATTCAGGTCTAAATTAATTGTTTGTCCTGTGAATTGCTGTCTGTGCCTAATTTTCTTGCTATCTGTTATCAGGTCTTTCATTGCACAGATTACTGTCATATGAGCAGTGTACATGGAAGTGCAGATTGCCGTGTTTTGTGGACAAGGACATATGTTCAAACTAAACTATCATGCTTTTGGTTTAATGGAACCATTTCAGTGGCTTTTTTTTTTCCAGAAAATAACAATAGTTCTGCTATTATAATAGTAGATATTGTCCAGTGCTTTTGAGTATTTGTCTTTCAAATTAAATTTTCATTGAGGTGCTAATTTTTGAGATTTATCTGTGGCATGTTTTGATTTTTTGTTGCCCAGTAAAATCAGGATTACATTGACTATTGTTTATGAATTTAGAAACTGGCCTAAAAACTGAAGGATAAGTAAGCAATCAGAAATAACAGCCTGAATATGATGTGCAACACTATGCCAAGTCAGGCTGTGGCTGGGAATACACAAAGTTATAAAAGCCTTTAGGAAGTGTCAAGTTTAATTAATTGTGCTTCATTAAACTTTACTTTTTCTGTTCCATAAGAAGTACGTGCACCTAAATAATTTGGAGTACCTACTATGGTAGGAATATCTTTTCTGGTATAATTCCACCAGCCTAACTGCTTCCTTCAGCTCTAGTTTCAGTTTCCTAGCCCAAAACAGAGAGAAAAGCAACATTTCTAAACTGTAGGTTAAATGTACTGCAGAAAATTAGTACAACTGGTTGTTAAGCCAAAGTTTACTAAGTGATACTTAGCTGGTATTGAAGGAGATACCTTCTAATTTACATATTTTTAGATATTTCAAATTGTTATTCAACTGATGATGTCAGAGTTTCTTCTGAGACTTCATTGTGAGAGCTTTCTCAAGATTTCAAAGAACCACAGAATCATTCAGGCTAGAAAAGGCCTTTAAGATCATTGAGTCCAACCCATTAACCCAGCATCACCACCATGTTCACCATTAAACCATGTACTGAAGTGCCATATTCAGATGTTTTTTGAACACTTCCAGGGATGGTGACTTCACCACTTCTTTAAGCAGCATTTTCCAAAGCTTTACAACTTGTAGAAGTTACATATTATTGCCTTTACCATGGTCATTCAACAAAAAGGTTCTACTGAGCTCCTGAGAAATTCTGCCTTAACATTTATTAGGAAGGTTTTTCCAATTTTTTGAAGCAGATGATGTCATTCATCACTATTGTCTAAATTACTTGGATTTGTATGCCATAATAAGCCTTCCCTGTGATCTGAATATTTAATTAAAACTTGAAAAGACTGCAGTGTGACACCAGGGGACAGTGAGTTGATATCCACAAAAAATTCTCATACTCGTTTATATATAGGGGCATCTTCTAGGCACAAAAGAAAGATTTCTGCATTTTCACTGCTTGAATCTTCTACTCAAGGTTGTCACGAAAGGTAGCATATTTAGACTTTGTAACAAGTTTTCTGGGAAGAACATGAAGATTGATTCACTTCAGTCACACCACCAAATGCTGGTCACTGCTTTCCTTTTCTGTTACGACTGATTGAACTTAACTCAGGACCTGGGTATGAAACCTTTGCATCTCCAAGTATTTCTGTGCCATTTAAGTGGCAAATTACTGAGATACTTAATTTACCTTAAAAAAAAAAAATTACTCCCAAAGCACAAACTAAAGTTTTTTAAACAAAGTATTTCAATACATGAATGAATTTTTAAGTAAAAATTTTCAAATTTGTTTGAATGAGGTTAAATTCATATGAAAGTTGCCTGATTTTTAGAGCTACTAATTGCTGTTGCTCCTATTGATTTCCATGGTATGTCTGTGTGCCTGGGCACACAAGCTGCTGGTTTGAATTCCTTGCATTCATTTACACAAGTTGGGAAAGTGATAAAACAAAAAGATGATAGATTCAACATGTACATGCCCAGCTAGCATATCAGTTCTGCCTGTGGCTGCTATATGTAGTAGGCTAACTTGCATAATAAGGGTGGTAGGATGGATGAGTGAGAGACTTGCAGTTGAATTTTTTCCATTACAGCTCATTTTTGTAGATGTTTTCTCTGATTCCAAAATGACAGAGCAACAGCGTAGAAAAAAAACTTAGAAGTGTTATAATAATTTATTTAGCAGGAACTGTGCTTATTACCCATCAGCAGGTTTTGGTGATGTTTTATTGTAATAAGATTCAATTAATGTTAGATAAATATGGCTGCCACATTATTTTGGATTGTTTCTTTCATTCTTGTGCTTTTCCTGACATTTTATGAAAATGAGGCATTAACTGAAACCACTGCTAAAATGATATTTTAGAAAATGAGCTCTGGCTGATTCTCATAACTCTTCATATTGTTATAGAAAAAAGAAAACCTAATTATGGAATAAGTAGCCAATCCGTGGATCAACAAAAATACACAAGGTTGAAACTGGTAGAGTGAATATTGTTATTTATACCATTGTCATTCAGGCAATCGAGTCTTAAGCTACATTTCTTCATTTTTAGGCCTGTGCTGTATACTTGGTAAGACTGTGTTGATGTAGCTCAAATATTTCCAAAAAAGACTTCATTAATTTTAGGGTAGCTGAATTAAAAATGTGTATGTGAATTCAAACTTGAAGATCTTATCTGGCCGCTACCAAAGTAAAATAGATAATCAACAAGTTCATTGTTATCCTTCACAATTACCAACTAAAGACATGGCTTCACAAACCCTCCCTTGGAAGGGATTTCCTCACCAGCAGTGTGAACTAGAGGAGGTCCAGCTTTCAGGTGCTTGTTTCTGGACAAGCACCACCATTCTGTTGCAGCAGCAGAACCCTTTGGTTTGCTGCTCTTTAATCTGAAGCAGTGAACAAGATTCAAGATTTTAAAAAAAGCCAAAAAAAGAAACAACCTCAACACCCAAAACAAAGCCACAAAACCCCAAACCAAACCAAACCACAAATTCACCCGGTTCTAGAGTTATTTTCGACTTTTAATTCACTTGGCCTTTCTACTATAAGAGTCCTAAACCGTTGTGTCGTTGCAACTGGATGTGAAAGAACAGAGTAGGGCGCACAGAAATATTTAGGTTTGTCTTAGTGAGTAGGGGGGACAGAGAATCCATGGTATCCTAAGACCACATGGTTCCTAAATGAGAGCATTCACGGTGATATTCAGTGTACTCTAGATTGCATTTATTTTCTGCAGACCTTTACTTGATTAACATCTTCTTTACTGGGAGTCACTAATGTAAACATGGCAACATTTACTGTAAATTTTTAAAGAGTGTATGCTGCACAGCTGCAGCTAAAAGCGATAGGAGCCATTCAGTGAACTCCTCTCAAACTTTTCTGGAAAAAGCAGAGGACGAAATGACCTACCCTGACTTTTTGTACTGTGGTAAATACATTTTTGTGTTTGTGTGTGTCTGTGTGATGGTGCTTAAATAAATTATGTTCTCAATAAAATTCCATGCCAGCAAATATGGCATACAGACTTGAAGCAGGAATTGGATTACTGCTTAGCAATTGTGCATTAGAAATACAATAACTAGAATTTATGTTTACATTAATTACAGCATGAACATAAATTTCTCTGGACTCTTTTATTCCTCATGTACTATGTGATTGCTTTTTGTCTCTCGATATACAAGACAATAAAGACTAGCAATCTCAGCTAGAGATATGAAAAACTGAGTGCAAGGACTGTTTTTCTCTCAGAGGAACCTTGCAGGTCCACTGGGTTTTGCTGCATACATAATTTATTTTTATTGTGTACAGTCAAGGAGTCCTAGTGTTTTTTTGTGAAAAGCTCAGCTGATATGGTGGCAACATCTGTCTCTTAGTAAATGAATATCATATAATATTTTACAATAATTAACTAATTTCTCCAAAATAATTTCGTGCTCAAGATAAGGGACCATACTGATGGTACTACAAAATAGAGTCTTTGTCTTTTTCAGGAACACAAAGAGTAAGTGGTAAATGAAACCGGTAGATGCTTGTGTCTGTTCTGCTTATACATGCTGGATGAGACCTCTCGTTTTAATTTGTTGCTTTCTAGGGTTTCTAGAGGAACTCCCGAGTCTACAGAACTAACATCACAGGAATTAGAACTTTATCCTTTCCTTTTTACTAGAATCATTACATTTTACACGTATCTTTTCTCAGAGACTGTGCAACTCCCTTGTTCTGTAGTGGACGACAATTTTAAAGGTGGTTTTCGCTAGAGGTTCTCTTTTCAGTGCTGTACTGGGAGATCCAGTTCTTTGCAGCTAACTGCTGGCCTTATATGATGATCCTCACTGAAGACTTTGTGGACACTTCTGAGTGTTTAAAGCAAGATGTTAAGCTGCAGAGAGGTTTCCTATTAAGGAAAAGTGATGTAATGTCAGTGGAACAGTGCCAGCTTCTCTCTGCTCATTTTATTTATATTAGCTGCATACCAAAGAAAATGCCCCATAAAACACGAGTGCTCCTTGCTATATTTAGCCAAGTTAATTTACTAATACCAGCATATTATGTTTATATGCAATGGAAATAATTATAAAAAGATTTAGGGACATCTTATTGAAATAAAACAGGTTGAACTTGGGAAAAGTAAATGCTAGATTTGCTTCTGGTGCATAGAAAGACTCTAGGGTATCATTTAACATTTATACTTGCAAGATATGTATTTCTGTGCTGAAAAGCATTGTTTAACATTTTAAATGAACTATTTTGCTGATTGTGTAAGGAACATAAAGTACAAGGAAGCTGATTACATTAATTGAAGTCTTTTTAGTCTAAGCAGTGCAGGTGTCCTCACACATAACCTGTGTGACTAAAGCCAATCTTGCCGTACCTGCTCTGGTCTGATCTTCTGGTCTGAAATATTTACATTCATCTTCATACAGAATGCAGTGGGATATTGTGTGCTTTGTTTTGGCGATGTTTAAAATCACTTTGGCATATCTTTTGTTGATTGCCTTCTCTGAATTTTTTTAGGACTACTTTTTAAATGAGTAAATGAGTCTCCTTTTCAATGAGTAGAATTTTTTTGCCTGGCTTACGTTCAACTCTTTGTTCTACAGCTGATGGTGTTGATAAATAATCACAAGATTTCTTCCTGACTCTAACAATGTTACTTCATAATGCTGTTAAACAATTTGACCTTTTCTATTAATTCTACTCCTACATAGTGACACTAGCTGGGTGTGGTAGTGTTGGAATTATGGATCCTCCCTGATACTAATTCTACCTAAAAGAATATTCCCCATCAAGTGTAGCTGAGCACATTTGTTAACTGCTGATAAATAAGAGCTGTCATACTAGCCAACTGCATAATGCATATGAGAAAAAAAAGTCTGTATTTTAAAATTAATAAATTAAATGCTAAGTCTAGTATGACTGTGAAACCATGTGACATGAGTTCTTCAGTTGTCTCATGAGCTACCAAATTGTGGGTGGGGGAAAGAATTTTGAGTAGTGTCATTTTTATCTGTGTTACTGAGGATGTGTTGAACATTTTATATATTTTCTGCTCCAGTCTGAGTTGCCTGTCTTCATTTTGAAGCCGGTGGTTTATTTGGATGACTTCTAAAGACGCTTCTTTAAGAGAGTCTTCATACTTTGTGACATTTAGCATCTAATTTACACATCCTGAACTGCAATCTGGAGGTTTCACTGACTGTCTAGGGGGCTGTAGTATTAGTTATGTAAGTGAGATGCCAAAGAGGAGATGATGAGAGCATTTCCCCATGTATCTCCTTTTGACTAGAAGAATTACAGCAACATGACATCAAACTGAAGTGCTGTAAGGCCAGAAGAAAAAGGCAAATGATCTTCTAGTCCAATCACAAATCAAGTATTACTGTTTTACGCATCTGGAGCTTCTTTTGGAAATATAAAGCTATGTAATATATAGAAGATTTGAAAATGATTGCAAGATTCTGTTGCTATTTCCAAGTATGCAGATCTTTTCTCATTCATTCTGAGTGATTCATTGGGGAAGTAGATCATGCTGAGAAGAATCATGAGAAAAAATTTTGAGTCAACTAAGGGTCGAAAAACATTTCCTGCAATTATGAAGTATGTGAAGCTGGGCCTTTTGCCTTACATATTCCTCTTAGTTTCAAATCTCAGATTTTAAACATTAGACGAATTTAAAAAAAAAAAAAGTAACCACAAAACAACAAAAAGTCTTGGATCATGAGATGCCATTTCTAGTATTAGGCTCTTGAGGGCAAATGTTCTCCCTAGTGTAGAAGATCAGACATAACTAATCTGTGAAGTACTGCCTGGACAGGGTACAGCAAGAATTCTGTGCTACCAATTCTTGCTCAGCAAAGTTTGTTTCCCCGTTTTTTAAACTAGAGCCCGGTGGATTACTGATTATTTAAGTAACTTTAATATTGAAGTCTTGAAATTCATTTGGAAAACTGCAGTCTCTGAAGGTTTATGAAATGACCGAACAATGGACAGCTTCAGACAACATTGCCTTTAGGGCATCAGAATGTAATTAATATGGTAAGTCTAAGTGCATGGGCTCTTTAGAGTCCTGGCATGAGAAAGAGGATGACTGTAGGGAAATGAATTTATTTTCCTCCAAACAAAAATACTAAGCAGCAAAGTCTTTCTGCAAATCTGGATTCTCACTTTCCCTGATGTATGACAACCAGTTGGAGAACTTAAATGTCTTTGCCCTGTTTTTGTACCTTTATGACAAAAAATTTTAAAAGCTCTGTGGTTTCTCTAACTTTTTAACTTTCATTTAATTATTTATTTTTCTGCAGTAAATTATTATCATATTTTGTATGAATAGTCGAATCAATTAGCTGACCTTAAATTACCCAAATGCTTTTGTTATTGGGCAAACTTTTTCTCAGTGCTGTGTTTGAGGTTTCTCCCTAAAGCAGAATAGGAATAGGAGGATCTTTCAGATAAGAAAAAGGATGAATGTACTGGGTAAATTTTGACTACAGAGTAGTTTAAGCAAACTGACCCAGAGACACAAGGGTCGTGCAGGTTCTAACACCTGCAATAACTATCCTTATGTTCACTGTAGAAAACTGTAGTAGAGGAGGTTATTTTAGGCCAATGTTTTCCAGAGAACTAAGTAAGCTTTTCTAGAGAAGCTAGCCCATGAAGTGAGGTAGAAAGTAAAGTAATGAATTTTGGTATCCATACACCCTAGGTAGGTCTTCTGAAGCTCACAAGCAGGGGTGAAGAGGTGGTGATAGCCCAAGGGAAGAGACAGGGAGACAGATGAGGAGAAAGCGAGAGGGAGGTCAGTGAGAAGAAAACTTAAAGACAGACTAGCATTATACCATGATAGAAGTATTGCTGAGAGGAACAGAGCAGAGAATCGTGGAAATTCATGGTTCATACAGGAAGCACTGTATGATCCACACTGATGCTGACTCTAGTGCGACCTATTTTGGTATTGTCAATATCCCTCTGTCTTTGAAGTAATCTGCAAGTCCAAAATTACATTTTTGATATGGAACTATTGTTTGTTTATTAAAGTAGAGCCTGATTTTTCTTTTTTCTATCTCAGCTGTTTGTGAGGTAAACTATACCTTGCAGTCCAAGCTGTTGTGATGCTTGAAGAGAAGGTTTAATACACAGTTAATGTTGATTTCAGTGTGAAAGATATATATTGCTACTTTTACATCTTATTAGCACTTCCAGTAATGGAAATAAACCATGGATTACTTTTTTTAAATTTCAATTTTCTAACAGTGATTTACCAATAGTTTCCAAATGTAATCTAAATATTCTAGTTATGATAAGAAATTATATATAGAATTATATAACAGTTTGGGTTAGAAGGGCCCTTAAGAACACCTAGTTCCAGCCATCCTACCATGGGCAGGGAATGTGGGCAGGAATAAAATGCACACTACTAACAATTCAATGTAAAACCCTTTTTCAGCAGGAACAATAAGGACAAAACAAACTGCTGTTTGTCAAGATAAACAAAATTGACTTTAGGAGTAGGTAAACCAGTCTTCTTGGCATCCACTCTGGAATGTTCTTTTTAACATAAATCTAATCTTAATAAATATGAGAAAATATAACTTGGGACTGTTAAATCAGACAAGTGCTGTTTCTAATATTCTTTCTCCAAGACTGTCCAGCTCCGGGCTGAGAAAGTGCATGAATAATCAAAATAATGAGTCCATAAAGAGACGATCTTCCTTCATAATTGTCAGAAATAAAGGGTTTAAATCCTGAGACATATTAACAAACTGTTCTGTGATCAAACTGAAGGCAAAAAAGACACGTTTGTTTTGTCTGGGAGGGTTTTACTGCAGGGCAGATGGGCAGAGTGGAAATAACTGGTTTCTGGAGGTCAGCTGCAAGCAGTCAAATAGTAAGAACTGTACTACAACACAGAAATAGTAAAATTGCTGACAAGGATGGGTCAATACGTTGTCTCTAAATATGTAAATGTTGAATAACATGCAACAAACCCTATTTTTAATATATATTACACATCAGTGTGTTGTACTTTGAAAGTGTGAAGAAATCCTATAAAGAAAATCCTATAAATAAAAAATATTAATTTTCAGCATATTTGCATAGAAAGAGATGTGTTTGACTTACCAGAAGCTGACCCACAAAATATAAAGCCAGAACCTCCTGTGGTATGCACACTTTTTTAAAAAGACCTCTGGGCTGTATGGTTTAGCTAGACACCTCATGGTAGTTTATACATCTACTCTGTGTGTATCGCCGAAGTTAGGAAGTGGTACAGAGAAACAAGGGTGGCTCGGTAGAGTGACAAAACATGAGGGCATGATAGGTACGCTGTACATTTCAGGGACACTGACTTTGATGTTTTGATTTTTCACTTTGGACTTGCTCTATCTGTTCTCATGGGCTGAAAGCTCCTTAGTGGCTCAAGTTTGTTAGTTCATTTCACCTGACGGTTCATGTTCCTGAGAGGCTTGTCATGGATGCAAACTGGAGAACAAGTGGGAAACAGTTGGAAATTTGCTTCAGAAGGATATTTCTGATCCAAGCTAAAGCCCAAGTGCAGTTGTGTCCTTACTGTTATCTTAAGAGAAGTGACAGTCTCTGAGGTTCCTTTATTTTGTCTAGTCACCCTGTTGGTCACTATTTTATTTGGGAAAAATGAAACATGGTCCTTCCCTTTGTTTTTTTTGGGAAAGAAGGCTTACTGCTTTCACTGAGAGCTAAGCAAATTGAGAGCTAAACAGTTTTACGGAAGGGATGAATTATTCAGACTCACTGGTACAGCATTTGCCTTTAACAAGTGTTTATCATTACACTGTATGATTCCCTCTTTTTTATGTGATTATGTATCAGTTAAGGTTCATGTTATTTAAGGGAAGAAGTCCTTGTTATATTAGTCTTCCATACTCTAGGTTGCTTGATATAGTAAAACAAATATTACCTGAAGTGAATCACCTTTATGGAATGTATTTTCACTTGAAAGTACAAAAGAAATTATTTGCTCTGCCATTTATACATAAGGTATTCCATTTAAGCTTTCCAGAACAATGTACTGTACATTTAGCTAACAGTTTTAAAAATAATTAAGTTCTCCTTGTTAAATCACTGCATCTAGTTACCAAGGAAATTCTATTCAAAAGTATGTGTTGCCACCACAAGAAGCTAATTCGGGTTGTATGTCTGCATCCAAACTTGTGTAATTTCAGTATACTGTATTTCTCTTTGTGATAATAGGGAATATAATTTGTTCTGGTCAGGTCTGTTCAGTCTGTTTAGGAGCATAATATATTCTGACTATTTAAAAAGAAGACTGCAGTGACCTCTGTGTAGCGTAGATAGATTTTGTCTTTGCTTAGTAATTCTTCTGATAGGTTTTAATTTTTTTGTTTGTTTGTTTTAACCAAGCGATGGGGAAATTACAGTGCAGTGCAGGATACAGTCATGGAGTAAGGCTGCAGGTCTACTTGGTCTTTAGGGTTTGCCTAAGTCATCTTCATTATATTTATGTTTATCATGCCCTTGTAATAAGCAGTAATTCTTCATATCTGAGAGTGCTTCAGCAACATTCTGAGTATCATCATTTTTCTTGACTCTTTCATATTTTGGGGAAGAAGCCTTTTGAAAACAAACAAATAAAAAAAATCCAATCCCCAAACTCACACTTCTGAACTATGTCTGGCTAGATAACCAGTCACAGTGCCCTATAAACAATTTTATTTCAAAAATTTGCCTAGCAAGATGAATGGAGATCTCCATCTTGATACAAAATAGGTCACAAAAGTATTCATTAGGCAGATATCACTGAAATTCATGTGAGTTGCTGATAAGAAAAAAAATGCAATTTAAAAAAAGATGTTATCGGTCTACATGCACAGATAAAGTTATGTCTCCTGTTATAGCCAAGCCTATAGGAAGTTCTTTTAGGTCTTCTAAATGCAATAGCTGACATAAGGTATATCTGCCACACTGCCATACCTTTCGTTATGATTACCAACCTGGATTGCATGACAGGAATATAACATCCTGTGCTAGATCAAGCCTAAGATATAATTGTGTTAGGATTACACTGGTTGAGTAAATGTCACGAAAGTAGTGAGCAATGCTGTAATGTTATTTTCAGCTCCTGAGAACCTGGCTGAAAGATTTTTACTGTTGCTCTTACCTCCTGGTTCTTCTCCTCCTTCCGTAAAAGTTAGTGTATGTTGTTGGGGGGGGGGGTGTATTTTTGTATATACAGAAGGACTTCAGCAAGAATGGTGTAACACTGAACCTTTATGGCATTTGGATGGGGCAGACACCTAAAGTAAGTCTGTCATATTGCTGTAGTAGGAGAATCTCAGAAGTATATAAATATTTCCTATGAATATTATGTATTTATTTTCTATGGTTCCTTTTCATATGGTAGTTTAAGAATAGAATACCTCCAGGGAGTTACAGTAACACAGACTACTGATGTGTCAGCCAGTAATATCTCAGATTTACATGGGGCAGTGACCTGCTCAATATCAGAATTATTTGTGAATACAGAATAGCTGGTAAAAGGACCTAGAATTTAGTCTCTAAAGCTACCTTAATTTCTTAGAGTATTTTTAAAACATAGTTGAAATTTAATTTTCCTAATAACACATTGAGAGCAGTTGTGTGCTCCCTTTGATGTCAGGGCATCCAGTAGCTACTCTATTTTTTTTTTTTTTTTGTAATATGATGTCCATTCTTCCTTACGAAAGTATCAGTAGTACAAAGCAGTCATCGTTATGTGTAACCCAAAGAACAGATGTTTGACAGATACTAGAATGTTAATATTGAAAGCATGAAGTTCCACTGTAGTAGTTGGTGAGTAGGCATAAAAGTAAACAAATCTCCTAACTTTGTTGGTCAGTGGTAGATGAAATGTGAGCATTGTATTAATCAAATATATCAAATTTAAAGCTAATATGTAAATAAAAAAGAATACTGTACATGTGTTTTTCCAGTGGCAGCTCTGAGAAAATGTATTGTACAACATCTTTTTCTTCACTCTTGGTTTTAGGCTAGTACAGTTTTTCATACTTTGATATATATTTTTTTCTTTCCATATTTTCTTTGAATATATACCAATCATCACAGAACATAACCTTCCACATGGTATAGCATAAGCAGAGGCAGAAGCCCTATTTTTCTGTTTGCAGGCTAGTTCATTCCTGCATTCCGAGTAATGGGTAGTGGTTTCCTACACTTTGGGCCAATTCAGCTGCAAATTGAAAGCCGTGTTGTTATTAATGCCTCATTACAGTTTACCTCTTAATAACATAATGCTTTTTGCTTCGTGTATCAACAAAACTTGTTACCTGTGTAATTTTTTAACTGTTACAGCTATGACTGGATAATCTGTGCTCTAGTTATGCAACACTACTGAATTACCAACCCAGACAGATTTTTGACTACCAGACTAATTCTTATGATCTAACCCCAGCAGAGATATGAAGTTTAGCCTTTTTGCTAAAGCTTGTGTTGTATCTTTATGACTTTTGGCAACAATGAACAGCACAATTTCCTCTCTTTCTGTACCCAAGCTAAATGTGTTATCTCACTGTTACATGTTTTGAAAAATGTCGCTGCAGTGGTATCGAGGGGTGAAAAATGGTTCCTGTCTTCAAAAGAACTGCTTGTGTTTGCTGAATGCTGGCACTATCTCTACTGTTGGTTTCCTTAATGCAGAAATTACCTCGATGCCTTTGACAGATAATCAGCCATAGTGGAAAATGGGCACAGCTACAACTGGCATTTTTTTGGATAGATAGAAAAGTTTTTAACAGCCAAATTACAGCCGGACTTCCTTACAAGAGAGTTCACAAACAGTGCAGATGGTTTTGCATGCAGTGTGTGTGTATGAAGTTTCTCAAGTGAAAAGTTAAGCTTAGTTTCCCAGTGTGCTCATAATACAGCCCCTGTCTTAGCTCCTGCCCCATACTGAGAGTGTGTTAGGTTACAGTGAAACTGATTATAAATGCTCCTGTTCGTTAACCTGAAATACGGAAAGTGTCATTTGTTGTGAAGCTGCATTTTCAAATTGTTAAGCTTCGAAGAGAATGTAATAAAAATGTTAAAATGTTGCAGGTGGTGGAGATGGTTCGTAGTAATAGCTCCCCAGTTATTCAGCATGAGGTTTAAATTGTAGTGGCAATCTGCGTCCTCCCTGCCATGTGTTAGTATAAACAAAACATACCTATGAATATTTTTGGGGTAGAACCCACACTGATGCTGGGTTTTGTGTGTTATTGTTGTCATTCCCTCCATTCTCTCCCCTCCATATCTCCCTTCCACCCCATTTTTATTTTAACTGATAATTCCAGTCTTACATAAATCTGAACCCTTGCAGCATTTAAAACAGTCCACATTTTTTTACTCACAATATAAGGGATTGTTCAGCAACAGGAAATCTAATGCTTAAGTAAACGTATTTGTATTGATACAGCCTGAAGGCTGTCTGTGTGTTGAATATATTGCAGTTTTTGTTAAAAGGGGCAACCGTTCTCACTTCACTTCCGTGCCTTGACATATCTGTACAATTTCAACATTTCTAAAAATGAGCAAGTGTTCCTTCAGTGGACAGTTTAGTTGGAATTACTTTTGTATTCTTTTATTTTCTGCACAGCTGTTCATTAATTCACTGTTAGATAAAGTTAGGGTTGGGATTTGTTTTCATTTTAACAACTCTCAATCATTGACAAGTCTAGTGGAAAGCCTTGAATTATATTAGGAATTTTGTCAAGAGTAGAATTCCAGATATTGGTGATTATTGTCAGATTTTGGATAAGTTGCTATGTACATTTTAGTTTCTAAAATAATAACTGTCAGAAGTACTTTAGAAAATTACAAATTTTCGGCAGTACCATGTACATCAGTAAAATAAAAATACTGTGGTTGTAGAAAGCAAATTAAATAGTGTCTTTAAGAGCTACCTTAACAGCTACCTGGCAAGTCTGCCCTGCCAGCTGCCTAGGAGCCAGAGATGCAGAAGCACTGTGAGTCTTATCCAGTGATGGAAGCTCAGCAACTCCAAAGCTCCCACTGTTTTTAGTTCTCCATTCCTTCTCTGCCTACCATCTATCCTGCTGGGCTTCCAAGGAGCTAAAGAGATATATGTGATACATTCGAATTTTAATAAATTAATAAATGTTGGAAAAAAAAATCATCCTGGATTTTATTGTATCAATAACTAAGTATAGGTATAAATATACCTAAATGTACACATATAAAAAATACATCTCTACAGAGATACTTGCTGACATGGAAGTCAGTGAGAACAGCCCTAGCCTTTTAACACAGCATGATGGTGACTATTTCCTTTTTGGTAGAGCTCTGGCATGATTCTGAAGCAGTAGCATCGAGTTAGAAGGTAGATCTTTATTGGAGGCGAGTGGTTGTTACCCCAAAATAAAAATACAGTCTCAATTTAGAAAACTAGGTCAAGCTTTTAAAGTTGTGCTTAATTCTGATTATTTTTTATTTAAAATATTCCTGTACTTTCATTTCAGAGGTATATTTTGTATACTGCTGTAAAACTGTACCATCTGTTTCTCAAAGGGCAGGTCACTGGTAGGATTGTGAAGAGGCCAGTTTGCTTTTCCTCAGGAGTAACTTGAGACAGAAGTGAGCTCATTATTCTTCCATAGCTGAGATAAATATGAGTTTTTCTTTCAGACAAAAATTGCTTTTCTTTGACTGCTTTCCATTTGCTCCTTTTCTTTTTTAAGATCAGGAGAGACAAAATCAGGAATTTCAAAAAGTTATAACACAGAGAAAACAACTTAATCTTGGTTCTTTACTAGCAGTCATTTATTTCAATTTACTTTGTATATTGTGTTGTAAAACACTAACTAAATTTTCAATATACCTACATACTTTGTGGTAGACATTACCTCAATAGGGTTAATTTTGTGTACGAAGATTCCTTCAAGGCTTGAATAGCATTTCACCACCTTTGGAGAACTTTCCCTCTCAAGATAGTAGTCCGGATAGAAGGGCTTCTATATGAACTTTGGTGTTTAAAAGGTACACAGGGTTGATGGTTAAACTGCAAGTGGGAGGGTGCTTCCCAGAAGAGGGACATCGTTCCTCTAAATAATTTTTTATGCTCTTCACAAACCCAGAGATATAAGACAGAAGTAAAGCTGATACGTAACCTAATATTGGGACTGCGTGAATGAGCCCAGCAGAGAACTTAAGAATGAAGGATTAATTGCATCCCTCAAATCGCCATCTGCTGTACTGTCCTCTGTAATTCACTAGCCATTTCCACCATGTGCCCTCCTCCATTCCACTGTGTCCAGGCACTTGGAGTTACAGATCTTGATGGTGGTTGTTGCCAATTTACTCCTCGAAGTCAAGGACTGCTCTATTGGTTTTCAAAACAGTGTGATACAGAGAAGGTATCAGGGTGAAAAAGCATTATGAAAATGGGATAAAAAGATAAAACAGCCTGTTATAATTTGAACCAAGTGCATACCTTAGTATATGAATTCTTGAGTAACTATTCAACTATGCTGTATGTATTGGCACGCATAGTTGCCCACTAAGGAACCGAATGTCTCATGCCTCTAATCTTCCCTTTCAACATCTGTTTTCAAATGTTTCTTGCTAGCATTTAGCTCTGAAAGTCACCACCTTACCGAGCAGGTTCCAAGTGCCCAGAACCAAACCTGTGCATGAAGCTGTTCTTACAGGCAATGCGTGCCAGAAACCTCACTTCTGTAGTAACTAATGTTTGCTTTCATTAAAATATTACTGCTTTACTGTTTGCATTTTTTATCTATTTTAGTATACCTGTTAGAACATCTGAAAATATATAGAAAAATCTTGGTTAAGAATACCTGGTATTGGAAAAAATCAAATATTGAAGCAGAACTTTTGAAAATATTTATATATTATTAGACCTGCTTTTTGGTTGCCAAAATTTCTAAATATTCACTTTACCCTAGTTATGATTTCTTTATTTAATTACTTACCTTTACCATTTACTAATTAAATTTTCTAAAAAATTATTTCTAAATGTTCTTTCTTATATTGTTATGATTAACTATTTGGCAAAACAAAACTCCACATGAGAAAAAAGTTTATTCTCTATTGTTTAAAAAAGCTTAATGTCTTCCCTGAAAACATGTGTGCTCTTTAAAGTACTGGGATTACAAAACGTATTTCAGGTAATTGGAAAGAGGATGTAATTACAATCAAACTAGTTTTTCTTGTAATCTCATCAAAAACCTGATCTCTTTTTAATTCTCTTCTTTGTTCTCTACTGATGAGAGCAACATAGCGAGCTGATTCCCCTGCATAATTTTGACTGCTGGGCTCTCAATATCTTCGTTGAACCAGTGTTATCTTTCAGGGACCTACCTGTGCAGAGCTTCCACTGCTGTCATTGTCATTCCGAAGGAACACTTGTGAATTGATATTCTTTCCTGCTTTTTCCTTCTTCATAATGGCACATCCAAAGGATACATCTGCTCAAGAAAATAAGAAGTATAGGGCAGTGTCTACTGTTAAAAGAATAGCTCTGAGGTAGAGAACGTTCCTTTGCAGACAAGGATTGTGCACTTTATGACTGGCATGAAACTTTGCTCTAAGGTGGTCTTTGTGGTTTTCTGCCACATGGACTGATGTGATAATGATTATGCTTTCATGTTATTTTTCTAAGAAGACACGCACTTGCTTTGTCTGGACCCTAAGCTGATCAAAAGCTTTTCAGCTGGAATTACTGCTGTACTGGGCTAATAAACCCTGATTTACAGGCATGTATATTCCTGTGGTCTCAAGTCAAGCTTAGTGTGAGAGCAGAGCGACCTCACGTTTGCCTGCCAGCCCTTCATAGACACACCCTGAGTCTGGTCTCCGGTTCTGCCTGGCTGGGTGCAGCAGCAGCGCAGTGGCAGGGCTGTAGTAGTACCATTGACAGGGCCATAGATGGGCATTTGTGTTATGCTGCTGGCCGGGTGCATCGCCATGTGATTTGGCAAATGAAAATAAAAAGGTCTCAAGACATGACACTCTGACTTGCTTTCAGCACATGTTGGATAAACACAGGAGTGTTGGAGACAGCTAAGTTTCTTCTATATTCAACACACCATTTACAATGTTAAATTCCCCCCCCTTTATTTTTTTTTACCTTAGTCTCTCTGTAATAAATAAGAAAAAAAAAAGAGAGTGATTATGACAAAAAAAAGAGGTATTAGATGGTAGGTCTTCAGATATTCAGACTAAAGATACAGAAAGTATCTTAAGTAGGAAATAAAAGTAGTAATCTTACAGGCCTTTCTCTCTCCAGGCAGAGTTGACCTGAAGTGCTTCTGTCATCAACAAAGAAAGCTGAATGATGATGGAAACTAAAATTTTGTTGTTTTAACCTATTTATAGAAAGGAGACTTCTATGTAATTTAGCAAAAAAAGAAGTTTTAGCCTGTGTCCTGTGAAGTGAAAAGGTGAACTGATAAGGATTTAGAGCCTCTATGATCAGCATTAAAAAATGAATTATGAGAGCTACAAGTGAACCACAATTTTTAGATGTTCTTGTTCCTGATCTAATTAAAAAGAAAAATGTCATCTTCTTTTAAGCGCTGAAATATATATTATTGGTGAGATGTTCCTAGAATTGAGTCATCTCTACAAAAACAAAAAAGGCAACTGTTAAATGTAAATAACTGATTTTTCTGTTTTCTGTCCTAAACAATCTTTCTCCTCTTTTTCTTTTCTAAGCAGTCTCCCTTGGCTTGAGATCATAAGCAGAATTACTGTCAGATAACATTTTCTGGGAAATGTAGATGGTTGGAATATCAAAATAAACCTCCAAATGGAAAATATGATGTTATTACCATTTCTAATTTTGTTGCTACCAACAAAAGTATATTGTTGTGCCAGAGTCATACATTCATATGCCTTGCATTAAGACTGCTTCTAAAATTTCTGCTTAAATGACCTAAATTATACATAAACAATGACACATTTGTATATAATAAAGTATTTATATATTAAATACACAGAAAAGGTACATGTGCATATGCTGAAACTTTGTAGACATGTAGAGTATTGAGATAAAGTTATGGTTTCCAGCTGGAGGATGACAATTTTTAAGCAAGTCGGTCTGATGTATTTTCAGATGATAGAGCACACAGTTAATTTTGAGCTTGATGTCATTCAAACAACTGTATTGTGGACAAAAAAACCCAAACCAAAACAAACCCAAAATGAAAAAACAGTGCATGATCTGGTTTGCTTCACTGCTCAACATTTTGCCTTTTTCCTTTTCTTTTTTATCGTTACTTAATTAACAGTTTTGAGTGCTCCTGCATATTAGTTTTTTTGGTCTCTATTCCTCTTCTAATGAATATGTGCATTTCTTAATGAAATTCTGATAGTACTGCATTTAGCAATTCCTCAGAACTATATTGAGTACCTACTAAGATACATCTCAGGAGCTACAGTTGAAAATAAAGCCTGGAAAAAAAAGTGGAATTAAAGACATGGAGACACTCAGTTTATCACTTCCTTAGGTTACAGATGTTTCTCAGAAGTTTTTGCTCATTTACAGATATATGGATGGTTCTAACACAGAAGTTGGTCCCTTGTCTCCAAGTACTTTGCCTAAAGTATGGCCCTAATTAGGTCTGTCTGATTGGCCCACAGAGGCTACAGCAGAAATCATGGCTGAAGTTGTCACTGGGTGAATATTTCAGCCTTATTATAGAAACAGGGTCATTGAATTAAATACTCAAGAAACAAAAAGGAACCTTGTTAAGAATTTCAGTATTTCTACCTTTAATTCTATTATCTGGATTGATTCTTTAAAATATAGCAAGTGTTTTCAAATTGTCATATAATTTACCCTTTTGAAGAATTGAAGGTTCTGGTAAATTCTATTATTCATACTCTTTTCCCTCTACCTTGAGAACAAAAAATGGTCTTTTGTAGCAGTGTTTTAGCTCTGAAGAAAAAGGGCTATTCAACATATGTAAACACTTTGAACTTTAACTCTTTTGATTTTCCTGGACCATAGATCAGCAGATTTCTATCTCCTCCCCAACCAGCACTGCATGTCTGATCATCTTTTTGTCTATTTTTCCTTCCCACAGGGGCCCCCAAAAAATACAGCAGCTACAGAACCAAATTCGTCTGGAGCAAGAAAGTGGCCAGTGGTATCGTCACCAACAGCAACCTGATCATCAGCAGCACCCTCCCTCTTCTCCTTCCTTTCCTCCTCCCCCCTCCTTCCAGGAGCCTGAGCCCAGCCAGTCTGTCACCTCTCCTGTGCCAATGAGTATTCTGAACTCTCATACTTCCCCTACCATGCAGTCTTCTGGCTCCTTTAACTATGCTCGGCCTAAGCAGTTTATTGCCGCTCAGAACATCAGCCCTGCTTCAGGTTATGTGACTCCATCTTCAGGATCATCTACATCCAGTCTTCCTTCTCCTTTGTCTCCAACTGCTTCTCAGAAACAGTTTGGCAGAGTGCCTGTTCCTCCCTTCTCTCAGCAGTTTGCTCCAGAAGGGGAGTATCCCTGGTCTCCTTCTTCTCCATCCCCCCCACCCCCGCCTCCACCTGTCTTTAGTCCAACCGCAACATATCCGGTGTGTGATTCCTTTCCACTTCCACCTCCTCCACCCCCTCCTCTTCCTTCACTTTCTTCACCTTCCCACAGCCTGTCTCCAACTCCTAGATTTCCTAATTCCGGCCAGTCTCCAGCAGCTTTTCTCAGCTCCATGCTGCCATCCCAGCCGCCACCCATTTCTGTCAACGCGTTAGGCCTCCCGAAAGGAGTGACTCCTCCGTAAGTATCAGCTGATGAGCTCCTTGACTGTACTGAAGATTGTAATGAAGATTACTGCACTTGCTTTATTTATATTTTTCTAGGGTCCTTGTCTGTTAGCTGCTGTCTGAGAGGGAGAGATGAGTGAACAAATTACAAATGCCTCTGTGCTAGAGATGTGAAGTAGTTTTTTAACCCTTACAGAAGTGAGATTCTGAAAGAGCCCTACAGTAGGAACACGGAAGATGAGAAGCTAAAACTTTAAATCGGAGTTGTAGAAAATATGAAAGCAGCAGCAAAAGGTTCTGCATGTCCAGGGCGGTGGAAGGAGATCCTAGAAAACCCTTCTCATGATGCAGTTCTTCACATATTCAGAGATATTTGCAGTTTATGTTCCTATTGCATCTGCAGGTAGAGAAATATCAAGTAAAGACATCTTTCAGAAGTCCCAATAGCTTTTTGATACTGCAGTTATAAGATATTGAAGTATAAAACTGATAACAAAGTGGCCATAACTTTGTTTAGCTTTTGGCTAGAGATTTCATTCTGAGGAAGTTTGGGAAAGTGTTTAGGAGGGGATTTAGAAAAGCAGTGCATAAAAACAAACAGAATCCCTTCCCCTAACAACTCTGCATACTTATTTTCCCCTTTTGTCTTCTCTAAAGGCCAAAATAGTACTTTGGAGCATGTCAGCTCCCATCATAGATCAGTTTGTCTTTCCACTGGCACTAGACTCTCATTCCATCCTTAGAGAACAAAGAGACATGCTGAAGAACAAAAATGAGAATAGCTGTATCCAAGGCTTATTTATAACTTTGTCTAGAAGTTTGTCTAAACATATCTACAGTATCTAGGTGACCTGCTCAGCTACATACTATTGCAGTGGGAACCTCTGTTATTTCAGTCCAAGATATTAAAAGGAAGAGAAGGAAGAAAGCGGACAGATATGAAATTAATAAATTATGTACATGCTTTAAAAAGCATTTCTTTATCTTGAGTTCTGTCATACAGCTCATTATGGAGTCTGGCCATAAAACAGATTTAGGAGAAAAATTAATAAATAGTACAGTTTGCTCTTGCACTCATAATAGTTGAGATTTTCTGTCTTTCTGTGTCCTTTGCTCTGGCTTAGTTTCTCTTTTGATACTGACCACTAAAAGTTGCATGATTTATTTACTGGCAGCTTGACCGGTAAGCACAGCCCACAAAAGCCTGCCTGATTTTCCAGGAAAGGCTCTAGTCCACAGTTCTGACAAGAACTGGATTTTCTTTTGAGTTCCCCTCTGTGGGCTGTGAGGTTGACAGTAGCAGCCTGAGCCTCTGCTGTGTCCCCCTTTCCCTGTTATGCTGCAGTTATGCATACGTGTTCTCACTTGTAGCAATAGCTGTGTTTCTGCACAGAGGGACAACCCTGTAAGGATGCTTCCCCCTTTCTCATGCCCCTCACTTCCACAAACACAGCAGCCAGTCTGGGTGTGCACATGGTGCTGTGTCTATCCACATTCCCCCCGCCCCCACCCCGACAAGGCAGCAGCCTCAGGGTCTGAGCTGAGGATGAGGTAGTTGGCTGTTTGGTCTGCATTCCCTCAGGAAATACAGTCCAGATGGGAGCTGGATCGTGTTAACTATACTGAATGTATGTGTGTATATGTATATAGACAATGGGCATTTGTCATCTGAATTATAACATTAAAACATGGTAAAAGATGTACTGTGTGATGCAAAAGAAGCCATAATCTATTGTTATGTACCTTTGATGCCAATTTTTCCCTGGCTTCTGCTTTTTCATGTTACTCTGTAGGTTGCCTGGTGTGTTTTGCTGAATAAATCATTCAGTTTCCCATAATTCTCATACCACTTCTGAGCAATCCATTTCCCCCACAGCTTCAGGTCTTTTCTGCTTTGTGCTATAGTCTCAGTTCTTTTTTTTGGCCACTGTCATTTTTTGTTTCTTTTCCCTTGTCTTTTGCTCCGTCCTCACAAATCCTCTTTATCGCATTTATCTTTCTCAGATGTTTCTGAGCCTCTCACAGTATTCTGTAATCTCAGCCTGCAGTCTCACCAAGTATGCCACGATCTCCAAGATCTATTGATTGCGATGGTGATACTGCTTCCTGACAGCATGCTGTAGAGACTGGGTACAAGGAATAAATCGGAGCATTCAAAGATTTTCTCAGCATCTGAAATCCTAGTCAAGCCATTTAACTTCAATGCTTTTCTCATCACTAAATCTTGGTACAATTACAGATCTGCTCCTCAGAATCAGTACGTGGTAGGCATCAATCCTAATCGGTCCCTTAAAACTCAGGACATTCTATGATTCTAAGAAAACATTTCTAACTCTCTCTTCAATACCTGTACTCTGTGAGACCACGAACAGTAAACACCATGCTAATGTTTCAGCTGGGGGTTGACATTTTCATTGGGTTTGGACCCTGAAACTCTGTGGCAGTGACAGCATTTGCTAAACCAGTTTGACCCAGTGAATAAATATTCTTTCCAGTTAGATTTGGATAGATTTGGAAACCTTGCACTGGGGCTTATTTATTTATTTGGGATGGGGGTTTTATGTGTTTTTTAAACAGCACATGGTCTTATAGCCTTGCTTATATTATCAGAATAACTATTTGTGAATTTGCTACATCTGAAACAACGGAAAGCAGTTTTGTGGCATTAGAACCTACTAATTCACCTTTGAATATTTTCAGCATTTATTTGCAACAATTTTATAGTGAATGTTTCCACTGAATAAATTATATCTCTATTTTCCAGTAAGTTCTAGACACTTGGTAGTGATCAGCATTTTCAAGCTGTGACTATGATGGTCTTAGCTGAACAAGCTTGCTTTGGGAGTAACCTTTTTCTTAATTAATGGAGTAGAATTGGCAGATTCTGTGTCTAGTCAGAGCATAGTATTATTAAATAAAAGTGCTGGTGGAACTGCATAGCTAATTCAGAACTTGAGGGAATTAAGAGCACTTGTCAGTTATTTCTGAGGTGAAACTTGTCTGAAGTAAGTTTACTGGATACTGTTCTTAAAAAGTTCAGTTCTTTCCTTCTTTGACTAAAGAAAACTAAGGTGGGTGGATGTGTTGAACTCAGGTTGGTTTTTAGTTACAAAAGACTTTCAGGGAGCAGAGTCAATGTGACAGAAACATAGGAATGAGGGGATTTTCTTCACAGTTAAGTCTGTAGAAGCTAGAATCTGTTCTTTACTGTTCATAGAAAAAAACCCCAACAAATTACATGTGAAAGAACAGAAATAAGCATACTTTAAAATTCTAGGTAAGCACACACACTCTATGTTTACATCAGCATTTGTGAGAGCAAAAATAATCCCATGAGAACGATTGGTGACTATTTAGTGAACATTTAAATAATAAAAGTATAAAACCTGCTACAAAGATTTGTAGAATTATCGAATCTGTAGAAATGGAATCTCTTTCTAAGTATAAAAAACATGTATTGGCAACTACACATATATCCTTTTAAAAGCAACTTTAAAAATTAAGGATGTTCCTTAAAGTAGACACTTTTTCTTAAAGCAGACCTTTTCTTAAAGTAGGTATCTTCAGTAATATTGCCTTAGTTACAAACAGGAAAAAAATCTGAGTGTATGGAATTGGTGAAAGAACATGAATATACGTTTACTACTTTCTGGAAAAGGAATGGAAAATGGAAAAGAAAGCATTGTTTAAGCACAAGATTTCTAAAGTGTCTTGTAAAATGTAATTAAATAAGATGCTTTTATCACCTTACACAATAAATTTAACTGCTGTCTCAGTGATCTTTAGAACCTTAAATCCAAATCTTAAAGGAGATTCTGTGGCAATCACAAGAACAGCAACATCAGAAAGAGATTTGCCCTTTTTCCCACTTTGAATCAGAGCTACTGGTGTGTTCTTGCAACTATGTACTGTGACTTGCCCATTGCATTCTGTCTCAAATGGAGTTGAAAAAATCCTAGTAACCATCATGTTCCTTTAGTCAAGTAGCAACAATGGTGACCACTCTGAGGAAAAAGTCCACTTTCCATCTATTTATCCTGCAGCTTTCAACATTCTTCCAGCGCAAATGTCAGCTTTTATTTTAGAGTAAACTGTATTGCTGTCCTATGTAGACTGGACTTTTCCTGTTGCCTGTTACAGCTGTAAAATTGGAGGTTATCTACTGCATTATTGATGTGAAAATAGTGATATGTAGGAGGAAGTACCTTGATTAAGAATTCCAACATCCAACTGAGGCGAAAGGTCGTGGTGTTTTCTTGCTTCTGAGGAGTTCACTTCAACTCTCTTTGCTATTTATTCAGTCATATCTGGAGTTATTCCTGGATCTCAGGAAAACATTTCTGAAGAAAAGTATTGCTGGAACTGGAAAAATTCCAGAGAATATTAGGGCTTCCATTCATTCTTATCTCCCAATTTTCTTAAGCTATTGATCCTTTCCATTAACCCATTTTTGTTTACATTTTCTTGAAAATTTTCTTTTCCCTTGGCTGGGATTCTACCTTGTGTCTGTTACACCAACATATGAGGTGTTTATCTGTGATATTAAACAATTCTTGTTGATTGTGCTAAGAAACAGCTCATATTGGGGCCTTTGTTTTTGTAAAGTGTAACACCTTTTTATTAGGCACCTGATTATCATAAAATACATATCCATATCAGCTTTTCTGAAATCTGATGAATGCATGTTTGTTCCATTTGAACTTTGAAATCCAGGCTGTGCCCCAGATCCAATCACCTGAAGTTGTGCAAAACTAGAGATGAAGGATGTAACGTGGAGATACACCGACAAAATAACAGTATCCTGACAGTCATTGCATCTGGAAGGCTTAATTTTCAAGATGTTTTTATCCAGTTATTTTTTCCAAATTGTATTTGCAGATACCCAAGAATATTGTAAGATGACAGTGAACTTTAATAAGAGAATTAGTACACATACTTTGCTGTTGGAAAGAGAGGATGTTAACAGCATTGCTTTGCTGCTTGGTTTGGTCTGCAGATTTCTCTTTTCCCAGGACTTAATTTCATGATTTCTTTATTTTAAATGGATCTAAATGCCACATAAACATCTGTGAGTATAAAAGCCAGGTACAGTTCTTGATAGGTGTGGAGGCCTTAACCAGTTGCATTACATCAACTGGAGAAAAGGTTAATAATTTGAATGTATTACTTTTTCTCAGTCCAGTGTAGCTTTTTCTTCACATGTTTCTGGAAGTTCTTCCCTAGGACTGTGCCAGCCTTTTCTACATTCAGGAGCAGCCAGTGCTTTAGTAATTTCTTCCTAACCATCAGTTCTAGCATACTGCTGGTAACAACCAGAAATTTAGATAAGATAATGGGTTACAAAATAAGCTGGTTTTTTTTTTTTTTTTAACTTGATATGAAAGTACCTGTACATCTTTTGAAAAGCAAATAGTCCTTATGTGTGTATGGTAACCAGTGCAGCATGAGGCAGAGGGATAACTTGCTCAGGGAGAAGGAACTGAATGAGGAATGAAAAAGTAGTAATTCTTATTTTAATGAGAAAAAATACATTTTTAAATGTAAGCTTTAGAGGACAAAAAACCCCTGGTGGTAGTCATGAAGTTTGTAGGCAAGTTGTACTCTTTGTTATCTAATCATTAAGTGGGATCAAACTTTTTCAGAAATATATATATTAATCACGTCAGCCTTGACCCTACCCAGTGCTGAACCATGATTCGTTTATTTTTTTCAACTACCGTTTCAGAACCTTGGGTGGCAGAAATAATTGAACTTCTGTACATTTGTTCCATTTACTGCAAGTCATCCTTGGTCAGATCTGTGCCTCAGACATTCCCCCTAATTCAGATACATGTAATGTCACTTTACTGGACAGAGCTGAAGCTCCTGGTCTTCACAATCTCGCTGTGACAAGATCAGACTAAGTTGATTTTACTGTGCAGCTGCAGCTTCAAGGCTTGTGACCTGCTACAGTGCTTGTAGTAACTTTGCTCTTACAGTAAGTAAAAAAAAATGTGTGAAATGGGCAGGAATTAGCTGTATTTTTGGAAGACTTTATTTTTAAAGGAAAAATCAAGTTAGTGTTCATTACCTCACTACCAGAGAATTGATTTGGATTTCTGTGAAACTGAGCCATATTGGCTGCAAACAGGAATTTGCTCTTGGAAGGATAACAACAGCCAGCCTGTTGCCCTTGTTTACACTGTAAAAGGTACATAGGAAAAGAGGGAATTGCATCCAGCATGTGCTCTGTGTAATTAAAACATGAAAAGTACTGCTGGTTTGGCCTTCCTTCTAAACAAACGTCAGGGCAAATATTCAAAACTAAAGAGAGCCAAACCGAGGTTGCAAAAAACCTTGCTGTCAAAAAATCTCTGTGTGAATTAAGATGACAGTTTTGGCAATTTCACTGCGCCCTTTCTGACCAAAAGAGTTCAGACATTTGTGCTTTTATCTATGCCTGTATTCAGGCCCCCTCACTGACTTAGGTGACGCATATTTCAGAGGTGCTTAAAATCCATGTGAATTGCAGCCTAGTTCTCCAGGCTGTTAGTTTCTCTGCACATTTGTGGTGGTGGTTGTGTGCTTCAGACTAATGCTGCCAACATCCTGAAACATGCCTTCCCTAGCTGTCTCCTGCTAGCTTAATACTCACAATATATCTGAAAATTGCATCGGGCGAAGAATGAACATACAGATAACATAAATCAGTTGGCAGATTTTCTTGTTTGATGTTATCCCTGAGAGAAGACAGAAAGAAAACTCATGCATCACTAAGGACACAAATCTTTAGAGCTAAATGCATCCAGATAAGGGCATGTAAGGATGGCGAAAAATATTTGCAAAAGCAGCTGAAGAAAGTCTGCTGCCAGGCTGTCTTGACATACAAACCCTCTCTCAGGCTAAAAGGATCTGTGCTTTGGAGGACAGACTTACTAAAGTCGTTCTCTTCGTTGCTATTGCCTTCTATTAATTTTGGAATTCATCCCAAGAACATGTCTTAAGAGCTAACTTGCTGTGGAGGTATGTATATATGTATATATTCATGTACAGTTTTTGAATTGTCTATATTTAGAGAAAGAGATTCTGAAAAGGGGGTTGAAATAGAGGGTCTGCAGGAAGATCCACATTTCCTTATGCACCTCTTGGGGGTTTTTTGTTCCAATTTAAAATAGTCCCGAGGGGGAGAGAAGGCATTTGAAGAAATTTTAACTGGTGCTCATTTTTGTAGTTAGATTTTTAAAGCAGCTGCTTCTTTGTTAAAATACTTACTTGTAAATGTAAATAAAGAGGAGATAATGCATTTTTCAGGCAAGTTGCCTTGACCAGGTTTTGGATGACCCTTCCATGCTGACTGTGCAAAGCTCAGGATGTTCTGACACCTAACCAAAGAACTGGAAAGTTGTTAGGGAGTCTGCCTCTCCTATTCAAAGTTACCAGGGATCCACAAGCCATTGCTGGCATATTTGCATACCTTGTTCTTAAACAAAATTCCTTAGCTTCCCTACATGACTTGTTTCAGGGTTTAACTGTCACTGTTGCAGGTTAGAGAAAGGAGAGTTCTACATCAGTTGTGTCTAAGCTTGTTCTTCAAGTTATTGTCAATTAACATCTTGGAGATGGAGAATCATTAAATACCAGCCAATTTCTGATGTCAGCTATTGTCCATTTCTGATGTTTTATGTTGGATTTGCCTATCTTCATTCTCCTAATTTCCCAGCTAAACAAGCAAGAATGTTTGTGTGTGAGTGTATGAGATAGCCTGTCACAAAAGCTATGCTTTTAAAGTCATGGACAGGTTTTTTTGTTCTAAAGTTTTACAGTTTACTGTGTTTTTTCTTGAAGTGCAGTGGTAAAACTGGATTCAGTGTCTAACAGCAGGGAATAAAGGAAAAGAGATAAATTTCATGTCTTATGCTGTCGTGTCCTGGAATTATATTTCTTTCCCTTTTGAAATAATTTTCCAAGTTTTAATCTTATAGATTCTCAAGAGATGCTTAGTATATTAGGACTAATTTTCCATTTACATTGCTATCATGCTTTGAGCATTTTCCTGAATTTCATCAGTAAACCACCTTTAGACAAATTATAAAGATTATTGTAAATCACAGTTGTTACCTACAAATGAATTGCAACCTCTGCAAGTTCAGTGTCATCAGCCAATTTAAGAAACATGTTTTTCTATTTCACTTTTACAGTGTTAAGGTTGAAATCCTAAGCAATGAACTTAGTATACAGAGACCTTTGAAAGACCTCATTGGACTATATTCTTCCAGTTTGATAGAAAAATAAATCTTTGTTCTCTCAGAATTGCTTTTTTTAGACTGTTATGCAGCCATATAATAGAAACTTCAGCTTGGACTCTGTCCTTGATTCATTAGGGAACTTACTGCAGCTCTTGAAGGCTAACTCAGAAGCCATAAACTGTAGTGTATCAAAACTACTTCTTGTTGCTTATCTGCATGCCCTTCAGCCTGACAGAGAGATAAACATGAGATTTGATATTATTAAATTTTCATTTCCTTATTATCCTACATTGTTTTTGAATGAACTGTAATACAGTTTTCTTGCATTTAGTACGGCTGCTGAACTTACTAACTCGCAGTTCTCTTGGTGCTCCTTCCCTTTAAAAAACGTGTGTATTTGCTTAGGGCTTTTTGTTTTCAGAGATAAACAATAATGCTTCAGAAAATGCTTTCACTTGTTACTTAAATACTTTTATACACTGTTGTGACTTGGGTAAACTCTACGTTTCACCTTTGTACCGTATTGAGTCCCAAGCATAAGCAGACCCTTTTCTGCTAAAACTCTTTATCATTCAAGTATGAAATTTTTGAGAGTGTGAAATGAAAGCTATTTCTTAATATATCACTTGGAATTTTCAAGGAAGGATGCATGTCTCCATTAAAAGCTGGCATAGGCTAAAGCCAAAGGTGAAGGCAAATTTGAAATTTGTTGCTTTGCAGTTGGCTGAACTTTTTTTGTTTGGTTTGGTTGGTTGGTTTTGGTTTTGGTGGCAGTTGTTGTTTGTTTTTTGGTGTGTGCCTTTTCTGAAAAGTGATGGAATTTGGTTCCCTGGCAGTGCTGGCTAGGTGGATTAAGGGTTGAAATGTGAAGGGAAAGACTGCAAGGAGAGAAACAGATGCCACCTTTCCACTAGCCTACTAGCCTTGTAGCAGATTGTCCAACCTTCCTGAGGGATGTTAGCTTCTGATCCCTTCTTCCCACCTTCTCCTGTCCATTTTCCTTTCTTATCTTCTTTTACATTTACTGTCCCAAATTTCTTGAGTTACTGAAGAATCTCTTTCTTGAAGAGATTTTATCCCTTCATCTTAGCACTCTCTTGTCTCCCTGTAGATGGGATAGTTTTCCTGATCTCTTCCCCAAAACAGAGTGGAGGAGACTTTTATTTGTGACTGAGAAGATCCCCAGCCAAAAACTGAGCAAATTATGCTACTTTGTGATCTCCAGCTGGCAGATCAGGATTTCTAGGGTGAGGGATGTTGCTCTCTGTCTCTTTGTGACATTAGGCAAATGTCTGGTCTTCTGCTGTCATTTTATGTGAAAATGCAGTTCTTTTTACAGAACTTCACCATTTTCACATTTTAATTACAGTAACAGAATATGAAATGTTTTAGTAACAGAATATGAAATGTTTTAGGAATTTAGACATAAATGTTTCCAATTATTGTCTTCTGCATGTATTCACTTAATTCCTTTTTGGAGTTTGACAGCATATGTGTATTGTTTCATTTTTGCTAATGATAAAAATTAACATTGAAAACATTTGCTGAAGAATGAAGTTTCTGTAACTGAGTTATAGAAACATAGTCCTGAACAATACCCCCAAAAAATTGTTATCTCTATATGATTCTTGTGTAACATTTTGGTACCAGTAATTAAATTATTAAGTTGTGTACTGGAAATAAATTTACCCATTACATGCTAGTCTGATTTTTGACATCTCTGTCCTTTGTGAGTTTGTCAATTTATTTGACACCATTCTGTATTTTAAGTAAGTCATTCCCATGTAATGGGCTGAATCCTATTTACTCGAAAAAGGTAACACCCCTCCCCACTAATACTGAAATGGTGTCACTGTATTAAACAATAATGTGTGACTTCATTGGAGAAATGGGGTGTGCTACAAGTTTCAAATACAATAGCAATGTTGATTTCTTCACAATTGTGTCAAAAACTGATCTCCAGTAGAAACCACCCTTGTTGGGCACTTCCAGCAATAAAGCCGTCATGACATTCCTGAGAAGTGTTAAATATTAGTGCAGTCTGGAAAAATAAAATTTCCTGTACCATTCCAGAAAATGGGAGTGACAGTTCCTGAAAGTGCAATCATAACTTGTAGGCTGGTAAGGGGAGTGCTTAGCCCTGTGAATGCAAACTGCTAAATGGTAGCTATTCTGCTGGGAAACCTTGCTGCTGCAAACTGCTTTACAGGGATGATTTTATTTTTGCCAATATAACCTACGCTCTGTGAACGACTCTTCTTTCAAAAACAACATTTACATGCTGCCTTACGGGTATTTGTTCACAGAGATTTGAAGAATAAACATGAAGTTACGCATGGTGTGTTGCAAAGTTGTAATAAAGAATTAGTAAATAACATAAGAAATTAATAATTAAATGCCTTGTCTAATGTCTTTCTGATCTTCAGTCATCTGGTACCTCATAGGGACCTAGTTTATCTTCCAGCCCCACTTACCTAATCATACTTTCTCTTTCATGTATCCTCTCACTTTGCTTTATCGCCATTGCTCAACAGTTTCATCTGTGGGTATGGTGTTTACAGCCACAGCCAAGCAATCCCCGTTAAAATATCCAAGGCACAAATAAAGCATAGTTTTTACTTTGTCCTTAAACTAACCATTTAATCAGGGATGTGATTCAGCAGGGACAGCATAGTAAGAAAGATGTCAGAGCTCTAATTTCAAAGACATAATGTTATTTCTTCACACTAGGAGTGATTCCAGATAAAATATGAAATACTAATGATTTCAGGAAAACTCATGAACTTTTTTGTACTGTTTTGCAGGGGATTTCCCAAGAAAGCAGGAAGAACTGCTAGGATAGCATCAGATGAAGAGATTCAAGGTTCAAAAGATGCTGTAATTCAGGATCTGGAGAGAAAACTTCGATTCAAAGAAGACCTTTTGAACAATGGGCAACCGGTAAAAAAAAATAAAACAAAAAATACCCTGGGGAATGGGAGTGGGCATCATGAGTAGTTTCTCAGATATGCTGCATATAAAATAGTAGTTGTAGATTTCTTTTCATGTATTTATTATTTTTAATTGAATTTCCAAAACTGCATTTCTGCATAAGGAATGATAGTGTACATTTTGGTATATCATTCCTTCTCCTGTTTGACAACTGTACTTAGACTTAACAAAGCAGTGGAGGTTTCAAAAACAGTGAATTTGCATATGAAGCCTGCAAAGTCTGTACCTGAAGGACTTTTTCAGCCTCAAAGGCCATTTGCTTTTGACTGTTCATCACTGAGTGGATGATCATGAAGAGATCTTGTTCAGTCCAGGCTCATTATACCTTGTGCACAGCCATTAGACAATGAGTGGAAGGAAGAGGCAGTAACTGGACATCAGAGGAGAACAAGGCAGTTCATCATGAAAAACAACCCAGTAGGAATCAAGCATCATTAGATTCTGCAGTTGCAGGGCTTCTTTTGACCAATAGAATAAGAAACAACCTACAGTACTAACTTACAGACTTTATCAGAGTTAATGACCTGCTTGAGGAGTCAAGAAATGAGGTAAAATGAGCATATCAAACAACGGAAATGCACAGACACAGAGATCTCTGTTCATTTTTGTGCACTTTAAGATACGTTTAAAAGATAAAATACCAAATTCTTTCTGCTCAGAGATGATGAGAAGCAACTTTCCGAAGAATTTTTTACAGCTATTAAGACACTGTCTTCGAAGCAGGAATTCATTTTAAGAGGAAAGTAATATTAAAAATGTAGTCTGTCACCCCTCTTTTATAAATGAAATGTTTTCAAAAGCATCTGAATGCCTTGGAATGCCTTTGTGCCACTGAAAGGAAGTGTGCTTTAAGTTTCTCAGGACCAGCACAATAGTTTGCTAAGTTTGCTTCTGGCTCTGAGATGGGAACTATGGGGTTCAAGACAGCCTATCTAGTCAGACTATCTAGTCAACAATTGCTGGATTATAGTTCTTAATAAGGTCAACAGAGTGAAGTAGGGGGAATGTTCAGAGTTGACTTGTGCTTCTATACTTACATTTCTTCATTGACTGCATGGGGTTTGGCAGTTTTCTGTAGCAGTTAAGCAGAATCACTGTCACAGTGTGTTAGTTCCTGTTTTTTCAAAGGAGGTGGGCCGAGAATGACTGTCAAATGCCTATTTTGGAAAGTCAGAGAGATGTTTGGCCTGGGTAAATGAATGGAATGTCCTGAGAATGCCCACATGGCCCAAGGTAAAAAAAATAGACCAACTGTGATCAGATGATGTGGGATCTTGAACTAAGTAAACTCTGGTTTTGTGCTGGCTTTGAGGCTTTTGCCTTGCAGATTCCTGTCTTGGGTGAATTCTGTAGGTGTAATCATGGCTGTGGGCACTTGGAGTGATTGCAGAAGAAATTTAAGTAAAGAAAAGTTCATGACTTTCTTAGACACTTGTAACCAAGCCAACATTGCTACCTAGTTTCCATGAGTTTCAGCCTGCTGGTTTCGCTACAATATGACATATTTAAAAAAATATTTAATTAAATGAGCTTTTTTTAAAATGCAAGCATTAAGTATATGTAATGTTTTACAATTTCCATTCTTCATTCATTTTTCTCTTTAAATGAGGTGTTTCACCATGAAATGAGTTTGTCTTTCATAAACTGGCATTTTTTGCAATGTTGATTTGTAAGAAAGTGTCTAAGTGTCTGAAATGTGGTATTGAATGTAGAAAGAAAGCTAATAATGAAATATTTGAATTATACATTAAGGTTTTCTTTTAACTCACTTTACCTTCTGAGTGTAAATTGTCTTATATAAGCTTTTATAAGAATAAGAAGAAGTAAAAATTCCAAAAACCTTACAGAATACATTTTCCTGTAAAGCTGCTATATATTTGACAAAATATTTGAGTAGAATCTCCTTATCATTTTTGGCAGAGTTTTCTGCCTTGTGGTTCTAATGTAAAAACCAAGCAGAACGACTAGGAGTAAGATTCAGGAGGATTTGACATCCACTCTTTTGATAGCCATGATGATTAAAGCAGTTTCTATTGCTCATTCCTGCCCAAGTTTCTGGCACAAGGATAGAAACAAATGGCAGAGTTGGGGCAAGAGTTATTTAAGCCAAAAGAGCCACTTGTAACGCAAAAAAATTGCATTGCAAACTGTGGTAGAAAATTTCTGTTAGAAACATTGCTGCTCTCTTTCATTAACATTTAAGTAACATTACTGTGTACTGCTTTGTAGTTCTTAACTTTTCTTTATTCTTTTCCCTCCCCCTCATCCCCTTTTTATTTTTTGTTCAGAGATTAACATATGAGGAAAAAATGGCTCGTCGATTGCTGGGAGCAGACAGTGCTGCAACTGTCTTCAATATACAGGAACCAGAAGAAGATCCTGCTATACAGGTGCCACATAACTCCACAATTTCATAGGAAGAAATTCCTTCCAATGTTTCTTTTTTTACAGGCTATAATTGTCACTAAAATAAAGTCCAACTTTAATAAGACAGTAAATATACACAAGATAGAATGCTTATTGATTAGAACAGTCATATGTTGTATATTAGGGAAGTAAACTGGAGGATCACATGCCTATTGCTCAGTTTTTCCATAAGGTTGAGACTTCTCAAATGTCTGCTCTCTGCTTTAAACTCTTCCGTTTATCTTATTCTGTCCTGACCTTTAAATCTCTCAAGGCAAAAATACATCTACTATCTTGAAACCATCTTCTCTTTATTTGTGTAATATGCACTTTTTGGATGCAGACCAAAACCATAACAGAAAGTCTGCTTGAAAGGCCAGGTATATGTTCTCCAGTGTTCAGATGCCAGAGTTGCTGTTCAGAAACGTGTAACATTCATTTGCTTACAGTGCCACATAAAGTACGTTCTCCTGATAAAAACTCTGAGAAGCTGCCGTGGATATCTCTTGGTCTTCTTTCTGTCTCTTGATCTTTTTTTCTACCCTTTCAGGAAGCTCGTTCTGTTGGTGCTTCTGTAGTGAGTCCTGTGGATATTCAAAAGGTTAACATTTTCACCTTTTTCTGTCTTTTTGTCTATTGATTTTATTTCTTTCTGTCGCCTTTGCCCTTTCACTTCTAATGTCCTTGGTTAATAACAAGAGGTCACTCAGCATTAATAACTGTGGCGATTTGGGCTGCACTCCCTTCGGGATGTTCAAGTTGTTCTAGAAGCCTAACTGTGTGAGTGCAGGCAGTTTAACATCAGTCATCATGTGCTCTGGTATCTTTCTGCTGTAACATTAACATATGCTAACTATGCTATCTGCTTCATGGTTTACTTTCATGGTACACTTTCAGGGAACAAAGAAATTTTTAAAATACCTGTGGTTTACAAAGGTATTTCTCTGTTCTTCCATTTTTTACCATTATTGAGGGTTATGATTAGTTTTGGAACTGATCAGTAGAAATACTACATTCATTCTCAGACCAGAGGCAGCAACAGAGGATGGGTATGTGAAAGGAGACTGCATGAGATGTGTATTCTGTCTTAAATACAATAAGGCCAAAGGTGATTTGAATTTCTGCTGACTGAGAAGAGCATTGACTAGTAATTTGGGTTTTTTTCCTGCTTCTGAACTTTTTTACATCCTGGCATTATCATTGTTATCACTAAGATTCCAAGCAGAACTTCTGTATTGCAAAGTAGACAGTTCAAGAAAGTAAAACAAGGGTGTACATCACAGTAACTTTCCGCAATATCTGAATAGCAAATTCAAACCAGTGGTAGTGTTTTACTCTGGATGAAACTTTCTGCTCTTCCTTCTGTATCTTCAATGGTAGATTTTGGTTTTAAGGAAGAATATTTTTGGCCAATGGGACCATGGCAGCAGGAGTAAAGGGAGGCAACTGTCATGGACTGCCAGTGTTGCCATTTTCTCTTATTTTTTTCCTCATTTTTACAGGCAATTGTAAACAATATAATTTTAGCCTTCTGGTTCAGACTCTGGTACAGTTCTATGCAAATAGCAGATGTGAACCATATGGTCTTCTGACCATCTGGAAACAAAACCCACCCTAAATCTGTCTGTACCCTCAAGGAAATATTAGTGTGTTTCTTTTGTCTTTATGAACTGCTTCAGAATACTTTTATTCTTATAGGATTTTTCTTAAAAATGGAAAAAAAGCAACCAATGACTTTTCTTCCCCTTATAAATTAGACCTTAAGACAACATGAAATACAGTTTTTGCCTCATACCAGATGTCTTGATTGTTTCACAGGGAAGTTATTGGAGGCATGGATTATAGTGTTTTTCTTCAACAAGTTACAGTTTCCTTTTATATGTTAAAACTTAATGGATTGTTAAAGATCAGTAAAATAAAACCCCCAAACATTAGGAACACATCTTGCTGAGCAATGTGTTGAAGCTGGGCACTAATATCTACCTTTCTTATTTGACAGGAATATAAAGTCTCCAGTTTTGAGCAAAGATTGATCAGTGAAATCGAATATAGGCTGGAGAGATCTCCTGTGGAAGAATCAGATGATGAAGTGCAACATGGAGATGAACCTATTGATAACAGTATGTCACCATATTTTGAGATAAAACTGAAGCACTACAAAATCTTTGAGGGAATGCCAGTAACATTTACATGCAAAGTGGCAGGAAATCCAAAGCCAAAGGTAAGAAAAGAGAAATGCTCTGAAGAGTTCTGTGTTGGTACTTTACCATCAGGCTCTGGACCTTATGATCTGTATCTTACAGGAACAGGAGACATTCACACTTATCTGGCATAAAGTGGCATATCTCTTTTGGCATCTCTGGAGTTATTTAGATTTATACTAGCCAAAAATCCTACAATGAGGCTTCTGCTCTCAGTTACTCCCTCCTGAGACTTCCTCTCAGTTATTTTACCTGGAAGCAATTCTCCTGTCATTTTCAGAGTTACCTCCAGGATACATCTGTATCACTGAATTCAGTGCAATGCTAGAAAATCCCATGTGAGCTGGCACAGTAGTCCCAAAAGCAACCTCATCTCTCTCACATGGGTAATTAGCTCAGGCATGGCAACATGTTAATGCAAAAATATGTTGGTTCTGGTTAGGAGCCAGTGTGGTATCTCTGCATTCTTCAGCATCCACACACGCTAACAGGACTAAATTTTATTGGAATTTAGAGGAAGGAGTAATAAAATACCACAAGTTCTCATATATCCCAACAGCAAGATGAGACACGATGGTAAGGTTTTAATGATGAGCTTCTGAGGGAGGGTTGGGCTTGGGAAGCAGTTCCTTGTAGCGAATGTAAAAGTACCATGATGTCAGTAGTCTGGAAGAATGCCTTTCTTGTGTAGGTTGCATATAACCATTTTAACAATTGCTTGGCAATCAACTCATGCAACAGGCAAACAACAGCAGCTTCTTCAACTTCCTTGCCAGAGACAATGCCTTCCCTGTGAGGTCCTTGCAGCTCTTACAGTGACCTCTTGTGGATAGGAACTCTTGTCTTTCTTAGACAAGATCAAAGATGCCTTATCTCTTACACAAGATCTTCACAGCAGAAGCCACATCTAAATCTCTCATCTAGTGTAAGTTTTACAGGTATTTAGGATTTTGAACAGAAATAAATGCAAATGACTTAACATGCTCAATGATATACATGTGTGATACTGTACAAAGTGTTAAAAAAAAAAAAAAAAAAAAGGATTTTATCAGGTAGCAGTGAAAGAACAACAGAGAACTAGGGCTACATCTACATTAACAAGTACTGCAGACCAGAAGAAGCAAATCTGTAGAATGATATATCCATCCTCGAACACATATCAGGAGGTTTTACTTCAGGCTCTAATCTCATCCCACAGACTGAAGCAGATGCAGCACATTAGATGTGTTCTTGGAGTGCATTTTCTGGCTCAGTGTCATCTGAAAGGAATCCAGTTCTGTGCTCCAAGACCACAACATGATGTGAACCACTGCAAAGTAAGTGGGGTTGATCACTATACTTATATCAAAAAAGCACTCCTGCTTCAAACTGAAGACACACGCTGAGAAGATTAGCCCAGTCTGACTGAAACCAAACCCTCTATGTCCAGCATTACTTCTGAGCTGACCACAGCTGAGAATCTGTTGTGCTGAACAAGGGTGGAAGACAAATGGGTCTGCTGATAATAGAGGTGCAGTGTGTGCAGAGGTACTCCTTTTGCCTGAGGCTTATGGCTAAGTTGCTAGATGACCTATTATGAGTCAGCCTTAGTCAACCTTGCCATTCCCTAATTTTCACAGTTTCCAATTAAGGTGTAGTTTCTCTGTGTGATTTAAGACAGATGAAAGAGGATGTCTCCTTTCCCTCACTCGGGCAATAGGGATTGCACAGCCAAGAAACCGCATTCTTAGTACTTCCTCTGAAGCACGGCACTATAGAGGAGCATCTGATGGGAATGCACCGTGATTCAGATAGGACGTTCTGTTTTCTTGCAGTGTCAAAGCGTGCACATTAAGAAGTGATTTGCTCTTGCACCTGGAAATATGGCCCTTTATTCCAGTCACTTGCAGATGCTTTGTGCAATTTGTTAAGTTGCTTGGGATGGAACCAAATTCAGTCCCGTTGTAATGGCTACTTGTTAGCTGGGCTTTGCAAATGTCAAAGTTGTATCTTCCTCTCATCTGCCAGAGTATGCCAAGGCAGCAATTTTGAAATGCTGGATGGCTGAGGGCTGCCCTTCTGCTGCCATTTGTTGAAGCTGGAAATGTTGCCCCTGAATAAATTCTTTACTTTGGCAAATGAAAAGCTGGAAATAATTTACTAACTTGAAGCTCCTCCCTTCTAAGTATTCTGTCAGGTCTGCCAAGGAATGGCTTTGGGAAGAACTGTAGAGTTTCTAAAATCTGGCATTCATTACAAGGGATTTTTCTAAGCAGGGTTATTGGCTTGATTATTTTTTCCTCTGAACATGCCATGCAAATTGAACACTGATGTGCAAATTCTGTCTTCATAAATATGACTTTTTAAATCTGAGTCTACTTTTGGTTATAGCCTTTGGTGCAATGTAAAACTATTTTTTCATTAAAATGAGAAACCTGTGGTGCTACAAGAGGGACTGTGGAATACTTCTTTTTAAGGAATATTTCTATTCAGAATTAGGACAATGCCATACAAGAGGTTATCACAGAATGTGTTGTATCACTGAATATTCTGTGGAGTTGGAAGGGACCCACAAGGATCACTGAGTCCAGCTCTGAAGTGAATGGCCCATATGGGGATCAAACCCACAACTTTGGCATTATTTGCACCATGCTCTGACCAATTGAGCTAATCTGTTACATAAATCTCATACTGCTCGCTCTTCACATGGCTGAATATAATTCTTGGTGATTAAAAATGTCTGTGCTGCCTAGGATCAAAACCCTTTTTGTGCTGTGTATTCCATTGTATTTCTAGTCATTACACATTGGTTTCTGAAAATCTAGTGTGAATAAAAGCAATCCAGATGCAGTGTTCAGTGCTTAAATACTTTAGTGGTACATTTATGAAAAGCTATCCTAGAAATAAAATACTTCACCGCAAGAACCATTGTCTCCTGCAGTGGTAGAGTTTTACTTATTAACTCCATGTCAGATAAAGGTAATATTAAGAATTTACTGCTCATAAGGAATGCCAATGCTTTAAAACTTAGTTGAAATAAGTATTGGACAACATATACATGTTGGATGTTTGGATAACTGGTTCAGTTAATATTTGCATGTATTTCCATGTAATAATTTCTGGCATGTCTCCTCATATTTCTGCTAAATGCATTGTTATTAAATAATTACTGCTTAATGCAGTACATTTCCAAGCAACATTATGACACACATAAAGCATGCAAGTTAAAACTCATTTTTTGCAGCTATGTTGCTTTAGCACCCATTAGCTTGTGTATATTAGTGATCAAATATCTTTTGCATCTCCAGTAAGTGCTCTGTCAGCAGACGAGAAGACATGACTAAACCTTTTGTTAGGACCACAGAGTCTCTGCAAGGCTGCTGACAGACAAAATGGGAAACAAGTATAACCAGCTACTGAGGAAATGAAATCATTTTGAGTTACACATAATTCTTGTTAATATAAAAATCATACACGGTAATAAATTTTTAAGGGAAACTTCAACTTATTCCCTTCAAAAAATCCTTCATTGTCTCTTTGAGAAATTTAAAAGTATACCCTTAACTTTTCCCCCAGGTGAGTGAACTTCAAGCTTTGAAATGTTGGCACATATATATAAAAAAAGAACTCAGCATATTAAACTCTATCAGGAATGGAATTGTGCTTTGCTTTGTCACTTTTTTTTTGCTAGAAAGCCAGCACCCTTTCTTCACTCTTAAGACTTAAATTCCCACTTCAAGAATGAGACTGAGGAAAACGTGTGTGTTTTCCTCCTGCTAAATAGACCCAGCAGTCACAGGACCAGGACAAATACAGTGGTTGTGCTTTATACAAGCTGACCTTGTAAAAATGGTGCAGGTATCTGCACAAGTGTCCAAAATGCTGAACACCAACTGATGTTATGGCATAGTACTCATTTCAGAAAAGACAAGTGAATAATGTTCTACTTAAATATGTGTTTGGGCAGCTGACTACAGCCTTCCTAGTAGAAGATTTTACAGATATTCCTCTGGGTGTGTTCATGCATAGACAACATTTTAATTTTGATTCCAGCATATTTCAGTTTGGGATTTTGCATTATTTTTACAATACAAAAAGAAAAGTAGAAGAAAAATCCTGAAAGCTAGGTCAAAATGTTTTATTTTTTGCTTCAAGTTTGAGGCATTAAAACACATATTTTTTTGTGTAATTCATGGATTACTGTATTATTCTGCATACATCATTTTTCTTGGCTCACTGAAAGTAGATCTTGGGTCAGCCAGAGAATAAAATTATGTATCAAAAGTAATGGAAAATACCTCTGTTTGATAGATAACGTAACTGTTCTGTACAGCTTGGAACTATGCTGGTGTTGGCGTACAGTGATTAAAGGCTATTTATGTGCTGACTTTTATGTGCTTTGAAGTATTTCCTATTACTTTGCAAAGCTGTCCACCTCTGTAGATGCCTGTCACATCGGGGTGACACTATTTCAATCATGTCATTATACTGAGCTGGCCCATTCCCACACTGAGCTGTTCACTGCCGGCGCAAGCGGCTGAATCCTCTCTGGCATTTGGGTCCAGTCCAGTCAGCGTAACGGGTATGAGACAAAAGGGGTGCTTCAACAGTGAGATCATCGCTTCTATTTTATTTGCCATTGAATTAATTAAGCCCATAATTACCTTGGTCTATGTTTTTATTTTCTGAAAAGGGAGAAATAGCATTCTTAAGTTCTTTCTGCAACTGCTTCAGATTTAAGTGAAATAAGTTTTAAAGGACCAATCTTCTCTGAAATAGAACTTTTCTTTGTAATGGCATTTATTTTCAGTTCTTGAAGTACTCAGCTGCTGTTCTGCCCTTGGGATGGGTATACCCCTTATGCACCCATAAATTTCATCAGTAAATGTTCAGGCTGCCTTCCTTCTCTTTGAACAATTGCTAATCTGTAACTGCTAGTGAAAGTGGCTCATGGAATGTGGCTCTGCACTTCTACTAGTTGGTCAAAACGGTATTCTTTTAATACCTACCAGAGAGTTTTTCAGCAGTTAAGATTTATTAGTGCTATTAATTGAGAAATGATGACAATGAGCACCCACCACTTACCAGCTGAGCCTTGTTTTTTCCTGCAGATTTATTGGTTTAAAGATGGGAAGCAAATTTCTAAACGAAGTGATCACTACCGAATTCAAAGAGAACCTGATGGAACTTGCTCACTGCATACTGCAGCCTCCACCCTAGATGATGATGGGAATTACACTATTATGGCTGCTAACCCACAGGTAAATGAAGGTTTGGCTCCAGAGCAAATACCCTTCTGGACATAAATCTTCAGAAAACTAGCTCATCTTACATATGCATGATTTAATTAAATGATGAAGTCACTGTAAGTATGCAAGTTAGATTTCTGTTTTCATCTTGCATCAGTAGGGTGGGACCTTTCTATCTGCAAGAGATTAGCAACTCAGCAGCAGTTTTTTTCCTATGGTTTGAGGTTTCAGGGGGGAGGGGTGTTGTTTTTTAATTACTCTTCCACTAGTTGTTTCAGCTGATAACATCTCAGTATCCTAACTGAGCATGGATAGCACATATACATAAACAGGGGAAAAAAATCCACTTTACTAGCAGATGTAACTCAATCCTGCGGTTTAATTTTTCTTTTGTGACCCTACTCACTGACTGAGGCCAACTTTCTGAAATGAGTGCAAGTATATCACATCTCAACATGTGTACATTAGGCAGTTGCAATTCTGTAAGGCAAAAAAATCTAGCACTATTATGTAGCTGAAAGGTCTCCTGTGTTCGTCTTAAACATTGTTTTTCTGAACTGCTTTCTGTTACTGGTTTTATAATGTCATTTGTTCTTCCCAGACCCAGTACAAGAACTGAGCTATAAAGCAAAAACCCACTAGTGCATTGGATATAGCTAAACTTACAGGTCACACATCCTATTGAAACAACTTTTTCAATTCACTTTTCCTGCACCACAGCAAACTGAGGGGAAAGACTTGCATGTGAGAAACCAAGGCAGTAACAAAACTTTTGGGATGTAACGAATTATTTTCTTCCATAGTGCTAAATATCTTGCCAAGACTAGGCCTGAAAGCAGAATCACACTGTAGAATAACAAACTGTATCTCTGAGACAGAGTTTAATCTAAGCAGGAGTGTTGTGCTCTGTTATGCGTGTTGCTAGGTTACTTAGCATGACGTTGCCATTTTTGCCTCGCTCTTCAGCTGGTCAGTCCTGTTCATACTGCAGTGGGCTTGAGAATGTACGGGGTTGTATATACAGACAACACACAAATAGCAGTTTTTGACTAGATTCTTTCTACAAACTGCAGTGCTTTACATTTAGGTAGTTTAAATAATATTTCTACATATATAAGTAAAGGAAAAACTAATGAATCACGTAAGGCCATGGAATTGTTCAAGCTGGGAGCTTTTACGCCTAGATGACCACTGTTACAATACTTGGTACCATTTAAATTGTGGAAATTCACAGCAGGTTTAAAAATGTATACATGCTCAAGGTAAGAAGTGATTCCTGTTCATCTTCCTGTAAGCGTTGTGTTAGTGCAAGCATAAAGTTTCCCTAGGTACTGTTACTGTGTAATCCAAAGTCTTGGAGAACTTGGTGACAAACTGCCTCTGTGTTTGGGCACTGTACTCTGTCCCTGAACATTTAAAACCTACTTTTGAGCATTTCTTATTCTGAATGATGCACATTCAATGACACAGCTGACTTAGGTCTCCAGTTCTGGTCATTGATGGCACTACTTTCTTAGTGGGTTTTTAGATGTACTAAAATGAGGTGGGTTTGTGTGGGTCCTAGCTTGGGGATTGAAAAAGCAGTTTTGTTAAACAATAAAATTCTGTGCTTGTGCTTTTTTCCCCTCTTTGGAGAAGAACCAGAAGCATCCTCTGGCTCCCCTAAACAAAACATCTGTGATTCACCAAGCCCATTCTATTCTTTTTTTTTTTTTACAGTGTAATTCCCAAGCAAACATACTTATCTCTTCTACTATTTGCTTGCTTTTACTATGCATTAAACAGTACAATGGAGGCAAAGAAGGGCTGTGAGTTAATGTACTAGCCTTTCACACTCAAAGATCTGAATTCCAATTCTTTTAAGTCATCCTGTAAGTGGAAATAATTTTGGCATAGTGTTCTCAATTATAATGGAAAGTTGTCCACATCTCAAAGCTATCACAAACGTAGGCAAATTGGCAAGCTTTCCTTGAGAAAGTGAAATACGTAAATAAAAGGGAGCCCAGATCATGACTCTGATGGACTGGTAGATATTTGCTAGGCTGTTGCTGTGTTTTGGTCCTTGTTATTGGAACCACCAAACTACAGAGCAAAAGGCTGATAGAAATTGGTTTTATTAAAGCAAAGGATTCAGTCCATTAAAGCTCTGCCAGTTCGTGCCATCCCATGACTGGGCTGATATAAGAGTATGTAAAATGACTTGCTGACAGACCCTGGCAGTGGCCCGTGGTGGTTAACACGGCAGGCCCTGCTGGCCCCAATGTAAAATGCAGCGACCTGGAATTAAGGTTCTGACACACCACTGGGGTTTGGTGTAAAATTTGGCACGGAACTTAATCCAGAGCAAATGGACCCCGGGCCCAGACAAACACAAAACCTTGCCTGGTTTAGGTCTTTATTTACGAGTCACGTCCCTTAACTGAGCTCTGTCTGTGAGCTGTATGGGCTCAAGTCAAGTCCTTATTTTCACCATCCTTCTTTTCATCCCATTCTCTCCACTTCTTTGCACTATGCACCCACAGTCCTCAGGCTGGAGTACCCTTAGTTTCTAGGACATCTTCTCATTGATTACTTCCCACTCATTGCTTCCCTCCCTTTCATCCCATGACTTTTCCAAATCTTTGGTTTCCTGCTTCATCTTTCCCATTCAAATTCCTTACTGCCCCTTGTGTTTCCTTTTGTGATGCCATCATGTATTGAGATATGCAGAAATTATCCCAAAATATGTGTATTCATCACCTGCCAGAAAAAATATTAATATGCAGTGGTGCCCAAAATAGAAATGCATTTGTTCCAGATGACTTTAATGGTCTTGTAACACAAGGGGGGAGGGGAGGGGAAAGCTTTTATTTAAGGAATTGCTGTGGGTCATGCACAGCAGTTTATTTTAATGCAAGGATTTTTCTTGTAGACTAAGTGGGTCATGGGAATAGAAGCAGGACACAGACTTAATTTCTAACAGTCCAGAAGTAACACAAAAGTCATTGCTATTTGAAAGCTACTTGTGAGCCCAATGAAATTGGCTTTTTATAGGCTTTGGCCAGTTGTTAAAGAACAGCTATTTGCAACCCCTCAATTACTGTGATAAAAATATTTGTCACTTTTATGCTGACAGACTTGAGTGTGGAGCTCGCAGCTTAGACCTCAAATACGCTGCAAAGCTGACGTGGATGTTGCGTTACTGCTACCAGCCCAGGGATCAGAGCTGTTATTTATTGGGACAGCCAGAGGCTTTTATCCCTTACAGGGTGAATTCAAGACAGCCCTGAATGTTGGCAGTTCTGGCTTCAAGCGAGCCCGTCCCAAATTTGTTATGACTAGTGCTTGTGGTGGACAACCTGTCTTCTAAAATAAAATGTAAAAGAAAAAAGAGGACCAAATACACCAGAGCCCGTGTTTTATTTATCATTCACTGAAAATACCCTTAGGTAACTGAACTACGGCCAGGCCAACTTCCATCAGCACAACTATGTGCTTCCTTGGATTCACCAAACCAGGGCTCTGCAGAGAGGACCTGTTAAGTACTTGCTGAATTCTTTTGCCTTTTACATGGAAAGGTCTTTTTTAGCTGTGGGCCCACCAGATCAAATATATCAATCCACTTCGAGGTAGCAGCTCTGTTGTTAATTGCCAACACTCACCACGTGCCATTTTCAAGACCTTGAACTAGTTGTCTTGTCCATTTATATTACATGTTTCAAGTCTTTTAACGTTTGTCCTCTCCACCCTCATAACAGGGCAGAGTAAGTTGCACGGGCAGGCTGATGGTTCAAGCTGTAAATCAAAGAGGCCGCAGTCCTTGGTCACCTTCAGGTCAGCCTCATATAAGAAGGTATTTGATGTTTTTTTTCTTTTAATACTATGGCTTTTGCAAAATAACTGTGGTAAGATAAAGAATGTAAAATAAGCAGGTAAGTTAAAACTAGGGCATTCAGAAAGGAATGTGACCATTGCTGTCTGAAAATTGATGCAGAGCTTGCACACTCAGAAGTATAAGTGACCTCTGACAAGACGTGACTTTTAAGTATCTTTAATTTTACCTGTTTTCTCTTCCTTTTTTTGTGGTGTTCACTAGTTACTCCATATACCAAATTACACTATCAGTGGTTGGGAAGGACCTTGTCACTCAGGCTTTTTAAGAACATTTCACCTGATTAGGATTCTTCCAGAAACCTGCATCTTCTGCAGCTTCTAATGAGTATTCATTTAAAGGAACAGCAGAAATAACCACATGCCAAAGAGGTGTATCAGATTTACATTAGAAATATTTCAGTATTTCAGTATTTAATATTTCAGTTCAAGTTCTTATAAGGAATTATGAGTCAGAAATAAAGTATTAAACTTATCTTTGGTAAGTTTACAATTATCCTCATACAAAGCTTTGGTTTATGTTTTTGGACCATATAAGGGAATTTTCCCTTCAAATATTTTTTTTTTTCATTACCCAAGCATTTATGAGGCTCTTTAGCACAGCTTAGACAACTTTAGATGATACAAAAAAATTCATTTTGGTTACCCAAACAGAACTACTTTCAAGGGAGTATAAGGGCTCTGGTTCTTGTTCTGCTGTAAAGAGGCATGTGCTTTGCTTAATTGTCACAAGAGCCATAGAACCTCAATATTGCCCAACAGTAATATACAGAGTACATGTAATTACACAGTCAGTGCTAACAAGGAAAGGACTTCTGTAACAGTTACTAGTGGTACTAGTATGTACTGTAGAAATGCTGCACGCAAAACAGGCTCTCTTCCTCCCTCTGACAACTAAAAAGTATTAGTTGGTTGTTTAAAAGATCTGCTCTGTCTTATTCTTGCGTGGAACAAACTGGGCTTCCCGCAGCCCTGGAAGCATTTCCCAGCATTTCGCTGAGGCAGCCTACCAACTCCCTCTCCAGTGTGTCACCTTTAGGTCTATTAAGTCCAAAGTTCAGAGGGCTCACGGAGCACTCCAGCGCTGCACTGGGCAAAGAGCACAGAAAAGGCTGGGTCCATCTGGTGTAGCCAGATAGTCACTAAGGCACTTGGCACCCGCAAATAATGGGTAAAAATGAAAAGTCCCTGTTAATCTCTGAAGGGAAGAGCTGCTGTGAAGAATCAGGTTTCAACTAAGTTTCAACGTAGTGCACACAGGGTGAGAAAGGGGAAACATCTTTAAAAATAGGGATGTATGACAGGAATCTAGGTAGGTGCGAGAGTAGCAAGCAGCTGGCATTCCTTCAGCTTCCTGAAGGACAAAATATGTGTGTGTCTCTCTCTGTGATAGACAGGAACCTCAGGTAATAATGGAAGAGCTTCTTTTCAATCTCTTCAAATGCAGTCAAAGTCCGAGGCTGCTTATGGTTGGTATTTTATTTTCTAATGGAGACACACACTCAACAAGCCACTATGGCTTTGGGTTGGGTGTTTGGGTGTCCAGTAGAGTAATGAATTACAGCAGTTTAATTAAAATTAGGGCAATTACTGAGGATTCTTATTTCCTGTAAAACTAGCATATGTGAAGGGCTCATCCCCTTATCTTTGCTCTGAAGAGCTGTTTCTGTAAGCACTCAGCACAACACTATTTCTGTTTAGTGACAGTTCTCACTACTCCCACCACCCAGTTCACCAGAGACTGATGAAATGGGAGCGTGTAAAACCTTCCTAAGACAGACTCCCATCACTGGCTTTTCTAATGTGATATACCAAAATACTGTGCTTCCCCATACACTGTGATATTTGTCACATCTTTTGCCATAGACTTTTAATAAGTAACATTCCTGTAACATTACAGTATTATTTATATTTGCTTTTCTGCTTGAGAGCAACAAAACTTTTTTTTCATTACAAGTATAATTATTAGCTCAATGAACTTAATGAACTTTATGACTTGTTACACTCTTGACAGACTTTTTCCTGGAGTATATTTAATCTCTTACAGAATGTGTTCTGGCAGAACTCTGGGTTTTTATTTCGCTCTTAATGTATTTTTCTGAAATTTGCTTAGCTGACAAACATCACTTTCTTAGTATTACTTGGAGTGTTGGGGGGGCCACTTTTGAATCTTCTGACGTGTACAAAGCTTGGACTCAATCCCTTAGATGACAGGGTGCTCAGCACTGTGTCACCTAAGCATGGCAGTCAGAATTGCAAAGAAATCATCTTAAAATGCATGAGATTTAAGGAAAATTTTTAAAACTAAACATTCCTGCCTCCCTGCTCTCAGTTAGGGGATTAATTGTAACCTAATCTTCTTTTCTTCCAAAGTAGTGATCATTACTATATGGTCAGTCACAAAGTCTTCCCCAGCTTCTCGCTCACTGAAATTCCTAGTGCACTGTACCATACCAGCCCACGGAATCTCCCCTGGACACATTCAGTACATAAAGTCAGTTCTGCTGAAACTAATCTCTGCAATGTGATGCCCACATCACTACTCTAAAGAGCCCACAGTGAATCCAAGGGTATTCCAGTCTATTGCCATTTGTCATTCCTAGACATCTGAAGCACTTGACTCCACTCATTATTTTTTTAAAACTACAAAATGTTTTAGAATTAAAATAATATTAGTTTCACCTCTCAAGGTAAAGGCACAAAAAGTAGTCCATTTTGGGGTAAACTTAAAAAGGGGTAAAAAGAAATGCAACATCTGTGGTCACAAATTCTTAACTTTTTTTTTCCATTTTATTTGGCATAAATTTCTGTCCCTCCTCTTCCTCACCCATTTCTAGTTGGTCTTGCAGAACTCATTACCAAAAGATGTTACTACATAAAGTTTTTCCTTATTACCCTCCATCTTCCATCCCATCTAAATGCACACAAGGCATGTATGTCTGCAAAACTGGTTAGGAACTCACTAACTAAAGGTCATGGTGCTTATGAGCTGCAATGTTGGAACTACTGAAGTAGCTTTAGACGTGTTCAAGTGGCAAAAACTATGAGGTGCTTCAGACCTGGATTTAGGCACCTGAAGAGTGCCTAATAAGGCAAAAGAATAAGCTTTTATTTTAGTGTGTGCAGAGATGTCAGTCTGTGTTTTCCATTTCAGTATCCAGACCTACATTATTAAGCACTGTGGACTAGGTATCTACACAGCTACCCTGGCCCTTCGTTTGCCTTAACTTGTAGCTGTGGGAAAACTGGAATGATTAAAAAGTCAACATTTATCTATTAATGACAAACAATACTGTAGCAAAGGTGATGACTGGCCAGAATTCAAACAGAGCAATAGCAGAAAAAAGCGCAACATCAGAGCAGAACAAAATAAATCAAATTCAAGCAACTCTAATTAACCACAACCTCAGTGCAGAACAGTGTGCAGCTGGAATGTTTATCTTCCATACATTAGTACAGCATCTTATTTTCCAAATGAGACCATTTTTTTGTTGTTGTTGTGAATTATTTTAACCTAAAGAAATGCCCCTGGGCATTAGAAAATCCAGTATAGGCACTTATACTGAAGCCTGTACACTGCAGACCCCAGCCAAAAGAGAAACACTGGCAAAAATTAACAGAACACGGGATTCAGAAAAGAGAATTTTACTGTAATATGTCATGGCTAAAAGTGATCTTGCAGGATATTTGAATAGTTCCCCCCTTCACTGACACGGGATGTTACTGTAAGCAGCAGCTGGCTCCAGAATGGAACCCAACGGAGCTGATCAGCAAGGACAAAAAAGGATCTAAAATTTTGTTTCAAGTTTCTTTGATTACAAAATCATACAAAATGCAATAATGCTAATTTCAGTGAAGAAAAAAAAAAGTCTAGCTAAATGAGGAAACAATTAGAAAAAGATTTGGTAGATTAAATTAACAGACAAGAATAGCCAATGCTGAAAATGGATTAAATGATATCATGGAAGCCTACAGTGATTGATACTGTTTCTGGGGATAGGAATTATTTTTCTTTCCTATTTATTTTTTTTCATAAAATCTTGTATGGTACCTTTATGAAAAAAATTTACAATGAAAGTTTTTCTTCTTATTGCTCATAACTGAAATTCTCATCGTTTTGATACCACAATTTGGTGGCTTTGAAAATATTCAAGATAATCTCAAAAAAAGTGTTAAATGAGGAATAAATACCCACAGCAATTCAATACAACCAATTTTTTTCCTGTAAAGTCTTCACTAGTGGAGAACAAGAGAAGATAAGCCTGATGTGAAAAGTCCCTTCTCAGCTGAGATGAGTTAGCTTTTAGCTGCTGTTTTCTGAAAGGGAACCACAATTAATGAACAGTACATGTACTTTCCGCTCTAATCAGCAACAGTGAGGGGACTAAATACACAGGACATTAGAAATGGGGAACTGAAGCTACATGCCAAGACCTGCCAACTTATTTTATTTGTATTTCAGTGATTTAAAGACTAACTGTAAACAAAAAAACTCTCATGTATAAAATTAATTAATATTACAAGCAATTATTCTGTAGCAAGATTATTTTATAGGTCACATTTTGCCACAACAAATTAAATGTGAATTAAATGAAAGTAATTAATAAGTACAGTGTCATAATTAATTCAGTCTGGAGCAAATGCTACCAGTGTAGATATGGAGTAATTACAGTATAGGTCAAGGATGTAGTTTAAAATTCAAAACAGTCTTAGAAGTGATTATGGTTCTTCTGACTTGGCAAAGAAAAAAATAATTTAACTTTGTTTCATGTTATTTTAAGACCACGATCTCGATCAAGGGACAGTGGTGATGAAAATGAACCAATTCAGGAACGATTCTTCCGGCCTCATTTTCTGCAGGCTCCTGGAGACCTGACTGTTCAAGAAGGAAAACTATGCAGGATGGACTGCAAGGCAAGTGTCACACAAAGGGTAGCAGCAACCTTTTGGTAACATTAGCTGACTGGAAAACCACAGTGGTTTCTTTTCACAGCTCTTTTGCCTATTGCCAGTTTCAGTACCTGTCAGTAGGTTAATTAATCTCCCTGCTTTTGAGTGACTAAGTGGGCAATAAAAGTTTGCCTCCCATCCAATGACAGTGCTTGGGGCACATAGTAAACTGATTTATAGAATTCACCTACGCTGGGGTGTGGAGGGAAACACCACACGCTACAAAGACAGTGTGCTTCTCCATTTTAAGTTCTTTTACTCCTTCAGTTTTGAACCTCTGTTAAAGTTTCAAACAATATAATCCTGATTAATGAATTTGCCAAACAGAAATAATTCAGGCTTGGGTGACTTCCGTTTACTTTATGCTGACCTATTTGGGAGAAGCTATTTGTTCTCGAGCAGTCCCCACAGCAAGTGGCACGGCTTTCAAGGGTACAAGACTTGTTGACACAGACTAGTATTAACTAGTGCAGGCGGTGCTGTCACTAGCTACACCTAAGTGGAATGGAACTTACAAGTTCAGTAATTAGTCAGCTAACATCTTTTTGTCTGCAAGTTTTCCAACAAGAAGTTAATCTAGAAAGGAGTATCTTCTCATTCCACCTGAAGAGCAAACAATAAAAAAAAGACAAAAGGTGTCACCCTGCCTTTTGTTTTGCAATGTATTATTATTATTTAGCTTCTAGCCTATCTAAGCACTGATCTTTTTTCAGTCACACCCGTAAGACATCATGGAATTCAGGGAGTTGGCCAGAAAGTAAGCAAATGAATACAATTGACTCAATGTGTAAATCAGGACAGAACTAGATCTCTAAAACTTTTGGTACATCTGTGGTAGCAAACAATTCCAAACTTCTCTGAAGTAACAAATCAGGTCTCCTCCAGTGTATCATGTTGTTAAAATAATTTCCCATTATTTTCTTTATACTCAAGGTTAGTGGGTTACCGACTCCAGACTTAAGCTGGCAACTTAATGGACGACCTATTCGCCCTGACAGTTCTCACAAAATGTTGGTGCGTGAGAATGGTGTGCACTCCTTGATCATAGAACCAGTCACATCCAGAGATGCTGGAATCTACACGTGCATTGCCAGCAATCGAGCTGGTGAAAATACATTCAGCCTGGAGCTCACTGTTGCAGGTAACATCTTCATGCTAAGCTTTCAGGCTGAGCACTGCCAGGGTAACATGAATAAAGAAAACATGAGTGACATCAGATGATGTGGTTGAGGGGTAGGGGGTAAGAAAAGGAAACCTGGCAGTATACTGTGGTATATTTGTAGCTGAGGTATTTGTTATGTTGTGGCATAAGCTGACTGGCACGTAATATCTGTGCACACAGTTAAGAAAGGAGGGCTGCTGGCCTGAGGCACGGCTGAGGCCACAAACCAGACGATTTCCCTGAATGTTTTTCTTAATGGCAATCCATGCAGACCTGCACTTACTGCTGAGCAGCCAGCAGGATATGACTTGTGCATTTCACAGCGTATCAGACTAATGCCACTCCAGACTTCCGGTAGAGCAGTTTCTTCTACAATTAGAAGTCCATGCTTTTATGGAATATCAAGGAGCACTTTTTAGCAAGCATAGTGCAGCCAGTTTATCTCGTCTTCATGCTCTACATTTCAATTCTTCTGGGGAAGAATCAGCTCTTTTAGCGTGCACTTTTCCCCTACTAAAATACTGATATGACTGTTTTCTTCAGAGGAACTACGATTGAACTTTGTGGTTAATGAAGACAACACTTATGTTTCCTTATGCCACTTAGGTCTTTCATTATTGTTTTTAGCATGCTGCTGAAAGAAAGGCTACGTTTTCATAGACTAGTGTTAACATACCTGCAACCTTTTACTTTCACAGCTAAGGAAGTACAAAAAGCACCTGTGTTTATAGAAAAGCTACAAAACACAGGTGTGACCGAGGGATTCCCGGTGCGACTGGAGTGTCGAATCTCGGGGGAGCCATCTCCTCAGATATTTTGGAAGAAAGAGAATGAGTCACTCACATACAACACTGACCGAGTGAGGTTAGACTGACTTAGAATAATTTCCCCATGTGTCATTTCAATGATGATTTATCCTGTAACACAAATAAAACCCGAAAAGGTCACAAGAATGCTTTCTGTGAACAGCATCTCATAAATATTAACTAGTGATTGCAATAATTTATAATATTTACTCAAACTTGCAGGTAATGTGGTGGCTGAGCCAGAAGTAAAATGTTACTTGTTTTCCATCATTAGACTTATCCAATTACCTTTTCACTTCAAGAAAGTGGCGGGCTAGGTTTTCTCTTCCAGAACCAAGACTTAGAGAAATTTGCTAGTGAAAATCAAGGATCCTAAGGAATGGTATCTGCTTTTCAGCAGAAACTTTGATTCATAAATCTGCTGCATAGTTAAGCAACTAAGATTCAGTATTTTAAATTCTAAGATGTCCCTCAAGGTTCTTTGTCTTTTCCTCAAAAAATCCGGGTAAGATCTGATGTCCCTGCTACTCCAGATGTCTTAATCTGCAGTTGTAAAATGAAGTTACTTCATGTATTTTTTTCTTCTCAGTTTTCAGTTCAGGATATTGAACTGCCAAATTGTTAAGCATACTCAAAGTTTTATTTTCTACTCGCTAATTTCAGAGGAAGTTCCATATTAATTAAAAGTGGACTATAATTAATCTGTAACTAAGACTGGGTCGGTTTATCATGACATTTTAAAATAGTCTACACTGTCTGGCAAATGAAATAGTAATTTTCTACTTTTCTTTTGATTAGCATGCACCAGGATAACTACGGCTACATTTGCCTGCTTATTCAGGGAGCTACAAAGGAGGATGCTGGCTGGTACACCGTTTCAGCTAAGAATGAGGCTGGGATTGTGTCTTGCACTGCCAGGTTGGATGTTTATAGTAAGTGACTTCAGTTTTCATGATCATATTAATCCCCCAAAAAGCAACAGTTCTATAAGTTTTAGTTCGTTCAAGAATGGTTTACATTGGTCTCTCTTTCTTTTGTTTATAGTTTCTCCTCAATAGTAAACATCCACTTCAAGACAACAAATGCTCTGTCAAAGTACTTTTCACCATCTTTCAGATACCTAAAACAAGTGCATGCTTTCTGTTTTTGCTTAGTACATTAAATATAGCTAATTAACAACAGATAACGGCATGATTACATTATTTCTGTGGATCTTTATTACTATTGCTCTGCTAGCACCTCCCTAACCTTTTGTATTCTTTTGTACATTAGTCTGTAATACACCTGTGACAGCTACCAGAAGTGTAGTAGATGTTTTTAAGGCTTTCTGCTTAATTACTCAGTTTGTTCCAAAGCAGTTTGTTCCCTCACATAGTGAATGTTTTCTTAAAGCAGTATCCCTTACCAGTCTTCTCGTAACAAAAACTAAGGGAGGGTAGGGAAGACGGAAGGGGAGAGACTGGAATGATAAAGGGTGATTTCTGGGGTGGTGAATTACAGACTTGGCTCAGCATTCTTCAGCATACAAGGGTTGGCAAAGATAACCTTTTAAATACAACAAATAACCTTAGAACAGGCCTGTTACTGTAATATGAGTGCTCGGAAACAACCTCCTTGCTGTCACCCTTCTCAGTGGCACTAGGAAAGGTAGAAAACAATGCCAAAAAGTAATGAACACAGACTGCTGTTTTCTACTTACCACATCTGAAGGTGAAACTAGATGCTGAGGAAAAAAACCCACAAAACAATGCCAAGAAATTACACAAACTTACCTTTGATATAATGGTTTTCTGCTGCTCAGAAGTTAGTATGTCCTTTACAAAGGGTTGACTGAGCATCTGGCATGCTTTGTTGCACAGCTCAAGAGAGCTAACATTTTGTCTTTTCTTTTTAATCCATAGCTCAGTGGCAACAACCACCTCAGACAACCAAGCCAAAGAAGGTGCGGCCCTCAGCCAGCCGATACGCTGCACTTTGTGACCAAGGACTAGACATCAAAGCAGCTTTCCAGCCGGAGGCAAATCCAGTCCATCTGACAATGCAACCTGGCCTGGTAGAGAGTGATGATCTGTAGATTCAACTGCCACTTCCATCATTTTCTTTCAAAGCAGAAACACTGAAAGCCATTGCCATGACCAATGATACTCCTATGTCACTTTATGCAAGGGCAGACACCTTCAAGTACAAAAGATAAACAGCAAACACAATAACCATGTATTCCTTATTCATTATACCAAATTAGAAGAATAGATAGATTATTAATAGGAATGTACACATTGCACAACAAATCACATTCACTGGTTCCTTAACCTACATTGCTTCATAACCCTTTTCATAGATGCCAAAATACATCAGAGAGACAGATTTTTCAGAAGAGAACACTATTTTTCATTACATGCTTCGTAAGCAGTAAGTAAATGCTACCACAATCTTAATGGTGCAAGATGTTTCCTTCAAGGCTGTTAGATCACACAGAAAATCAGAATGTCTGGTTATCGACAGTTCTAAAATGGCAACATGTTCTGACAGCTATAATGAACAAGTGCAATATTACAAGAATAAAACAGGAAGGGACAAGGAAGAGAAATGTAAGCAAATGCTGTATCTCTGCAAACTGCTTTCTATTCTACAGTGAAAAAATTATCTTGCCTTCAGTGCTGTTAGTGTGGACTTCAACATCCTAACTTTCAATTTGTTTGTGTTTTTACTTTTTGCTATCTAGGAGGGGGCTTACTTACAAACATACAGCAAAGGCAGTCTAAGCAGAAGTAATTTAACTTCTGCACAATAACAAAGAAGAGCTGACACGTACTAACAGTCTACTTCAGTTTACACATATTGGTAACTAGATGGGGGAAAAAATGCTGACCGTAGGAACCACTGCAGTGGGTTACTGCAAGGGGTGAGAGGGGCACTGGGCAAGAGGTTGAAACTGTGGATTTCCCGAAGGTAGTCTGTAACCTCGTAATACTCCCATTCAAATACCTGAACTTCCAAGGTGAGCTGAAAACTAGGGAGTGTATGTTTGGGATGTTCGACTGTTTAAATCTTGTGTACCATGTATGAGGATTTTAGAAATGTACAGTAAGTGAAAAATGGGTTGAAATTGCAATACGAATTTAAGTGACATGTATACATCAGAGGTGATAGGCTTGCAGATCTGAGGAAGTAGAAAATGAAGATAGACAAAAACTACATCAAATGTGCTCCTTTTTGTTTTTTCTTCTTAACATAGCATGTATCTCTGGTAGGTTTTATTTTTTCCTTCTCTTGACTGTAGGCAAATGACAGCTCTTTTAAGGGGTAGAGTCTGTGCACCACAGGTGAAAAGCCTGAAGGCTACTTTCGGAATGCAAGGCAAATCCACATCAGTGTGGAGCCCCATTTAAGTCACACCTGACTAGGTAGTTTTAAATGAGAACAAAATGAATCTCAGTTGAAGGGGAGGGAGGGATGGAAGAATTACTAGGCCTGACAAGAAAAATGAGTGTTTTGATGGTACGAGCTACAATACTTTGCTAGGAAAGGAAAACACTGTATTCCTTATATGAAGCACATATATGGTATCTTTCATTATTTATAATAAAAGTATTGAAATCTTCTATCTCAGTTCATTTATTCAGAAGTCCTTAGGGATTTGTTTGGTTTGTTGTTTTTGTTTTTTTTTTTTAATTTTGTAATTGTGTACACCATATATTGCATTACTGCTATACGTGTATTGCTTTGTAAGCACACAAAGTTTGTTTTGTTTTTTAGTGACTAATAAACTTAAGCACACAAGGTAGTACTATTTTGGTACAGGATATGACCAGTAATGGGGATCGTTAATCTAGATTAACGTCATAGTTTGTCAGCTGAGAATAATTTGATTCTATTCTAGAAGTATGTCATATCTTTTGCCAAATTTTCCTCAACTGTGACATGCTAATTTACTTTTTTGTTTAGCTTCACTAGCATTATTTTGCCACCTTTTATTTGTATTTATAAAAAAATGTATAATCATTACTTTGGATTGTTGTGCTGATATAATGTGGGTTTAACATCAATAAATATTACACGAATAGAATTTTTCCCTTCTGGTAAAGACTAATAACTGCTTCAGTACAAGCATGCAAGTGTAAGATTTGGAGATTTTAAATGTTATGAATACATGAAATGTATGAGGTGAAATTAGAGCTCCATGCAGCATCTAAAAATGACTAGAATTTATCAGAATATTCTGCTTGTGACCTGGAATCTTGTTTGAACAGAACAGAGGAACATGACTTATAAATTCTAGAAACTTTTGCCAGAGAGAAGTACTGGAAGATGCATTTTTAAATAGGTTACAAAATATGCAGGTCTGCTTTGTATGTATAGTAATTGCAATATGTCATCACTTACAACTGATTTAAGTAAAGGGCATGGTCTGAATGCCATTAAATCCATTTAAGAACAGCCTGCTAACAAGGCAGTATCAAATTAAAAAAAAAAAAAAAATTTACTTGTAAAATCCTGACTACTAACTAGTTTCTCCTTCTTTCCTCTCTGAAGATATCAAGAAAGATGCAAGATAATCCACCTTTTTCTTTTAGATTTACATTTCAAGCATTGATCATTACAAACAGGATTATGTCAGCAATGAATTGAGTACTGACATTAATGATGATGCTGCAACTGAAGTCAGTGGAGTTCTGTCTGCTTACAGTACATTTGTCTTTGGCTGGGAGACTATAAAACTAAGACTGCTTTGGTGAGCTTGTTTAAGATGAGGTCATCATCATTTTTTGCCTCTGTATATACGTACAGACACACACTTAAGTAGTAAATCACATCTCTAAGCAGCAACGCTGTTTTTATGAAAACATTCAGATGTGCTGTTACTTAGTTACTGGGACTGTTTGGGTTTACAAATTCAGAGATAGAAGTGTGGCACAAGCAAACGAAATAGTTTTCAAGCCAAAAAGCTAAAATTCTTGGAAGCATCAGTGACTTTCAGAAGTTTAATCTTCTTCCACATATACCAAGATACAGAGTGTATTTTGTCATTTTATAGGACTAAGAAAAAAGAGCCTTGACTTTTTGCAAGACTTCCAGTTTAGCTATGGGCAGACTTCACATTACTTAGGAAGCTGATGAGTTCAAGCATATTCACAGCAGTCAAAGACTCAACGCCACAACATTCAGGAGGATGACAGAAACCTCTACCAAGAGTACCAACAGCGAGGTGCAAAATTCCATATGCATGAAGGTTTTTCCAGCTGGGTGGTGTACCTTAACACACAGTGCCTTTATCCTGCAGCTTTAGGGCAACAGCAACAATTAGTTAATGCACACAGGTTTTTTTCACCACAGCCAACTGGCAGTTGGGGATCAAAACCAGTCCAACTTGAAACCCCAGCCTATAAATAATTGTTTCTTTCTACAGCACCACTTTCAAAGTCTATTTTAATTCACTTAGGTTGTGATGCCTTGATTTCCCACATATGATCAACTACATCCTTACCTCTGCAAGTAGCCCAGACAGATTTCATGCGTAAGTACTTCGTGAGCTCACATGCCATGATACGGAGGGGATCGGCTGCGTGCTCTGGCTGGATGACCCAGCTGCCAAACGCACGCCGTGTAGCATAGATAAAATAATGCATGGACTACAAACGCCTGCCTGGATTATGCACATTGGCTAATTTACTGCCTCACAATTCAGATGTACATGCAAGGCGTAGAATTTGCTGACATTTATCTCATTCTCCTGAACCGCTTAAGAGAAACAGCCTTCCCTCTGCACAGATACTCTGTTTGAACAGAACTATGGGCATGTAAGACACATCAGGCAGAGAGAAGCACTGCTCCTGCCCCAAGGAGTTCACAATGTATTCCAGACAGCAAACAAAATTTTTTACTTGCCTTAAAGCTTGCAGCTCTAATTCAGAATTAAGCCACAGTTTGCATCCTTTTACAGAAGTGTGAATAAGACATAAAATAATCTTGTACTGCATTGCATCGCTAATAAAAATATGTTTGGAACATAATCAACTCAGGTTTAGAGCAAAAAAGCCAGGCTAGAAGCAGCAGTACATGCACAGCAGTGATTTCAGCAGCTGTACAGAAAATGGAGATAAATGAACTTCAACACCACCAGGAAGGAGAAATTTTTTGCTTTATAAAACAGTTGCAGTGCAACAGGTAACCCTGGGGAAGGGCTAAGTCTTGTAACTACTGTCACTTTCTAGTTATGTAGTAGCATAAACGGTCCAGAAAGAGCTGAAGAACAAGAAAGCAGAAAAAAAATAACAACAGATGGCCACTACACTGAATGGTGACATCATTTACAGAAAGAGTTCTACGAATCTCATCACACTGAATGGATTATGGTAGGACTTCTTCCCTATGTGTTTAACAATGCAGTTTCAGGGAATCATATTGTCAAGCTTTTTTGTTTTGGACAACTTCTGGTTGTCTGTACAAAACCACCCTGCCAAGCACAGGACCTTTCTGAGCTGCCACAAAAGGTACTGAAAATACCTCATAAGATTTCCCAACAACAGGCAGCATACCTGTAGTCTATTGCATATTAAAGACTAGTGGATTTTGGAGATGGCTTTTACCTGCAGCACTTCTCTGACAAACTGCCTGAGCCACCTGTAGGAAAGGGCCTGTCTCAAAGAACAATATGTTGGAATCGGATTCACTGATTTTACAGTGTTAATCTCCAATAAAAGTCTTAGTTCTCATAAATTGTGTATTAACTTCAACTGTACAGTCTGTACAGCCTCAGGTAATTTACTAATTTGTGTTTAGTAATGTATAGTAAATGAAAACCTAAAATCAAACATAATTCTTTTATCAGCACAACTACTCGTAAATCCAAACATCTTGAACTGTACATAAATGATGCCATTTCAAGTATGAACAGCAGCAACTCACAACAATTTCAGTTTGTAAAGTTCCAGATCCACTTTCCACTAGGATACAAAGTGCAATCACACAATGTAGATTTCAAAATCTAAAATAAGCTGTTAGGTGTTTCCCTCACAGTCCTGCATATGACAAGCATAATACAGTTTAAAATCTCAAAAGAAGAATGAACATATTTTTAAATTAATTTAAAGCTTTTTCTGAGAAGCAAATCCACTAAACAGCCAACTTAATAAAAGCAGAACAAATTTCTCATTTATAATTATTAGTGCTTTCTTGCAACATGCAAAAATGGTTATTTAAAAAGAAACAGCTACTGCTAGTAACTGTCATTTAAAAAAAAAAATAATAATTTCAGGTCACTCTATATAACCTAAAAGAGGAGATGGAGCATCACGGTGTTTACAATCACCAGTTTCAAGGATTAAGACTTTAGCGTTCTGTCTCTGCGGAGACAATGGGCATCAAAGCCTAAGGCGAAGCAAAAACAACACAACACTTGAAGGGGGGAGGGGGGGAAAAGCTGATGATGAGTTCTCCTGCACTTCCATGTTCAGATTTGTCCTGGCAAAGTCAAGCCAGAATTCAGGACTCAACCCCCAGGAAGCAGGGCTAAGCTGAATGTGGAAGTCGGGAAGCTGACAGAGCAGAGCATTTATCAGTAGTTAGTACAGCAGAAATAGAGTTCCTAATTACAAAGGATAACACAAGAAGGGGAGCTCAAATAACTTGTCTTTTTTAGAGGCAAAACTAAGTTTATTACTTTGGCAATGCAAGCAGCTCTTCGTGGACAGCTTCAGCTGAATACACTAGAATAATTTCTTATAGACAAAACCCATCTCACATATTAAGTAGTATATTTGGTTCTCCCCAAAGTGGAAAGAAACCACCTTAATAAATCAATGAAAGACACAGGCACATGGTAAGCTTTACTGGAAGCCAGATAATACAGCGTTAGGAAGAAAGACACCATGGTGTTAATAGAAATAAAGACTGCAAAGAAAACTTAGTAAAACGTGTAGTAAATTAACCCCCCTCATCTAATATTGACAGATCGACTGAATACAGCTTCACTGCGCAGCAGAAAGCTCAGCATCAGCTCCGTGCTGGAGCCCCAAAAATTACGGTGAACTATAAAATTACAGGTGCTCTCAGATCTACATATGACTTCCAACAACAGAGCTATAAGAGCCTGCAGAGAATGGATGCAATTCCGTTCGACTGTGGGCAGACACATCTCACCATCAAAAATCATACAAGCACACTAAATAGCATTTATACAAAACACATGACACTACTATATTGCTTCTTTTCTCTGAAGTTGCAGGAACTCTTCAGTAGAAATCTACCAGCCATCTGAAAAAAAAATAGGACAAAAGAGCAGATCGAGAGCAGCAGATTCAAAACATTGCAACTTAAAACTTTTAAAAGGTCGTCAACATACAGGTGAAAATCTGTTTACAGTACAGCCTCCAACACACAGCTGCAACATGTACCTCTAGTGCATTTAGCACTAAAAATACAGAGATGGGAGATCGGCAAAGTAGAATTCACAAAACATCAAACTGCTTCACTACCACACTTCAGCAATACCATCCACATAATCAGCTTGCAGTTATTCCTAAACAAACTGTTCAAAATCACGCAGCAATTTCAAACCCATCAGCACTCTACGCACGCAAGGGCACCTCAGTACCATCAGCCAACAGCCTGGGGAATAGTGAGTAGCATCCACACAACTCCATTTGCTCGGTGCCATCTGCCCCCACATTCCCACTGACACTGCCCTAATGTGTGTGTAATCACACCATTGGTGGCTTTTGCTTTGATGTTGTCTCGAGGTGTCTGACATCATTATACCCAAACTGGAAATCTTCTTACATACAAGACAATAAAAAAAAAAAAAAAATATCCCAGATCTTAACAGAGATGAGCAATTAATATGAAAAATGAAAACATAAATACTAGTCATGCTAGTATCTAAAGATGTCTGTCAAGGTACAGGTAGTATTTGTTACTAACTTAACAGACATATCGACAGCAAAAGAGCCTTCAGCATGTGATCTGAAACTGAACTTGTGCATGAAAATCAAATGTAATTTGGGGCTTCAGCAGAGTTCTTACTTCTTCAGGCATTAAGCACACCTGATGACTTCTCTCCACCACTACATTTGCCCAGTCTTTTCAAACACTGATTAACTGTATTAAGTGGGTGCACCTGGTCTTGAAGAGTACAGTTTTCATTTGCTTTACTTAAATGAACTACATTATGCTTCTAGGAAAAAAAGGTTACATAATTGCAACAGAAAATATATATTCCAGTGCCATGCAGTGCAAGCTCTCATACTACACAACACATCAAAGTAGGAAAATCTGTCTTACAGCAATAAATAACCATTGCAATGTATGTCTTAACCGTGGATAATAATGTAACAAAGACATTTTGAATGCTGGTATTCAGGTATCCACTTTGTATCCAAATTTCACTGATCTCAATATTGAAATAATTTCCATCTTTAAAAGTCATGCCTTCCATCCTCAAACAGCTCAGGACATAGGGAATTGGATTTTACAAAACTAGTAACAGCAATGCCAGCCACCCAGTTTGCATCTACACAGGCAACCACGCTTCCCTACACCCATACAGATTTGCCTACCAAGTCATTACCAACACAGTAATGCCTTAGGATAGAGTGCCCTCAGGAGGCCACAATGAAATCTCTCCGTGGGATACAGCACTAACTCACTCAGCACACACTAACTCAGCCAACTTTATATACTTCTGTCACCATAAAGTCTGCAAACGCTGTTCCCCACAATAGCCCTTCCTTTCAGCTGCAACATTTAAAGAAAAAAAAAAGCGCAAAACCACTCATGAACATATTATGTGTCCTGCTAGAAACTTTTACTGAGGACAATCATAGAATCACAGATGTTTTGGGTTGGAAGGAACCCTAAAGATCACAGAGTTCCAATCTCCCTGCCATGAGCAGGGACACCTCCCACTAGACCAGGTTGCTCAGAGCCCCATCCAGGCCATCAATTGCAATACAAGCCCCAAGAGCAAGAAAAGACTGTTTGTGTTAGACAGTGAGTTCCCTACAAGTTCTAAGTTACAAACATATTTCTTTAGAGATAAGCAAAAGTAAGGCTCTAAGGACTTACCTAGGAGAAAAGATGAACAAAAGTAGTCCATCATCTTCCCAAACACTGGAAAAATGCAGAGAAGACATACAAAATAATTAACTTTCTAGGTCTACAGTGTGCTTCAATTAAATACCAGACCAGAACATGCAAATCACACTACCTGTAATATTTAAACTGATCGAACACCAAGGCAACAGAACAGTTTTGGTTTCCTAACTTGGCATTGACAAGGCAGGTCACACAAATTTGTAAATACTGCAATACAGAACCTTCTTTTAGCAAGGATATCCTCTCTGTAGCAGGAACCCACCTGAGTTAAAAACCCAAAGCAGTAATTATGGGTGAGTCCAGAAGGAGGTTGCTGTATAACAGGACTGCATGGTAAAATAAATGAGAGCTGCAAAAGTAGCCACCCTCAAAACATGCCTTGGTGGTCTCTCCAGAAATTCGTGGAGGGGGAGAAAGGCCATGTGATATGGGATGGGGCAGAAGAAAAGATCAGGAATAAAACGGTCTGGAAGTTAAAGACCAGACCTGGACTGCAGCCTTCTTTAAAATGCTCCCGAAGCTAGATGGTAAAGCTTCAATGTATGCCTGAAAAAACAGTTGTAGGAAGAGGAGTACAGATTCTTTAGGAACTTCAGAAACATAGAGTAGGAATCTTTAAAATACTTTATTCTTCAATGAAAAAAAAAAACAAAAGCAACAAACCAAACCAAAACAACAACAAAAACCAAACAAAAAACCAAAAAAACCCCCAAAACCAATAACAAAAACCAAACCAACTAACCAACCAAAAAACAAAACAGGAAGGTGGTGTTACTTAACACATTATTGGAGAGTTTTAAGCAATGTAGCAGGTGACAAAACATCAGATGAATAAGAGCACATTCTCTCACTTCCACTAGGAATGGAATAATTTCAAAATTCAATTGATAAATCACTGTCTAGCACAGTCTGACTTGAGAACATCCATATGTAAAAAACCCCATATGTAAAAAACCCCAAAACATTTATATATAGCTTGGCATGGGTTCTAGCAGCACAAGACGTAAAGCTGAATGTCTGCTTTTAATCAAGGTCATAGCAGGCATACCAGAAATACAATGGAAGTAAGACAAAAAAGCAAGATATTGATACAAAATGTACAGGAGACTCAGAAAACTAAATACCAATATATTAACTCACCAAATCAAATCTGCATTGAATATCCAGACCTACTAAGGTAAGCTCTGTTGTTAGACAATATTATTACCCCCACAATTAGGATGGTGGCAGTAGCTATGACATTTAAGGAGTATAAGGCCAGCAATAAAACTGTAATGACATACAGCAATAATGAGTAGCTTGGATAAATGTCACACTGAAGAAACCAAAATCAATTTCTTAATATACTCTTTTCCCTGCAGCTGATTGGGACCACCCAACTCTGGCTGTGGTTTCCAGGACCATACAAGGCCTGAGCCAAAATGCTATTTTCAAAGACTGGCTTTGTAGTGGTTACTTTTATTTCTGCAAGTCTGTTGACTAAGTTTATTAATAAAGACAGCAGTCCACTACCCACTTCCATAAAAAACTTCCATAAAAAAGAAGCAACGTATAACAAGAAAATACGTTAAAACCAAAAAGAAAAGTCGACAAAATTAAGATTAAATGCTTGACGAGAACACTAAGATTGTATGTACTGAACTTCAGTATGATGATTTTAAATACACACATCAAATTAAACTTATTTTAGTGGGGAGGAGGAAGCTAGCATGGGCTAAAAGCTACTAGAATTTGAACACCAACCTTTGTAAAACCAGCAGTCTAGCTTTATCAGTCAAACAATCGGTCACTGAATATAAAATTCACAGGCAGATTGGAGTGTAGAGGAATAATGAGCAAAAGTGCATTCACACTGACCAGCACCTTAGGAACAGGAACCACACCTGAATAAGGCAAGCAGATGATCAGAATAAAAAGCAAAGTGCTCAGAGAAGGGAAGGCCACAGAGAAAAAAAATCCCCAACAAAATCCTAAATCAGTTTTTGGTACCATGCAGGAACCTGAGCAGAACTTCTAGGCAACTTGTTGCAACAAGGCAACCAACCCAAGGTTTTGCTCCTCAGAGCGAAACATCAGAAGAGATTACAGAGGAAAGAGTGACAAACAGGGGAAGCTGGGGGCTATTGCTCCCCAATTCTAATTGGAATCAAGGGATCACTGCAAAACTTCTGTAAAACTGCCTCATTAACAAGTGACTGAAAGCCAGCAAAAGTGACAGTAAGCTTTTGGGAGTTTAGGGGGTGGAAGGGCCATTTGCTTTTTAAGATGAGGTTCCAGAGGGATCGGGGAAGTACAGACTAATTATATTTTTCTGTGCTTAGCAAAGTACTAGAAATCATTCTAAAGCCACAGACAACAGGATAAACATACTCAGGAAAGTCACAGTCGCGTTTGCAAAGGAAAGCCATGTTTGATAAACATTTTAGAGTTCTCCTAAAGACTTAAAAGAGATGAGAGTATGGAGATCTAATAATACTACATGCTTGAAATTCTAAAAGGCATCTGACACGTGCCCTTGCCAAAAACTATTAAAGAAGTTGTCATATCAGTACATTGTTTACAGATAGAAGAGAAAGGCTATGAATCAACAGTTGTTCTTTCCTAAGGACACAGACTGCCAAAAGAACACCACAAGCACACAGTTGGGGTGGGCAAAGTACAACCTATTCCTAAAGTTCTGAGACAACTGTTTCTGAAGCCCACAGCGTATTCCAGTAACACTAAATTACTCAAAGTAACAGAGAGATTAAGGAATTAAAAAACTGCAGAACCATTTCACTGAGGAAATAGGTGTTAAAGCCAGCAGTCTAAACTCATAGATATTTGAGAACAACTCACACTGGGAAAAATACAAAAAAATCAGACACACACATATATATATGTAAACATATATATATTTACATATGGAAATGGACTCCGAGTTGTTCATTAATTATTCAGGATTGAGTTATCGTTCTGAAAACATAAGTGCAAAGGTTAGGAAAAAGCAAAACAATTAGGCATTATTTTTGGAAGCAATATAAAACAAAAACAAAACACAAAATTTTTGGTTTTTTAAGATAAATCCACAGTGAATACTATGAGCAGTTCTACCTGTTCCTACCTTCTTGAGAAACTGAAAAAGTAAAGCAAAGCTCAAAAAAAGACAATGTAAGGTACAAAAGAGCTTACCAGCAACAAGCAATTAAAAGAAATATGACTCTTCAGAATGAAATAGAAACAACTGAGGCAGGCAGGATAAGATATAAGTCCACAAATTCAAAAGCAACGCAGAGAGCGCACAAGAGGGTTGTTTTAATATCTGCAGGCCTCAACCAGAGCTATCAAACGGTGGGTTGAAACGTATCAATCACAAATTGTTGGTGGTACAAGAGTCTTCTAAGGAGACATACACCTGATCTGCATATTCCCTACTTCCACCATCTGAGACATCACATCAGACTAAACAGAACCAGGATTACTGTTTTCAGTTCTGATTTATCAGTTTGAAGAAAAGGGGAAAAAAAATCTTTTAAAAATATGATCTAAGCCTACCAACACTTCGGTCTGGTCCTATGGCAAAATGCAACAATAAAAACATAGTATGTATTGTAACATTTTAGAAAAATTACTTAGTGACATGCTGAGATTCTTCTAAAAGCATTATTCCAGGTTTTAATCACTAATATAAATTAAGAATGGCATTTCTAATAACTTATTTAACAGCTATCTTATCCAGAAAAAAAAAAAAAGGATAATAATAATTAGGGTCAGAACTCACTAATAGGGAATTATTTCTAGTCTCTTAAGTTTGGCTTTTGGTCAAGATATGTCACACAGGCTTCATCTGTAAAATACCAAGAACAGGTATGGGCAGCAGCCAATTCACTGACATATTACTACTTGACTAGTAAAAATGGACCAGCTGTCCTTCCTCACCTTCACTGCCCTTGGAAAAAATTCTCTGGCCAATTCCTTCTATCAAAGAGAAAACTAATTAGCAATTATATTGTTGGGGCAAAGACACATACGACACATAACTTTTCACAGCAAATAACACCATCTCTACAAAAGGATAACTTGAAGGACTCCTGAAAGGATTACCTTTAGTGATATTATATATTCCAGAGTGAGTACACAACTGTAAGTTAAAACATATGCAGGTATTCTTCCCAAGAATGCAAAAGCAGTGGAAAAAGGATTAAAAAAAAGGTTTATTTCAGATGCAAGGACCACTTTTTAACAAAGGTCCTCTCAGGACATCTTTATCCTCTCTGTCTCTCCCCGGCCTTCCCAAGGCCTCTATGCCTGTCTCTTAGGGCTATCTCTCTCCTCTCACATATCAGAGAGAGAGGCTGAGAACTCCTCTTGCTATGAGGGGTGTGTGGAGAGGAAGCATTGAAACTGCCTTTGAGAAAGAGTTACCTTTTAGGCAGAAAGCTTTCTTAAGCGAAAACTGTCTCCTCGTTACAAAATATTCTGGGCAGAAAGGGTATTCTATCCTCACAACAACCAACTGTAAAATTTCCTCAACATACAACCATCCCTTGAGTTATTTCTCAGTACATACTTGCAAGAAGCTTGAACATGCACTGTTTTCTGGCACAAAGACAAAATTTCTCAGCTGCACAAATGAAGAAAATCTCCAACTTTAAAGACTCAAAGTTATCATCAGTGAGATCTCTTCTTTCTGTACTTTAGTTTTTGCCAAGAAGGGAAGTAATTTCAAAAGTCGAATCTACATCTGGATCATGATGCAATGAACATTGGAGCTAAGAAGTGAAGGTCCTGAACCACATTCATAGTTTTCTTCAGAGATAATAAAAACATCCATTATCAAAAATTACTTGATCTCAACAGAAAAGCCTGAGGTCAAACATTTGGTAAGTTTTCAGCAAGACAGGAATACTCAGGATCATTTAAAGCTGAATAATTACTCTGCTTCAGAAGTTGTTTTGAATAAAATAAATGGTGATTTTATTGACTATATATACATATTAAGGAGCGTCAACTTAACAGCTGAACTGAGTGTTCAAGATACACAGGAAAGCACTTTGACTTCATGCTCTCAAAGTGATCGTGTTTCCTAAACACCTACTGAGTCATTCAAAAGTCTTTTATGCAACAAGGTCTGTGCAGCTCAAACTCAGAATATCACAGGATTAGCAACTCCAATGACCAATCAACAGTCCTTCAATGTGTACACACATTGTATTAAATGAGTGCTGTACATACATTCAAGAATGGAACTGAGTAGCTTTTGTCTTCATAAAAACACACTGCATATAATTAAATCTCCTAAAGGCAATTCAGGTATGCTGAAGATCTAGAGGCTCCTAGCTTTGTAGTGTTAGCTACAAACAAACAAAGCCTGAAGGAAACTCCTCACTACTTTGTAGGGAATAACTGATAAGAATGCAAAACTATGCAGTTTGCAATCTTTGCCCTACATGAAAAACTTGACGCAATCATACCTGCCACCCAATAAACATACCTCTGCACTTTGTTAACCTCTGTGTAACATGATAATTCCAATAAAAGCTCTACTCTATACCAAATTAGATAGCAAGATTTTATAAAAAAACAGTGTTTTAAAACCGTATCAGTATGTTATTGAAGTTATCGCCATATCAAAACCAGATCTTTTTCAAATTGTTTCATACAGAGACTTCATAATACCAAATGGACTCTTTCAGGTAGCTAAACGGACACGTTGCACTTCACTGCTGCTGAGTTTCTCCTCTGACTAGGTAAGTCCAAGTCAATTACATACATCAATCTTCAAACAATTCCCAACCCTCTCCCTTTAATTGGTATGTATTTATATATTACCCTGATGACATTAAAGTAGGCATTTATTCAAGGTAGTACTTAAGTCATAAGCTGCAAGCCTCCATCTACAACTAGAACACTCCCTGTAACATATGGGGATTCTAGAAGAAAGACAACAGCTTGTGCAACTTCATGAGGCTCTCCAAATCTTCCAAGGAGAATTGCTTTCTTCAACTGATCTTCTTCCAAATGAGCAGTCATCTCTGTGTGAATAAAGCCTAAGAGAGAAGATATTTTAAGAGTTACCTCACCTTTGACTAAATTTATCTATTTTCCACTGAATCCTACAAAGTGAAATCTATTACCAGGATTTGTCACCAGCTACCATTCTTCAAAGTCTCCAAAATAGTCCACATCATTTTACGGCCAAGACCAATTTTTTACCTAACCAATAAAATGTCTTCCAGTTTTGGAAGCACTGATGCAATAATCCAAATGCAGACATCTATAGAAACCCATTTAAAAAAAAAGGTAACTAAAACTGGGTCCCAAAACCATATTTAGTATCACTTTTCTGAAAGACAAAACACACTCATTTCACCAAAATATTCTCCATTAAAACAAGTACAAAATCTCTGGCAAGAAACCCTCTCAGCTTGCAAGTGTTTTCGTTGTATATTAGAGCTTATGACAGCACTTGCATAATTTCTATCACAGCACTGATTTGAAGACTGTTTCGTGACATCTTCAAAGGACATTTTGTTTCAATTTTACGTTATCTGAGATTTGGTTTTCCCACTGCTGCACAACTCTTCACATAAGCTGCAGCTTCATCAAGAGCTGATCTTACCTGCTTTCTAGCTGCCACCAAGCAGGGAAAGTCTCCCTTTTGCTTTCTACTGTAAAACTCTGCCCCTTATGATGGCTTCGGACCCTTCAATGAGCTGCTCAACTCACTGAAGAATTTTTCCTGCCTAGTTCACAATCTGAACTGGTTCATGTAGAAGTCTGAAAAGCACCAGAGGCACCACAAAGTGAGCAGCAATGTACACAGTTACGAGTGCAAGAAGTCAGAAAATAGAGAAGGGATTTTTCCTTAAAGGTGGTGGTTTGCTTGAGCTGGATCATCTTATGAAATCACAGCCTTGTCCTCACAGAACTAAGTTTTCAGACTCCCTCCTTTTACTACAGGGAGACGGGGATGCTTTTATACAGCTTCTCTTGATCTGTCATGTTTCTCTAATAACAAGTAAGCATTCTCTAGCAGGAGACAGGGGTAGCTGTCTGTCTGTAATTAGCTCTAATCTTTATATCTGCAAGGACAGCAAGTTTTGAAGGAGTAACAAGGAAAACACAATTATTATATAACAGCAGATAGATGAACAGGTAGACTCACTCTTCCAAGTTTCTCAGTGTTCCATTAAAAAGACTGAAGGTTTTCTAAAAGAATGTATTATACTTTACACCAAAGAAAAAAAGAAGATATTAAAAACACTTACTTACAAAGTTGATGAAAATAATACCAATTTGTCTTAAGTTACTTTCAGAGTACCCACAGTCTTGTTGAATTTTGGCAGTCAAGGATGTAGAAATTTCTCAAAAACTCACCTGGAGCAACAACGTTGACTCGAATTTGTTTTTTTGCTACTTCTTTAGCAAGAGAGCGTGAAAATCCAACTAATCCTGCTTTGGTAGCACTATACACACTTTGACCAGCGTTGCCTTTAAGTCCTACAATACTTCCTAAAATAAAGAAACATCAAAGAGAAGATGGAATGGATGATTTGAAACCTTGTACTACCTTTATCATTTTAGTTTTAAATTTGGAATGAAAAATGGGATTACAAGAGAAGGAGTCAAATATATATTACTGTATGCACTTTATATTCTACTTCTGGCACAAGCAAATCCCCAAATTATCTGTGATTTTTGTGCAATTCACATATCTGTGTTGACCAACTGGCATCAGGAGGGTAAAATGACGAGTTTTGTAAAAAAATTATCCTTACACAGATTTAATTCATTGATTATTAAGAAAGAGAAAAGAAAGAGAAAAGAATGAAGAGAGAAGAAAGGGAAGGAGAGGGGAGATAAAGAAAAGATAAAGAAAAGAAACTGACTGTATCTATCAATCCTTAGTTAATAACTTGCACCTGGTATATGTAGATACTGAAAGAACTGATAAAGAACAGCAAAATTCTTTTTTCAACAAAATCTAAACTCTGAGCTGTTTATTAATGAAACAAGCTGGTTTTATATTTAGAGGTTGCTGAGACTACACAACAGAATGAGCTTTCATAAAGAAACGCTAAATATAGAATGTCTAAATACAAAGAAAATGAAAATAAGTCAATTGTAAAAAGTAATGTAACATGTTACACCTACTAAACCTTTCCAGAAGACTAGTACACAGAATTCCATTGGCTTACACAAGCAACTTACCTATATTGACAATAGCACCTCCCTGTTGCTGAATCATGACTTTTACAGCAGCTTTGCACGTCAACATTGTTCCCAAAAGGTTAGTGTGAATCTGGGCTATCATATCTTCAGTCTTGGTTCTCAGTAACAAACCATCCCTGACAAACAAACCCAAAAGAACTCACTGAACAACCCCACTGATCATGCTCACTCGTATTAATACATCACTGGTGAATGGAATGTTAATGGGGGGTGCGTGTGGTTCTCTACATTCTAGCATTCAAAATGAAGACACTGCAAGCACAACACACAGCAAGAAAAACATTTAGCCACGCTTCTGGCAGCAAAGCCTCTTTTGCAGCATGGTATTAAACATTGTTTTGGAGCATTTTGGGGGAAGTGGAAGAAAGAAGAGGGGGAAGGAATTCAAACTCAGGATGTAGAAACTACAGTGAAAGCTGTGTCATGTCCCTTCCACCTCAGAATCTTCTGTGATTCTGTAATCTGTTAGCATTTTACTGCCACCAGGAACAAAATACTGGTGAGCACTTAATAATTTTTCCAGATGTGCTCATTAACAACACTCTTACTGAATGCAAGGGCCAACAGCACCTTACAGTGAGATGCCTTCATCTAGAATTACATATAATCTCATAACAAATAACTAACCTGTTGATCCCAGCTGCATTAACCAAGTAGTTAATGGGACCTAAATTCCTCTGCATCTCCTCAAAAGTCTTTTGGACTTCTTGTTCATTGGATACATCACAGCTAAGTGCCAGATGTCCTGCTGTATTGAAATAAAGGCATGCTATCGTAACAGTAAAAGCTGGTATATCATTCATAAACCTTCTTCAGAATTTATCAACTCAATTTCAAAACAGATGTTGAACTAGTTATAACTTAAGGAATCCATTTAATCTCCAGTGAATTAAATAAAGACAATAAAAGTATTTTATTGATTAGTTATGTGAGAATTCCTTGTTTTATATTTTTTGCCTTTTAAAATCAGAAGTTCAGCATGAGCAGACCAGTCTCAGTTCTGGCTTTTTCAGGAGCCAAGGATGACTCAATTCACACTACCTCCCTGTTGAGGCCCCAAACAATTCCTTTCATCTTAAAACTTGTATCTTGTGGACAGAATAGGTAACATACTCACTTTCTCAACAAATAGTGTAAAAACAAAATTGTACTGACATAGCATTTCTTTTAAATTTCTTGGCCTTTATTTTCACTTTCGTCTAGTTGAACAATGAGGTTTCTTTACGGACTTATTACGAGTTACCTAAACACAGGACAGTGAAGAGACACCTGCAAGCAGCATACGTACCACCAAGATCACGTGCAGTGGTTTGGGCTACTTCCAGATTTCTAGCAATGATCGCCAGGCGGCAGCCCTTCTGTGCCAGGAGTTCTGCAACAGCTTTGCCTATTCCTCGGGATCCCCCAAAAACGGCGCAAACCTTGCCCATCTTCAAAAATAATTCAGAAATTGCAAATAAACCATGAACTTCATGTCCAATATGGCAAGAGAATAACCACTGTTCCTGTCAACATCGCAGCCTTTACCAGTCTGTAGCATTTTGTAACAGTAGGTTATAGAATTAGTGATTTGTTATTTTTTTATTCACCAAAAAATAAACATTTGAACTAAATTAGACACCACTTCTAAAAATGACAGTTAATTCTTAATGATTTATGAACTAGTAAAAAAGTTATGCATGTAATCTAGCATTCCAATACTAGACTTATGATAGAGTTCTATTCAACAGGTAAAATATGTGGTTTATGTATGTAAAGATGATAAAGTATTGTTCATCGGTGTACTTGAAGCTGATGTACTAGTTGTAACTGCTCTCGTAATCACTATTTTTGTGCTAAAGTCATTTAGCCTCAAGGTCTCACTCCATCCAAAGTATCTGTGTTGGACAGCGCCGGTACAAACGTCACTGAGCACGACGTGAAGCTATTGTGTTTACACTGGTTTAATACTGTCACACTACATAACACTACATTTTACCACTATCCTTGGGGTTTTTTTGTTTCTGCTTTTGAAGGGAAAAAAATGGGTTTAAAATGTGAAGTGCTTCTGAAGCAGCTACTTTGATGTTTAGTAAGGAGTATAAGAAGAAACTACTTCTGTAGAATTACCTTTTATTCTGCAGACTCTAGAAACCAATCCGCTGTTTTGGGATTTCCTAAGGAGCCAGAGGCAAAATCCAAGTAATGAATCTTTTTTTCCATACATTTGAATAAATCCTTTTTGAACCCAATTATACTTTGTCTCCGTAACATCCTGAGGCAATGAGTTTCATTATTTGTGGGAAAGTACTTCCTTTTGTTCTTAATTTGCTTTCTGATTAGATAATACTATGCATTTCTCCTCATATCTTCCCTTTTCCGTTTCACCCTCCACCTGTATCCTCCTTCAGGCCTGTTCAGTTTCTCTTAAACATATGGAAGCCGTTTGGTATCTTACTAAAGACTATTCAAGCCCTTAGACCTTGGCTTACGGAGGTCCATTAACTCCTTTGGATGTGTGAGCACCAGAACAGCACACAGGACTGAGCACACGAGGCTACCATCATCTCAGACAATGGCATGATGATTTTGGTCTTCCGTGACAGTGCCCAAAAGAGCAGATGGTCCGTCCTTTTCAAAGGACGAACAAGCACAAAGTATGCACAAGTGCCTGAAATCAACCCCTGCATCTACTTTCACTGGCAAGTTGAAATCAGCTATGTGGTGCAGGAAGAGGATTAAATACTTGCATCTCAGGTAGTGGCCCTGAGAACACATACAAAATGGTGCCCTCCACGAAGACAATTCCTTCCTGACAAAAACGAGCACCAGTGCCTTGCCAGAATAACTATTGTTTTGGGCAGCCTTCATTAGGTAGCTACACAGCAAGACATGAATGAAGAGGTCTTACACCCCAAACTACAGCTCTCACTGTCTTAGCAGACTAAGGGCACAACCAACCACCCCATATTCTGTTGACAGATTTTTTTGGTTAGAAACAAACTCTCTGTCTGCCTTTTCCAGCATGACTGATCTCTTCTTTTACAGAATTACCAAAATGACTCTTGGAAGTTCTTGCCTACTTGTTGCAGCAATGTTGCGCTAGGATTTCCTCCTTCACATTTTGTTCTTACTCGTACTGAGCATATCTACTCTCCTATTTTTATTTGAAATGTGGAACGATACGGATGAGGAGAGATCTCAGGAAGTCATCCTGTGAAACTCCTCCACCCCTAAGCATTATAAGTGAATCATCTTACACTCCTTATAAGTGCATTCAGATCTATATGTATTTTCCAAACAATTCTGAACATGCTTAGCTACACAGGACCCAAAAGATCTGCCTGTGGGGAGAGAATTTTTTAAAAAATGTATTGCTCTACCCTTCTCGGCCTCTTTGAGAACTGAAAAATTGTTAGTGATTCTGGCAATCCTGTTCTCCGAAGAGGGAAAGCACCTTGTGCATTGGCCAGGCACTCACAGGCGTAAGGCCTACCTTCAACGCAGCAGTGTACAACCTCTGTTTTAGCACACTAAAGCCATACAGTCTCCCTGGAGTTGTGACTTGGGGGGAAAAAAAAAGCTGCTGCGGGTGTAATTACCCACTGTTCCCTGGACAGGTAACAGAAGGAAAAACCACGCATCTCTGGAGCAACAGGCACGCAGAGGCGCCTGCATCGCCTTTGCCCTCTACGGCCCTGCCCTTCTTTCACAACCAGCTCTTACACGCGTGACCCCAGGGGCTCCAATGCCGACACCGCCCCACGGCCCACGGCTGCCGAGCCCACGGGAGGCACCTTCAAAACAGGCCGAGTGGGGCTCCCGCACTCAGCCCAGCCCAGTTCAGCTAAGCCCAGCCCAGCCCAGCTCCGCGCTCGCCCCGGCGTCGCCCTCCCTTTTTTCCCTTCCTCCCTGCCTTCCTCCCTGCTCGGCTCCCGCTCCCGGCCCGGCCGTCGGGCTGCAGGTGGAGCCCGCGGCACGGGCACGGGCAGCGGCGGCGGCGCCACGGTGGCTGCGCGGCCGCTCCCCGTTCCCAGCGCCGGGCGGCCGCAGGGGAGGGACGGGAGCGTGTTCCGTGTGTGCTCCGGTTACCTCCCGGCTGCCGGGCAGCTGGTGGCTCGCTTCCCTCGGGGAGGCTCCCGTCCTCTCCCAGCAGGCCGGCCCAGCTCCGAGCCCAGCGCAGGCGTCACGGGATGGCGGCCTGACGTCACCCGCAGCTGACTTCGGTGCCGGCCCAGGCTGAAGGGCCGGGGCTGAAGGGCCGGGGGGCTGAAGGGCCGAGGGGCTGAAGGGCCGAGGGGCTGAAGGGCCGGGGCCGTTCCCTCGGGAGCTCCGCCGGCTGTGCGGCGGGAGGGACACCCGCCCCGGTAGGACTGCCCCCGCAGTCCCAGGGCTGGAGTCGGCCCTGCACGCACCTCCCTTCTTCCCTGCGCTCACACACGGGGAAGCCCTCCTGCCTTCGTCTTAGCACTTGCCGGTTTTGAACTCCATTTTACGTGCGGATATCCAGACGCTAGTACGGTTTGCGCCAAGCCCCTGTACTCCTTGCCAGAACTCATGTGGGGCACGAAGTAGCCGCCGCACACTGACCTGGGCCTCTAAAAGCACAAAACACAAATCAGAGCATAACGTCACAAAACGGGAGCCACTGCAGCTCAGGTCCTCTCCACCAGCTATTTCAAATTCCTCCTGGGTTTGGAGCTGAGGCAAGATTTAGCGAGGAACTTGAGTGCTAATCATTAACCACATTGGTGCCTGAATCTGTGGCATCTTACATTTCTGCCAAGGGTCACACATGAAAGAGCAATGCTGCTCAAATGTCCAGCAGTACTCGCATACTGTTGCCTATACTGCTTGTGAAAGCATACCACATTACATGGGTTTTGTGTAAGGCCTGGGACAAAGCAACTGGAGAACTGGCTGCACTTACGGTCACTCCCATTTTAAACAAAAACCTGTTGGTTGGAGCACTCAGCTAAAAGAAAAACTGCTTTCAAGTCTTCTGTCTTACTGGAAACATGTTCATTAACTTCAGTTTTTCATCATCGAACAAGCTTGTCATAACCATCAATCTGGTTTCAGTTTATAGGAACAAGAACAAAAAATTAAAGTGAACCACAGAGATCTGACACTATAGCCAGATGATTACTATCCAGAAATTTAAAACCTTGGGGATTAAGCATCAGTTGAAATCAACATTCAAGAAACTGTTTTGCTTTTCAAGTGATGTATTAAAGATGACCTCCCTAGCTTAAGCAAATCTGATGATGGGGACATGTATCTGGGATACAGGAATCATGGGCTTAGAACAGAATTAAGACAGGGAGAGCTTAAGAGGTTTCCTTCTTTCCAGGCCAAATGATAACTGGGTGGCAAGTCACACAGTCAACACACTGCCATGCATTTCTTCCTGTGAAAGAGGAGGTGTAACTGGACTAGGTGCATCATTCTAGGTAAGCTCTCCTTTAGGCCACAGAGGAACATCATCATCAGGGCTCTTCACCATTTTCCACTTTGCCTGGGCAGCTCAGCACTGAGGTTGCTGACTTTTTTTTGTTTCTGTCAGGCCTGAATTCCTCCTTTCTTCAGATGTGCTCTTGTGATTTGCACTGGGGAAAAAAGCGGTCTAGTTACTAATATTATTTGTATATACTTCTCCTATATATACAATATATAAGTGAAATAACGAACAAGTTTTATGTTGCAGTTCCCAAAAGTCTTTGATATGGCCTCAGCCTTCTAGGTAAGTGATACAAGGCTATGATAAACTGAAATATTTGTTCTTGTGTGGTAGCAGTAAACTTTTATCATGCCAACATGAAGTGTACAATTTTGTACAATTTAGGTGTACCTTTTCAAAAAAATTGGGGAAAACTTTTTCCTCTTAAGCTTATTCCTGGTACCTCTGTGAAAAGTATAAAAACTCTGTGAAAACTCTAAAAAAAAAACAAACCAAACACCCATACCAAAAAACCCAGAACAAAACAAAACCATCAGAACTTCAGCAAATTACCTGTTTTTTCATATCCTCCTGGCTAAACAGGTTTCCCCACTATGACTAGTGGTATTCCACGCGTCAGCGTGAGGCCCATGTTTAAGTTAGCACGGTCACTGAACTGCTGCTGCTCCTAGTGAGAAGTCAGGCACACAATGAAGGGAGCAGAGAGAAGCTTTTATTATTGCTACTTCCAGTGCTGCCCTGTGGCATCTGACACATTAAAAGGAAACAACCCCAACAGTACCCACCCCTGTAAAAGTATCTTCAAGAGATCTCTGTCACACATTCAGCTTCTGCCCACAGCTCCGGTCTGATCACAGACACTGGCCACTCCTGCTGTGTATCAGCAGACTTTGGACTAAAGAGATTGAAACTAGGATCTCAGCATGGCTTGAAATCTCTTAATTCCTCCATGCATCTGACTTCTCATGTAAGGGCTGCACTGCCACAGAATGTATCAGTGTTTAGCTCATAAGTTCCAAGCCAGTGAGGACTGGGAATAAAAAGGAAATAAACAGCTCAGCCATCCAGGGAGTAAATTCATCACTTTCTGTATAAGCACCTCTTAGACAGACAGTTTTTCAAATCTGCAAAGGGCATCACACAGAGCAGTCAGCATCTCCCAGCAAGGCAATCTGGAAAGCAGTCAAAGCTGACACCACCACAGAAGGACATGTCACTCCCAGGAGTCTCCACTGACCATTTTGTACAGAAAGAATAATATTGGTGTATTGCATACTTTGTAAGCATTAAGAATATCCACTGGAAGTCTAGTACAATAACACCCAAGAGTTTGCCGAAGTATTTGAATACTCCTGAGTAAATAACTCTCCTCCTGTTCTCTTAGAGGCAATTTATTTTTAATTATATCTAATATACTCAATTGTGAAAAGAAGTAGTCTCAGGAACAGCACTTAAAGTAGCTAAAAGCCATTTATAAAAGTCTATTGAAGGGTTTGCATAATTTGTTTTTATTTCATGTATGAACAAAGCCTTAACTTCACCGTTCTGCCTTTCATAGTCTCATCCATATTCCTATTCACTAGGTACTCATATAAGCTGCAAAGTAAGATCCATGGGCAGTAATTTCAAGAATTAATTTATCCTGTAAAAGTCTGTTTAGCTAATACTGCAATTGCTGGTGAAAAAAGTAATTTTTGAGAAGTATTCATCAACAAAGGTAACTGGGTTCTAGCTCCAAAACCTACAGAAATGTGTTCATAACATTAAGACTAAGAAAAAAGGTTTGTCTAACCTGCTAAAATTTCCTTCCCATTACAGTGGAGCAAGGGTTGAGGTTTTCCTGCCTTAATACATCCCTAATCATAGTCTCAGGCTTTGAATTTCCACAAATGGTATGGGCAAATCCAAATTGTTGCCCACTTTGGTCCTGTGATGCAGTTTTTCTGAAAATTTACTGCATCTACTCATATTTACATTCAGTATGTATTGTGTCCTAAAGTTTGCTTTGCTGAGGAATGGAAGCAGATGGGATGTTGGGAGAAGATGACAAGGAGAAAGGGGCAAAGATGTAAAGCGGGGGTTGGGGGGCGGGAATAAAGATGGAATGATTTGACCTAGTGATTTGGACTGAATTGGTTAGGGTAAGAAAATTCAGCTGAAGGACTTTAATGCAGGAATAGAAGAACATACTTAGTAAGCAGCAAGAGTTGGTCTTTCATTTCCCTTCTCATGACAAGCTCTAAGGACATTTACAAGTAAAGTCTTTGTTTCATAAACACATTAATTAGCCCCCCAGAAATAGCAGACCTAAGACACATGGAAGTGAAATATTTAAGGGATTCCTCCAGATATCTAACTTGGCATTCATAAGATTTATGAGGAGTTCAAGAGCTGTTTAAAGCAGGAAACTGAAGGCATATCCACAAGCATTAACCATTTTTATGGCTTAACCTATTTTAGCATACATTCATTATGTGACCATGAATATGTTTTCAAGGTTAGCCCTAATGAGGCACAAATTTACTGAGTACAGGAATACCAACTTAATGTAGCACATCTACTTACTGACACAAAGCAGCAAGTCAAGGGACCATGTACTCATCCCTCCATAATTGCAAATATATGTGATCCTAAACATAAGGACTTACACTGGCAAAACTTTAACTGATATTTTCCAGCAATAAGTGTAGAACACAGTCCATAAGAAATAGGGATAGTGACAATCTCTCATATCTCATAGACTGTTCACCTCCTTTATCTTCACCAGTATTATAGGAAATGTCAAACCCAATATTCTTCACAGCTGTTACCATTTTGCAGCCTGAATCACATACAGTAATACTTGGAGAGTTTTCAAAGAACTCTCAACATTCAAATTTTCTCTATTAGATTGTCCTAAATAAATCTAGTTTCATATCACATCTCCTTGTGGAGATACTTTGCTGTCATTTCATCTCACTCATGTACTTAACTGAGCAGCTGAAGACTTCATCTTCTTGTGACAAACAGAAGCTCTTACTGTTGTATGTCCTTCCAATAAAGTAGTCAATCATAATAATACCCAATCAGCTAGCTTAATGAGGTAAGAATTAGGTTATTAAAGATGAAAAGAGGTATTTTCAGATGATTGCTTACACCATTTTTAAAGTTTATCTATCACAGAGAATAATTTCTTTCAATAATTACCAGAAGAGGTTAGCATCCTTGGAAAAAAATAGCTATTGTTCACACCAGAGTGTGTGTAATGTTTGATTCTGAAAAAATGCTTACCTTATTTCAACAGTTGAGGTTTTTTAATCATAGTTTATGAGGAGATTCTGCTAGAAGTCAAACATTTTCTGAGCTCCTCGTAAGATGTCTCCTGCCTGACCACGCACAGATAACAGTGTAGATTGCAGAAACCCAGGATTGCACAAGCTACTATCTCTAAACTCCAGAAGGGAATTTTGTTGTGAATCCTATATATGAACTTTATAGAAAATACAATGAAATATTTATTGCAAAGGGAGGAAAAAAGAGCAATTTAGATCAGTCTAGAAGGTGTATATTTTACCATCCTGTGACTAAATTGCTATGCTATGAAAATTCAAAAGTGATGAACAACAATTCTGATACAAAGCTACGCAGAATAGGCTGATAAAGCTGTAGGGTGCTACAGCAGCCTGTTTTGATTTCTTTTTTCCAGAACAATAAAAATTCCTATGTATATTTTAAGTACACTTTTTTCGGTTTTATCCTCACCTGCCTAAATCTTCTCTATAAGGTTATGTACCTTTTCTATACTGAACATACAGAATATACTGTATTCTGCACACTGCAGTGGTGGATAACCACCAGCCTGCTGTGATCACCAGCCACCTTTCTGTCACAGGTCAGCCTCTCTTTATCCAGTTTCTACACACCCTGTTCTTTTTTCTTGACAAAAGAAACACTCCCCATACCAGTTGTTTCAGTGGATGTAAAATTCATATACCATTATTTGGTTGGTTGTTTTGTTTGTTAGGGAACTATAAATCTGCCAAAAATGTCAGTTCTGAAGAGCACAGAAAAAAAAAAAATGAATAAAATTCAGGAATTAAGTACATTTGTCCATGTTTGAAATTTTTTTAGAACAAAAAAAAGAGGTTCAGAGAGTTATTTAACACTGAATATTCTGATAAGGTTCAAGCTAATACTTACCTCCTAATTTTCACAGTTTAGCTGCTGAAACAGAGAAGATGGATATGTGCAGACCATGCATTTATCAAAGATCCTGCTATTTTCCCCAGACCAGATAACTGGCTTCTACTCCAAGTTGACTGCAGCACAAGGATCATTACATATGACTTCTTAAGCTGCACCTATAGCTCCAGCCAATCTTAACTAGAGTAGTGGAGTCCACTGCTTTTGTCTTTTGCTTCTGCCTGGATATTACTTTCACAGTTTTTTCTCTTCCTAGTAGACAAAAGAAGGAAGAAATCTTCTCTCATTCCATCTAGTGGGAAATAGTCACCTTTATTGTTTCCAGCCACAGCCTTCTCCATAATACTGCCCACAGACTGGAGATTTTCCTACAAATTGCCTGAGTCTGGGCTTCAGTGATTATCACTGCATAATACTACACTTCATCATGCATTTTCACTCAGATCATAATTATTTTAAGCAACCTATACAAGTGGGTAACATCTCTGCAGAATTTGCAGTGTTTACATAGCACAATTCATTTCTGTTTACTTCACTGAATCATTGTTGAATTTGAGGATGCCTTTCATAAACAATTATTCTGCTCTAATAGTAACAAGTAACACATTTGCTTTACAGACACCTCAGCAAAGCACTCCTGTCAACATGAATTGTCTGTTACGTACTTTAAAACGTTTGGAAAAAAATATGGTATGCCATCTGGCTCCCAAAGGCTCATTAAATCCACTGGAATATGAATTTTTAAGGAAGCTAACATCACATGGTGCCCACCACTTCAAAAAAGAAAAAGCAAAAGAGAAGAAGGGAGGAAGGAAGGAAGAGAGGAAGGAAGGAAAGATACAAGCAAGAAAAAAAGGAAGTGGTTACATTTTGTTTATAATTTAAAAATTTAAATTTTCCTACAACTAAGAGCAGCCCAGCCATTTCAGAGAATACAGATAGATGACAGCTCCAATTCCCAGGAGTTTATGGTCAAAGATTATTTTCTGAATGAAACGTAGAAGGAAAAAAATCTAGCAGGGGAATGGAATGCCAAATCCATAGCATATTTAGGTTTCTCAGGGGAAAGATGCCCCCATGAAATGAGATTCAGAGGACATGCTCCAAGTTTCTTTTAAGACTTGCCAAATCACTTAGTTTTTCCCCTCCAAATGTCAGTTCTCCCATCTTTAATTGAGGCTAATGACTGTCAGCTTCCCATATTGACACAGCCCTAGGGAAAACTCTACTTCATAGTTGCTGTCATCTTCTGTAGGAACACTTTTAGACTTAATGTAGAAAGAGGACTGCACTACAAAAACTGAATGACCAGATAGATACAGGATTCAAATCCCATTTGGAAAGGATTGTCTTGCATTAGGGAGAAGCAGCTCAATTAATTTTTTTTATGGGAAACTTAAAACTACATAGATTAGGGAAGGTTAGGGGAGTTTCAAAAAAGACACAAGCATTTAATTAAAAAAAACAAACACACAAACCCCCCCAAAAGCCAAAACAAACAGCCCACGTTTGACATTAACTCTGTATTTCCTGTAATTTTTCAAATAGATTAACTAAAATTACTAAAAACAGCTAGACTTTAATTTGCTGGAATATGCGAGTGCTTTGCAAAAACAGGGGGTTTTGTGACACTGTACATTTATGTTCAAAAGCTGTTAATTATATGTAAATAAACAATCTGATAAATATATGTTAAGCAATTCTACTTGTGACACATTGGTCCATTGCCCAATGTGCTGACTGACCTTATCCAGCCTCTCTTCATTTTCTCAACTCAATGCACAGCTATTTTTAGCAGCAGTACTCTGCAAAATGTTTTATAACTCATTTTGGCTGTAAAGTTGCATCCAGTTGCAAGGTCCGTCGTAGCTTTAACTGTTTCTTTGAATTCACAAAACTGATCTCTGAGCTCAGGGATTTTGTCAGACATGGATTCCTGAGTCAGGGGAATTAACTAAGCCTCTGATGGAGATTGCCTTCTTGGAGGCAACCAAGAATGAAGAGACAGACCCTCTAGAACAGGGCCCAGAGAGGGATCAAGCTTTTAGAGCAGTAAAAGCTAATATTTTCATGATATTTTTAATTTGCATCATACGGCCATAAATTCTGTGAAATTATGAGGAAATTAGTCTTGCTTGCTTTTTCACACTGTTCTGAGATATAATCAAAATCATCTTAGAGGTTCAGACCTGACTGGATGGGGCTTCGAGAAACTTGATATAATGGAAGGTAGCCATGCCCATGGCAGGGGGTTGGAACTAGATGGGTCTTGAAGGTCCTTTCCTAACCAAACTCTTCTGTGATTCTATGACTCACAAACCTACCAAGCAGATATTCCTCTTCGTTATTTAAAAAAACAAGGCCATTTGTTACACTAATTGGTTGCTTCATACAGTTTTTGCTGCCCGTTAGATTATAAATGTCCAATCATATGTTCTCCTATCACCCAAATAAAGTCCCCCAAAACCTGAACAAGACATCCTACACCTTATCTGCACATCAGGAGAGTGCCTGCATGAATAGCACTGATTGAGAATGTTTCTAACGTTCTAATGTTTCCATCTCTCATGGATATTTCCAGATCCCTGCTTTGTTTTGAAGAAACAAATGAGATTTTTCTATTTCCCCCACCCATAGGTTTGTGAGCTTAGAATAATCCTGAATCTCCAAGATTTTTATAGATCAGTATGTCCCCACCTTTGACTCCCACTGGCTGGTAATCTGTCCTTCACCAAAGTGCAGATAACATCACTGGCTTGCCTCAAGAACCATCCTGTTATTGATCTTTGCAGCACGGACATCTTCAGTAACAGTCCAACACTTGGTAAACACTGTTCTTCACAAAGCCAGACAGAGTAGAAGAGTAAGTACTGCAATTCCCATTTAGTTTGATCAGGTAAAAATTGCTTCTATTTGCTTTGTTTGGTTTTTTTTTTTAATTTTTTTTTTTAATCCAATGGAACAGTATCTCTAGATACTAGAAAATAGAAAACACTCTTGAGCTCTCCAAAGTGCTGTATTTTCCCCTCCTATATGTAAGTGTTACAGCATTCAAGAAATCAATTTCAGGCTTTAAATGTAAATTTTATTTATTTTTGTTGATTTTGAAAAAGTATAAATAACTTATCATTGTAACTATACTGGGGTTTGATTTTTTGTCCATCTTAATTCCAGGATGCTGCAGAGAGAAAAAAACCACTAGCATTCAGCAAAATGCCTCATCACACGTTTCAGATCACGTTTAAATCCATTCCTGTTTTTAAAGTTTTTGTTTGCCTTTTTTTGTTTAGTAAGATTCCAATGCACTCAATCCTTTATGAAATGAAGGCCTAGGAGGTTAAGTGGTGCATATGAAAAAGACAGAGAAGGAGGTGGTTGGGCATAACATCAGGCTACGTTATAATTAGCCACTAGACATGCTAGTTCTAGCAATAAAAGAGTAATTTAGAGTTATAAGCAAGACATTACATTCATGCCTTAGGGACCTCGTTTATATTTGGAATCACTATTTCAGCATCTAATATCTCTTCCAAAAGCATTCTACTGTGTTACTAAATATAGCAGAAAGACAACATAAGCCAGCTATAAGCTTTTGTAAAGTTGTCCATGGTGCTTTTAGTTACAAAAACACGGGCTTTCCATTTGTGTCTTTTCCAATGTCAGACACAAATAAACTTTTAATAATCAACATTAACCAGATGTTGACCAGAATCTAGTATTTGCCTTTGAAAAAAAACAACTATTTTCTTTAAAATGTTGCTTTTGACAGGATTGTAATTGAGAGAACATCCAGACAGATACATGACAGATCTTCAGACACACACAAACAACTACAAGGAGTTCCAGCCTCTGATAGCATTATCTGATGATAAAGTCCAAAAATACAGGTTTGCTAATTTTTTCTCCAAACTAGCTCCTGCTCTTGACAGAAGAGCACTTGTACCGGTGGATTTAGCCACGACTTCATAAAAACAGGGCCGTCAGCTAATTAAATCACAGCTGCACAAGTGTGCTCTACTGCTGTCAGCTATGAGAGTGCGATACTTCATAGTCAAAACCAAACCTGCTACATTGATTGGCAAAAGCACTAAGAGAGCAGATGGAAAAAATTCCCACATCATCTTGTTCATCAGTAACATGCTTGCACGAAGTCCACAGAACAAAGGTTTGCCAACATAAATACATCAGAGCACAAGACACATCCTACTGATTGACCACTTTCCACCAGCATGACCTCTGAAGAGACGTGACTGCTCAGGGAACAGCTTGGTTTTGCTGTCTGAGGCTGTTCTGCACCTCTGACAGCAGTTCCTGCCATCAGCCCAGACCATGCCTTGCACTTGGGGGCTCTGGCAACACAGCTGTCACCACAGAGCCCCCACAGACATGTAACCAGCCAAATTCTGTTGTGGTCCTCATATCTTGGAAATCCAAACACTTGGTCGCATCCGGTAACAAACCTCACCAACCTACTGTGGGGGGAGGAGTGTTAGCATCATTTACTAAGGGACAGCATAGTGTAAACCCCCCCCCCCAAAAAAAAAATAGCTGTGGTTGGACTAGACAACGTTCTCTGTAATTACAGGGCTGTTTCTCCTCCCACCTGTTCCCCACTGGCACATTCACTGCTGACATGTCAACCTTTACAAAGAGAACTGCATAGCTTTCCCAGACTCAGAAACTGATGCTTAAGCCTTCTGATCCTGTGCTGTGGAGAACAGTTGAGAAACATCACCCGCAGAATTTTATATTGTAGTAGTTAATTTTTTTTGGATCATGTTCACTAACACTGCCAAATCAGAGAAACCAAATTACAAGAGCACTGTTGTGTTTTGCTTCTTTGGCCAAAATTTATCTGCATTTAACACGTCACTGGTTAAGGTGGATTTCCTTATCCCAGAGTATTCTAGGAAAGATAAAGAACAAATGAGAAATACTGTCTGCCATTTTCCTGGGCGTAGCTATAGCAGACCTCCAAATAGCAATATGGTGTGCTGTGTACAACTGAACCACATAAAATTTGGTCATGAACCAGTCTCTCGACCTTCAGACAGAATTCAAAGGCCATCTCATTCTTGCTCTCTTTTTCCTATTTACTGGAGACATTCTCAAAAGAAACCCTCCATCTTTCTGAGAATTATATCAGTATTAAGGAATACGCATTAGGTGCAAATAATCAAGAATACCAAATATCTAGGCAGGATGAGGTACCCTTTTTTTAAGTTTTAAAACATTTATCTCTTTGCATATGTTCTTATCCTCCATGAAAACACTGATCTTTACAAAGCCCAGTATATATTTTTAAAAACTATTGAACTTCATCCTTGTGAAAAAGCTATTTTGTGTATCAGAGAACTTAAATTATTGAGTGCATAGAATTTCAGTGATATGCAGGGGAAAATGGTTACTTGTGTACTATAAACTTAGAAGTTGGATAGAGGCATACAATAAAGCTCTGATAAGGAGCAAGAAAATAAGCAGATTTCCCTGATCTGTGTGAATTCAAAAGACACACTAAGACTGCCTACCATAGAAGTGGAGAAAAATTCTTTGAACTGTAAACTTTTTAGAGCTAGCATTCTTCAGCTTATTCAGAAGTTCAACCAGCTGAAATAAGAAATTTGACCTAGGGCACGTCCCTTGTTGTGGAGAACAAAGTCAGTGACCACTTTAAAGTTACTCTGCTGCTGACTCATCTTCCCTCCCAAGCATCCGCAGATACACCATGAGAAAATACGGCAGCAACTAACCACAAAAGATTTTGGGGCTAGCAGCTGTTAGCAAACCAAAGCCTACTGTGCAATTGTGGATCTGGAAATTTATAGGTTTGATTGAAAAGTGAACAAATCTTCTGTGCTTTAAAGTGCTGCTAAAGCAGCATCATCTTTGATCTAGTGCCTCAGCTGTACCAGTGGGACTAACATTTTTTGAGAAGGATAACACGGCCTGAATAGCTCTGTATTTTCCAACTATGAAAATCATCCAGCTCAGTTTCTTTCAGATATATTCATTCCTCTAGGGCAGATGAGATATTTGCTTTCACTATTTAACAGTAGGGGGCATATTCAGTGTATGCCAGCAAAGTTTAATGAAATCAATGAAGTAGCACTGATTTGCAGTAATTGAGAGTCCAACCATGTGTTCTAATGCCAAAGAATCTGGATATTTCTAAGGGCTTATATTGCTTTGCTTTCTGGGAAGGAGGGGATGGGAAAGGAGGGGTTGGGGGGGGTCGGGAATCAAAATCGATTTGCTTTGTGGAATGGGGTTCCATCTAAGGTAGCAGACACAAAAAAAGACCTACACAGATATTTAAAAATCCTGAAATTTTTCTTTCTGCCTTGGTAACTAAAGTGCTCTTTTTCTTGATGCACCAGCCAAATTTCCACTCCTTACACTCCTATACAAGCTTTTCTCACCACTCTAAAATGAGAATGCAGCTAGTGTTTAGACACATCTTGTGAGTTGGTTTTGTTCTAAATGACTACTAGATGCAAACATCAGAAGGCATTTGGGCCACGTAACCTGAATCATAATGTGGGCAGTAGAGTTGGCTGCACAGTGAAGTCGAGTGCTATTCATTTACATGTGCTCAGAGTAATTTTTAAAAGCTAGTTATAACTATGAATAATTGAAATCTGGGGCTAATGTCACTGTGTCTAAATAGTCTTTACTCCACTGAAGAGGAACAGTAGAGAAGTTAAGAACTGATTTCCCCACTTTTCAGCAAAATAATACAGCTGACAGGAAAGAGTATAGTAAAAGGAACACATAAATAGTACTTTCTGACATCTGCTAATATTATGTTGAGTGTAACCACTATGATTTGATAGGCATGCATGAAATGCTCATTGCGTAACATTTTGAATGGCTTTTGCACATTGCAAATTGGATCTAGCAAATTCATTTTGGTTTGTTCCTTGTATCAGGCTGATTGTGAACAAAGTGCTCTTCAGCTGTTAAAATGCATCAGCTAAGTCTCTCATCCACAGAAATCAGGCTCTAGGAGACTTCTCTACAGGAAGGGTTTAGATGTCGGTGATCATATTTGGAGGCAGGTCTAATCCATCAGAATCTATCTTCAAATTCACAAAAACCAGTCAGCTTTACTTTCAAAGCAAGTTTTTCATCCCATACCTCAAAAGCACAGGAATCGTCAGTTTGGCAAATGAGGAAATTGAGACTCAAGTTTTCAAGAGCAGGTAACAACTTAAAGGTTCTCAGCAAGTTCGTCTCCTAGGAAGAAGGAGCTTTTTGGATGATACTGTGAAAGAAGAATGCATTGCATCTTGGGAAATAGTATGCATTTCCCAAAAGATTCAGTCCTCTAATGTTAGCTACTGCATAAACTATGTAGAAAGTGGATGCTACCGCTACCCCTGTTCACTGATGTAAACCTGCAACTCCTGTTGTGATTTTTTATCTGTCACACAGTACTCTGTGTGATATAGACATAGATATATTCTCAAAGCCCAGCCATCATCTCAAGCCTTTCAGGTCATTCAGAAATACAGATGCCTAGTTTTGGATTTCAAATGCATTTTGACATGAGAACAGCGGTGCAGCTCAGGCCTACCACAACAGCAGTTGTTCTAGACACAGGCAGCAAACAAATACAAGCTTGAGAAACTAGGTAAAGATGAGGGCTGCATCTTCAGTCTTAGACATCCAAGTTCTTCTTAGATCCTTTCACAGAGCTTGACTCTAGTAACTGAGGTAGGATCACAAAAAAGTTAGCTACGATTCAGGTCCAGTATGCAGGTCTTCCAAGTCCTTTTCTCTTTCCAATTTTCCCCCTCATCTAATGTCCATGTTCTCACCATTCATCATCACTATTCTCAGCTTTTTTTTTTCTATATACAAATATTGCAAGCACGCCATTAAGCCACTCAGAAGAATTATGACGGTGGTTTTGTTCAAGTCAGACTTCAAATCTGCTTAAGATTTACCATTTACCAAATGCAGGGAACGAGCACCTAAGCAATGACTTGCGAAGTATACTTATTGCAGATGCATAATAGGAATCCAAAGAAGATGGGTGTATTGGCATGTCCTACAGAAGCCTGTGGCATCACTATTGTGCATGTACAAGAAAGACAATACTGTAGGAGCTTTAGTAATGCCAAACACAAATCTTTCTAACTAGACAAGTGGATTCTTGTGTTTCATTGAAGTCAATATACACTTTTAAACACATTTGAATCTACTGGAAAGAACAAGCCAGTTAAAATATTTTGCCAGCTGTCTGAAAAAATCCAGAACGTCCAGAAGCTATACTTTTAAGCCTACGCAAAACTATCATATTTGTCATTACTGCTGTAAGGCAGAGGTAATGAAACGAGGGTGAACAGGATTTCAGGTACCTTTGGCAAGCCAAATGTTAAACACATTTTAGAATTACTCAATAATTACAATACCAGAAAAAAAACCAACCCAAAACCAAGCCAAAGAAGTAGTCTTACTTCTACTGCACAGCCATGATGTTTGTGTGTACTTTTCTCCTATGGATGCACTGATGTTAGACCACAACTCTGAAAAGAAATAAATTTGCTTTTATATAATATCCATTCTGCATTTCTACAAATCATGTTGCCTTCCCTCCATCCCCATTCCCCCTTAATTAAAGAAAGTTAGACTTGATGCTCCTTCTTTCACAGACCACTTAATGCTGCATCATTCACTGCTAGCAGAATTTAGCAGTCTTAAAAAACACTGAATTTATCACAGTAACTGAAACGTTCACGAAATCTAAACACATTTGCAAACACTTTTAGGATTAACTTTCCACCATTTTCCCAGCAGCTCTGTGTACATAGCAGACAGGTAGCCACATACAAATCAGGAAGATCCCCTAGTTACCAGTTACTGCCTGACTGCTGTGCACAGCAAACTTCTTCAGGGCACACGGGTCTTTGCCACCCTACACTTCTGCCCTCAGCTGGAAGCTCAGGCAGATGCTTCGCCCTCAGGGCTGGGGACTCTCTCTCAATATACACACAGCGGGTCCACTACACCAGACTTCATCCTCGAGGGAACGCAGCTATGACTGATACACTGCACCTGATACACTGTGACGAGACTGACATCCATCATGAACAGGCTGAGATGGACTTACCTACCTCTTCTGAAGTGACTCGCAGAAAAATGGAGATGGGGAAAGATCCTCAGTTCCCTCTACAATTTTTGTATTATATTCATCATTCCAACTTTCTTATGGAACCTGAAGACTTTTTCTCTATGAGCGGAAATACCCTCCTCGGAATTCTGAAATTAAGTTCTGGTCATTTTATTGTCAAATTCTTTACAAGTAATTTCTGTTTAATGTTTGCATACACTATTTGATGTAGCTGTTTGCTAAGAAAATATTTATTAGGATTGGAAGTTTAACATAGTAAATCAAACACTTAACATTCACTGGACTTCAAACATAGATATAAAATACCTTACAAAATTTGTTTATGAATTACACAAAGCAAATGCACAGGGTTTGTCTGTTTCTACACTGAATTAATCCCAAGCCAAAACAAAAAAATAACCCCTAGAAGATCACACAAAAAAAAGGCATGATAAACTGCATTTTTGACATTGTTGCACTGCTATGTAATAAGCCCTTTTTACAAATGTTTACTCAATGTTAAAAAAATCAATTAAAATGTATTCCATCTAACAAAACTATTGGATTAACATCTGATTTTTAACTGACTTTACACCATGAAATTCTATTATAGAGGTAACTTAGTCACTTAGTTTAAAATATGGAGCATAGAGATAGAAAAAAATTAACCTTTAGTAGTCTTTAATATAAAATGCACTAAATTTTCCAAAATAAGATTACGACACACTAGTGCCAATTTACGCTGACAAAAGCTGATATCAGCTTCTTTCTAACTAAAATTCATTTCACAATACCTTTATATATTACATGAATATTCAAGTAAACTATTTAAAAATATTTTAAAATGCAAAAACTGAATTATACAGTGTTTCAGAGAGATGGTTAATTTGGGAATGCTGTCTTGTCCAACTATATATATTTATAGATATATTTTTTCTTGTTTTTAAGACCATCATGATACTATCTGATATTAACATTTTATATTTTTCAATGTATAACTTCAAAAAAATTATAAGGATTTAACACATCACTGTGTACTTTTTCATCACTGTTTTCTGTGTACTGTGCGACACTGAATCACCTTACTGGCTTCCCTTTGTAAAGTGCTGAGTAACAGCCAAATTACATTAGATTTAAATGGAGATGATGGTGCTCAGTGTCTTACCAAAAGAAATCACCATTAAACTGCTATAACCCAATAATAACATAATAAAAAAAGGTTCAGCTGAGTAACGCATGTGTTCACCAGTGTCAAATCTCTAACGAAACCCTGAAAGACAAACAATGTATTCCCTGCAGGCTGCATTCTTTATATCCATCAGCTGCAAGGATATTACAATATTTTATTAATGATTCAAACACTGGACACCTTCTCTGGTTGAAGGCGAGTTGCTCACTAGTTTTGGTCAAGTGGCTTTTGGGAAACTTTCAGAGCAAAATAACGCAGCAACAGGAAATTGGAATGGAAAATGCCAACCATGCACAGTTACATTACTGCAGGAACTGAGTAACACATGCAAGACAAAGAAAAAGTCAGAACATACCAAAGTAGCAATGGTTAAGAAGTTAGTAAAGTTTTCACAGTGTTTCATACAGCCTTTTACTTTAACACAAGTGCATCACTTACCACCACTATTGCTCAGACATTTTAAAACATCTCTTGGCCATGCAGATCAGTTTGAGAAGAAAACAGCAAATTACACATCTTAGGCATTTTTTAGACATTAAGCACAACTTATAATTTTATTTTTATATTCAGTCTTATCAAACAGATGTTTTCAAGTTATATTCATTTTAAGTGTTGAGCTTTAACATTCCTTCCAATTTTGTTGGATCCTGAGCGCTAAATGCCCAAAGAACTGGCCAAATATACAAAGCTAAGCTTTGTTCAAATTGCCAAGTTATTACATAAAGAGAAGGTATAGAGAATTTCTTGTTAGCACTCCTAAATATCTTCCTTCCTAACCTTGAGATGATCCTAACCTTGAGATGGTTTTATTCAGTTGTTCACATACATCTCTGCCTCCTGGAAACATTACTCTACTAGGGTAATTTATGAAGAAGTAAAACTAGACTCAGGAACACCACTGACTTTTTTTTTTTTCTCTGTCCAAAAAAGAAAATACACATTTATTTCCCATTTGGCAAATTCTATTTGACGCCACATCACCACCACTCAACATTAACTCATACAACAGAGATTTACTCCACTGTCAGACACAGCAGGGGAAAAAGGTCCAGAGGATAAATGGGAGGCTCTTTATAATTGCTTGCTCATAAGGAGAGAATCCAGCTTCCCCTTAGTTATTCTTTCATAAATTAATAATTTGTTAAAATCATAGTCACAAGAATTTTAGCTATTACACAAAATTCAAGTTTAAAAAAAAAAAACCCAACGAGAATAAATTAGTTACAGCCTTGTAAACAATTGTTCATTTATGTAACATACTTGGGGGAAAAAAATTCCTCTATATAATAAATCAGACAGTACAAGGCACACATCACACTTAAGAATTCAAAGTGATAAAACCAGCAGATGCCTTCATCTTCTTTTTTTCGCTGGTGTAATTGTGCTATAGACACTGTAAAAATATGTAGATTTTTGTTTATATTACAGTCATTCGAAAATATTTCATGACTGTGCTTTTTCTGGCAAAATATTTGTGCTATTTTACAGTACAGTATGATTTGAAGCTCTTGGAATGAATCTTCTCAAATGTTCTCGACAAAGCTGCCAGGGAAAAGGCCAGTCTTTCCATTTCGTTGCAGAGTGCCTTTGAACCAGCCATCCTCACGTTTTTTGTGTACAAAAACAATGTCACCTTCCTTAAGTTCAAGTTCTGCTTCACTCTGAGGAGGATAGGATACCACAACCCTGTACCTGTGTAATTAGAAAAAAAACACTGTTTAGGTTCTTTCCCGCCGCTTTTTAAAAAAAAAAACACAATGTTTTTAAAAGCCTCTTAAAGCTCACGAAAACAGAAAACTGCCTAGAACTGTTCCCAGAGTACGTAATAACCTAAAAGTATGTCTTGAACAGATAATAACAATAGCAACATAATATATTTAAGTGAAAATGCATGCATCTCCTATCAATTTTTTCTTGCCAAGATCCCCATAAAAATCCAGACAATGGTTAAATAACAGGGGAAAACTGTAATTATTTTTTTCAGTATAAATTTGCAGACTCTTCCAGTCAGCATGATTCAACAATAATCAAAGCTTTCACAGCAGTAACTAGGCATAATTTTACAACTGTATGTTTAATATGATATTATCCCAGGAATGGCTCTTCAGGAAAGGCAGAGAACAAAAAGAAGGAACAAACAAAAACTATTAATTTGCACTGCTGTTTTAAATTATTTTCATTTTATTTTCATTTTTCTTAGAAACTTTTCTGGATAGAACACATGCCATCTTATTTGGACACAGCTTTACAATTTGTGTACTACTGTATTAAAAATAAGCATTTTTAAAAGTGTTCAACTCAACAATTTTCTTAAGCACCTGACACAAAGAAAAGTGTATTTTTTGAGTTTGTCACAGAAAAGTCACTTTTCAAATATGAGTGCATTAAAAAGAGACTACACTCTTCTCTCTCTCCTTTAAATCTGCATAACACCAATTAACCTCTTCTACCACGGTTTCAGTTCACATTGGCCTAAAATTTAGGTGATGCAGCTCTGTGCACAATCATGTCAACTTCTTGATCAAGTTTTCTGATAGATATTATAACTCAGTTCTTAGCTATATAACCAATACTGTCTGCATGATGAAATCAAGTAGAATCAATGGCTGACTGTAAAATTCAAAAGCTTCTGAAGTTAAGAGCCTTAAATGCAGTGCTAGGGAATCTGCTGGGAAAAACAGAATTTCCCAGTAAAATCAGAACATTTTGCACTCATGAAGATTATTTCATAGATTACAATAACTATTATCTTAATAAGCTTAAATTAATTTATTATCTTAATAGATTAAAATAAATTAACAATCTGATGAAAAGACAAAAGAACAAGATATAGTCCAGTAAAGGATGGAATACCAATTATAGCTCATTATACCCATAATAAGATTTTGCTTAAGAACATATAAAACAAAAATGAAGTCTGTCCAGATAGTTAAAAGCATTCAGAAAAGAGTAGCAGGACTTTATAAATAATTAAAGTCTCTTGGGAAATCTATGTATAGCAAATCATATTTGGACCTATTCAGTTGTTGAATATTATTTACTAGTGACTTATAAACTACGACCATTTCAGTTACGGCAATCCCCAGATTTCAGAGGACTGGAATTATTAGATTCACGCTTCATAAAAGCTACCAAGCCAATTACAAGATTCATTAGTGTGCAGCTTCAGAATGCTCCACATCCAACCGAGGCCTGCACTAACTTCTGCTGAGGGCAACTTGGGTTTTAATGCTGACTTAGGAAATAAGAACCAAATAATAGACTGTAAGTTTTATTGAGACTGTAAACTGCTTGAGTTAAAATAATAGCCTTTACTCAAGCAGGACAAGGACAAGATAGTGAAGGATAAAGAACTGCAATAAAGCTGTGAAAAGCTTCTACTGTTGTTAATAAGCAGGTTGCTTCCAGGCTGAAAATTAACCAGCACACTATACAGCACCAATTTTATCCAAAAGAGAGCCTGTTTAAAAAATGAGTTTAAAGAAAGAATACCTGCCTGCCTTACCTTGCACTCTGTCAAGTGCTGCCCTGTAAACATTTGACTCAGAATATGCTTGGTTTTATTTTCTAATTCTGTCAGTAACCTCCGTGCTCCCCTGAATTGATAGACTAGTCTGTTCTGCTGCTTGCTGAGTGTTAAAACCAACAGCTTTGCAAAAACCCACCTTCTCCTTGCCCTCCCTAGAGGAACACCAGCTAGTGCAGAAATACTGTTGTCCTGATCTTTCCATACAGTGTTAAGCAACTTCAACCTTGCAGTAATTTGGTACTTCTCATCAAATTTTAGCTTCCCGACTATTTTGATATCAATCTTGTAATCCAATGTCTAAAACAGAGCACAGCACCCCTAGTTTTAAAATGCTGTTTTACTGTATTTTCAATGTTTCATGAGAAGAAACTCTTCTGGTTTTGCACCTCTAAATCACATGTTCCTCTTCAAATTTTATGCCACATTTTACGAACTCTATTTGCCCAAAGAAGGGTGATCAGATCCAGACCCATCACACATTCACGCAGCTTTATGTACAGATCACCCTGAATCAGCTATGCAACAAAAACTATTTTTCCATTATTTATTTCATCATCTACAACATATTACCAAAACTGCCAATTTCAAGCAGAGTAAAGAGCTTATGCTTCAGGTCCAAAGTTCATTGCAAGGTCCCCGAAGAATGACAATTATATTTACTAAACATGTTTTGGAAAAAACATGTTCATTCCCACATGTTTCAATCTTCCAAAACAGTTCTTTATTTGCCTCCTTATTCAGTATTTACAAATGTTTTCAATGTCTGAAGGTCAAATTTGCAGATCTTTTGTGGTCATCTAATCTTATTATTTTACACACACCTAAGCTGTACAACTACGAGTTTTCTTCTTTTCTCCTTTAACTGTCTTATATTATTTTTCATTAATTTTCAAAATATTATCCAGTTCTTTTTAAGCAGCTAATGATAGAATGTTAATATTATAAAAATGAAAGTAGCTTTCCAGAAGTAGCCACTATATTTGCCATCAGTTCTTTGCTGATATTCTTAATGTGTCTGGCCACATCCCAAGTGCCTTTGCTTTGTACTTGTGAATTTATTTTATTTTGAGGAGGAGGGTGATCTGTCTTCACATTTCTTCATTCTACTGTTTATTTTTAATATTAGCATTTCTCACACTTTTCAGTAACGTGAAAAAGATTGTGTCTTTCATGTGTTTCTCCCTTTCTTCATTGCTTCTGTTTCACTGGACACAAAATACTGCTTGTCTTCCCAGATAGTTGTAGTCCATTTTTGGACAATTATCTGTGGTTTGCCTGATCACCAAGTGGATTAAAATAGTTTTTCACATACAGAAAATTTCAGCTAAGGAAAACACAGAATGCTGGAATTACTATCATTGCACAAGTTAAACTTATAATTTTTCTTACACTTTGAATTTTTACTTTTCAGCTCATCTGTGCCCTGCTGTCATGCATCTCTTCTGTCTGCTGAGTGGGTGCCTTGACTCCTGCAGATAACCAACACCCATCTAGGGCAGACTGATTCTCAGCATTTAATTAACAGCATTAAATGCTGCCAGATGTGGTAAGACTTGCTGCCCTCTAAAGCCACTGGTTTGCTCACTGGGAGCAGATGTTACACCAGTTATTTTGTGGTGGATAAAATTACTTGGGGTCACTTTAATCACAGAACAAAATTACTGCTGTCCTTCACTCTAACTGGATGAAATATTCAATTTATAGTTAGGATACGCAGTGATGTGTATTTAGGTTCAACTTCAGGTCTTTAACACCATTGTGGGGTGCTGGGTAGCTTATTATTACAGTGCTGTGTATTTAATATAAAATTTAAGGCTATTTAAGCAACATTTACCTCTAAAAGAGAAAGCTCATAAGAAGAGCTTGCCACTTTCTTTTAACTCTTGTCATTAACTAAACTCCTCGGATAAAGAAATTCCTGTATATTCATAGCATAGCATGTGTCACTCTGGGAATTTCAAGAAGTTGAGTCTATCTTTTTAAAGAAAAGACAGTGATCCTTGGCCTTGTCAGCACCAAATCAATACAAGAAATCTCAACACCCCAAGGCAACTTGTGTCTTGTCTGGAGAATCGGAAGAAATGACTGAACTCCACTGCAGAGTCTCAAGGTGACAGGAATTCTCCAAACTCTAATCAAGGCTTGGCAGAGATTTCTGTTAAACATCTCTGCTCCTTCTGTACAAGGAACATATGAAAGACCATGGACCACAGCAAGCAACCAACCTACTTCACAGGAGAACAATGAATATAGGAATGGAACAACAGAGAAGACCTGCAGTAGTAAGATTTAAGAGAATGTCACAATCTTCCCTTCCTTTAGTGAAATAGCCAGTGGTGTTAAGGATCCATCTGCAAACATGTCACTAAGAGCTTGTTTACTATCAAATCAAATGTCCATCCCCTTATTCTGTACGATTGGAAAAAAATTCAAAAGCTTTACTTCTAATTTTCTGTAGAACATTCAGGAAAGACATACCCTTGGACAACCTGCAGTTCTAGTGAATGGAGAAACAGTGGGATTAACATTAAAATTTGATATAGAATCTTAAAGGAAGCAAGAACTTCGGGGAAAATTCTGTATCCAAAGCAGGAACATTTTCAAGTGCTTTCCAGAGTTGAGCCAGCTTCTTTTGCTCCTAATTCATGCAGAATCATCAGCAGAATCTAACTCGTAAATCCTCTAGTCACATTTGAAAATAAAACTTGAACACTAATATTACACTGCAAATCCAGAGTCAGAATAGAAAAAGCACTGTTTCTTTTTCCAGTCAGATTGTAATCTGAGACTGGAACTGTGAGACTTAAGAACAGAATAATCCTAACAAGAGCTTTTTGTTGAGTTTATCCTCAAGAACATTTTCTTCCTCAACTCAAAATTTTCACTGAAGATGCCATTGCATCATAAGTATGGTTCTGACCCATCCCATCTTCCAAAATGCTGAAGAGTGATCAATGCTTATAAATTACTTTGAAGATATTAGATACCATGTAAATTTTAAGTATTATTAACCAACACATTTTAAGCATTCAGTCAAAGGAAATGTGCACATCAGCTCAGGAAAAACATCTACCCTGTCCTGAAAAGGACAACGGGAACCCAGATGTAATTCTATTTAAATACACTGACAAAAATGTAACAAATCTGCATGACCACCAATGAGAATGATCTTGTAATAACACTTCTCCAGTAGCAATTATCACTTAAAAATAGTAAGAATACAGAGAATGTTTATGTCATTACTAGATCAATAAAAATATACAGAATAATTTTCTTAAAGTAGTTCTAAGAAAAAAAATTTCCATCATGGAAATAAAACCCCTATTTTTTGTGAGGATAGAAAGAGCTTTACACTAATATGCACTGGTCATGCCGGAATGAATTTTATATTATTTTCACATTCAAAGCATAAAAACATACTACTGTGCTAAAGAGACTTACAATAATGTGAAAATAAGTGATTTTATTCTTAGAGAAAAGTCTTTGAGGTTTTATTTCCCACCTCTAAATGTAAATCTACTTCAGAAATTCAGTATGAAATAGAAATTTCCTGCAAGGAAATTGCATAGAAACAGTAATAACCTTTTCAAAAATATTAAAGGTATGACAGAAGTGAACTAAAAGACACATAGAAAGTTACATACTGTCTGGATCTTAATGGATGGGTATAGCTTAAGATCAGTGAGCCCCTGGAAATACAACAGGATGCTCACACACGTGAGTTAATAGTATCAAAACAAAGTTTACAACAGTCAGCTTGAATCGGTTCAGTCCTAGAGCTGTTAACATTGCAACTCTACTGTTTTTTCTCTCTATGCAAAATCTTGTATCTACTGCAAAAGAAATCCTATGACACTCTTCATACTGCTTGTCTGCTACAAGGAATCATAAAAGAGACAGTAGTCAGAAAACTGCCACTTCCTTTGCAGTCTGTGCAATCTACTCAGGACTTGGAAATTGGAAAACAAAAGATGGACACAAAAGTGACAGAACTTTTAAGCAACTGCCTGCCAGTTTCAGAGCTGAGACAACTATATGTTTTTCAGACTCACTTGCCAGAGCAAAGAGCCTGCCCTAGAGCTTGCTATGTGGAGTGCACAGTCACGGGGCATTCGGGTACTAAATGTAACTTGCAACAGTTCAAGAAATCACCTATTAAGAAGCCTACACATAGATAAAGGTCTCATTCACCGTATATTTAGGCTGGCAGTTATGCACTGCTAATAATCTTCAAGGACTAACCTGATATTCATAAATGCAAGAATATAATGTGCTTCTGTTTTGCAAAATAGAATGCCTATCTTATCTACCTCAGTTTTCATACCAAACCTGTGATCATCATATTTAAGTGTCTATTCATTCAAAAACTTGAAAATAACATGAAAAGTAAACAAATATAAACATGAGTATTGGTTGGTAAGTAAATATTGTTAAAAAATAACTTTCATCTTGTTATAAAATCTCAGCATTTTGAAGCAGTTCTGATATACACTTCAAGTGTCTGAGAATGGATTTTTTTTTCCCTTGGTTTGCCCAACTCTAGCTGCATAGGATAATTTACCTTTCACAGACAAGAGGCCTGGATTCATTCAGGACCGGACCCAGTGATGAGCAAGGCTGCCGAGGTGGTGGTGCTATTGGAATAGAGGAATCCAGGGAACTTGTTTTCCGATGCAACGATTCCTGTGCCAGCCCAGAGGCCTCGCTGTCAGCGGGACACGGTCCAGCTTTGCCATGAGTGCCTGCTGAGGGAGGCTCTGGCCCCACTGCACCTTGCAGGGCCAACTCTGCGGCTGCTTGCTCGGCCTCCAGCGTCGGCGATGCTGGAGGTGACAATCGAGGCTTGCGTTTAGTGGATGCTCCAGAAAGTAGTTTCAGCAAACCTTTTTTTTCTTTCTGTGAACCAAAAGCAGTGCCTCATTTTAGAACAGAAGTCTCCCGTAAGAAGAGTTGAACACTTCCTTCTGATAGATGACAACATGCTCAGAGAGAGCTCAGCAAATGATGAGATACTTGAGATTGTAAGAATTTAAAAGATAATGACGAAAATTATAAAAGAAAAAGAAAATTATTAACATTCTAAAGAGAAAAAACAGTAAGTAATTAAGACCATAAACTGGCTAAGTCCTTTCACTTAGTTAGGTTAAAGCTTAACTTAAAATCCAATTACTCTGTCCCAAATGGTTGTCTAGAAAAAGGTATGACGAGTTAGATTCCCACAACAGGAATTTAAAAAGTAAAACATTTCAGCAACATGGACATTTCTAGGAAAACATAGAGAACAATTTCTAAGCAAGGAGAAAAGTCCACTCTGGAAGCTGCTGTTTAGATAGGTTTCTTTTATTTATCCTCCCTCAGCAAGGGAAGATCTTCATGACTTAACAGAAATTTGCCCCAAGGAGAATGCATTGTGTTTTGCTGCTGTGCTAGAGGGGAGGATTGTAAACATTCTTTTTGCTTGTCCAGACAAGAATCCCTGAAGACTATTACCTACCCTGAAGAGAATTATTTAAGTAGCTTTTTGTGTTTCTTTTTTTTTTTTTTTTTAAAGGGGTGTGGGCAGCGATCTTCTTACCAACCCTTTGACTGAGTGAATTCAGTGTTTCTGAGAGGTGTCAGACTGTGAGCCCTGGAGACAAAAATAAGCTATTTAACCACAGAGAGAGATAAGCATAAGCAATGTGAGGTTTTTTTTTTTTATAGCTTGGGATGTAGTGGAATTGGTGAATTAAAAAATCCTCAGTACTTTTTCTAAGTCTCCAATACCATAAAGGTATTTCTGCTGTCTAGCAAATGGGAAAGAAAAAGAAATTAAAACACTCCAAATATATTAGCATCATTCACCCTAAACTATAAATAAGTTTTCTAAAATACCTCCTTAAGTGCATCTCCGTCTGATTTCAATGTCTATGGCTACAATAATTTCAAAGTGAAGTTTTAGGTACATCCATTCAACAATAATCAACAAAAATAACTAAAAAATGGCTGACATTAGTGTACAGCCTAAGATTAAAATCTTCATAAACTACATTAAGCAGCCACATCAGCATGTGGCTGAAGAGTAGCAAAGTAAATTCTAAAACATTTGAGATGTAAAGACAGTTGTCCCAACGAAAAAAATTTCTAACTACACCACAACCATAAAAGAAAATCAATTAGAAAGTTGGAGGAATTTTTTGACTACAATATAACATAATCACATGACTTCGTGAACAGTGAGTATGCGTTTAGACATAGAGAAAAATACTTCAAATAGACGAAAGGAAAGCAGAATCACTACAGACTGTACTGATCTACATTTAGAAAAAACAATTACGTGCATTCTTTCAAAAACTGTAGGTAACGTTTTTCATAATCTCTCAATGTGTCTGCTTAATAAGGAAGGTAAACTAAAAGATTACTGATTTTCATTTTATTAGACTGAAATGTTTACGTTCCCACAGGTTCATGGGGTTTTTTTGGTGTGTTGTTTAATCTCTTGAAAGATTGTATGATGAAAACAGGAGAATTCAAGGGAATGATTTTATTCTCTACCCACCTTGCCATCCTTGTCTGCTTTACTGATAGCAGCATTTCCACCGGCTGCTAAAGCACTCTCTGGAGATGCAGGAGCTCCAGGGTGAGTGTTTACAGTTTTTCCACTAATATCTCCCTCCAAAGATGAAGCAGCAATGTTAGGAGAATTCAAAGAAGCTGTTGCACATGCCAGTGGGATGGTTGAGCGGTTCACATTCACAGCTGTGACGTAAGCAGCACTGCTTGGAAGCTGGGGCTGGAGCTGCTGGGAGGCAACAGAGTGGTGGGGAATGATCACAGCTGCAGGAATAAGGCATGTTGGACTTTGTGCTTGTATGGGTGTGACTGCTGCCGTAGGTCTTTCTTGACTGTGTGAGGCAACTGGAACAAAAGAATAAAACCTGAGATAGTTCATCTTTTCACAAGACACACAAAGTGAGGTATAGTCACTGTGTTATAACTAATCAGTCACAAGAAGTTTCCTTTTTACCTTCCTAACTTTCATTCCTATTACATAGTGACATAATACACAGCATCAAATTTATCTTACCTGAATAAAGTAGTGGCATAGGCTACCCTTCTTGCACCAGTATGCAACAGAAGAATAACACCACTGCAACTGCTGTGGAGAAATCCAAGCTGCTAAGTGAAATGCTTCACGTACAGACAGAGATGAAAAGTGAAGATTACATTTTAGTACCTAAGAGCTAGCTAAATATTGCCTGGAAGTGGTTTGCTCCTTTTAATATAATATGTAGTTGTCAGGACACATGATGAAAGTAGGAAGAAACACTCTGTATAGAAGATGCTAAAAATATACTTGGATTGTTTCCCTAAACTATTCACAAAATCCACAATGGATTTAGTAGGTCTTTCAAACAGTAAGTACAGTGGCAACTACTCCTATGAGTGGTTTCTCTGAAAACATAAGCTATTGTCTCTTGAGATGTTTAAATATAGAAGTGGATTTACTCATAACCCTGTGAAATAAAAGGAACATCTATACTGGAAGCTGGAGAATAGCACAGGGCTGAGCATACTAACATGGGTTGCAGCTGAGCTGCAAAGCACAGAGTTCTGCATGAACTAATTAATCCTTTCCGAAAAGTAATACTGCTGTTATAGTCATATGACCAATCATATATGCTTTGGGATCATTTAAACAGCCTGGGCATCTCTGCACCACTGGGTGGTATGAAGTGCAGACATTTTAACTGAACAATATGAGGCAAAATGAAGCACCCCAGTGCTGCACAGCTTCTCTCCTTCAAACGCTTTGAAACTTTCTATCTAAGGAGTGGTCATCCCTCCAGTTTGGTATATGTACATCTCAAAAGTATCAATTCATTTTGATTTTTAGATACTAATTAGTGTTTCAGACTTGTTATAAGTGATATCCTGGAATCCAGCCTACAGCACTTGCTCATTTTATTCTTTTTTCTACAAATTCCCTTGTTAAGCTGGTTAGATTGCAGCAACAGTGTATTAGAGAAGATTGACCAAGTTCCCAAATTTTGGTAAAAACAAAATCCGGTTATTAATGCTGCCTTTTGTTCATGACACATCAATTTTCTTACAAGTAGCTTCTATTCTTCAAGATATGCCTACACTCACATGCAATTTACCTACTACAAGCATGGAAAAGCTTTCTGGTTTTGTTTTCTTATCCGAATGGAATTGATAGGAAAAATGCTCCAGGTCACCCTATTTTCATGAAGTTTATCCTTTAATGAAATAGGCAGAATATATGTTTTCTTCATAGTTCCTTTCAGTCAAAGGATGCATACTCCCTCAGCAAAGACGATGTCAAGTAATGTCTCACTTAAGATCATTTGACGAAGGGTCCTCAAAGCCCTGAGCTAAACTGAAACTGGAGAACAGCCTCACAAAATGCAGCATTGATCTGTGAAGCCTCCCTCACCAGGAGAGTAACACTCAGCTAGGGAAAGCTCAATATGATCACGTTTCAGATGCCGACTACAAAGTTCTCTGTAACATTTGAACATAAAGCAGCCATTATTGCTTCAGTTCTCAGGTCCCTATAAGGGACAGATCTGTATTTGTGACTGAACAGTACACCTTCACAGAATCCAATGTTAAGTTCCTTGCATAGAGAGTACAGCCCCTCTGAATTTTCCATTTTGGACTTGAAAAGTTGGTGGGAAGTATGTTGTCACATTTGTCAGCTAAATGGAAGGGTAAAAGCTTATTTGTCTTGACAGCGGTGCAGAGATGCAGGGACAGAAAGACCTCTGGAGCCCACAGGAGCTTTCTCCTTGGTGCCGTCATGTGCAAGCTTCTAGGCAGCTCAAAAGAAACACTTAGAGTAGAAACCACCTGTGCCTGAGAGGCAGGAAAGTACAGATGCTTTGTTTAGTTTCTCTTACTAGCTGCCAACAGCATCTGGTTATTTTTACTTGAAGGTAACAAATAAAGTTGTTACAGAGAGCTAGCACATCTGTTCCAGCCTAAGATCAGACTGGAGAAAGATGGTGCCCATTAAGGAAATAAAATACCTAAAGACATATGTACATATCCTACCTTCAAGAGTAAACCTGGTGCTGACATCTGAACATGCACAGCATGTTTTAGGAGATGCATGACTCTGAAGAGGGAGTGGGCTAATTCATGGAACTTGAGACATGAAGAAATAGCCATTCTTAACAGGATAACAGATCATACCATTAGCATATTTTGCTTTCACTTCTGCTCTGCCAATAAGAATCCTGTGTTTTAAAAAAACTTTTTGCTATCACTCGCAGCCAAGAGATCTTATTTCCTAAATTCAAGGCGGAAAGGGGAAACCCTGGGATAGTATGAAATGGAGTTTCTCTTTTTCCTTTTCCTTTAAGACTCTTGGAGCAACTGGAACAGATTAGGCTCCAGTTGTGAGGAATTTTCTTAGCCTGGCAAATCCACAGAGGAGTGCATGGATTTGGTAAACAAAAACACCACTATCAATCTTTTTGGATCTGCATTTAAATAACAAGAAGGCATGTTTCACTATGATGTGGCATGCCCCAGACAGTAAATGCAGATTTATACCTTTCAGAAATACAGAATTTTACTACATAGATTATATGGATCTTGAAGCCAATACAGCCTTAGTGTTTCAGAATCAAAGCTGAAAGAAGTTGCAGTCAAGGTTAGAGAACAAACTGGAATGCCTAAGGACCAACCCTGAGACAGAGACCTGAAAAAGAAGAAGGAATGAACCTAGAGGTATTCAAAGATGTTAAAAGATAATTTAAAAGTGAATGCTAAATTAGAGCAATCTGTAGCTGTTATGCAGTTAACACACAAAAAATAAGCTAGGACTCAGATATTCTTTTCACTTTTACTACTGTATGAATTGCATATGAGTGGGGAAGCTCAGAGAATGTCCCCGTCCCAAATACTGCTGGAACAAAAAAAATTCTTGCATAAACTACTTGCATATAAATTGCCAGCAGTGGGAGTTTGTACATACACACAGTTGCTTAGAGGAGAATAATAAAAGGTTCAACAACTCAGAGGCATATATTATCATTTCAGCTCTAAACAATGACATTAAAAAAACCCCAACACATATTTACCTATATCCTCGCTCCAGCCACTTGCCCAGACAGACCCTACAGTTTGTCTACTACATAAATTTTTTGATTGTTTGTGGGGTTTTTTTTGTGTTTTTTTGTTGTTTTTTTTTTTTACCTGTTCTAACTGCATTGCGAGCCTGGTTGACTGTCATTTGTCCTGTCACGTGCATAAGGACCTTGGTTTGCGGACTAGTTTGGATATGTGCTGCAGAAACCACAGCTGTGGGTACTGTGCTGGAGTTCACTGCCACACCATTCCCCTGGAGCTTCTGGGATGTTCCACTAGCAGTGGAAGGGCTGACCATAGTTACCACTCGTCCTGTTTGGCCAGCAGTAGACATGGGAACCTTCGTTTGTGATGCACTTGTCACCGTCCTGCCAAAATTAAAAGCAAAACACAACTGAAAAAAATTAGCTAGTTACAAAAGCCCACAGGCCTTCAATTATCCAATTTTAGCATTAAATACAAGAACAGAATAATTTTGGACTTGAAACAAGATGAACTTTTTATACACTTGTATAATATTATACCTTGTAACTGGAGCCACGTAATTTCCAGGAAAAACACCAATCTTGCTTGTGTGCATGGAAGTTCCCTTGAACCAGCCATCTTGGCAGCGTTCAAACACTAGGAACATTTCTCCCTTCCGCAGTTCCAGTTCATCTTCTTTTCGAGGAGTGTAAGGGTATATAGCAATATACCTAAAAGACAGGAAATGAGATGCAATCAATAAAGCTAAAACAACTGAAAACATCACTTGTGTTTCCTGGCACAAAGAGTTCACTCACAAATGAGAAGGCACGGCAGAAGGGGTTATGTGTTAGTTGATCCATCATACCATTACAATATTAAAACAAGTGATGGTAATAGTAAAGGAAACAATGACAATTAAGAATACCCTCTTAACTGCACTTCAAGAGAATGCACAATACTAGTAATAGGACCATCCATCTTCTTAATTAAGTTAGTGACCTTAATTAAGTACGTTTTTATCAACTACACATCCCACTTCTCTCTCCCTACATCTGCTTCTAGTACCTCTCACATTTTGTAACACACCAACTTCTTTTTTATTTGGAGGTTTGGGGAGAATGGAGAAGTTTTTTGGTTGGAAGTGCAAGATCAGTATCAGAACTACCTTGCAAACTGCAAAACTGGAGTTTCCCTGTGCCAACTGCAGTGCAAAAGAAAGAGATATCTTACTAGAAATTGCAGTCGATGGGTTAGGTAGTTAGCAGTTACTCACTTATAAAGTCTATTTCCTTTTTTATTTTCCAAGCAACACTAATGCGTAATACAGTGCATTTGAAATCAAAGTGAGAGTTCAGAAACATTTTGCATTTTTTCTTTTTTAAAAAGCATTCTTAGAAAAAAAAGTTTAAAAAATGCTGAAGTTCCTGCAATTGCATCTTGGAACGTTCCTAGGAAAGTCTTTGAGTAAGATCGCACAGTTTCCTATTATGACATTAGGAAGCGGTACTGTTATAACCCCTACAGTGTTCTATTTTCTGCCACAGTTTGAACATAAGAAAAATGTTTGAATGTTGTTCACATAATTATTGACCCAAACATATGGAAAACAGCATTCTAATAAATCCCATTTTCTCAAAAAGAATATACTTTTCAAAAGCGGCAGACAATTAAGCAGATGGGTGGACTTTTCCCTTTTCTGAAAAAGGATCCACAGTTACTTGCAATGCTAGTCTTTCCTACTCCTCTTTGCAAAACATTTTGATCAAAATTGTCTTTTGTGCACAGTAACAATAGCATTAATTGCATGCTTGTCCTTTTTGCATTACGTTTTTGTTCCTTGCTGTCCACCCAAGAAACTTTGCAGCATCTGCAAAAATCCTTTAAAGACAATACAGGTACCTGGTAAAGCAAGTCAAAAATATGCTTTAAAGGCAACATATGGTACACTGGGAAAAGAAGGCTTCACTGGTACATGATTTAGGGGTGATCTACAAAGCCACACACTGAAGCTCTATGGAAAAGCAATTGATTTGCTTTAATTGGTGTTCATTAACTTCTCCTATAGTTAAATCATTCCAAATTTCATTAGTATCCTCATATAGAGCAACCCTTTAAAGATGGAGGAGGTAAATGAGATGGGAACTTGATTAACTGCACTAGGCACAATAATCCATAAAAAGCAGTGTTAAAATGCTTGACACCAAAGAAACAGCCCAAATCCAGATGCACCTGCTATACAAGAAGGGCGCTCTCCTGGAGTGGGAGGAAACCTGGTGGGAAGATAAAAAGAAAGACACAGAACAAAAGCAGTCCTTGCATTATTCAAACGTGTCCTATCAGATGGTTCAGCATCTCCTGAATTTTATGTTTTCTTTTACAGTTCCTATTCCTTAAGCTGCACACAAAGAAGTTTTCAAGATGTTGTCAGTAGCACATGTTAATATACAAAATATTTTCACCCAGAAGGATGACGCACATTTGCTTGTATTACAAGTGTGAAGATGGAATGCTAACTAGCAGCTTTCTGCCTTCATTCCGAATTGCCACCCAATAATTAAGTGCACTGTAGAATCTTCGGTCAAATTTCAATTGCAACTGACACAAGTAATCTGACAGTAACATGCTAATATAACAGTCTAAATGAAATACAGCACTTTCTGTGTTTTGGCACAAGTTATTCCACTTGAGAATAGCCTTTTCATACCATACATAATGGAAAACATTGAATAAATTCACTCCAGTATTTGACACTTCTGCGTTATACAGTATTCAGCGCTAGCACAAGGATTCATTCATCTTCTGCATGATAAATACTTTATATTTTTGAAGTGAGCTTTTTCTCTACAGAGCAACAGAGGATTATATTTATCTAAGACATAAACAATGCTCAGTATGAAGGCTGTTTGGGGCTATCACCTTTTTGCATGCTTTTGTTCTGAGTTGCACGCTTGGTTTTCTGGCAATTCTAGCAGTACACAGACAGCTGGCACGACACACGTACAGGTGAAGTTATCCATCTCATTCCATTTTTCTGACTGGCAAAAAGTTTCTATTTTACTTACACACTTGGACGAGTTTGTGGTCGTAAATGTGCCATTTGGTCAGCTGATCCTGATGTGGACCTTTGCACTACACCTGTAGACTGAGGACCAGAAGCAGCCGATGCAATGATTGCAGCAGACAAGAGAGGTGGTGGTGGAAGTGGGGGATTCATATTCTGATTTTATGAGAACAAAAAAAATAGCAACAATGGTCAATATTGTGTTACGTGTTGAATCAATGGCAAAAAAACCCCAAAAGCGTGACATTCTAAGGAAATGGAAAAAATCCATTCAAGTCCAGTATTCCTTTACCTACTGGTAATATAACTGGAAAGTTAGGTTTGTCCACATTTCTCCATTTCCAGTTTAAAATATTGAAGTTTTGGCAGCTAATTAAGCAAATGATGAGCAATTTCTCAGCACAGCATTGTTTCTAATTATAACATCTTTAGGATAGGGCTTGACAAAAAAATTCAGAAGCCTTCCAGGAGGTAGAATTTGCATCCTGCTGCTGACTGTACTTCATAACATGATTGTTTTTGTAACCTGAAGCTGAAACATAATATACAATTCAGCTGCAGTACACCCAAAAGCACCCCTTCTGGGGGAAATTTTCTTTTGATGCATGGGTCACAAAAGTGAGCACAATAGGAGACCATAGTCACTGAGCTATTGTTACCACTTTCTCCTATTCTTCTAGTTTAAAGAGTTAGCTTTTGAAATTCGGTATTATCAAGATTGGTAATCTTTAACAACTACCCCAGTAAAAAGGCACAGCAGATCTTAATGGGGGTCCTGCCTACAGACTTCTGTGCCTTTTGAGAATCAATGGAGCAATTGTTACCTTCTGCTCTGTAAAGCTTCACACAATTCTTTAGGACCTTGTGTACTGACACTCCTGGGAAAAGGCACTCACAAAAGGAGAGCTTTTCCTTCCCGCATTTCCAAAAATAACTATTTGTGTTACAATACACACAGAAAGAGTAATAAAAAACCTCCAACATTTGAAAATGTAAAACTAAATTACTTTCAAACATAATCTACAATTTAACACAATCCTTTAGTATTGAAACAAAACTCTAAGCCACAACACTTCACGTTTAAAAACTACAGAACTAGAATATTATTTAACAAAATATCCTGAAGCAGTGCCTGGCACTTCCAATACATCAGCATATAAATGCACAGCATTACATTATCAGTTTGGAAAATATGTAGGTGAAAGTAATTTTAATTCCCCTCAAACAGTCCACTTCTAAAGTGGACTTGTTTTCTGTTTTTCTACACTAAAACCTATATGGGAATTACATTTTAGTTCTACACTGTGTGATTATTACGTTACTGCATTTGGTGAAAGTGTTAATAAAAAGACAGCTCTATAAACCAGTTTTATGCTGACAAGACACAGTAAAGAACTGTATAATTAAAAGCCTTCAAATATACAGAAAACGGATCAACTCTTACAGTTTCTCAGTGAAAATTCTTATGCTTAGCTACGGTATAAATTGCATGCTATACTGTGAAATATTCCTATTTTATCTAAAGGGTTTTTTTCCTTCTTGTTTGTAAGACCAAATAGGCCTTCTATATTCAACACAAAACAGACATGACCTGCTGGAGAAACATCATTGTGAGCTTCAGTACTAATGGTTATTTACAAGACTGGCAATTACATTTGCTTCACATTCTACATTCCTATCCATACAACAATCTTTTTAAAGTACCTAGATAATTCATACCGCAACATTTCTCTTTCAGCTGTTTTACAGTTATTTCCCACTCCCAGTCAGTTTTGAGAAATGTCTTAGCTGAATCCAAGCTGAATCTAACTTTCAGGCAACCTGTCAATAAATTTAAATCTTTTTTTAGGCATTTAGATTTCTTTAGACATGGTACCACTAATCTCCACATTAGGAGATGATTAGCTAGAATGCTTTAAAATTAAACTTACTCATGCACAATATCAAGGTTGTCACGATTCCACACTTCCTGCATCTCTAAAGATATAAATGCTGAGCATTGTATTTTGTTCATTTGAACACATAATATACATTGAACTTTTAGGTACAATAAAGGCACCTTCACAGCCCTATTCTATTCTGCCATGTTCAGGCTCTGCTCCCCTCCCCTGTCTATCAGCATGGTAATGAGACCCGAAATGAGCCACAAACCAATTAAACTCCTAAAGACTTGGCAAGTACTGAGAAATCTAAATAAACTACATGGTAGGCTTGAGAGGACTAATACTTCTCAGTTTGCACTGCTACAGCTTCATAAAATAGACCCGAATCCAGTCATGCTTTCAAGAAGTTTTCTGGCTTGTAACCATTTTTCTAGCTATTGAGAAACACACCCACCAGACCACATGCTAGTTTTGATAGTTCTCATAGTCAACATTCCATGAAAAAATATATGCAAATTGCATATGATTCAAAAAATATGCTCAACGATAATTAGGGGTATTTTAGGTAGCTGAGGGGGAAAAATTGAAAGTTTCTGCAAATACTTTTCAGACATCAGGTGTACTTTCAAGTATACACAACAGCAAATAAGTGATAATTATTTTTTTTAATTGGAAGATGAAAAATTACACAATTTGATACTTACTTTGTTTAAAGTTCAGATAGTACCTATACCATGCACACACATACTACTAAATCTAAATATAATTAGACTGCATTCCCATATAATTTGAAAATCAGTAATCAGCTCACCCAAAGAATAATAAAAGGCACAGTAGAAGAAAGGAACATTCACTAACTCTCTTCACTTCCACAAGGTCTAGAAAAAAACACATGGCTTGCAAAATTCCCTGAGGGCTAACTAATTAGGGCTCATGTTTAACAGAATTCCTAAACTATATGTTATTAAGAACAGACTTCTTATACTAAATTTCATTGTTTTTTTCAGCTGCTTCCTCTTCCTAACAAAAGTTGATTTGAATTTTTGTTGATTAAAATTAGGAGAGTTCTTATTTAAACCTCCTCCTTACTTACACTACTGAATCATCTGGAACTACACAAAAGAGAGCTATATGTCATTAGTACACTACATAACCCTCACAGCTTCTGCCTCATTAACAATAATTCAGACTGCCTTATATATTTCTACATAGAGGGGCAATTTTTCTTTTTGTGTGTGTACAGGAGAACAAGACCAGAAAAAATAGGGATTTTTAAATTTTTGAAACCTTCAGTGTGCAAGTGAATGCAAACCATCCAAATATAGACCACCTATTTCTGCTAGTTAAGTGCACACACCATTTCAAAGTCAACACATCCAATCTGCAGAAATAGCAATATGGACATCTAGGGTAATTGCAGGCCAAAACACTTTTGACTTCTCAAGAGACTGCAAAGGCAGAATGAAAGGAAGGTAAGTTATCTTTTGTTGCTACATTGTTTTGCTGCTTTTGAATTGTTTTGCTGTGTAACTAACTTTGTTGTGGTATATTTTGTTTCGTTTTTTTCCATATCATGGTTCAAATCACATACTTCAAGATTTTTTTCAGCAAAATCTATGGCAACTAGATCTCCTCCACTAGATAACTACCTTATAAATTACATCCAAGAATTTCCTCCCAAGTAAATGAGCCTTACATAATTCTATGTGCATATTTTCACCCAACAACTACTGAACTTGACATCTGTTATTTATATTTTACGAAGAACTTTAAATATACTAAGCACCTAGAAGATTCAGAAATGCCGGTAGCCAAGAAGAGCAGACTAATTAATGCCCCCATTAGGGATAAAGTTGTGGTTTGAAGTCCCAAAGAACAGTGTAAGGGATAATATCACAGCCAAAAGGCTAGCTGTGGAAAGTCTGTCTCAGTTCACAGCTTTTCAATTTCAAAGAATCAAACCTCAAAACACAAAGCAAGAATTAATGCTTTTGGCTAAAGAATTGCTGCTTTGAAATAAAACTTTTAAATAAATTATCACAGGTTTTCTTAATGCAAATTAAAATCTACTCAAATGACACAAAGCAGCAAAGACTATATATGGTCACTCGACAAAAGCACTCTCTAAGGCTTATTTGTGTCAATTTTGGCTGCAAATTCGTAAATTCTTTACTTCATACAACGTTGGGTATCAAACAGCATTTACAAAACATTATTATGAACAAAAAAAATGAATAAAACTGACATTTTTGAACCTCCATAGTATTTCCCAAAATAACAATGTAAGAAACTAAAATGAAATCCTGTATATGTACACAGATTAAAAGAGTCATAGGCTCCTTTGGGTTAGGAATTAATCCAAATGGTCTTAGAGAAATTTGCTACACAAGACAACAGCTCAAAATATCTCCTCTTGACAATAAGAAAAGCAATCTTTCTTACAGGAGATAAGAGAAGACACTAGCTTTTCCTTGCTTTTAGATTCAGGACAGATAAATGTAGCAAAAATTCAGAATTATCTTTTTCACTGATGGGTAACCATGCTCATCTTCAGATTTTTTTCTTTCTCCCTTAATTTGAGTTATATAAAAGAAGTATAAACAGCTTGCTCTCAAAGAACAATTACTTTCAATAGTGTTATAAACATCAATACAATTGACAGGAAGGAGATCCAACAAAAAAACCTTCATGCTAAAGAGAAACTCATCCTGTTCCCATTTAATTCCCTTGCCATTTGCTTAGTATTCAGAAATTAAGAGAAAAGCTAAAGGGAGAAACTTAGAGAAACACAGGAATTTATACTTACAAAACCAAAAAATACAAGAGCAAAAGGACTCAAGCTAACCATTTCTGATGTATTACAACATGCAATCACAATTGTTATGCAGCTTACATTAATGCTCAGAATGTCAGGAAGGGTATTTCTGGAAGGGAAACATCTAAAGAAACAAGAATATCACTTTCTCTCTCTCTTGACCTGTCAGAACCATTTTGCACATATCTAACATGAACACAAGAATTTATGATTCAAGAGGAAAAGTGGAAGTAAAAGATACATCTCACAGTCTGTGACTTTATAAACTCCATCATCATCTAGTATCATCTACAGCAAAAGAATACAGGAATGACCTGACTCTAGCCTGAGCTGCCAGCTTGCATTTTAGTCGTGATGAAAACAAGCAAGAAGAAACAGAACATTATGTACAGAAAGTTATTGACTTTAAAAGAGGGTGGCAGAGAATAATTCCGGTTCTCAGGGGGAATTACATGCCTAATTGGAAACATAAGCAGGAGCATGGTTATCACAAAGAGAAAGTAGCACCCCAAACAATCGTACGGCAGGAGTTTCATTCCGTGCTGCATTTAGCACTGTAATTTAATTCCTGTGGGCACCAATGGTGAGACTGCCTTTGAACAAGCTTATGCAACTAAAGGACTCGAGGTGGTTTAATGACTTTGCATCACCACCAAAATAAAGTATTTTTCCATGTTGGCATCAAATAAAGAACTACTGATTCATATTAACAAACAGAAGTGTTTGTTACTGAGAGGAAAAAACAAAAGCAGCTTCTTACAGAACTTTAGAAATCATGGATTGTATCCTGCCTGCTCAATCGTCTCCACAGCCTCAGTATCTCAGCCACAAATCAAATCAATTACTCAATGTTTGCAGCTTATATTAGGTAGACTTGAATTCTTCCTAACAGCAAAAATGATACCAAAACTGATTTATTTTCTCAGTTCTCACAGGTATTTTCTGAAGGACAGGATGAAAGAAGTAAAAAAGACTCCATGGACTAATATATAAGGAGCTAGTTGTTTCTAGTATTAGATGTGCACCTCATAGGCAAAAAAAGACCTGCAGGTCCTTTCTGGTGGACACCAACTTGAACAGGAGCCAACAATGTACCCTTGTGGCAAAGAAGGATAATGATATCCTGGGCTGCATTAGGAGGAGTCTTGCTAGCAAAGGACCTCAAGGGAAGTGATCCTTCCCCTTTCCTCGGCAACAATGAGGCCAAACCTGGAGTGCAACATCAAGTTTTGGGCTCCCCAGTACAAGAGAGACACACGCATACTGGAGAGTCCAGTGAAGCGTCACGGAGATAATTAAGGGACTGGAGAATTTCTCCTATGAGAAAAGGTTAAGAGAGCTGGGACTATTCAACCTAGAGAAGGTTCAGGATGATCCCATTAATGTATTTAATTATCTGAAGGAAAGGAACAAAGATGATGAAGCTATGCTCTTTCCAGTGGTGTCCAAAAACACATATAGGAGGTCCAGTCTGAGTACAAGGAAACAGTTTTTCACTGTGAGGGTCACAGAGTACTGGCACAAGTTGCCCAGAGAGGTAGTGAAGTCTCAGTCGTTGGAGATATTCAAAAGTTATTTGGACACAGTCCTGGGCAACTGGCTCTAGGTGGCCTTGCTTGAGCAGGGGTGTTAGACTAGATGAGCTCGAGAGGTCCTTCTAACCTCATCTGCTCCATGACTTTAAAATATGAATCTAAACATAAGGAGATTATGAATTGTTTTGAGGTTAGCATACATTTATCAGTAGGATTATACAGACAATCCACAGACTGAAGGAGTCAACAATTTAACTTTAAGAGGACAAACCATTGCTACAGCGCAACCTGCCTTACTCAATATGGCAGGGCAAAAGCACATGGTCTATATCATTATTAATAACAAAGTCATCTATCTGGAGTGCAAAGAATATGAATACATTAACCGGGATGAGAGCAATGACTATATCACTTAAAGATGATGAAAATTTGTGGAATCAGGGTAGATATTTAGCTGAACATAAGCTTTGTGCATGTATACAAATTCTGAAGATATAAGCATCAGGCTAACAGGGTAAAAGGGTCATACCATCAATATTTTCATCACTGAAAAAGACTGTGCAGTGCTGTACCCAGTTCTGGACTGTGTCGCCACGTGCATACCATGCCAAAAGGAATTATTGAAGACAATTCAGAAAACAGCATCATAATTTAAAGGACTGAAAAACATAACTTAAGAGTCCCAAAGAAACCTGTCAAAATGTAACCAGGTCACATTTACTTTAACAACAAAAAGTTGATACCAAAACCAGACAATTCTGCCTTTGATTTTGCAAACAAATGTGTAAAGTGATACAAGTGCCAAAAGCTGAAAGCAAAACTTGACACAGGGCTAACAGCAGAGCTATTCATGGTGTTTTACTTGGTTTAAAGACTGCAGGGATAATTAAACCCCTAAACAAGATAAAGTCTTGGAGTTATTTGTTTGGGTTGTTTGTTTTGTTTTTTAAACTAAGTGAAGATTTCTTATTCAGCTATGCCCTGCCCCTTAAAAGTTAAGGGCAGAAGAACTCCAATGTTCAAAATAGCATTTCATTAAGTTCCCCCTTGAAGCTCTCTGAAAACTGGTACCCACAATTTTTACTGCAGTTAAGATCAGGCTTTGGTAAGTGCAGTATGATATACAACATATAGTTTCTCTACCACAAGCATAGGAAACTAAAGAATTCCAGTTTGTTTTGGAAAGAAATCCTGCACTTTTTGAAGATATCATTTTATTGTTCAAAGGAAGAAGCACTGCAATGTATTTCTTCCTTTAAAAGATGGACATTTGCAACATTTGTTTTTATTGCTCTCCAAGAACCTTAACTTGACTAAACTTGATATGCTAGATATGTTCTTCATTTGCCACATCATCTTAATGAGGAGACAGCAGTTTTGAAACTTAGTTTAGAGCATCTTGATAATCTTGAGTTAAGTAAAACAGACACAGCATAATCTCTTTTCTGCTCATGATTAAACGAAACACTGCTCTGGAAGGAAGTGTGCTTCTTATGTTTACTACAGAGAAATTACAGAGAAAAACTGGAGAAATTACAAGATGCAAACATTATTGTATCAACAGTGCTTTTGCTACAGTTAAATTTATACCATTGTCTATTACATAGACAATAATCATAAAACCATCATTTCAAATCATTGTACCAGAACTTGAGGGAAAAAAAAAATTACTGTACAAGACCAAAGAAAAGTGGCAAGGCTGAGTTTTCTTAAGTGGTACTCACACCAAGAGCAGCCTGGTAAGTAACTTCCGACGGGAAGGTAAATGAAGGCCCTGTTGTGACTGGGCTGCTCGGGGGCGGAGTCACAATTAGCCCCGTGGTACCGATATGAACCTGCGACAGAGAGAAAACCCAGCGGGGTCAGTTCTGCGTCTGACGCAGCTGTAAGCTTCAGGGTCAAAATCACCAGTACTCTACTACCTGTAACCTTAAACTGGAGTAATTTTTTGTTAGAGACTCCCACAAACAATATTGGATCACACTGCTCACTTTCTTTTTTTCACCCTGACACTTCTAAAACTTGGGAGACATACTGAATCAGCAACATGGAACACACTTTTACCAATATCAGTTTTCTTTTTTTTTCCATAAAAGGCTGTCAGATCCCATAGATGTGAAAATAAAGCATATTTACCAGCTCATGTAAAACACTACCAATACTCATTAAGCTCCATTACCATCTTTTTCCCAAAGTGTAATCACTATATGAAACAGCCAATTGTTCACAAACTACTGAACAAATAATAGAAGTCAGATAAATATTTCTATTTGTCACAACCAGGTTAATATGGTACATTTCTGGAATACACATAATCTTCAAGTTGAATATTTTACTTTTACTAACATGCACTTTATAAATATTATTATATACAATTTAGAAAAAACATTAAATCACTCCAGTTTCTAGTTTCCACAGTTAAATAAAAATCTTTGTCGCACTCTAGAAAATAACAACTGTGAAAAAAACTAGCCTACAAGACCAAAAATATTTGCTATCATTATATAAGCAGTGTTAAGAAATATTTTCCTTACATGTTCTCATGTTGGAAGATAAGTTTTGTTAAAGCATCTGTTTAATATTAGTTACATATAATTAATAATTTGAAATAAGCAAACTGACAAGATCAGAAGCCTTTATAGTTATAGTTGATTTCATGTGAATTACCTGAGAAGGGGCACTACAGGAAAGTCCCGTCAGCTCACTAATGCGGGCTGCTGCAGTTGGGTTGCTGGAGCTGATGAGGACAGGAGGACTAATTTCCATGGAGTGGCGATTCTGAGAAGACTGTGAAGCCTTGTTGGACATGGTGAGGGAGGTAAAAGAGTGTCGTTTTTTGGTGTTTTTCTTAGTATCTGTGTGCTTTTGGGTTGAATTGTTGTGGGCTGCCCCAGAGGTACCTTCTCCAGAGTCAATAGCAGAACCTGAGGGCTTGTCCAATTCTATCAGCTGTTTGGCTGCTGTGTTAAACTACAAAAAAACAGTAACACATTAGTATTTTTTTTATTTACAAAAGTCATCTGAACATAATATAAAAATCTCTTTTCCTTTCCATGTTCATTTCATTTTAAGCCTTGTTTTGTTTTGATTGCATGACATAAGCCCACACCTTTCCATGTGGGCTGTTGAAGGTATTCCTTCTAGTTTCCCTTGGTTTTTACGCACATCCTTAACATTACCAGCAGTAAAAAAACAGGCTTCCTAAATGCAGGTTTAAGAACACAGCAGGACAGACTAAATAGCCAGCTATACCAGTGTACTGCCTGATAATTGGTACCAATACAGGCGTAAGATGGTATAAGGATAAAAGAAATACATATGGGCAATTTTGTGGAAATACCTTTTTCTAATGTAGAGGCAGCATCTCTGTGCCTAAGAATTAAAGAATTAAAATATAACTTAGTGAAATTAAGGGAAAACACCATCTTCTTCCTCAAATAACCTTTCTGTTCGTGTTCATCCAAAGTTTTCACTTGTGCAATTTTACTACATCACCTTACATCAGGGAGTGTTTTTCCACATTATCAACATTCTTATTAGTCAAATTACAGTATTTTGTCCAAACCAGTGGAAGAATCATTTCACAAACAGATTCTCGGACAGATCACAATAATGAGCAAAGCTGAGTTTATATTAACTTTTGAAACAAATTAAATACTCTGTATTGCAGATTTTGGCATAAGAAACAACATTTATTTTTTGCATAATTTTCTGTTTTAAGTTTCAAGCAGGCAGAACAGTCAAAAAGTAAAGGAAGGTTTCCATAAAAAGTTTTATCTTATACTTCTGTGTACAAAATTCTGATTTTTTTCTAAGCACATTAAAAATCAGATTATATCATCTAACAGTGATAGACAAAGTTGAGCCTACTAAGGCTCACAATGTCAAAAAGATCACGTTAGAAATCCAGCCTAAAATACAATCTGAAATGTATAGACACAGCAAGAAGTATGTTTTGAAACACTCCTGTTTGGTACAGGAGGAGATGCTAGTAAAAAAAAACCCAACCTGACACACTAGGTACATACAACCTTATATTCTCATATATATTGATCAAAACATCATCTTAACTGATAGATGCAGACATACAAAATGACAGTGAACTTAAAATTCTACAGCAGTGAACATAATAGATAATTTGGGTTTTTTTCCCGTGACATTTCAGTAAGATTGTTTATAAATAAAGCTAGAAGAGCTGGACTAATACAAAGGTGTTTCCCAGTTGTACATCTTAAGTTGGGAAACAAAAGCTGACATTATTTTCTACTGACAATTTGATTGAAGAGTGATTCCTCTTCCCTGATTTTTATTCCATTCTGGGCATTTGTATTTTTCTTGTTGATCTCCAGGAGTGATTTAAAAATGTAAATACTTTTTAGATGTGGAATGTGCTTATGGAGTGTTAAACCACATCAAAATGTCAAATTTGAGGTCTAAAAAAATGTATATTGGATCCAGAACTGCAATGTATGTAGAAAAATTCTAATAATATGTTTAGCTATGATTAATCTTTCTTTTTGGAATAGAGATAAACATAAGTGTTATGACCTTAATCATACAGTCTCTAAACCCACTGCATTTGATTTATAACTATGAAGGAACCTGGTTGACCTGCTTTTAACGCAAGTACCTTGAAATTCTAACAGTGAAAGACCTAGTAATTTAGATATATTAAGCAGGTCTTAGTCTGATAAAACTAGAGGGTTAGTTTGAGTTTAGCACTTCTTAGAAAATACAATTTCTTTTCTTTTCCAATATTTAGATTACTTATTTTTCATTTGCATATAGAATTAGTTTTTTCACAGTGCTATATGTTGACAGGTAAAGACAATGTTGTGTGCCAGTTAAGAAACTGTACTTTTAATAGAATCAATATTAAAATTTCTCTCAAAATGTGGTTAGTCTTACTTTTATTATTACCACAAATTAATTAAGTGAAAGACATAAAAGAAGGTATCAGATTAGCAAATACTGAATCATAAAACGCTCCTCCAGGCAAAATTTGTCCCTCAAATACGATCCGAGATTTTCATGGACCTCAACATTATCTAAAATTTTATCCTGTGACCTCATTGTACAAGAAGTATCACAAATATTACATCTATACTACAAAATAATCATCACAGACTACACTCATTTTATAGTTTCTGATTTCAGAAAATCTCTAGTAAATGCAGCTGCTAATTCAGTTTTTTTAAACAAAAGAATGTGGACTAACATACACAAGGCAAAAGATATTATGACAAAAGTCAACAATGATTACAGGATTGGGAAACGCAATGAAAAAATACCATATAAAAATCCTTCAAAAATATTACTTACTTCTCATCTTCAGCATCTTTCATAACATATGTAAGAATGTTTTGCTATACTTGTTTGTATCAACTGTCTGTATATTTTCCAGAACAATGGTTACACAATCTTAGAAACCAGGTATATCAAAATTCATATCAATAGTTTACTGAACATCTCACTGCTCTTCACCCCAGCATGTGTTTCAGTTTAGTATACACTGAAAAAAAACACCTATCTGATTTCAATTATCTCTTTGGGTATGATTTATCATCCTAGACTTCCCATGCCATTTTAGTGGGGATTTCAGAGAGTGTACTCAACTGTTAGTGCCTGTTCTAAACGGGTTAATACATTTTCCTAGTTGATGGAATAGGTCTGAAAACATTAACAGTGAAATACATTTTGTGACCATCATTTTTTTCAAGATCATATCTCCATTTTGTAAATTTTCATAGAGATAGAAATCTAGTTGTTAGCTAAATAGTTAGTCCAAATGCCAGCCCTAGGAAAGGGTTTTTTCTAACTCAGCTAAGTTATTTAGTTTGAAAAAACATTACAAAAAGCTTTACTGGCTGAACTGAAGGGGCAGTTAATTGCAAGAAGCTAGGAAAGAATCCCCAAAGGCAAGAAATTGTTAAATTGGCTTTTAAAAACTCCTTAAACTGAAGCCAAAATTGCACTAAGCAAGTTGGAACATTTTTAGTCTTCTTGTTTTTACAGTCACGTGAAATTTTCTATCCCCAGGTATACAGATCCTTAAATCAAGCAATAAAAATAAATACATATATATAAATTTGCCCTTCTAAAAGTAATAAATTCTACATTGGTTGAAAGCAGTAATGTTTTTAGAAGTTCCCATCTCATCATGGTGTTCAGATATTGAATTAATAAAACCTCACTTGATTCTTAGTATGGTTACATGTTTTTTTGGTGACCTGAAGTACACATTTTTCATCCCACAGGTAATGTGAAAACACTTTTTCCTTTCATCATTCTGCCTCATCTATTTAAATAAGTCAGGAAGTGACTTATTTTATTCAGTCAGTGCCGGAAGTGTATCTTATCAAGTATCCACAGCATACCTATCAGAAAAGCACAAACACTATTCCAAACCTCTGTGTCTTTCTGTAATGCAAATTTGAATAATCATTGTTGCAGCTGTACATGCTGTTCCTAATCACTGATGTCTTTCTATATAGAAGATACAGCTTTCAGCACTTAAAACTGAAAAAGTTGTGGAAATTTTCTCAACTGCTACCTCTTACTGTAAATTGTTGTATCACATATGAGAAATGCAGGAAAATACAGAAGCTTTTATATACAGCTCTGTTAGATGTAAAAGCTGATCCTTCACCTCTTTAACAACAGCATATATTCTTTGACTTCCCAGATGTGCTAATTTGGTTTTGAGAGGCAGGTATTAGGGACAGTGCAAAGCTTAATATTTGTATGACTTGCTGACTGCTTTCATTTTGTGGCAAGTGTGGTTTGTGATTGACTGCATGACTCAAGTGTTAACAACAGAACATAGTGACTGCCACCAAGTACTCTCATTTCAATTCCATTCAATGAAAATAGGTATCAAATAGCTAAGTGAAAATCACTGGTTCAACTGCTGAGGTCATTAACTTTCCCAAAGAGTATTTTAGGTCTAAGATTATTTATATCTCAGGTTATTTTAGAATCATCACCAGTACTGATTATTTTTCCTTTCAGAAAATTAAATACACAGTGGGCATAACCTTACTAAGGACCCAGTTTTACTCACCTCAACATATGAAATCGGAAATATTCCTATTTTGTCAGCCAGCATTCCTTCTGCCCAGTTTTCATCCACACGGCGAATTACAGTCAGAACATCATCCTGTGTGAACATGCAGTGATTATGTCTCCCAGCTCTAATTTAACTTCTAATTTAATTTGACTCCATGACACAGTGGTAATCAGAGAAGGCAGTACATGGACGAGAACTGCAAAGCAGGCACTCTGTAACAGGAACGTGCCACTTCTGCGTTTGAACTCAGTTCAAGCTGTTCCTTTTCCTATTTTGTCAGAGTTCAACTAACTGCCCACATTTCAGTGTCTCACTATGAATACTTTGTCCATAGTGCCAGATGTCCTGTCATGTTCAGTCCATGTTACTCATCAGCCCCCCTTTAAGTCTTTGGCATTAATCAACAGAATCCTTTTTCTTTTCAACTGACTCATTACTTAATCTTCCCTAGGTGTTGCTTTTCTACTTAAATACTTAAGAACATTGGTAAGTGATATGACTTCTTTCACATCTACAATTTGAGTGTTTCTTTAGAAGATAGAATGCTTTTAATTCATAACCTAGGTTATTTCTCAGAAATTAAGAACATCACTACTGCAATTATGAAAAACTGCATTCTCAGAAATAAAACCTCAGAGAAATGATATGTAATTTAGAAAGAGAAGGTAAAACTAATCAACATAGGAGAAATACTTGCAGAATTACTTGCCCTTTTCATATTTGTGCAGCTCCATTAATAAATGCAGGTAAGACTACAAAACAGTTATATTATTTCTTATCCAAGTGAATGAAATTATTAAAATAAAATAGCAATTGTATTCTCTTTTTACCTTTGCAAATGGTAAACAGTCTTTATCTGCTTCCTTGTCTTTTACTTCAAAGTCATAAAGTGCTTTGCACTGAGGCGGAGGTTGAGGTAAAGGTTTAATAATCTGAACAAAATTGGTAGGAAAAAAGCCATGGATTCCGTTGACTTCTCCATGATACCAATTTTCATCCACCTGTCGACGTAAAATGATGATGTCTCCTTTACTGAATTTAAGATCTCCTGGTTCTTTTCCCTCGTAGTTATACAATGCTTTGGCACATGGTAACTGAGGTACACCCTAAAGAAGAAGAAGAAAAAAATAACAAATCACTAGAATTTGATAAGCATTACTAAACAGAATTTATATTTTATTTGTTTGGAGACTATGAATGAAATGGTATAAAATTGCAAAGTACAATTACACACAATAAAAATATTCTATTGGAACAATTCTACTGATTTTAACCAAACATGTAGGAAGAGCTTCAGTTTTATGCAGTCTTAATATTCCCTTGAATTTCGCTATGATTTTTATTACTGCTACAATGTTGCTAGACACAAGAGAAGCAAAAAACCATAACGTTTTAAACCTCATGTACTAACTCACTAAACTTAAAATAAAAAAAAAAAAAAAATCAAAACAAACTGGAAAGCAATCTGACCACTTGAGAGATCTGACAGAAAAATGCTGCAAGAAAATACAGCACTAGAATAACAAATTTGCTATAAGACCTTTCAGGCATTTTTCCTGCCTGACTTTCTTATCTTCCTTACCCTATTTACTTCATGGGCAGAGAATGCTAAGGATGAAGACGTAACAGATGTGTTTTCCAGCTTGAAAAACAAATTACACTTTATTAAAGATGAGAAATGTCCTTTAGTTCAATTATTTATTTAAACGCACGGCTAAAAAGATTTACTGGGAAAGATCTGTTGAAGGTGTGTTATCCTTGGGTTTCTTGATTCCTCCATAATATCTGAAAACTGTAGGTCACTGGTGCTGCTCTTGAATGCATGTCAGAAGGCTTACAATTTAATACTGTCACCCTCCCTTATATACGTGGCAAGTATTATTTTTCAATTGCTCAGCCTGTGCCTCCAAGCTTTTTACAAGAGTGAGCCTTAAAATCCTACAACTCTAGAGTTAGGGTTGCTGCTTTCAGAATTCTCTTTTTTCTCCAACTTTAAATACCTTGATGGGTGTTCACCCCCTTAATGATGTGAACAGCAGTAAGCTGCATTACTAATACAGTCTTTCCAAAGCAAAGGCAGCATTTATAGTCACATAGAACAGTGCTTCACATCTTTGATGCCAACCTTTACGGAAAAGGCAAATTTTAATGAAATTCAATGATGGAGATGCTATTTGCCACATCCACCCCATGGTATGTCTCTCCTCTCAAGTCCTCTAACACCTCAGATTGTAAACTGGGGTTCCATTTGCAACATGTCATGAGGTACATACCCAATGCAAGGAAATTCTCAGAAGGAATTATCACTTTGAGTCTGTCCCATTGGGCAGAAGACAGAGAGTTGATAATTCATTTCACATTTAACACTTTGAATTTTATCTTTGAATATAATCTATTTTGTTTGGACATCTTTATTTTTTGTGCATGTATGTTAATAATGTCTCAAATGGATACATAACATCTCAAAGATTACATTAGTTAATGATTTTTTAAATATAAAAACAGTCAAAGGAAAATCCTATGTATATACATAGATACAGAGGAGCATGATTTACATATGAATACAGGAAAATAACAGTTCATTCTACTGCATCCAGGATGGGTATGAAAAATATTATATTAGTAGGATCCATGCGATTGTTCACAATTGGTGATCTTCAGACTGAAGCAAATAATATTTTTCTTCATGATTACACTTAATTGCATCAGTGCACAATGTGCACACCACTGGCATGCTCTGTACAAACCTGGATAGGAAAAAGACACCAACTAGAGAATTTGTGGGCCTCAACTGTCTGAGAGAAAAATTAATGGTCACAATAGAAGAACTAAAAAGTATTAAACATATGTATTTTTTAGTCTTACGTGCTCTCTGCAGAGTAAACAGACACAATGAAAGAAGCGGTCAGTGTAGATGGAGTAAGAGCAAGGTGCAGAGAGAGAACTGTGAGGGAGAGGAAGCAAAAAGAAACACCTCTAAACAAGAGAGGACACACTATTTGCTTACCCCTTTCCATCACAACAACAAAAACAAACAAATTACAGCTCTACAGTGATTTCCAGTCTAGAATTACTTGGTAGAAAGAGGGCCTCAAGCAATTATGGCTACTACAGGACATATGCATCTATGCATCTCTCTTGCACCAGAGGCAATAGATGACTTTTCCCAGGAATCACCTCATTGTCCAGGGAGAAATCTTTCTATGTCCCCATAGTGAGGAATAACGTTTAGATTAGCTCTGTGTATAAAGTACAGCTGGAAAAAAAAATATTTTTAAAAACTAATCAAATCAAAACAAATCAGAAGTGCCAGCTAAGTGTATCATGTCAAAGTGATCAAACTCATCAATTAGTCATCATTTAATTGTTAGAACTCAATATTGTATTTATGAAGTTTATCACAAAGCCTTCCATGAACAATTCTGCATTCAAATCTACAAACATCTGTTTATGTTTTATAGGAAGTTCCTTTCCCAGTGTATAGGTTGAGTTTCTGCAAAGCTTGTTTCCCACATTAAACAGAAATGGTTCCAGTCCATAATTTCTAACAGAACAAAGTTCAACAAAACACACAGTTCCCAGTTGGACTGCCAGGGATTAAAGAGAAACAGTTAAATGACTCAGAAGAGAAGCGAATGCCTTTTCCTTCTGTTCCAGGGGGAGGATGATGTGGGGAGGAGCGGGTGCAATGGAGAGCACCGTTCTCAGGGGTACAGTACCAAGAGCCCCCAAGCACCATGTCCAACGTTCCTCCTCCTGTGAGCGACCTGGGAGCTGCAGCTCAAGGCCAGTGCCTTCGGGCCCTTGTGCTCAGCAGCCTTGGGCAGCTCGTGCCCCCTTCTGCCCCTCTGGCTGCTCACCAGGAGAGATGGTCATGAGGATACGCAGAGCCGGAGTTTACATTTCACTCCGTGTCTCTCACTTGGCTAAACATGAAAGGAAGGCTTTGGAAGAAAAACTTTGCAGCCTACCCTTAGGTTTACAGCTGCCACTTACCCTGCCAGCAACAACAACAACAAAAAAACCCCCAACCCAGACAAAAACCATTTTAGGAAATTAAAATATAAAACTCAGACTCCACACCAAATAGGTTTCTTAGAATTATTTCCTTAGTCCTTATGCAAAATCTTTATGCAAAAATGTAAACTTTTAATGATACTGCATTATACAAACCATTTAAATTCATTTTTAGCTAAGGCATGGATATACATACATTTCACATGCCAGATTCCTTTAAAGAAAATAATATATGATGACATCAAAACAAATGGCTTAACAAGAATATGAAAAAATGCAATCATATGTACGAGGCTCAAGTTCCTCAGATTTCTTCTCCTAACCCTGATATTTTGTCTTAGAAACCTACAGAACTCACAGTTTTGCTCTTTGGATTTATACTTTGTTTTCAGTCACCTTATTTCAAACTTTACTTTACTTTTTTAATAGACAATATGCAACTGTATGTATTTTTCATAAGCTTAAGCCAAGAGAAACTCATGCCCACACAGAAACACAACATCTGATTTCCTTTAAAAAGGAGTTTCAGTGGCAGAAGCCCAAATGTAAATATGCTTACACTGGCATAAAACAGAGTTCATTCTGTAACTTATTGCACTTGGAGAACCAGCATAAACTAAAGTAGCAAAAATAGTAAAACCCCTCTAAAGGAAATGAATGGAACAGATACTGGGACATCTGTATCTCTGTTTCCTTCCAAGCCTCCCCAGACATGGTGCTGCTGGTTGCCACTTTTCCAAGCAAGCAAGGCATTCCCTGTTCTCTGGCTGCAAGACTGGGAAGTGGCCTGGGCTTCCCTGTGAGCAAGTTGAATCTGCCCAGAATATCTATGCTGCTTTCATCTGTCTGAGGTTCTTAGACACTGAGTGTCTTCAAGAGGCCAGGAAATCCTCTTTTTATAGAAGTATTGTTTATGTTAGTAGTAAGACAGACAAAAACAGCTTTCTGAAATTGTCTACATGGACAACCAAAACTCTATCAGCCTCCAAAAAAAGCCAGCCTCAGCAGCAGTTTCTAGGCCTACCTTTCTTCACAGAAAATCTAAAAAGTGGAAGTTACTATCATTTTAATCCATGTTGTGAGAGGATCTTTAATAACCATCGGTTATTTGCAGTTTTCTTACAAGGAAAAACAGAAAATTGATTTTTCTTCACTTACATTTTTTATTTTCTTTCCATAATGTTCCTAAATTAAACCAGTCACAGTAATAACCAGGCCAAGATGAGAAACAATCACAAAAATTCTCGAATTATATATCAATTGAAACTGCAGTAGGTCTAGTGCTACAGAGCATCCCCACCCCCCAAAAAGAACCAGTATTGTAAGACATACTTGATTTCCAATGAAAGCTGCCTCTTCATAAGGAATGGAGTTTGTTAATATGCTGCAGCCAAAACTTGTTTGCATGGCAGATTTGGGTCAAGTGAGTTCTTTACATGTACATTCTACAGGAGGTACTGGTATACCAAAGGTTTCCTCTTCAGACTCCTAGTCATTCAAACCTTTTAAAGGACAGTATTTCTTTCTAATCTTCTAATCTATTCTCTTTCATATTATTGCTTTCTTGACTCAAATCTCTCAAATGCATCCTTTCTATTATTTTTTTAATGTGTATTTTTGCTTTCTTTCCTTCTTTGGCCTTTACTAAGCAGTCCAGTGCTGCATGCAAGAACATCCCTTTTTGCATCTATATTTTTTAATGTCTCTTTCATCTCACTGGCTCAAACAACTATTTTCAAGTCTTAATTTAAAGCCACCTGATCTGTGCAGTTTAATTTTCTTTGTTTCGGCCTCCTTTGTTCTCTCTGTACTTGCATTTAAATTTTCACATATTTCAAGACACAGAGCTTATGAGAATACTTCACTGAAGATCTTCTGAAACTGCTTATATTAAAAGATGAGTTTCCTTAAGTAGGATTTCCTTCTAAAGGAAGAAAATGTGCTCCCTCTGTTAAAATACAGGTATATTGGACCTCAACAAATTAAATGCTCAGCTTTGCAGAACAGCCCAACCTAGGGGCTATAATATTTGAAACTAAGTCTCCCTGGTTCTTATCGAGTCCCAGAACACAAAGTGTCTCCATAATCCAAGAAGAATGTTAAAAGCATTTACTTTTCTCATCTAAGAAATGGTACAAACAAGGTCAGATTTGTGCAAAGAAAGGCTAACTTGTGCATTTTTAATGTGTATCTGACACTAGTTAGTGGAATCGATTTTACATACTTCTGCCATCAGAAATATCTTAGAGGACTGCTGAGGTCATCAGTGCAAATGAAATTATTTCAAGTTAAAGCATCTCTGGGGTTCCTGCTATCTGGATGATAAAAAAGTAAGACATTTTTATGTCAAGAGGCTGTATCAAGTTGCCAGTATACCGTAATAACCATAAAACCAAACTTTTGGCATCATCTGACATGAATTACTATCGCTCTACTGAATACAGTAAACCAGTATTTTTTTTATATATTAGTTCACTAGATTAAGGAAGTGAGCGAGGTTGCTAAGTGTATTTATTTCTAGTGGTTTCTAATGATACAGTTGTACTAAATCTCATTTTTCTCCACACACATAAAGCAAATAACCAGACATTTGACTTAAAAGAGTAAAAATTTTGTAGTTGTTTTGAAATTCCATATTCAAATACAGTTATTCACAAATTGGTACAGCTTTTGATTTTAATAAAAGTAGGAGAAGCTGAGCATTAAGAGGAAACTAGCTAGCCAGGTTAGCCTGATTAAAGAGATCATGTCTGAAACCCATCTGCGTGTAACTTATCCATGACCTACGTAACAACCATCATTTTGAAGAAAAACGACTTTAGGAAAAATACCAGGATGCAGGATAAAACCCATGATCAAGTCAACACATTTGTTATACTTTTGGAAAAGGTAAATAACTGCAATCAGTAAAAATTTTAGGATCTTGACAAATGAAGAAATGGGACTATATTTTTACTACTACTTAATACAACCAAAGTTTAAAATTCTTCACATCTGCAAAACTTCTCTGCTGTTAGCTAAGTACTACAGAATATGTTAAATTTTCTCTAATGCTTGTACATGACAAGTAACACCAGTACTGGCTCTAGATCTAATAGTGTGTGAAATACCACAATAGTTTTTATTAATTTTCATGGTTTCAGCCATCTAACGCAAGTTGACACGCCCAGTGCTCCTAGAGATCTTTGCTTGTCTCTTTTGAGGACTTTAACTTTGCTCTCAGGAACTTGCAGAAGAATTTCATAGCACAGTCTCAGAGAAACCTATATTTTATAGCAGAAGGGTAGCTCCTTTCATCATGTAAGCAATTTTTATGTGTTCCTTTGAGGTAAACTATCAGTGACCTACTTAAAGTAGTAATTTTAATCAAGTCCTTTTTAGCTTCCTCTGTCTTGACAGCTTTTAAAAGAAAACATTTTGGCCTTTTTTCGTGTCTGGTGTTAACAAACAAACATAAGGTTGTTTAATATAAGTATGAACAACTCTCTCCCACAAAGTCGTTTTGAAATTAAAAGCTGGAATACAGGAGAATGAAAGGAATTTAAAAATGTTGCCTTAAGGTCTAAGCAATCAGACTAATAATATGGAAGGTTAGAAAGGGACATTTACAAAGCTTCCCGAAGGCACTTTGCCCAGTCCCTTTCTGTGTAACACCTGTCTTTGTAAAAACTTTTCAAAAGAAAAAATTAGTGTCTTCAGAATGCTGCCTTCTTTTCTTTGCCTATCCAAAATACAAAGGTCTCATCTATTTGCTTTCCCAAGGTTTGTTAAGTAAAGTCCAAACACTTTCCACTGAACTAAGCTCCCAAACTAACAAAACAAGTAAGTAAAAATAGGAAAAAGGAGAAGAAAATAATTATATCCTGCATACAGCATGTCTCCAAATATTTTAACTGTATGCACTTGACAGATACAAGATTGCTTATTTACACAAGCAAACAAAATGAAGAGTGAGGAAACTGCTCTGTGTAGGAAAAACTGAGGAGGTAAGTTTCAAGAGTCAATAGAATTCAGGTTTGTACTCCCGGTGATTTGCATATCAAACAATCCTAAATCTTTAAAAACCTTCTGATTAATTGTTTACTACAAAACCATTCTGTGCTTTGAAAAACCCCAGATCCTTGTAGGAATCTAAACAAAACCTTAAAGTGTGCACTACATTGAGCTAGGATGTTTATATATAATAGCTCTTTCCAAAAGCGATGATGTCTTTAAAGATCTGCTCTTATAAGCTCTTCTACCAACATCACTGGTCAAAGTGCGACTGTAAGTGCCACTATCCCCGTAGTTTTCTCTTGGTATGTTGGGACTCATGAGCATTTGATGTCTCCATCAAACTGTTAATTTTTCTTGTCCCAGTGCCACTGTACAGCAGAGTGGATCTCCTAATCTTTTTAGCACATCAAGTGAATATGCAGCATTAAGTTCATTTCACTTAAACTCTTCTAGCAGTGTATTTTCCAAAGCATTCTCCTCTCACGTAATATCACCTATGGCATCTAAGACAAGAATACCACATACACAAAGAGAAGGAAAAAGAAAGACACCCACCCCTCTTGACAAGCATACATCTAAAACTGTGAGACTCGGTAGTGGGACTTATTAGTCCTACTCAGAACCGCCACAAACTTCTGAACATCCCTGAAGAAGTCTCAGTGTGGGGTGGGATGTCAGAATATATCTAGTGTTCCCCAATCATATCCAGTTTCTCATCATTAAAACCCCCATGAACATCCAAAGGCACAAAGGTAGGTAATAATGAGTGCTTTGGAAAGTTTGTTGTTTCAAATTCCTCTACACCAATAAGTGCAGAAAATTACCTCATAGTTATTAACTTCATCTTTTTAAAGAACAATTTGGAAAATGGAAAATAGATGCAGTAAATTAGGTCTACTAATGCACTTTTATTTTTCTAGCCAGCTTGAAATAAGTGACTTGTCTTTATAATGGTAAGACAAAGCCTTTTTTTTGGTGGGGGAGAGAGGGGAATTGAGGCAGGGAGAGGGGAGAAGAAGGAAAGTGAATCGGAAAAATGTAGCAAGAAAAGAAGCAAACAAATCAAAAAATATAACAAGGGGTAAAGTATATAAAGAGCCTGAAAAAGACCCAGCAAAAGGCTTTGAAACAGTATGTCTCAAGTACTTTTTTAAGATACATATATCACTGAAACTCAGAGTACAAAACTATTTGACTGTTTAAAATACCTAATTGCTAGATGGTACTTCCGTGTCTATCAAGAAGCCCCATTTTGCCTAGTTATCTAGTAAATGCCTTTCACAACTATTCACTCCCTATCCAAAATCTGTTCTGGGAAGTGTGACAACTTTCCTGTGCCAAGAGTTTCTTACATACCATTTGCTTTTTCTGCTTGTTTATTATACAAACATAAAATCACAAAACAACAACTACAGAAGAGGGGGGAAAAAAGTCCTCTGAACACTAACAAAATACAGACCACATCTGAGTGTAAAATTGTGTGCCTAAATTCATTCTTACCTGAGTGTTATGTAGCTCTCCCTTTCACTCTTCATAATAGTTTCCACACAAACTGGACCTTACGCATCTTTGGCACACTTTTGCTGCTGCCTAAATTCATACTTACCCTTCTGATACAGTGATCTAGAATTAACTTTCCCTGTCAAAAGCCATATATGCAATTGCTTAAACAGCCAAATAATTAAACAAGCAAGATGTGTGCCATTCCAAGCTCCAAGCCCAGAACAAACAAATTTTCATATAAACTCAGAATACTCTTCTTTTCCATTGGCTTAATGGGAGACAGCAAGAGAAGCCACAGACCCTCGTATACCCTTACACAAATAAAGCATCAATAACTGCAACTGTTATCATTCCAAATCTGCCCTAATAACTGAACTGCCATCTAACCTTACAACAACTTCTATCAGTCATCAGAAAGAAAAAAAACAAAACACCAAAACATGCACAAAACAACATCTTGCTGTAATCTAACCAGTCAGTGGGACAGACATACGTGACAGCTGGTGAGATTTCTGCACCATATGTAGTAGTTAAAGATATAGGGATACAGTCAACAGCAATCTCAGAGAAAGGAACCATCTTGCAATGCTCACAATCTCCCTTCTTTTGTTTAATACAGTCTCCCTTTTTTTTTTTTTTTTTTAAATACATTAACACAAAACCACACCACATTAGAAAGAAATGAAAGGGAATATACATAAACCCATAGGGCATTGCTAACACCTAGAAAAGATTCCATGATTATGGCATTAATGCCATACTACGAGCTGTGCTATGCTGGAGTAGTGGTAACAAATTAAAACTATATATGTTGTCTGCCAGTCTTTTCATGACCAATCAGAATACATTCTCTTTCATTTTTTGCATTAAACATAAGCCATCCATATCAGAAAAGTAGATCTATTTTACTGTCCACATATAAAATTCTCTCACAAATCTGAACTTTCTAACACCACTTTACAAAACACATTCTGTTTGCTCACTTAAAAAAAAAAAAAAAAAGTTAATCTACTTAGTGCAAAAGATTGGAATATTTGGTTTCTCAGTGAAGCACTGGAACACAGAAGGTCCTTGTCCCTCCTTCAGGGAGCTGATATTTTAACACAACTATCAAAAGTTCCAGAAGTTTTATCGACAGTGTAAAAATTTAAGAGTAATACCCTGTACTGTTCTAAAGGTTTTTTACCTTTTGGAAATTAACATAAACAACCTTCCCTCAATGTGATGTGCAAATGAGTATGTTTACTTGTTGCACCAAGAAAAAGAGAGGGAATTCCAGGCTAGAAGACAGATTGAAAAAAAAAAAAAATTAAAAGAATAAATGAGAAATGAGATTGCCAAAAGCAAAATTTTACTGAGCTTTGAAGGTGAGGAGTTTGAACATGATACAGAAGGAGTAAAGCGAGCAAATGACTCTGAATGAGGGAGTGACTTGGGGAGATTACTCCTGGTGAGATCAGCATGAAGTAATGTTCCTTTAATCTCTCAAATACTTTGCTACCAAAAATTGGGCAATGGGAAAATATAGAGTTGCAAATTAAGAGGTTGCTGCATTTTTTGATGAAAAGCTATCAAGGTTGACAAACATGACTTTTTATCTGAGCATGCCTTGCTTTCCACTATGATCAAGCATTAATTTGTCCCCAACCAAAACTGTGCAAGTTCTAAAATTAAAATGGCCCTGTTAATGATAGTCAAAAAGCAGAGTAACCACAGACATCTCTCCTGTCTGAATTTGGTTTTAAAAACCTGAGATAGCATCTGACATTCCACTACCTGCTGAGAGAGTGCTTTGAGTGCTTTTATTTTTATTTACTGCCACTTCCACTATTTTGTAAATGCTTAGGTGTTTATTCAGCCTTCTGAATGAACACATCACCATCACACATCCTTCTAAGGTATTCCCTGCAAACTCTTGTTGCCAGAATCTGGAGGGACTTTTGCTAAGCTTGATTTGCGACTGGTATCATTTCCTCTTTCTCTTGAAATCCACTCACTCCCTTGAAACTCTTTTGGAATCAGTTTGATTCCTTTAATATCCTGACTTCATCAGCTCCTTTCCTATTGCAGAAAAGAGGTTAATTTTAGCTGTCACTGTAGCATATGCAAATTTACATCCACTGCATGCACAGAGTAAATGACAAACTCTATTTGCTATTTATTTCTCCTTATCCTTTAAAATTTTCATGCTTCAAAGCTTCCCGGAATATAGATATATTTTTTTTTCCAAAACATTTTTATGGTACTCTTCTTACAGCAGCTGGTCGGCCTTTTTGAAAGGCAACTAATCCTAGATGAAATTATTCATTTTTTTGCAAGATAAATGTTCCTGTATGTGCTTTACTATAACAAAAGAGCTGAGTGAGCCAGATGAATGCTATATTAACATTTTTCTCTTGTGCAGTGACAAGCTAGAGTTTGCACCTCCTGCTTATTTCATCCAGTCTGTAGACAAATAGCCTGGAGCAAACGAGCCTTCTGCTCAGCTTAGTGCTACTAGAACAGGCTTGAACACATAATGCCTACAGAAAGCATTATATTTCACATTTCATCCTGTTCAAATGAATCTGTTTTAGCATAAAAGTATTGGTGTATAAAACACAACCGATGCGCCTGTCTTGAGCTATCAGGTCTGAATTGGTACATAACTTGCATCACCACACTCCCATCTGCTGTCACTGTACCTTTACGAGACCTTTGCTTTGGTTTTTCTTAATCCCATACCCACATGCTCAGAGTTTCTCAATGCCTCCAGTGACCCCCATTGCCACTTCCACCCTCTCTGTGCTTCCTTTCTGCAAGGGAGCTCAGTGAGGAGCTCCCCACTTGGCTGGCCTAGACTTTCTGCAAGTCTACCCTACAAAAATGAATGGGCTCTTCAGGGGCCCAACCTTACAAATTTCCAGCAATACGTGACTACTTCTTTGTAAAGTAGTCCAGAAAACCATATCCCATGTTTTTACTTTAGTTAGCTCCTTATTCCATTAAGAGTTGCCACTGGTTTTACATGGCAGCTAGTAATGAAGAGATATGACAAACTCAGTTACTCCAGCCTCTCTCAAGTTGCCCAACTCTAGGCTGTCCTTCACTGTACAGGAGTGCTTAATTTTTACAAAAACTGTCAGCTCAAACAAAGCAAAACCTCTCGTTACTGTAACTCCTCCATGGGAGGCAGGGAGAATTGCATAAGCAGTACACCAAGTAGAACTAGTAGACCTTTCCTGTCTATCCTGACAGGAAAAGATTTTCCATTTTGCTTTTAAATGCAGTTGTTTCTCCAAAAGGTTTATTGTGTTTTTAAGCATGACAGGTGAACAAGGGTTAGAAATGCTAGGTAATAAGAAGCTTACATTGAAAGGATAATAACCTGTTCATCCCTCAGTCTTCTCGTGCAGAAACAATACCAGAACTCGGGTCCAAGGCGGTCTAGTCAGTCTGTGTTTGCTTACACCAGTTCTGCTCCTCTAGTCCACTTGCAGTTTATTATTAGTTGGTTACAACAATTCAAACAGATTTCACTGTGACATAGAACTAGAAGCATTTAACCTACTTAAATGAATGGTCTTTCAGCAACTGTGTTTGTGTTCACTGAGGAAAGAAGAGGACATTTGAAACTAACAAGTTGATCATCACTACGCTGTTGTAATCTCTGTTTACAGACGATTTCATCAGGAAATCTCTCCCCATCTTTTTTTTTTTATTTGGTAGATGCTGCCTGTAAATGGTAAGCTTTGAGTCTTAAATGAATAAAGCTGTTTCTTGAAAGTAGTCCTCAAAACTACTATATTTCAAAATACACATCCTTTCTATTTCAAGCAACAATTTAATAGCAATTCTATGTTGTCTTATGCATTTTACTAAAAGCCCTTCACCTCTCCAAATGTTATGAGAACTTTGTAGTCATTTTGTAAAACGTGAAATATCTCTTGGACTTGCAACACAATTCGCCAGTTTTTGTATCTATAAAAAACAAGTTTATACAAGAGTTGGGGTTTTTTACTCTCAAGTATTTGGAAAAGTTAAGGAAGGTAATTTTTTTCCATTTTGCTATGACACAAACATAAAAGAAACAATCTATTCTTTTATCCAATTCAAGAAAAATTATCATTTTTCTTCTTCAACAAAGAGGGATTATTTATATTTTATACTACTGTCTCAGATCTGCCCCTAGTTTTCCTTTATGTTCATGCCATAAATGAAAATGTATACTTCTATTTAATGATTTTAATCAAAAAGCTATAGGTATGAAAAAATTTAGTAAGTAGTATATTCTTGTACACTTTTTTTTTTTTTTTTTTTTCCATTTTGGAGCAGTCAAAGTATGTGAAATGCTCTACTTTTTGATGAAACTAAAACAGGTGTGCTCCAACAGTGGTTTACTGTTCCAAACATTCCCTGGAATCAGAGTAGAATTCACTCCAAGTATTACTTCTGAAAAAATACTGGCTGTGGCCACCAAGTCCTCAGCATTCACAGTTTTTCTTCTATGGATCTATTCCCACTGCAGACTACTTGCTAATATAGACCTAGCTAAAGTTTTCCCAGCCTAAAGAAGTTTTTAGTCCTTGGGTTGTAAAATGGTATACATGCCATGATCTCAATGTTTTCTTTGAAATAATTTAAGCAGTTCTCATTCCAGCCAGGTTAATCTCATTGAAAGTTTATTCCATGAAAGTTAATTCCATAATATTCTCCCACTGTGCAGGGGCTTCCTGCCTTTGAGACTCCATAGTAAGCAAATTAATAACCATCTACTTACATTAACAGAGAATGCACAGAATAATTATGTTCCATAAATAAATTCTCAAGAACAACTTACAAGAAGTACAACTTTCTCATTTAGATAAAAAGTGTTTTAATTACGCGGTTCAATCATAATGCATTATTATGGAAAAGCACTGCTCTGGAGCCAAGAGTGAAGAATCAGATAGGATAATGAAAGGCTGATGGCTCTTTAATTCTCTCTCAGCTACTCATGCTACTAAACTGGTTGAGACATATTTAGAAAGCAAAATTCAACAATCCTGCTTCAGAGTTCTCTGACTCAGACTCCACTAAGACCTAATGGAAGACAACTCCTGGAGCAGGACTCAAACAAACTGAAACTCCACCCCTCTTTGTCACCTTGGTAGGACAGCCTGCACTCTACAGCCCACTGCTAATGAAGTTGCTTCATATCAGCTCTTGTGTGAGACTGTAGCTTATTTGTATAGAATAAAACTGATCAACTACTCTTAAAAGAAACACAAATGTATAGTAAAAGCCCTACGAATTGCAACTGCATGAACACAGCACTCAGCTTTGCAACCGTTCCACTCCGCACAGTTGCGTGAACGGTGCTGACACAGAAACAGGGACCTGAATAAAAGGCCCTGAACATATATATTCATATAGGTACAAAACTTGCCTGTGGTAAAACAACGCTGACATTAGGCCAATGTTCCTGCCATCGTCACACGCATTTGATGGTCCTGAAAGGTAAATACTCTTCAACTCATCAACTTGGGCTCAAAGCGACACAAATTATCGTGCAAGCAACAACCCCCACCGTTGTTTCTCCTAACTATCCTGTCAACTTTTCTTGACATTCCAATTTTTCTCTTTCTCCAATTTTCACTCAACTCTGTTCTCTCTTTTTAGGATGGATGAGATTTAGGATATGATGTGATCCCAGACACAATTTTGGAAAATACAGTGTAGAAATGCTGATGTATATCATGACATTCTGTACAAAATTTGCTGCCTTCAATAGAGTGGAATTTTAACTCTGCCCCTGCACTGCCTGAAAGCCTATATTTAAGGTTATTTCTAAAGACCCCATTAAGCCTGTGATGCAGAACACTTTTACGAGAAAGGCAAAAAGTCTTAAACTGAAAACACTGACAGACCAACAGTTTATCTCTCCTGTTACTTGGTTTTCACTGTCTTACCATGCAACGAAGGTTCAGATGCTTCTTAATGCATTGGCCTTTTTAGCCATCAACGCGCTTGTAGCAAGCATGGGTAGAGCCCTTCTCAAATCTTCGTTCATGAAGCCTAGCCATGATGAGATGCTTCTTAATGCACTTGTGCACTCACGGCAACTTCAGTCCGTTATTTACCATCACTCTTCTGATTATGACAAGCTGTCACTTGTGTTAATATTGCTATTCCTTCATTCTGCCACTTGTTAAATGAAATTATTTTTGCCTTTTTTTTTTTTTAAGCTTTGGAAAAGGGCTTTTTTTAAGCCCTTTTGAATCACCAAACACATACATCAGGTGTTGCTTATATTGAACATAATTCACTATTTTTCTAAGCAAGCAATACTTTGTCTTGAAATTCATTATGACAGCCCAAAATTACTGAATTCCTGAACTAGGAAATTACACTTCAATCATAATTTTTGAGTTTCATTACTTTATATAAATTAAAGTATTTGTATTTTAGAAACTAACATTATATAACTAACATACAAGCTGCGTAAGATCTCAGAATAAGACTAATGTATGGAAGAATTTCAGTTCCTTGACAACACATTAAAAGCTTAAGGAGTAATTAATTTTTTCCTTTTTTAAGCTTTTCAAAAACTTTATTTAAATACTTGACAACTAATTACCTATAATCCTTCTCTTTGCTGTCTTCCAATACCGTTTAAGCTCCTCTCACATTGATTAACCTTTTCCAAGTACAAAGTCACACTGATCCTATTTCGTCATCTCTGTTAGTTATGAATCCTGGATGACAGGATAAATAAAATATATATAAATATATAGAGCCTGTAAAGGGCTATTCCTAAATGCATTAACAATACAACAAGAAGTTGTTTACAGTTATCTGCAGGTACCTTCAGTTAAAAAGATATATTTCCAGAATTTTCTATACTGGAAGCAAACTCTGAGGAGGTATTTAGGAATCTGGGATTTTCCAAATGAGAATGGCTACTAATGTGGCAAACCACATGCTCACATGTGTCTTTCAAAGTTCTGTCTCCTCTACAAGCGACTCAAATCTTGCCTATTAATAGACTGGTCTGAAGTTTTCTCTGGATTCCTAAACAGTCCTTACATAATTTAGGAAGAGAAGGCCAAAGGAATAGCTTTATGTGATAATGATTGTAACAGGAATTGTTAAGACTTTTTGCCTTTTTCAGTTCTGTAGATCATAGAGTCATAGAATAGGCCGGGTTGGAAAAGACAGCTTAAAATGCAAGAGCAAGGCTACTACAGTTCCTTTTCCAAAATATCAATTAAAATATAAAGAAACAGAAGAAGTTTCCTTAATAGTATCTATCATAAATTCTTGGCAATGTTAAAAAAATTAAGAATACATAAGGCCTATACAGAAAAAATAAGTAAAATAATGTCCCAAACTTGTCCTGTATTTACATCAATAAAAGTGTCTTGTAGCACATATCAGGGCACTTTCCTTGTAATATGGTTAGACATCAGTGTGATCGTCCTGCAGTTCAAACAAACTTCTACCCTTCAGAAAAATCTGGTATGACACCATGTTGCTTCTAAGTATTCTCTGTGTGAGTGCACACACGTCTGCAAACCTCATTTATCATCAGAAAAAATACATTGCAAATTTAGTACATTGCCTAAAGGAAATCAAACCTATTATCTCATTATTCAAGTGTTCAAATTTAATTTCCTTTCATTTTTTAAGTCTACATGAGCAGGTTATATTTTTATATTTAGTTTAAACTTCCAGATAAATAGTAAATAATTAGCTCTACATAAAAATGGCAAGAATATCTCCAGTGCTCATTGCATCACACCATTTTTGTACCTCCCAAGATCTCAGCCGGGAATGCTTAATACATCTTCCTATTTGTTTTTGCAGAGCTATACTGCTTAATAGCTTATACCAAACATAAGGTTTGACAGCTGGATTAAACCATTTAAATGTTAAGACAAGTCAGATATTGCCCCTCCTCTCCCTCGCTTAAATAAATAAAAAAATTTCTAAGAATGTACTTAAATTGTTTGTTGCAGATAAACAAAGCACTGTCTTAAATTGCCTTTGCAAATACACCACTACCTAGTTACAATTAAAAGCTTCTCCAGATGTGTAAAACATAGTACAGCTTGGTTTGCTAAATTCTCTTTGCAGCAGACGAAAGCATCCATGTGAAATGCTATTTATACACAAGAAACAACTAAAAAATATCCTTTAGCAATTCAATCTGTATCTCAACACTATCCCAAAAATTAACTATATACAAATGTTTTCTGTTAAATTCAACTTGAGTCTTTGAACATCGCACAGAGGAGCTTAACATAAAAATGTATCAGAAAGAACTGCATTTTACGAATCAGCGTTGTCATTACTATGAATGAGCATGTATTTAAAAAGCATGTAATTGATTTTCTTTTAAAATATTAAAGACAACAATAAAAAAAGCCACACATACTTTGGAAACTTGTTCTCAACAGCAATTGCTATTGTTAACATCTGCTCTAAACATGAGCTAGAATATAAACCTTAATAATGTGCATGAAAATTCCAAGATCTGATATGACTTTATGAAAAAAAAATCTGATTTGTATGAAATGTTCCATGCCTGCTATGCAGCCAAAGGCAATTTTTAGCTTGGTTACATTTGAAAAGGAATCCCTGCGGTCTTGGCCAGCTCCACTCCTCTCTCTATCAAGCTGCATTAAAACAAGCAGGCACATAAAAAGGCAGAGTGCCACATTAGTGCCATCCTCTGCTTGGTTCCTTGTGCTGCTGGCTGCTCACTGAGGACATGCATAATCTGACACCAGTTACAAGTTTCCCATTTCCAAACGGCTGGTAGGACACAAGAGTGATAAGAGCCCCTAACAAACCCCAAATACTTTGGGACCAGTTAACGCGGAGGACATGAAGAGGCATTGCAGGCCACTGCATATTGGTACAGGCCTAACTCATAATCTAATGAAAATAAGCAACCTTCTTAAACAGAGAAGACTTTAAGTTGAAATGCCTTTCAACTAAGGTAGATGGTCTTCTTCTCTTCCCCTGCCAAAGGAAGAGAACCAGTTCTTTCCTTCGCTTGGGTTCAGTGGTTTGACTGTTGCAGCTTATCATTAGCTAATATTCGACGTATTGAACAAAGACTGATCAGCCAGTAAAGGAAAACTGATAGAAAGCAAACATTCAGGCAGGGTACCAAGCTAACAATTACAGGATAACCACAGCTCTGGGCCCTTCAGTTCAGGAAGGATATTGAGGTGCTGGAGAGGGTCCAGAGAAGAGCAACGAGGCTGGTGAAGGGACTCGAGCACA
>JAYRBT010000139.1:35279084-35318947 GCA_036023395.1 Myiotriccus ornatus
ATTCACCATCCCTGGAGGTTTTTAAACAGAGATTGGACGTGGCCCTTAGTGCCATGATATAGTAATTGGAGTTGGATAAGGGGTTGGACTTGATGATCTTGGAGGTCTTTTCCAACCCAATCTATTCTATGATTCTATGATTAAGCAACACACAAACTGAGGCAATGGGATTAACCTGGTCTTTCTAGGGGAAGGAGAGACCTGTGCTTCCGGATCATCCCAGCACACACCAAGCACTTCATTTACTGATGAATATAAATTATCTTATATTTGCTTTGTTAAATAAAATTATCTGCCTTGATAGGGATTTACAAGTCCAAACTCCCCAATAAAAAAAACTCCTAGCTGAGAGGACAACTGCATAAAACAACCACCAAAAGCCAGATTCCAGCAACTCTGCAGCTACCTGAACAGCGACTGCTTCACTTCCCTACAAAGGGGATAAAACACGTCTCCTATCCTATCCTCAATAAAACAAGTCTCAATTTGTGAAACATGTTACAGCATGACCACTGAGCATATGGACTTCTGACAGGTTGCTCAGAGTGCCAGGGAGCCTCAGCACTCTTGCAGGTGAGAAAAACTAGAGAGCAACTCACAATTTAGGACCATGACTATCCACATACTGCCACGTAAAAACTCAACAGCTTCTGGTGCAAACTACACCATAATGACTTTAGCTTGGTTTGTATTCCCCAGCTGTAGCTGAAGACTTTAAATATGTCAGTCATTCACCTGAAATAATTTACTGCCTCTTCTGAACTGTTACTTTCAGTTACATCAATATGGTTTCAAAGTCAGTGAGGCAGGCTTGCATTCTAAAAATACCAGACAGGCTGTAATGCTTCTAAAACATCATGTCTTATCACACCAGTGAAATTCAAGAATGAGCACAGAAGAACTATACTTAAAATCTTACCTACATGACATACTTGAGGTCTTCTAAAAGAATGGACTGTTTACTCCACTCAAAATGCCCCTTTAGAGAAAAATCTCACACCAAGAAGAGGAATGCAAAGGATCCCAGTCTAGTTTCTCTTCAAAAAGGTGATTATCTATTGGTTCATCCACAAGACAGATTTTAGATTTTCCAAAAATGAAGCTGCTGATTTGGAACACAAATGTACTAAACTACTTGCTTTACACAACCATAGACAGATTATTCTGCCATTACATCATCCCTACTAGTATCACCATAATACATCTTTACATTTCATATGGCATTGAAAAGTTTCAACTAAAAGGACTCCTAGAAGTCAGCTTTTTTCCTCCTTAGATGAGATTTTGTCACCCAAGTTAGCCCAGTAAGTAACAGCTCAAAGTTGAATTACTGAGTCTTGTTTTACAGTATACACGAATTAAATTATGCTAATACGTAGATTGCTAATATAGTTTTTCAACTTTAATCCTCTGAGATTATATCAATAAAGAGTCAAAAGAAAAATTAGTCAAAACAATTCTGAACATATTTGGACTGTATAAAATGAAACAGAACACAGTTTCTGCCTGTCTCCAGCTAGTTTACCATGGTGTGTGTATGTGTGTGTGGGGGTTGGGTTTTTTTTACATTTATGCATAGACAGAGGTTATAATACAAAAAAATGGCTTATAAATCTGAATGTAGCAATAGAGAAATTTTTACCTTTTAACATCAGAAATTGAAGAAATCTGCACTTTTTTCAAGATTTTTAAAAATCCGCAAGTTATTTCAAGCAACAGGATTCTTCTCATATGACTGTACGGTGTTTAGTAGATGAAAAATAATATTTATCTGTAACTCCATTTAAGTACCTGTACTATCACTGTGACTGCAAGGACTTGACAACTCTCCTCCCCTCATGTCTTTGCTACAAGTGGTCATCCCTGGCATAGTTACACACTTCAAAGGTTAAGAATTTTCTGCTTCGTCAGTCTTCAATTTTATCTTCTGCTCTCCCTAAAATTAACTGCTCTTTTCCAAAGCCTTTGAGGAAGAATAACTTTTTTTTATACCCCACTCTGATAAAGGGTTCAAAAAATGCAGTATAATAAAAAACAAAACAACAAAACAAAGTCCTATTAAACTTTGAAAACTATTAGTTTATCCCTCTACCTTTTAAGGATTAACTTCCCAATTTTTAAATTTTATTTTAGCATTTGCCAAACAAATAAAGTGATGTTTTGGTTTTGTTTTATGGAAGGTTTTTATTAGTTTGTTTGTTTTTTTCAATTTTTGTGTTTTGATGGTTTCTTTACTATATCCATCAATTAGTTTATTCCAGCAAAGAGAACATTTCTGCATCATGAACACCCCAAACATTAGCTGATCTCTATCGCCTTGCATTTATTACTACATATGAGTATTACTTATTTAAATCCCTTGAAACCTCACTAGTTTCCAGATACATGGGTAGATGAAGCTAAGGGGAGTGGAGAAAGGCTTTGCACAAGTGGTCTATCTGAGACTAGAGGAAGAGGCCTCTGAAGAGGCTTCCACAGCAGAAGCACTCCATACCCAGTCCAACATCTCCCACATAACTGAGCAACAATCTGTCTCCTCAGGGAGTTCAGCAGTTCCTCTGATAAAGTAACAGATAATAGTCTGCTCAACTAGTTCCTTCCAGAAGGATCAAAAGCTCAGTTTTGCTGTGTTTCGTCCAAAGATGAAGAAGTGATGTCACAGAGCCACAGAAACCTACACTAAGAACAGAGAAAGCTTTGTGCCAAACAGCATTTTAATTTATTTTATTAAAATATTTACTACATAAGAAACTTGATCCAGAGCTTAAAGAAATGAAGGATGGCAAAGGTAGTAGGAAAAATGAGAGGGTGAAGATAGGAAAGGCATGCCCTGAACACAGTTAATACATAATTTTTATATTTAAGAGAAAGGCTATTAATAAGACACATTTCAATATAAATAAGGATTTGAATCTAAAGACAACTTTTCTTTCTTTTTCAACTAGCTTCAGGAAGTGCTAGTATTTTGCCTTTGTTTCAGATTAAAATACAAATCATGCAAAGGTTAAATAATTTTCATACAATTGGACTGGTAAGATCCAAGACGTCTGACAGCCAAGTAACTGGCTCAACAAGTGTCATCCCACAGATGACGTTGGTATCTTTCCTCCCCCCACACGCTTTTTACCAAGGGGATAAAAAAATACAACAGAAATCTATAAGATATCATGCTTAACTTCATCCATTTGGGCAAGAGGGGAAAAGTTACAATCAAAAGAAAGCCCTCTCTGCGGAGACAGAGAAAAAGCAGACAGTGAAGAAACTGTACTTTACCTAATAGCGTCACACTGAGATCTGAAGAAGAACAGCATTTTAGTCAAACAACAAAGCAACCCCTCCAACGATACAGAAAAGCTATTCTCATTACTTCATTACTGGAACCAACTTACATTTAGACACAAGGCAGTTCTTCTACTGTCTCTTCCTTTCAAATACAGCTTAGATTAAAAGCCAGTAATACTGTACACTCAAGTACTCCAGGTTAATAAATGCTGAGAATACCTGCAGAACTTCATATTATCCCTCTGTAATATACCATAATACAGTCTCTAATTATATGATCACTGTTTTAACTTTCTAGAGAGGAGACTGCATTATATTGTTTGCTTATCATTAATTGGTGATCATAAGTTTTGATGTCTTAGTCATTTGATCAACGCAGAATACTCAATTTTCAGTTTCTCTTATTAAAGTTTTAATTAAATTAAACAAAATGAAGTTATTCTTAAATATTCAAAATTCCTTCAATGAGATGAGGGAGTGGTGTAACTTCAGATAGAGACAAAAAGTTAACAACCTAAAGTCCTCATTCCCTCTAGCAGACTTGTTTTGTTCCTTTCTCTCTGGCTCTCCTTTCCGAAATACAGAATAGTCAGTTTTGTACTTCAGAGATTCATACAATAGGTACTGGTGATGGCAAACATCAACATGCTGAAGCACACAAACAAACATGCATTTTTCCATATAGGAAACAACTGCAGACTTATGAATGGATAACATGCTATGAGTTAACACTAAAATTAATAAGAAATCTGAGGAAAAGAAAGACATCACGCAATCACTAGATAGAACACTTGAAGTACTCATCTAGCCACCAAGAGACCAAATGATGAACAAGAGGAACACTTCTCCTTTCCAGACACTCACAAGTAAAAAAAAGGTAAGGAGAGCAATTTTTATCTGGAATGCTTGAGACAGCATATTGATGGGGACCACAAAAAATAGTATTGCCATATCCAGCTTTGCATTGTGGCTGTCAAATATGGGATATTAAACTCGATCTTTGACAACGGAGAGAGACAAAAGTATTGGCCTTTGCAGAAAAAAAACCACCATAGTCCCTTCCTTGCATTTCTGGTTTGCAGCACTTTTCTGGCCCTGCCTACCTGAGGGGATCAGCTAAAGTATCACTTAAATACCTTGGAGAACGAGAAAAGAAGGGTTACAAGAAGTGCTATGAATAAAAGTCAAACAAAAGTTTTCAGAACAAATAATCATCTATATCTCATGGGCGCATATCAAATGTACCTTGCTTTAAGACCTACAACATCTGTTCTCTCCTTAAACTTGTATTTTATTTAGCTATAGATAATCTCATATTGATAGATATAGATAATCTCACATCTGGCCCAAGAGAAACCAGGTGCGATATGCAGTTTCTACTGACTGAAAATTTTGTGGGGGGTTATTCTCTAGCTGGTGTTTATTCTTCCTAGACAATCTCACTTTTTCCTTCCTCAAGATGGATAGAGCTCCACTTCCTCACGTGGGCATCTGAAGCTTTATTCAAATACCAGGACCAGGCTTACATGCCATCACTGTCTGTACTTTAAGCAGTACAAACAGAGGTGCAGCCTAAACCTTAAAGTCTAAGTGCAAAAAGTCATAAACTTTAACTGTGGCAAGTTGTTAAATGTAATAATAGCTAAAGAAAGTGAAAGCACGCATTTCTCCCCTCATCCTCCACATCCTACTTGAAAGCAAATATAATTGAAAAAACTATGCTCTGCAAATTCATTTTCCCGTGTTGAATAATCAACAAACACCAGAAAACTACTGCAGTTAACATTAGGAAAAAAAGCCCCAACTATTAAATGCACCATTTAAATTCATTGTGTTAAATATGTTCCCATTCTGACAGAGTATTTTGAAGCCTGACTCATAGTTAGGATTACAGTGTGTGAGGCAAGCAAGTGGAAATGGAAAAGCTAATGCCCATCAGCCTAGCTATTTTCTATATACTGTTTTTATATTAGCATTTCAAAGGATCTACGAATTAGAAATCAGCTGTCTTCAGATGTGCAATGGGACTCCAGTTATTCCAAAAAACCTGACAAATTACGTCAGGAAATCCAAGAAAAACTAATCAGTATTTCAAAATTATTTAATTCACTAGCTGATGGCCATGTTATTATAGCTTCCAAAATGCTTTTTAGAATCACAAGTGATGATTTAAAAATGCTCACACAAACACATTTACTGCAACGCACACAGACTCATCTTAGGAACTTCTTGTTATTACACTGGTAGTGAGCATGACTACTGCAGCAGATTTTGTGCACTATATCACAGCCCCCCCACACCCCCCGAAATTTATCTCTTCTGTTTCTCAAAACAAATAAGAATGTAAGGTTACAGTTTAGTTAGCCAGTGTTACCAGAAAACAGACAGAACAGAATATTTGTTTCTGGTTGAACGAGTGCTAGTACTCATTCCTGTTTTGGAACAAGCTAGTTCATTAGCAGCTTGACAGTAAAAGCAGAATAGCAGCCTTCTGCAATAAAGACCTACTATGTTATTTGAAGATGAAGCATGTTTTGGACACGGAAAAAGAAAGGTAATATTTAAACATATTAGCTAGAAAATGCACATTTTTTCCTTATGATAAACAAATGTACACAGTCAAAATATAATTAATTTCCTTGGGAATAGCCTTCCATTTTGCAGATGCATTAACGGCTTTGAGTCTTAGAAGGAAGCACTTTGGAGAATGCTGAAGGTTAGAGTTTGTTTCGTTTTCTCTGAATATTTGTTACAGGGAATACAAGCTCTTTAGAAGAAATATGCTTTTTTGTTGGCCTTCACTTTTCCCAGCAGACAATAGCTGCTACTGTCCAGCGTTTAAATGACCTTTGCCCTGCCCTCCTACTTTGTTTCCCTTAGGAATGTTATTCATCCTTTTGAAACACATTGCAACTCATTATTGCCTTATTTTTTCCTGCCACTTTTGTTCTGGTCTTTAAAAGAGAACATATACACTGTTTCAGTCTAAGGCAATAAAATAGAAAAGGAAATTCTTAGGACCTAGGAGAATGTCCAGAGACAATTATTCATGTTGTACTTCAATGTAATCTGAGTTTTTACCCATAAACTTACCAAAAGTAGTTATTGACTTAGTGAACTAACTGTAGACATAAGGAGATATTAATTAAAACAAAAAATCTAAGGATATTTCTATTTTCCTTCATTATCTATTCTCTCTTGTTGCTCTCATATCTTCATCAACATTTCATCATTAATTCATAAGGGAAAAGGGGTTAATCCCCTGCCTGTCTCTAAACAATCTATATGCGATCTTCATATAGTCACACCTTTCCTTAGAAACCCTGAATTTATTTAGGAGAAACATAGTCCTTATCTACACTAATATTTTTCACAACATATTCTCACTGTTGCTATTCCTATTTCTGATAAACTGGCACTGAGGAACAAACGCAGACGTCACACTTCCATAACAGCTGTATTAGCAGAGACTGAACCTTTTGTAATAACCACTCCTCACATACAGAGAGGTACAAATTGTTTATTTGAAAATTTCTTTGAAAAAGTACCTGAAGAGAATAATTTCAATTTAACAGCCTAAAATACAAATGGCCTTCAATTTCCTCAACTGCAATACAAGAACGGCATTTTCAAAGCCAGCAAATACAGACAAATAACATTTTCCTTGACCACAGTTCTTTGCCTAAGAGTAGTAAAGATACTTGTAACAAAACACAAAAAAAGTCCAAAGATTATAAGAAAGTGGCAGCTGCAAAAGTGCAAAATTTTGAACTACCCTAGAGCTCCTACATACTGAAATATACTTCGGTAATCAAACCTAACTCTCAGAAATACATAGAGCAGGAATACGAAACTTAAAGTAAGTGGTTTGAATAATCCTTTAAAAAAAATTACATGGAAACAGTTAAAAAACTTCCTGTTACGAAACTAATACAAATCATTATTAATAACATATTGAGAATTTAGTCTATCCAGTGCAAGAGGAATGATTTAAAACCATCGCCAAAACCAAAAAAGGATGTGGATGAGGTGACACTAAAATGATTCAAGATTACAACTATCTACTATGAAGCAGCAACCCTAGAGGGAAAAATATTTCTTTCCTTTTCTTTTAGTTCACCAGATATTTCTCCCCATGCCTGTGCTACATGCTAGCAAGAAAAATGAAGTCTTTGTTTCCGCTTTTCTTTTTATTTAAGTTCTGTGCCTCCAAGAGCTTGCAGCCTCACGCAATGAAAACTGCCACTGGAAACATCACAACATCATGTCAAATCACACGAGTTACTTCCATAACATGTCAAACTGCTTGCTGTGGAAAATCAGAGGTCTTTCCTATAAAAGGATAGCTGATATGTTGCACATGGTATTTCATTCTTTATCCTTTTTCTTTTCTGATTTTTTCAATCCCACTTAATAACCCAGCTGCCAGTCACCGTACCAGTCACCTGTGGAAGGGTTTCACACAGCAGTTAGCTGGTTCCTGCCGCCAAAGCTAACATCATGATTTAAAATCCTGTGATCCATTCGTCAATTCAGAACATCTCAACTTTTGCAAACAAATAGGTGCAAAGATCAGCCCAAATCATTTACAGTTTTGCCATCTGGCTCCTCATTCCTCAGGCTGAAATACTCGGCAGTTTAGCAGAGCTGATATTGTCTGCCTTCCAGCTGCCCGCTGGGATGAGCAATATTTACCATCTTACACTTCAATCAGAGGGCAACAAATAACAGCGTGAGTTAAAAGGGGACCAATTCCCATTCCAGCGGGAGTATTTGAACTCCTGTCTTCAGGGAAAAAATTCAAATAGCCTCCTACATACTCACCAAAACTCAGTTTAAGAATGGCTTTAATCTTTTAGATGGAACAGTGAAAAGCTCCAGCCACTTCAGAGAAGAAGCAGTCAACAGCCTAGCAGTGTGCAACTTCTCCAGAGCCCAGTTGCTGGCAGCACAGAAACCTGCTCTGCCACGAATTTTCTTTCTGGAAAACTGTTCAGCATTTCAATACTGTAACACAATAATGTGAGTCACTCTCTTTGAGGGCATGGTTTCATTTCAGACTAATAGGAACAAAAAAAATTTACGTCTTACAATTACAGTCTGAAATTTTATGTTCATACATGAACATTTAGGATAGATATGCACAGGCCTCAGTGCCTAAAAACAGTGTAAAGAATGTGAAGGACAAAGGTGCAGGGGACGATTACACCCACTCCTGCAACTAAAGACAATTCTGCTTAGCTAGCAAAGTTTTCATCCTTTTTTCAGCATGGAGATGAGAGAGGACTAAATTCCTTTTAAATAATACTGCTTTTACAAGTTGATATGGCTTACACCTTGTGATCACTTTCAATCAAAAATGATCCCTTATAAAAAATATTATTATAAATTCTTTTCTGCACAACCCCACACGTAAGGTAACTTGTTCACAATTTGTCAGACAAACAGCATATTTAGTGTGATTTAAACTGCACTCAAATTTTAGATTGCAAGAGCTATAGACAATTAACAGTTTTCTCCTTAAAGTATTCCATCTAGTCTGACTACCTTTACGAAAGGATTTTGGCTAACACCAGCTGACAAATGTAAACTAAAACCACAAGAACGTCTAATTAAGAAGAACTGGAAAATGATGAAACTCAATTTCAGTTTGCTTTATTCCTTTACTAAAACAAGTATGTTTTTGAAGTAAAACACAAGTAAAAATGAAATTTATTGTGTCAGAATATTTTAGAAAAATGAATAAATTGAAACTTGAAAAAATAATTGAAAAGGCCAACCTATTTTAGACTTGCTTGCTAGAAGCTTTCTGTACTTAAGAAACAAGCCTGCTTTTAAAGGGCAAGATGATAGCATCATGCATACCACTGATAGACTACACACTTTTCCCATATTTCAATAGAATTAAGAATACATTTTAAGAAAAAAAACCCTTGAATTTTTAAATTTCTTAATTTAAAATTATATTTACCTAAAAAACGTATCAAATGTGGTAATCATTGAAAAAGTATTTTGGTGATTATGAGGCTTTAAATCAAGTAGCAAATGAGCTTTAAAAAATCCACTTTCAGTTTAAACAAAAATATTGGATGCCACAGCTCATGGTTTACATTTTCTGTATCAAAAATGTTTGCCCTAGAGCAACCCATGTGCTCCTGTTTCTATTTTAGATATCTGTAGTAACTCATAATAGCATGAGATGCCAATAGTTAGATTTAAAAAAAGGAGAGCAAAACCTCTGAATTTTAACAGTTGTGATTATTAGCAGCACCATGCTACTTGTGCTCTATCTGATCACTTGAACAAATAAGACAGGACGTTTAGCATCGTACTCTGAAATGATACATACATACACACTGAATTTCAGAAAACATTATACCAACATATACAATTGGTTAATTCAACTTTCTATTCCACAGGATAAGACTTTTGATACTTAACCTCCAGATTGCATTAATTAACCCAAAGTAAAGCATCAAGCTCTGTGGGGGTATCATGCTTATTAACAATTAATTCAAGAATACCTAAACTACAAAAGAAGCACCACGTTAAGAAGAAAAAAGTCCTACCTGTACACACAGTAGCAAACCAAGTAGAAAAAACCCTGTATATCTACCATTTATCTTAGGAAACACTCATTACAAAGTTAAATTCATACAACTACATTTTTTTAAAATTTGAAGAAATTAACTAGAACTTAATGGTGAAACTTGGGTCATCTCTGTTTTCAATTTTTACTACTACTTTAGGTACTTTACCTAACTCACAGCATGCTCTGTAGTGATTTACTATGTACTTCTCTGAGTTTTTATGGATCTCAGCTAACAAAAACACACTTGTATCCAAGGATTTAAAAACTGTATTATAAGATCATATAATGCAAGTAATTAAAGACTCCACATGAAAAAAGCTGAAGACAAGACTCTGTGCTACTTTAATAGTAACTTTCTGAAGTGAATACTCAACAACACATTACTGAAGCTGTAGACGTACATCTAGAATAAGAAAAAGACCATTTTGCTGTTTAATGAATGCATAATAGAAATACTTAAACATTAATTAAAAAAAAAATCACAAACGCAGCACCCTATACAGGTAATCAAATTTATGCTAAAAAAATTCTGATTTATATTGCTATAATCTACAGGGGCTTTGTAACCAATTTTGCCAAGACTTGCCTATGTTCTTTTAATATTCTGTTTGCCATTGGGAAATTTCTATTCATTCCCTTGCATCAGTACAATGATTTCCATTTCAAGAAGTGTGTAGATACAATCTTTAAAAACTCATTTATGAGTAAGCAACCCTAATTTCTTCTATTACAGAGTTCAAGAGCAACATATATCATTTAAAAAATACCACACAATATTCCAGCATAAACACCATCACTATGCAGTACTTCCATATTTGAGATTTCTTATCATACCCACAAAGAAGATCTAAATGTGTTAGAAACAAAATGTTTTGTAAGTGCGCGTTACACATGCAAATATATTTTAAAGGATATATATTCACTAAAAAAGAGATATGCAGAGTTTTTTGAACTACAAAAATCCAACAGAAAATAGATCTGCTCCACTCAGTTGAAAATATTACTTTTTTAAAATCAAATTAGGCCTCAAAATACGATTAGAATTATCATGTCCCCAAAACAGCTCTAATTCTGTTTGCTACAACCAGTTAACTCATAGCAATGCAAGTCCAGTACTAAAATCAGTAATCTATAATTTCAGTAAGATATCAGAGAATTACAGAATGGTTTGAGTTGGAAGGGACCTTAAAGAGCATTTAGCTACAACCCCCTGCCATGGGCATGGACACTTTCCACAGACCAGGTTGGTTAAGGCCTCATCCGACCCAGCCCCGAACACTTCCAGGGCTGGGACATCTGCAGTTTTTCTGGGAAATCTGTTCCAGTTCCTCACCACCCTCACAGTAAATAATTTCTTGCAAATATCTAGTTTAAACTGACTCTCAGTTTGAAGACATTCCCCCTTGTCTGATCACTCCATGCCCTTGTCAAAAGTTGCTCTCCAACTTCCTTCTAGGCTCCCTTCAGGTACTGGAAGGCTGCTCTAAGGTCTCCCTGGAGCCTTCTCTTCTCCCTGTTGAACAATCCCAACTCTCTCAGCCTGTCTTCATAGGAGAGGTGTTCCAGCCCTCTGCCCATAAAATAATAAATATCTGGTCGTGTAAAACAGTACTACTTTTAAGACTTGTAGTAATTTTTTGTTAAAAATTTACAGTAAAAGAAAACACATTTAATGTATTTAATATATTAAAAATAATTTACTTTGGCAAGCTTTCTGTAAATTACAACTGAGATATTTAATTGCATAAGCTAGGGAAATGCATAATTTCTCTTCTAGGGTACTTGGATGTTTCCTCATTCCAATACCTAAACGCAGCACAAGATGATTTCTGACTCTTCTCAATCTCAGGCACAAAGTAAATAAGCAGTGGAAAAAATGTTTTAAAAAAGGAGGGAAAAAATAGTAATTTTGCAGATCAAGAACTAAAGATTAATTCATCCTCTCTGGAAGACATTACTACAGCATCCAAAATGCTAGTGCTTTTATTTTCTACTCCACTTTCCTGCTGAAGATTATAGTCCATTTGTCAAGGACAATAGGAAAAAAATCCATGTGCCAGCTCATCAGCAGGCATAGTTCATAACTGGCCGATTAGCCTAAAGTGACTTTGTCAGTAACCTTCAGCAGAAGAGAGGAGTGATAACAGTTTAAATTGCTACAGATAAACCTGTCAAAGATCATGATTCAGCTCACAGAGAGACTAAGTGATTTGCCTAATGTCATATATTCAACTAAAGAGCTGTAACTTAACAGTATCTCACAGTCTCAATTACAAGACAGCTTTCATTAAGGTATTTTACTATCGAGGGAAAAAAATGAGGTCTTTGAAATCATCCTGTAATTTTCAGATTTTTCTGAGTGCCTCCAGTCCTTCCTTCTTTTTCATAACGTCCACCAATTAACTCCACCCAAGCCTACAAAGAGTTACAAAATCTCCACAGCTTACCTACAATACTCTCTCTTGCAAGATACAAATTTTTCAAATTCATGTAGTGCCACATATCCAGAACTCTGGGCTGCAGAGCAACCCTGACCACAGGAACCTGAACTGAAAAAATACTGCTAGATTCGGTCTAGAGCAGTGATACAAGGTCATCTCTTTCAGCAAATTCAGGTGGAGTTGATTCTTTTGACTCACAGAAGAATCCTTATTTTGTCTTTCTTTCAAACAGTATGAGTTCATCAGCAAAGCAAAAACCCCAACCAGATAAGCAGAAAGTAAAAAAAGGGCCTTAGCTCTGGATAAATAGAACTAAATTAAACTACCACCATGAAAGAGTTTGTTGCATATAGCATTGGACAAAGATTAACTTTTCTCAGTATTTCTCTTTTCATCTGCTTATGAAAAAAACAACAAAAAACAAAAAAAACCCACTTTTTTTTCAATAAAGAAATACCTAATTTCATGACATAATATTTCATGATTTGCAAGTACACAATTTTCAATACATGTACTTGAACTTATTACAGCAAAAGGGTACTGGAGACGGTTATCCATCTCTATAGGTTTCTCAAACAGTAAAAGAACACAAGAAAACAGCACCATATAAAGACCCCAAACACCATGTGTAGCACTAGAAAGGTCCCTGCATTTACATAAAGCCAAAGCATGGGAGAACACTGTCAGTATGGTAGGAAATAGAAAAGTATAAGACAGATAACGTATTAAGAGGTACCTTGTACATGTAACATTAGCTGAACACATAATACGCCAATATTTATGAATGTATGAATACAATGACTACTAAATATAGGAGTATACTGATAGTGTTGCTGTGCCTCCACAGTCACACGCACACTGAAGTGAAAACAACTTCCTAGTACAACCTATTATTTGTTTGAAAGGAAATAATGGGCTTCATCCCATGTTATTTTCACAGCTTGCTATACTTATTGCAATGGATGGTAAGATAAGCTACTCTGGTAGCAGAGAAAAACCCAAATGAGTGGTATGTAAAATGCATCTTGACTACGGGAGACAGTCTTGTGAATCAGACTCCATCTAGCTCTCCTTGTTCCACTCAAATGTACTTGTTGAGAATCTTCCCATCTGCTGGAAACAGGATCTAAATGATAATCCAATTCACTGAATATATTTTAGAAAGTATTCCTGTATGATAATATAATCTTTCCATGAAGGGCTCAGACTCCAATGGCAAGGAAAAAAACACCAAGAAAAAATGGTGTAACAAATAAATTTGTTGTCACTCTTCTCCATAGAAATTTAGGATTATTTCCGTCACCTCTCTTATAAAGAAATGTAACTTGCCATAAGTTTATCACCAAGTGAACCACTTTTAAGAAAACAAAAAATTCTTATTTGACAATAACTTATTTACCTTCTCCACAGTTGTACACAGAATGTGTATATTGAAACTAATAATCAGTATCTTCACCTCACTTATAGAAAACAAGAAATATTAATTTTGCCACTACAGAAAATAATACTTAATACTTTCCCACTACTACTAAAGGTCAGACATTTTTGAGAGCCCTGTTTAAGTTATGTATTAAGATGTAACAAAGACCTGAAATCTTGATGGATTAAGTGGGTCTTTCCTTATTTATACCACTTAAGACTCAAATTTAACCTATTTTCCAGCCTCCTTCATCTACATACTAATTTATAAATAAGACCAGTCCATTCGAGATGAATGCAGCAATTTGCAGAGTCAGTCACTGCCCCATCCCAGAATAATTTAGAGGCAGGAACTACAGAACACCTCATTGCTCCTGTCCCATTAATTTCCAAAATAATTTGTGAGTCAGAAATATTATCAAATGAAGCAATTTCTACAGTAGTTTGGAATCTTAAGCTCTCTGTCTGACACATCAGGTTTTTATTTATCAATGAATATTTAATCTCATGTTATTTTATATTATCCAGTATTGATTTTTAAAAGGTTTACAGTAAAATAAGCTTTAAGTCAATTTTGAGTATTGAAACTAAATTTACTTTTGAATACAAACAAAATATCTGAAAGTGAATATAAGTTATCTTAAAGAAAATAAGATGCTAAGGGAACTTGAAGCTTCACGTGGCACTGCCTTGTTCACCCAGCATGAACAGCTGACAACTCCTGCCCTTCCACCTTCTCTTTGAGTGCAGATGACACAAATCTGGGAGGAGCTGTTGACTCCCCTTGAAGGCAGGGAGGCCCTGCAGAGAGACCTCGACAAATTACAGGACTGGGCAATCAACAAACATATGAAGTTCAACAAGATTCTGCACTTGGGATGGGGCGACCTGATTGCATGTACAGACTGAGTAATGAGATGCTGGAAAGCAGTGCCACAGAAAGGGACCTGGGGGTCCTGGTCAATGGCAAAGGAAATATGAGTCAGCAGTGCCCTCCTGGCAGCCAAAAGAGCCAACTGTGTCCTGGGGGGCATCAGGCAAAGCATCGCCAGCTGGTCAAGGGAGGGGATTGTCCTGCTCTGCTCTGCACTGGTGTGGCCTCATCTTGAATATTGTGGGCAGTTTGGGGCACCGCAGTACAAGAAAGATATTATGACATTAAGGAGTGTCCAAAGGAGGGCAACGAAGACGGTGAAGGGCCTTGATGAGGAGCCGAATGAGGAGTGGCTGAGGTCACTTGGTTTGTTCAGCCTGGAGGAGGCAGAGGGGAGGCCTCATCACAGTCTACAACTTCCTCGTGAGGGAAAGAGGAAGGGCAGACACTGAGCTCTTCTCTGTGGTGACCAGTGACAGGACCCAAGCGAATGGCCTGAAGTTTTGTCAGGGGAGGTTCAGGTTGGATATTGGAAAAAGGTTCTTTACCCAGAGGGTGGTTGGGCACTGGAACAGGCTCCGCAGGGAAGTGATCACAGCACCAAGCCTGACAGAGTTCAAGAAGCATTTGGATGATACTTTCAGGCACATGGTGTGACTCTTGGGGATGGACCTTTGCAGGGCCAGGAGCTGGACTTCGATGATCCTTGTGGACCCCTTCAACTCAGCAAATTCTGTGATTCTGTGAAATAGACTGATCTTCAACTGGAAAATCCAGGTTAATGTGAGTACCAACAGTCATTCATTGAAAATTTATTTTCTTAAAACCATGCCCTCTAAAGTCACTGAGATGCTTTTTAAGAAGCAAGAAAGGTAAAAAGGTCAAAACTTTAAAACCCCAGTAAGAATAATTTTCTTATTGTGAGTCAAAGCCTGCTTAACACACAAGGAATTTTGGTAACATTTAACCTTACAATGAGTATTCACACATACAGATGATCTTTAGCTATGGCTAAAGGTTTTTGTGCCTGATTAAAAATTTCGCTTTTTACTTACTTTATACCTATTTCAACTATATTATATCAGAATCTTAGCATATTGTCCTCAGTGGCACTTACTACACTCACCACATTGAGCATTTAAAGCAATTTGACCTTTGAGAAATCAAGGAGAGAAAACCATCCCTCATGCTGATTTGGAGGCATCTGTTATCAACTAATACTAAATGTAGCAGATCTTCTTGAATCAGAGATGCATATTAGCCCTGGTAGTTGTCTTACTCCCTGCTCATTTTCTATTGACCTTTCGGAATTTACTTAAATATTTTTTTTCTGGCATGACCTGCACAATAGGTGGAGATGATTTACAGCTCTTCAGCCTTAGCTGGGTGGGTAGTGCCCACTCTCCACAAACAAGAGCAGAAGAGTGCCTAGACCCACAAACTGACAATAAAAGATTTATGTATTTTGGGAAGTACTCAAAACACTGAAATACTGGGTAGGTTTTTCTGCCGTTGTTGTTTTAAGGGACTGCATTATTTTGGGGGGAGTTTTTGGTTTTAAAGAAAAAATAACTTTTGAAGGAGTCCTCGACATAACCATTTAACTCCAGGGGAGGATTTCCTACTGTGAATACCAGTGAAGTAGTCTTCAGCAATTCAGAATTAGCTCACTCAGCTCTAGAGGCAGCATTTCCAACACGTGCTGTTTTTCAGAGGTACCTATAAGCTACCTGCAGTGGGACCTTTGGAATACCAATCACTGGGAAACCTAAATCAAAGCTCACCTATGTGATCGAAGCTGCAGTATCCAGCACCTTAATGGCAAAGTTTTTGCCAGTCTAGCAAAACACTGTAAGAATATAAACACAATTGGGTCAGAGAAACAAATTTGTCACGCACTCAACTGCAAAAAACAGGTTTCTGCAGAACAACGTACGGGATAAACATCTTCCTGCTGCAAAAAAATTGCCTAAAATTAGTTTTGGAAAATAGAATTTAAATTAAGATATCTCACCAACAATTGTCATGGAAAGCACACTGAATTTCAACAAAAGCAAGTGTGGGGCAAGGCTTCCATTAATAAACCTTATCATTAAATCTACTTCAGCACTGACAAAGAGTATTGCTTATTAACAGTTCTTTCTCATCTCAGCAACATATCAGCTTAAGAGATAGATGAGCAGCTTACTTTTACTGTAAAGTGCTGGAGGCTACATTTAGTTTTTGACAGTCACAGCAGTTCTGATGTGCCTTGGTGGCACATTTCATTGCAGTGCTATTGTTACAAACTGAAAAATCCAAACTCTAAAAGCACACACAGGAAAACGCTGGTGGATATATGCTTAGAATTTAGCAGTCTGGTCTCTTCAAGGATGATGCACTTCAAGAAGCTTCCAGCACAACCTCATTTACAGTAAGAATTTCTCCTAATTTTGCCAGCCTTGGACTAAGCGACACCTAAATCAGAGTGGTGATGTAAGCTAGACTCCAATGTTTTGGGTTCCACCTCCAGCCAAGAACAGCCTGGGTCATACACTGGTAATAACCTTGGCAGCACTCTCCCCTGCTTCCATCTCTGCCAATACTAATGAAACAAAACTAGATACAAGAGGTTTCTTAGAAACTTGGTGTTAATGCTGCCTGCCTGGAACTATCTGTAATGCTTGTACTAATTATCCCTGAGTAGATTAGACCAGAGACTGCCAAGCCAGCCCAGCAGTCTTTTCTGTGCACACTCTGCTAGGTGACCACATTTCCAAACTTAAAATGATATTAAATGGTTGACAGAAACAGAAATTGTAACAAAGCTATGAGTTTAAAAATCATTATAGCTACAGTAAGACAATCATCACTGATGCACCTTGAATACAAGAGATTAAAAAATATAAACTCAAGCATTATATAGAAATAATTCACATAAATAAATTTTAAAAATCAAGCAATATGTTAAAAAGTAGTTTTAGTTTTAAAAAGGTAATCAGTAAAATATGCCCATAAAAATCCCAGTTTTGCATTTCATTTGAAATACTGCATAGAGTAAATAAAGAACATGGAAAGAGAACAAAGGGATGACTTCTACACACCAGCAGTTCAGCTTTCCAGTGCCAACATTTTATGTAGTCCATTACAGTCACCTTTATTCCCTCATCTGCATGTGTCAAGTAGAACAGTTAGTCTTCATCTAGAGCCATAATGAGTAAGTACTTGTACTTCCCAATAATACTACATTTGTAGAGCCTTGGTTGTTCTCTCTCCTTGGAGGTAGAAGTCTGAGGTTCTATTTTACTTTTTTAAAAAAAGAAACAAAGTAATATTACACTGCTCAGTGATTCTTAAATACCACTTAAGCTTTCAAACACTTTGTGCTGCAATACAAAACACACAAAATTTAATCCTTTTTTTTTTTCCTACCACCTAGAAAGAACATATCTGAATTGGAAAAGGTGAAAGGCTAGATACAATGTGCAAGGTCATACGAAAAATTGAAGTCCACATACATCTCAATGCACTTTGTTGGTTATTAATATTTTTAAGGGAATAATGGTACACTGAAATTACTGCTTTTGTTATTTTTTCCTTCAAATTCAATAGCAGACATATAATCCCTACAAGGTCATAGAGCTACAGCATACCTGAAATGTAATATTCAGAGTTATGTATGCTTTTAAACCTGTCATTTTAAAAGCAATTTAACTTGTGAAAAAAAATTAATTCATGATTTGACAAATATTAGTTTCTTTCAAAATAATAATGCTCCAACATCTGAAGGCTTATCCCCCAAGATACTATTTTCTCATTAAAAACAGAAGTCAGAAACAAACAATTTTCTCCTAACTAATCTCATCTTTACATGACTAAAATGAAAAGAGAAATATCAAAGTTAAGCCAACACAAACAGCAAATGTTATGTTGCCCATCTGATAGTCAAAAAGTAGAGAAAATCAGAATTATTTTATGTCACCAAATTACTCATTGGGGATACAAACAAGGAGATAAAGGAAAAAAAAAAGTAAAAAGGTGCTATTTCCATTAAAAGGGTCATTCATACCTGCAATACATGATCCAATATGGCATGAGATCTAACCAATAAAACCACAGATGTCTCAGCATGGATTCCCCCTAACCCCTCTTACACCACTGAAAGGGACGGCAAAACAATCCTCTGGTTCAATGACCCGAGCACTCACACTGCCTGGGATGTGAGCAATTGGGTTTTAATCCTTTCTCCAGTGAATATTTTATTTTCACAGAGCAGAACAACTTCAGCTTTAGAAAGGGGGCCTAAAGTCTACATGATTAAGTCACTACAATCACCGGTACCAATCTTCACAGTACGTTAAATACTGAAACAAAGCTGACTTACCTTAATTAAGGTGATTCACTTAAGGCAGATTTAACACACACTGACAAAGTGACTAAACAGAAAAATAAATAGGACGTCTGTATTCAGTGCTATTTTTTTCCAATGCCTTTTGAAAACATTTCATGCAAAGACACACAAAAACCACAGAGATAAAATACAAAATATTTGTTAGCCCTCAATCTAAACAGCTAGCTAACATTTGTAGTCCTTGCTGGCTCACCTTCACTAGGTAGACAAAATGAAATTCAAAATAGTATTTAGCAAGAATATTCATAAAATCACGATTCTCCAAAAATAACATGATCAAGAAACAGCACTCGCATACTTTCTAGTTGTTAGTGCTATCTGCAATTCCTGTGCTCTCTACAGTGTTGTCTGTTGCCTTGATGGTTCATGCAAAGCTCTGATGCTTTTTTTCCCTTCTTGTTAATCCTCTCTCAGAAATTCCATTTTTCTTCAGGCACTAACCAGTGACCCAGCTCTGGTATTTATGGTCAGTTTTATCAGTCTTCATAGGGTAGTATCCCCTGTTCCAGACTTACTCTGCTGATCAGTGCCTTTAGCAGCAGATTTATTGCTTCAGCTACCAAGGAATACTAAGACCAGTGTCCCTCTAACGAAGGATTTCTACCGCATTTACAGATTTTTACCAGATCTGTTTTCTTGGAAGCCATTAACACGCCTCTGTATTCCAACAGAATATTTTCCAATGTATATTTTACTAGCAAAGTTCAAAACTACAATTTTATTTCTATAGCTACAAGACCCTGAAAAATATAAACACAGTGAGTGTTTACGTAAGACCACTTTAGACAGATTTCTTCCATAAAATTTAATATGCTGAATAGAAGAAAGAAATCTGCAAAAAAGTATTCTTGTTTCAAAACACAGCACAAATCAAATGCTATTTCATCCACTGAGCACCACTACTAAGACATTCAAATTCATTTATCCTAATAGAAATCAACTATCTTTTCCAAAAACAAAGCACAGCTTGGCATTTAACGGTATGTTCAGCCTAAACTTCGGTAATTGGAATCCACACCCAAAACCAGAGCTCTGTGGTGCTGACAAAGCCCTGACATTTGAATTCTGTTCGGTGCCAAGTCTGATCTTCCTTTGTAAAAGCAATGGTTTTTCACTAAGTCAAAAATCCACACTCTCACAAAAGTTTCACTGGCTCTACCTCTTCCCCAAAAATGAAACGTGGAAAGAATACGAATCTCAGTTTTTAAACATGTTCATGCATTCAAACCTAGAAAAGCAGTGCATAACTTGATTTTGGTCTATATGAAATCTTACAAATTCTTACTCATGTTCTAGCTTTAAGAACCAGGAGGTATTTGACTTTCCAAGAATTAGATGCTGCTTCTAGGAAGATGTGCGCTCCTAACTGTACATTGCAAATAGCAGTTAGAAGATTTCCTAAACAAGATTGTAGCAGAGGGTGAAGTTACCTGTCCTTATAAGAACAAAGAGGATTTCTCCAACATCATAAGGTATGTTTGTTTAGCAAACAAAACTTCATAATTCCTGAATGCAACTACTTAAAGGTTTGCTTGAAACACATGATTTGCAACACTTTGTTTTCCATTTACTATAGGCAAGTCTACTCTGTGGTTACTGCACACTGGGCTACAAGATTTTTTGAGCTGTAAGACATGTCTAATTCAATGACCAAGTAAGTGTTTCTGCTTGATTCAGATAAATGACCTTGAACTTCAATCTGACTATATCTAAGTGAAGCAGCACTGAAATCCCCTTGTAAGAAGCTGAAAAATTTCACACACACAGAGATTTCTTCCAAGGACTGTACCTCTGAATATTATAAATCCATACCGTTCCGTGACTGCAAGTACAAAATTCGCTCTAAAATAATTTTATTACTTTTTTAACCACTTCTAATATAATCTCTTCACTTGAGAACTAAGCAGCACACCCCAGACAAAAAAAAAAATATACACCCACCTAGACAACCACAGCCTACAAGACACAAGAAACATGGGCACAAACTTCACCAACTAATCTATCTCATTAACTCGCGTAACTCCCATCAACATCAAAAAAACAGGAATTTTGTGGCAGGGCCTAGCTGCAGACATTTCAAAAGCTCTAAAAAGAATGAGGATGCCATGTTACATAAAATGTTATTCAGAGAATATTTTTAAAATGGCACTTGAGTTTTTATGTAAAATTCTGTGATTGCTGCAGGAGAAAAAAGGCACAAACACTTCCTGACAGTTGCGCTGGTTTAACTCCTACCCCCTTTTTCTTTTGATTCCTTTAGTGCAAACTCAGAAAATTTGAAACAGGAATATTAAAAAAAAAAAAAAAAGTCCCCCTATCAATCACAACATATGCAATTATGAATATTCCCTATCCAGCTGCATAAGACATAGCATTTAATATTTTATTATATTTAAGGAAATAAACCACACAAGCTTTGTACAGAGTGCATAGAATAATCAGCTTCTCTTCTATGGTATTTAAAATAAATTTTGACCTCTTTCCTGCTGTTCCATTTAATGATAGGGAGATAAAAAAAAATAAGGAGCATAAGTGACATCAATTCCCTGTTACAAGCAACAAAATTCCGAATAAAATATATGAAAAAACATGATTTCCTGAGTAAAGAGCAAAAACCCAGTCAGAAATAAGCTTTCCTTGACCCTTATGTTTCTTTCTGCATTTAGAGGTTTCAGTACGAGAAGATAAACATTCATTGAAGTTGTAAACTACTTTAGGAACCCATTTCCAGAAACACCCCACTAGCTATTCTATTTCTCCACTGAAAAACCAATTCCCTTATTAGTGAAAGTAAAAATAAACACAAATCCTCCTCAGTGAACAAAAATAATGTATTTTGAAAACATAGTTCTGAAAAGATAGTTCTCCTTTTAACAGTATTAAGGAAAGGTGAGCTGCTCCAAGGGACTGCAATACTGAAAATATTCTGTTATTTTGCTTGGAGAACATGCACCATGAAATTCATTCTTCTGGTCTGTCATGGCTGAACTCAAAAGAGTGGATTGTGACCATGGTCTGTAATGCTGGCAGGATGTTTAAGTCTTTATTTTCAGCTATTTCTAACTGAAGGAATAGATAAAAGACTGAGGAAACATGGAAGCAAGATGAAAGAAAATGCCATCAAATCAGAATAGTCACAGACTATGTTTATTTTTCCTTCCTTCTTTGACAATCTTGTTCAATTTCCAAGCAATTCCTAGCATGCTAACCCACCATTTCCTATATTAAGTTCACTGAATGAAAGATTAAAATTTGTAGTTCTATTGGTTCCATAAGAACAATGAGAATACATTATTAGTAATAAAACTGACATATCTAGAATCCTGTAAGGAATCTCAAAGTGCTTGAGAGACATGCCAGAAATAACCCTTACAGTCCTGAATGGAAGTTCTTTGACCATTCTGGAACTGAACTATTCTAAACATCACATAATACATGACACATTATTTCAAAATAAACAATGAAAAATAAAATACACAGTATTTTAAAATTCAAATGCACACATACTGAAGGAAAGTAGAAGGCATGTGAGTGAACACAAATTTTGTTCTCACCAATTGTCTAGTCAACTTCTTCATATCTACTTTTCTATTTTGATACTCTCCAAAACCTTCCTCAAACATCAAGCTACCTCTTCAGCTTGTTCCTGCAGCATGTCCTCCTCACCAAGTCTCCAACTCTAGTGAGCCAGGAGTCATTTGCTTGATCCCATTTCCTCCATAATATTTTATCTAACTGGTCTATTGCTATGTTACAAATCTACTATCATATTTTGTTTTCCTTCAACACCACTATTCTTTTTGCTCCCTTATTACTTTGACCTTTTGGGTCTTCATCACTTATTAGTACTGAAATTTCCCTGCTTTTCAGGCATGTTCTCCCAGAAGCCTTCTCCCACCCTCTCAATAAGATAAGTGATTGCTTTTATGCCTCAGACTAGTTGTGTGCTCAGCTCTTTCACCACCGTCTCCAAACATAAGTCACCCTTGCCACCTCCTGCACCTGGTTTGCATCCTACATCAGAACAAGCTCCCTGGGGAAGTGGTGTAATCACCATCTCTAGCAGTGTTTAAAACACGAGTGGATGTGACACTTCATGCTATCGTTTAGTGGTGGTATTCAGTCAAAGGTTGGACTTGATCCTGGGGGTCTTTTCCAACACTAGTGATTCTATGATCCACTTCCTCTGCTCCTACTCCGGTGCTGTGTGAACACGTCTGGCAGGAATCTTCATGTTAAGCTGAATTCTTCCACTATAGACTGGTTTTTTTCCCTTCCACCAGCTCCACTACCTCAGGAGGTCTGCTCAGCAGATAGACACAGCTTAAGCCCAAGAGCATTAGAAGAGCCAAAACCAAACAGAAACAATACGCAGACTGCAGTGGTGCCACAGTATCTGCATTAGCGTTCTTAAAACTCTGGTTTCTTTCTGCCTGAAAGATTTTCAAAAACAGCTTGTGAAACAACCACAAGAAGATTTTAATACGCATATGCATAATGGCAAGGAAACAAATTGTTATTTCTATCTACCTCATTCTATATTTACAATTTAATCTAATTTTATTGGGCTGCAAACCAGAAATTAATGCATTTTTTAAAAATCCTTTATTCATTCTTCTTTTCCTGAAACAAAGTGATAGTCATTTCAACTTTTTTCCCACACGGTAAGTACTGTGGCAGTGTATCTTATACTCAAGGAAAATTCAGATCAGCAATTCTCAACTTTAAGATCTGTCTTCTGAAAGATTATCTATTCATCTGCTTATTGACTATCCCTGCCCTGCTTAGACCCAAGACCTAAGAGGATTACAGAACCTGGTGGCAAGGCTGAAGGCTTGTTAACTTAATAAGGCTGTGGATTTAAAACTGTGTTAAATTGAACAGGTTTTGAAAATGGCTTAAGTCTGCTAGTGTGGATAAGATTTAAGAGTCAGATCTTTATCTAGCTCATGAAAAAGACCATGTCAGATGGTAGGGCACTGGCACACATGAACAAGTGAAGGTACACGAGACACTGATTTTCTTTTAGCAAGCTCTCAGCTTCAGAATAAAAGCTTCATCGCTACTCAGGGGCACATTACAACAGTACAGTGAATTCATCTTTACTGGATTTGTTTAAAATAAGCTTTTACAACAGCTATGCCCTATATATGCCAACTCGGATCGTCATCTGATTATCTTTGACTATTTTTCACCTTAACACTTTTTGATGTCAGAAGTACTTTATTCTTCCCCAATTCTTTTTATATAAATAAAACACAGACCATAATCTAAAGAGCTAAGATAGACATACTAATAAAGAACAACTGAAGAGACTTGTTTCAAATTATTCAGTATTGATCTTCTACCGCCTCTTTGCAAGTAAGACTACATTCCTTTTCTTGAGTTCAGCAGCTTGAAAGTCTGTAGGAATGAGTACTTTTGTCTGTAACCACAGCTTTTCAAAGGCTTGTCTTGTAGAACTGTGGTTCACACAAGATATAACAGTGGTTCAGTTCTTTAAAAAGCTTTTAATGCACATGTATATTTTGAAAGCTAAGGTGCTGAGAAGAGAAAGTCAAGAGAAGTAATATGCACATCTTTCCTTTACAAAAAAAAAAAGGAGAGCAGAGTTACCTCATCTTTCTGCAACACTAATGCCATGAAATGAAATCAGCTTTATTAACAAAGGAACACAAAAGACTGAGGAGTGCTTCAGGTGTTATGAAGTCCAACAGGACACGCTCTTGCTGCCAGGCTTACCTTATGTGCAGCATCGGCAGCAGTCCTTCACTTCAGAGAGAAGGAGAACGAGATCTGTATTAATATTTAAGCAACACTGAAATGCTTATCTTTGATCAAAATGGATTTATGATTAATAGCATACTTCCCAGCTAGAAACTTTAAAATTACACTTTGCACATTTACAGAAAATAAAAACTGGCACTTTGTATTTCATTCTGAAAAAAATCAAGGAAGACAGAAAGAACACCAGACCAGATCTTTTAGTTTAATTAAAAACAAAGAAACAAACAATCAAACAAAAACCAAACAAAAACTAAAACAAACAAACAAAACCCAAAACAAAACCAAACCCAAAAAACAACGAAATTTTCACCATATTTAAAACATCAGATGTGGTAGTCCAAGCATATCAGCAATATTTCAAAGAATTACTGTATCAGAGAGAGAGCGCATAAGAAAACGTTGCCCTCATTTTTAGGAAATCAGACACATTCTTGCAGGTTCTAGTTTTGTAACACTTGAGAATTTAAGTGCTTGGGGGGGGGAGGTGCAAAGAGGATTAATCAAGGGCCAAGTAAGTTAGGAACAAATACCTAGACAAGAAATTATTTAAAATTCTGAAGTGTTTATACTCTTATGTTACAAAAACTTAACTTTGGACAATAAATCACATGCTTGAGTGCCACAAGTGTAAAATTAGTGTCATAGTCCAAAGCTTCTAAGGGTACAGGGATAAATGATTTCCATGGCGGATTGCTCACATGCACCCCAGTTGACTTTCATGTACCCAGCAGGTTCATATTCTGAGACACTTTGGCAACAACGTCTGTAAAATGAAACACTGACTTCTGTGTTTCAGTTTCCCTTCAACTGGAGAATCCAAATCTGTAAGTTTCCAGGAAACATTTTAAAGATATGCATATAAGCATCACGTGTCAAAAGAACTCAAAATACTAGACTCAGATTCTCTCTTTGGAGTGACTGTCCTTATCTGCAGAGCACCTTTCTGAGTCCCAACAATTTCCCGACATTTTAGAGGATGCAAGTGAGAAAACAGACTAGCAATTTTCTCTGTGCTGACCAGCTTGTGGTTTCGTACCCAAACTGCGTGGCAGCCCTGGCAATATCCATGGGAAAGGAATAAGCTGTTATTCAGACACACTCAGTGCAGCAAGACTCTGACTAGGATGAGCCCCACTGTTCAGTCTGTCAGAGGACAGTGCTGCCATCTCCCCCTCTAAACCAAAGAAAGATAAGAAGTGCAGGAAAGAGAACTTGGATGTGCAACTCTCCCACCTTAGGGTCACTTGCTTCCTAAAATTAATCCAGCTTACCTCAAAGCAGCTATTCGCAGTCTAAAAAACCCTGCTCTCTAAAAAGACTCTGATTTGGAGATATGAAAAGAAAAGCAAAGAATTTGATCCAGTTCAACTGACCCAAGAATTCACTGCTAATTTTCCAAGACGAGTTTTTCTGTCTACTAAAAGAGGTATCTGACAGAAAATGAGGTTTAACAGATGCACACTTTTCCTTTGTGAAAGCAGTAATGAGGTATATGCATGAACAGGGCTGACCAGATGATATTTCAGCTTTAATTACTGAGACAAATTCTTGCCCACTCTAAGATGTGCATACAGGCATTGATTTAAAGGAGAAGAAAGCAAAAAGAAACTTTCAAACCCCAGGAGACCAAGCAATACAGCAATATTAACCTACACTTTATGATTTTCATTCATTTGGCAGATTTTAGTTACAATTACTTCAAGATTGTCTGTAGTCCAGATACTTCAATAGAAAATTTTCTTTCTTATTGTTTATTTTATGTTCCTTATGTTTGACACAGTCAAGGACAAATTGGACACAAGAGGGAAGAAAAATATACGTTTTCTTTTTCTTGGAAGTAGTACACTAAGATCAGAGGCAGAAGAACATTTAAATAAAGGACAAAGATGGAGCCAAAGAAAAGACCAAGGAAGGTGTTAAGCGTATCATAAGGAGAAGGCCAAATGCACTGCAAGGGGAAGTCCACCAAAAGAAAGACAAACAACTGAATATAACAAGTTTCCAGTTTTATTATCACAGCTGCAGTTTCAGGCTTTCTGTTTTCTGCAGTTCCTATGCATGCACTAAACACTGAAGTACCATGTAAAAACCATGTCACTCAGGTAAAGGAGAGAGGAGATGAAGGATTTCTAGCTGACCCCACCTCAATCAGCCCCTTCAGCTCTTCATACTATACATGATGCCTGTTAAGCCACCAAACAAGAGGTACCCATTGCAGAAAGCCAGACCCTGTGCACACACACAACACCAGCACTACCAATTGACTTTTCTGACCAGACCCTGGATCACTTATGTAAAGCAATTTCATTGGTATATGATTTCTGTGGTAATTAGAGAAAAATTCAGGGATTTTTATTCTCTCTAAAAAAACCTGCTCCCCTCCACAAGTCCATTAAAAGTGAAGGCTTGAGACTTCCTTTTTATGCACAAGTTTAAATTTTGTGAATGATCAAAGCTTTTTGAGCAGAGCAATAACCTGTAATTCACTGGGCACATTAAAGTGGATGAAAAAAGACACCATTTTATTTCACATAGGTAGTTTTAAATGAATCTACAGAAATGGAGGAACATTAAACTGGAAAATGAAGGGAAATAAAGACATCCCCCTCTTCGACCTGAAAACAAAGGAAGTACACAATAGCATCTCCCACTAACACACACGTACGCACACAAAAACAGTATCATAAACAAAATTAAAAGGGATTTCAGAATTACAATTAAATAATATGGACTTGGTTTTTAGTTTATAAATCAGTTTACTTCAAAACCTAATTGTTTTCTTCCAAATAGCTGTACCTGTTTGGCACCTATTTTATCAAGCAGATTAATGTTAGTTTACAGGTTCAAGATAGCTACCAAGGTTCAAAGTAGGGAAATAAAATATTTCTGTACTACCAACACAATTCACATTAGATATTCTTACTTCTTACTCTTTTCAAAAGAGCAAGAAAAAACTAAACTACAAATTTACACACCAGTGTGCCAGTTAGATGCAGAATTCCCTAGATGAAGAGTGGAATAGTAGCTTCCACAGATGTTTTAAGTGTCTGGCTTTTCCTCATTGAGGTATTAATGTGATTTCCTATTAAACATCCAAATGAAATTAAATCCTCTTAACAACATGACACTGGGCAGTGCACCGTCTTTGGGACAGGAAATGATTATGAACAGTTCCCCAGTAACATGGAAGTAAACCATTTGGAGTCAACAGCAGGATCTACTGACCTCAGCTGAGACTGTAGAACCATTGTAAAACACCCTATAGATACATCCAAAATTTAAAAAGTCAATCTCTGCCCTGGAGAGTATACAGTTTAAATAGTGAGTCAAACAAAGAAAGTACTATCAGTCATATCTGCAGATGGGAAACAGAGGCACAAAGAGCTTTGAGTGACTCTGTACAAGGTCATAAAGGATGTCTGTGGCAAAGCCAGGAACTGAGCCCGGAAGCTCTCAGTCGTAGCCCAATGTCTTTGGATACAGAGACAATTCTTCCTTTTACTTATCCTCCTTCTCTACCTAATTACTTATCTCTGAAAGGAAACATTAACACCATGAGAGTCAGTCTACTTTTCCTTTTATAATCTCCATTAGATTTTTTCTAGTTTAACATAGGATACAGCAGTATTACACAGAAGTAATTAAAATTGTACAAGCAATTGTAAACATAAAAGCAGTAGGTATTTCAGCAAGAATGAGATGAAACAAAAGTATGCATACACAATTTACAATGACTTCACAAAAGATTTTCTATGATCACTCCAGAATACGAATAGGGGTCTATCTGCAGATTCTCATGTATTACTTAGGAACTTCCCCCACTTCCTTCTTCCCCTAGATGAATGTGATGCCATATGGTATGGAATATCCCTCTGGGCAGCTGAGGTCAGCTCAAAATCAGGTATCATCAAGTAATGATTCTCCAGCCTACCATCACAAGTAACAATCATGAAACTAACTCCATTAGCCACTGTTTCTTGCATATTTCTACAACTACTTTTTCCCTTAAAATGGTATACTTTACAATTTGATCTACTATGCCAATGTACTCCTCTAAGAGTACCTGACCAGCAGATATCGACTGACAAATTTCTTTGTACTGCTTTACTCTACTAACTCTTCTTCAGAGATAATTTAAACATCTGTTCCAATCTACACCTGCTGCTATGCTTGGCAATCCCCGTATTTATTTACAATTACTTAATAAAAGTATTAATAATTTTAATAATAAAATAATAAAATTTATAATAAAATAAAATAAAAATAATAAAATTATGAAAGCACATTTTCAGTCCCACTGCTATTTTCTAGTCTAAGAAGCTTTCTTTGAGATCTAAGTTCTGCCAGGATCTCAGTGGCCCTACTATAGCAGGAGTTGTTTTGGCTCCTATCACTTTTCTGCAACCTGCAAAACAGTCAAATTGCAAGTTGCTACCCTAAGCTCTCTTCTCCAGAGTGGTTAGTGTTGGCATCATCTATTGAGTCTGACAAAGAACCTGCCCTGCAAAAGTCCTCACAGACTGGAAAGTGGCCCATCATCCCTACTCCCCCAAGATGTGTGCCGAGGTCAAACACGATGGCTGGGGGAGAGTAACCTGGTTCCATTTATTTTCTTTTCTGGCATTAAAACTGCCTCAGCAGTTCCCAGAAAAGCCTCCTGGATCACAAATGACCACTGCTGCAGCAGTATGGATGTGGGAATTTAAAACTGTACCGCTGCTTTCCTGCGCACAAGTACAAGAATGGATGTGTGGGTTTACATGACACTGCACCACTGCTAAGCATTAGCAAAAAGTCAGAGAACAACCTCCTGTTTGTGGGTTTTTCTTTCCAAAGGTTCCTTTACCCTCTCATTTCAAGAAGACTTCTGGTGAAGTGGTATCACCAGAGGTTTCTATCAGCTTTCCAGAATAAAAACAACAAAAAACCAAAAAGGTTTAGGACTTTCACATCGCATGGTAACATTTCTTGATAAGATTTTCCACTGACATACAGTATACAATACTCAAATTACACCATCAATACTTATTCAGCATAGGCATCAACTCTACTAGGAATGCCCAACTTTTGAGCTATTCACGCTTTTGTTTTGTTAGGAGAGATCATTTGAATCCTTCTCTTAGCTCTTCCTGTCTACATTTGGTCCAGAAAACAGCTAAAAACCTTGTTACAAAATATTTTCAACAGGGATGAGATTTCAGACTATCTAGACAAACTCTGCTCTAGGTTCTGCTGAAAAGACAGTCCTAATTTCAGAAATTTGGACTATAAACAAACTAGAAGGAGAATCGTATGTCTTGGGCAAATACATATTCAGTGGAAAAGTTAAATGTACATTACCTTAAATCTACTTAGTAAAGAAATTGGAACAGCTCTCCAGCATCTAGCAACTTATACACACAGCTACATTTAAGACTCCTACAATAAGCATACCCTTGTAAAACTGTCATAAGTAACTCAAGATAATTCTTCTTTGACATACTTTGTGAAAATGACAAAATGAATAACATGAGCATAAACTTGAAGGTAAAAACTCTAAAATTTTCATATACTCTTTTGAAGGAAACAAGGCTCATGTGGTAATGCAGCCCCTCAACAGCCCTCAATAACTTGCTCCTTATGACCAGTCCCAAGCATATTTGACAGCAGGCCATGCTTCTTACAGCTCTTCCAAGCTGACAACTTAGCTGAAGGTTTTCACTTCAAAAAAAGGAGAAAAGCATTAAATTAGCATCCATACGAGAGAGGAAGTTGCAGTATGAGCATAACTGTTTTATTTGTTCTCCCAGGCAAGCTGAGTGCTCAGAACAGAAGTGCTGGGCAGTCAGCAAACACAAGTTCTCCATCAGGTACAGCAGGATGTTGCCTTTGTCCAACCAGTACCAAGGAAAGGCAAAGAAGGCTTTACATATCAAAACAGCAGGGAAATGAAATAGGTAAAGAACTTGCAGGGATAAATTGCAGTTGTTACAGCAGGGAAAGCTTGTAAGGGTTACAGAAAGAAACAGCGTTACTACAGTGCGGGAAATACAAGGCACAAGATTTGTTTAACCCCACCACCCACCCAGCGTCATCAGTTTTAAGACTCAAGGAACCATTAGTTTGTTTATTGCCATGTGTCACCACGTACATACAGAGAATGCAATATACTGTGCAGTAACAGGGCTGGCCACTCCACAGTCATTGATACAGTTCAGGAAATCATGCTGCAGTACATGTTATATTAACTTCTTCTGAAAATTATGGCATTCTCTGAAAGGGCATTTATGAGCTTAGTATAACCTCAGGGTATAAGCAGAATGTTTATGACTTGACAGCCTTCATCCACGTTCACTTCATTTAACAAAACAGAAACTTTCATTTACTAGTTTCCCTTCAGCAAAATTAGTTTAGGAAATCTGACTCTGCCACTCATCTAGAAACAGATTTTCCTCTTCAATTCCCAGAGAGGAACTATGTTTGCAAGCATCTTTGTGTAAGAGTTAGCAAAGCAAATAGGGCATTCACTTCATTGCTGTCCATTAAATTGGTATTCTGCTTTCTGGAATTTTTTTTTTTTTAACACTTTTCATATAGAAAAAGAAAAAGTAGTTCTTATCTCCACTTTCATATCTGTCCAAGTCTGTTTCTGTTCTTAAAAATACTGCCTTCCTAGTAAAAAAGGCTCTGGATGAAGTGGACAAAAGATAAGATCATCATCTTTTCCTGTCTCCCAAAGGAAAGGCAGCACAAGAGTGCCTGTGAACCCCCACAAACAAAGATGTAAGACTTACTGTAAAACACTGAAAACTAATATACACTATCAGTTAATCACATAAGGAATGCACATGGTCACAATTTTAATGGCACATGGTACAGCATAACTAATAAACTGAAGCAACCTTCCATATGTTATCACTTTCTACTCTGCACAACATCTGGAAATGCAAATGTTGCACAACAGGATATTATAGAACATTAAAAAAGAGAGAATATTCCATATTCAAGTCATTTTTTCTAATAAGGCTTTGAGAAACCCTGAAGTGCAGTTCTTCACGTACACTGCTGAACTGGAAGCCTTTCTGAAGGAGAAGCAGTCTCTGAAAATACAGTTACGTACAAAGGTCGACACAAAAAATATAGAGAGAGACAAGTCCTATGGGTATTTTGCTTTGTTTTAAGTTCGAAGAGATTTTTGCAAATGCAAGGTATCACGATAAACATCTTAAAGTTCTGGAGAAGACCAGACTGGTTTTGATACTGCTGATGCTTCTTTGCAGTACTTTTTAAGGTTTCTACCTCCTGGAAATAACCCACCAAAAACATAAAAACAAACCATCAACAGAAAACCCCACAGATCACCTTCTCTCCTCGCCAATTTATATACACAGAACAAAACTCATTAACAGGAAGTGGGTTGATAATTACCATTTCTATATTCTAAAGTAAAGAACCTAATGAGATCTCTAGCAAGCAGAGAAAACAATATCATCTAATGGAAAAAAATAGTATTTTAAATCCTCATGCAAACTTACGAGGTGTATCTAAGGTCTTTCAGAGATATTCCGATCATGTAAGTACAACTCAGGAAAATCAACGTAAGGCTTCCTTCACTGGGTAAGTAAACTAAATAATTCAGCTATACTTTAAAATAAAGACTAGTCCTGCCGAATACACGTTCCAGCCCTCTCCTTGGAACTCCTCAAGATATTTCATAAAAATCAAATAAACTCCACAAGATGGAAACCACCTAAACCATTCAAAAACTCCACTTCAAACACAGGAACTCTGAATATGTATGCATCACAAACTGGGCAGCAAAACCTTTCAGAGAAGCTGTCCTGCTTTGTCATTAGATAAAACAGAGCAAGGTCTGTCATCTCATTAAATTGCATTTCCTGACACAGGCTCTAGAATGAATAATCATAAATGAGGCTACTGAGTTTTGATTATAAGGTATGACAGAGTCTACAGGTTGCATAACTTTTATACTGGAGTATAGAAAGAAGGCAATGTCTTCCCATCATGGTACATAGATTTTCCAAATCACCTACAAAAAATACCTTGAGAAAAAACTAATTAAAGAAGGGGTGAGGACTGACAATGTAAATAACTTACCAGATCGCAGGAATTCAAACATACCTTTTTGAAGGAAAAGAAGTAAAAATGTAGCTACTTAGAAGTCAATGGCAAAACCTTTATCTATTTCAACAACATAACTTTCCTGATTATGTTTAACATCTGTTATGTCTAACTCAAAGGAAATTTACTGATAGTAAGAATAATGAGAAAGTGCATGAGCCAAAATGAAAACTCCAATCTTGCAGTTGACAAACTAAGAACAATTTCACATGTTCGTCAGAAGACGTTTATCCTTAAAAATTACTTAAGCTTCCCACATAAGTTTTCTTGTTCTATTTGATTGTCTTTTAATAGGACAGATAAGAGTCTGAAATGCTTTTCTTCTCCTTACCTCAAACACCAAGTTTTAATAAGGAAGTATTCTTACTGGTATTTACATAACAATAAACCAATACTTATAGGAGCACTGATGTATTCTGCTTGAAATCTACAACAATTCTCAAAAATACGTTATTTTGCTGTATTAACTACCTGACTGCCCTTACCCTGAAGCAGAGGCCATCAACCATTTTGAAATGCTGAGGAAAAGATAGGAAATGCAACAAAATACTGTCACCACATGGTACTTACCCTTACAGGAGGGCTCCGTGCTTGCACCCTTTGCTGCTGTCCAGCTTGAGAGCTCTGCAGGTCCTTTGATCCACAGTTAGCTACAGTGTTGATGGGGACCCTTAAAGCATTTGCGCTGGTAGTCCCACCTCCAGCTCCAGGTTTTCGAGGTCTCTGTTTGATGCCATCCAGTAGTCTAACAAGCAAAATATTACTGGGGAGTTCATCAACACTGCAGTCCACTAAAGTCCTGCACTCTGGACACCGAAGCTCATTTCGAGAGCTCACAATGCCCAGCAGACACCGTTTACAAAACGTGTGTTGGCAAGGCAAGACTTTTGCAGAAGCATCAAGGCGTTCTAAGCAAACAGGACACTCCAACAGATCCAGCAAGGCTGATTCATCCATTTTCTTTGTATTACTTAATGAAAAAACAAATCTTCGCAGAATTTGTGTGTTTTGGGCACTGCAAGGATATCATGTTACATCCATTCCTCTTCTGACCATGTTCTAAAATTTTTTGAGGGAAAAAGGAATTAATAAACTGGGAGAAGAGTCAGCAAAACCATTTTATATGAAAATGTTCACATAAAGAGCAAAATAAAAGATCTCTAGGCTAATTCAGAAGATATTTTTAATAAATTAAAGAAACACTAAAATACCAATAATAATAGCAATCTACATTAACATATCTATTTAAAGTATTTTAACAAATGCTAACGGCTAGGGCTTTTAAATTCAAGTCCTCACAAATTTCAGTCCCGAGTGATTTTATTTACTCAAATTATTCCAGAACAAAGAGCTATTCCCAGCACAGTAGTATAATAAAGCTTACTTTCCATAGTTCTTGCTTAACATATAAGTTTCTCTGAACATTTATTTGAAATTAGCTTTTTTTCACAACAAGATGGCAAAGGTAACTACAACAGAGTCCAAAACCAGAGAGCGTACACCAACAGGGCATAAAAAAGGGAATCACATTTATGCCAAAATGAAGCCCATGGTGAACTGCATTTCTACCATTTCTGTGAAAAGTACTGCAGCACATGCAGAGATGAGCCTTGAAAACAGCCTCCAGCTCACAAGGTTCTAAGCTTACCATACGCACTGACAAGAGGGTTCATTACAGTGCCGCCTTTAAGAAGCGCTTCAAAAACTATCGCGAAGTGATTTACAGCAGGAAGTGCTACTGCCATATCGTTAGGACAACACGAGTGCTGCGTATGCAGCCAGAGGCAGGGACGAGCCTCCAAGCCAGCTCCAGTATGCAGCGAGGGGCTGGGTAAAGGGAGGGGAGAAAAAGCCCCAGAACCCACCACTAAAAAAAAGAAAAAAAAAAACCCTCCCCGAAAAAAAGAAAAAAAAAAAAAAAAAGAAAAGGAAAAAAAGAATCATTCCCATTAACCTGCTCCACAGGCCGAAAAAGGCTGGTTTAGCTCGGCAGCGTCCAGCACCGGGCGAAGTTGAGCGCCTCCCCCAGCCCCCGCAGCCGCCTGCGGGAGCGGCTCTCCCGGCTCGCCGGGTGCTCGTCCCGCACCTACCTGCTCCCGGGCTCCGCGCCCGGGCCGCCTCCCCGATCCATGGCTTCACCCCGCGGTCACAGCGAACCGCAGGCGGGAGGGCGGACGCCGCGGCGGGCGGCGCGCAGGGGTCCCCCTGGGGACACGGGGCGAGCGGGGACGGCACCCCGGGCGGCGGGGGCGGGCGGCGGGCGGGGGACACGGCGCTGTCACCCCGCCCCGAGGCGCGGAGCGGAGGGAGGGGTCGGGCCCGCGGCCCCTCCGCCGCGCCGAGCCGCCCCCCGAGGGTGCGGGGGATCCCCAGGGAGCCCGAGCGCCGCCCCCTCCCAGACCCTCACCCGGCTCTCACCGTGTGGCCGCGCCGCCCCCGCTTTGTTCCCGTGAGGAGCCGCCGCCGGCCCCGCCGGTGCCTCTCCCGCCGCGGCAGCGCCGAGACTCCCGTGCCCTCCCCGCCCCGCCGCGCAGGGGCCGCTGACGCGAAGGGCGGCCCGGCACCGCCCCGCCGAGGGGCCGCGGGCAGGGACGGAGGGCGGGCCCGGCGGGTCCCAGGCGGCGGCGCCGCCCCCCGCGGGCGGGAACGGGCGCGGGGCCGGCCCGTCCTCCCCACCTCGCCAGGTGCTGTGGGCGGTGGCTGGGGCGGGGGAGAGCACGGGCGGCTTCCCGGGACAGGGCTGAGGCGCTCCCCGCCCGGCTGTGGGCTGCGGGCGGCGCGGCCACGCACCTGGCGCTGCCACCCACAGCGTGGAGGTGGCGGCGGAGGAAGCGGGCGTGATGGAGCGAGGGAGGGAGGGAGGGAGGAAGGGAGAGAGAGAGGGAGGTGGTCGGTCGGTCGATCGATCGGAGGGCTGCCCCCGCTCGCTGTCGGTGGTGAGTCACGCCCGGAGCGGCTGCGAGGCCCTGCGGCCGGAGGAGCCGGGGGGCCCGGAGCCCACGGCGGCCCGCTCGGAGAGACACATCTCCTTGGGCTGGGAGGGGTTGTGCGGGGCGAGGGACCCTCCCTGGCCCTCCCACGGCTGTCCGCCCGCAGCTCCCGCTGCCCGTCCCACAGGCTCGGCGGGACGCGGGGGGGCCGCGCTGTTTCCCACTCAGGGCGGTGGTCAGGCGCCGCGGGAGTGGGCACGGGCAGGAAAGGGAGGCAGGTGTTGCCTGATCACATCCATCGCTGCCTCGGGTGCGGCAGTGCCCCCGTGGGCCCTTGCAGCCTGACCCTGTTTTGCTGGTAAGGCACGTCCATGGGCATGGCTGCTGGTGGGCTTGGCAGGTGAACTGTCGGACTCGATGGTCTTAAGAGGTCTGTTCCAGGATAGGCGATTCTGTGATTTAAATAAGCGATGCCAGAAACTGCTCCAAATTGGTGAGTGCCTCTCACCAGTTGCCTTAGGAGATGATGTGCTTGCTTTGGAGGTGTTTTATGTGAAACACTTCTCTACAAGACTGTGGGAATGAAGGAGGTACATGCAAAACATCATAAAAGAAAGCGGCAAAAAGAAATTGAAAAAACCACTCTTTTTAAATCAGATGATGCACCTCGTCTGTGGATGGTGAAAAGGTCTAGAGAAATGTTTAAGTTTCAGTTAATCATCTTGTCAACTGCAACTCAAATAGGAAGCAATCTGAAATCTTCCTTCTTGTGTGTGGTTTTAGCTATTTAAGTTGACTCAAGGAAAAGGCCTGAAGTTGTGTCAGGGGACGTTTGGTTGGATATTAGGAAAAGGTTCTTCACACGGAGGGTGTTTGAGCACTGGAACAGGCTCCCCAGGGGAGCTTGCCAGAGTTCAAGGAGTGTTTGGACAGTATTCTCAGGCACATGATGTGATTCTTGGGACTGTCTTGTGCAGGCCAGGAGCTGGACTTGATGGTCCTTGTGGGTCCCTTCCAATTCAGGGTATTCTGTGATTTTTTTGTCATCCTTACTGAATTCTGTGTACATGTAAAAAGCTCTTTCTCCTGCCCCTGCCGCACACTGGATTTTGTAGGTTTGTATAAGTTGATAGAGTGAAAGTCTTTTCTGTCTTGCTTTCTGGATGTGTTAACTTGGTTTCCAATGGTAATGATATTCTCTGATTGTTAGGATTTCCAAATAACTGCTTGCACTGAATGCATCTGTAATATTTAAATTTTTAGTAGTAGTAGTGGAAATATTGAAACTGCTAAATATGTACAGTTCATTAAGAAATAAGGTTTCCTCCCCCGTGAATTCTGGAGTTTAGGAAAACTGACACAGATGGGTTTCTGGTCTGTGTCTGTGCTTTCCAGGGAATATCATAACATAAATAGGGTATAAACATCTGATGTGTAAGAATATCCCCATGTCTCATAGTATTCCTCTGTCTTGCCATAGTATTCCTCTGTCTTATGTCAGTGCTGTCGCTACAGAAAGAAGGATAATCAGTACATTAAAAACAGAGACCTGTTGAATCTAAACAAAATTTCATCTCACAATTGGATTTCTCTTTTAGATGTAGCTTTTTCAAAAGAGTGCTCTGTAATAATTTGCCAGCATAGTTTTATGAGCGACACAATTCTTGTTGTCTAAACTTAGTTTGCTGCCTAAGGAATGTAAAATATCTAGTAAAACGGTAGAGGAATTTACAATACAGGTAGCACACCAGGGAAGCAAGATGAAAGTTCAGGGAAGCAGGATAAAAAGATTACCCCTGTATCAGGGCTGGTCTTTGATAGTATTTTGTGTAAAGTCTGTAAAATACTAAATATATTGTGGAATATAAGCCAAAGCAGTAAACACTCTGAAGAGTATCAGATAAATATGTTACTTCCTGAGCCGCAGCAGTAGTTAATTTTCAAACAAATATAATCCAAGTAAAAAAACCGTGGGGGTGTGTGCAGATGTATGACACTGCCCTCTTACGGCTGAAGTGTTTGACTCAGAGAGGCTGGAACAGTCTGGCGCCAGGACTGAAAGGAACAGAATTGCTGTTACATTGAAGCGTTTATTCGTTCTCACTTCCAGCCACAAGTAGGGAACGGTACACTTTGCACAGTTTTACGTGAGGAGACCTCCTTTTTGAAGCTGTTCCGTTCTTATATACGATTCATTAGTTCCCTGTACAACTTCTACTAAAGTGCATAATGCAAAGGAGAGATTGTACAGGGCAGAAATCTGATAAAAACACAGACTTGAAAGATGAGGCCCTCCAGTTACTCAAACACCTGGATTTCTGTGATCATATTGTCTATTAACATTTGTATTTTACATGTTTGTACTTCTGAAGTGGGTTTTCAGGCAAAAACTGTATTTTTTTTTTTTCCAATGTAGGTTGTTTCTCTTCATCTGGAAGCATCTCTTATTCTGGAATAAAGGAAGATGCAAAGGACAATAGGCAGAACATCAAAAGACAAAATGTCAGTAGCAGAAAGAAGGGGTAACACCTTGTTTCTTTCTTTTTTCTCTGTTCTGTATCAGCATCCTTGGTGCAATAAACCCAGTGTACCCTCTGTACTCCTTCTCTTTTGCCTTCTCTTCCTTTACTTCTGTGGGCCAACCAACCTACAAGCCTCCCCCGTGTTTTTAGCCCGCTGTGTCAAAACAGTCACACTTTCTATTCCTACCTAAACCCTACTGCAATAATTCCTGTTTCTAGCACATTTCCAAGTACCCTTAGTTTTTCCTCTCTTTAAAATGTGAGGCAGTGTATACTGTGCCTAGCTTTGAGCAACACCAGTAATTGATAAGTTGTCAGGCTCACGAGAAGAGGTGATTTGACAGTTGCTACACGTTTTTCTGTAGACGGGACATTCAATATTATATCATTTCTGGGTATGACCACTGTTTTTTATAGAACTTCTATTATCTTAATATCTTTACAAATATTCTGTCAGGTTTTGTCAATGAATTATTGGAAAGAGGGGCTAAGAGATGCACTCTATAATCGTCCACATCTACTTCCTTAGGAAATTTAACCGAGAAGTAGTTTATGAGACATTTCAGAATAGGGTTCCACTTTTCAGCATGCAAATCTTTATAAACATAAAGACATTTGTAAGCTAATGCACTAAAACCCAACATTAGGTCTGATCTCCATTCTAATCCTAAGAAATGTCCCTGAAGGTGGTGTTTCTGATGGCAGAGATATCCTGCAGGGATAATGTGCCTGAAAAAGTCATGTTAGCAGTATGTATATTTAGAGTAATAAAACAAAACTCAGTGAGTGCCAGGTAGAGAAATGCTGGCCTGTGAAAATAAACATATGAAGACATATTTAATTTATTAGTGAATTTCATCATGAAAGTCTTGAGATGACTACAAAAGACTCAAGGAACAAGGTGTTATGTCTTATCAGAAAGGAAATACAACAGAAGGTAGTGTCTTGTGGCAGTCATAGCCTCAATAGGTTTTATTTGTAGGTTCATTAGCATGTTTTTGTTCTGAGCTACATTCTTTGTACTAAACTATTTAATAGCTTTTTTTTTTGTTGTTAGAAAGGATCACGTTTCCCCATTTGTTATGTCCACATTAGCCTGTGTTTCCCATGCAATATAGATCTCAAGCACAGAACCTAAAAGGTTAATCTTATTTCCCTGTAAAATGACCCCTGGAGATGTGGTGGTGATCCCCTTTCAAAGGCCATGCAAAATTCCCACTGACATAGTTTAGTAAGACTTTACCACTGATGGCCATGCTGATCTTGCTGGCTTTACATTGGCAAGTACAGCACATCGTGAAGCATGGCCAACTTTCTTCAGTCTCTGGTGGAAATGAGCACATGTTCTTCAGTGACTTTGTTTCTTTTTCATTAAAGAATTGATGGGGAGTTTTTGTTGTTATTTTAGTTTTGGGGGTTGGGAGCCCGTGGTGGTCTAGTGGTTAAGACGCGGCGCTGTCACCGCCGAGGCCCGGGTTCGATTCCTGGTCAGGGCCACTCCCCGG
>JAYRBT010000139.1:35319047-35363303 GCA_036023395.1 Myiotriccus ornatus
CCTAAAAAATCCAATGCGCAGGCTGGAAGGTGTAAAGACCTTCCCCGGTTCTTCGTTCGTGAAGTCTGGCCATTATAGTTTTGGGGGTTGAGGGGGTTGTGGTTTGGTTTTCCTTTGGTGTTTTGTTTTGGTTGTTTTTTTCTTCAGTTAGTGCCAATTTTAAATTACCTAGCTCAGTTACTGTTGGTGATATTCTAGCAGCAAGGAGCTCAGCATGGTTGATATTGATCCAGTTGGTTTGCTGGCAAAACTGAGTTTTGGGCTGTCCCTACTGCACTTTCCGGGTTGTGAACTTGTTTTGACCACATCAATGACAAATGTACTTTTAAGACTTCTGCATCCTAACAGAAGGGTCTCTGCTGTTCTGATGTTTGTGAGGAGGCAGGAGAAATGGGTTGTGCCTTTTGTACGTTTTGGCTTCTAGTTTTAGATTTTTATTCTGTATTCTAGGCATGCAGCTTTCTTGAGGAGAGTATCATTTGTGTATTAATGTTGTGAACTGGCTCTCTCTGATAACATGAAGCTGGAATTGTAGCTTCATACATATTGATGCTTTTGCAATAACTTAATTTGTGTCACAGGGAGAGAATGTGCAATAGAAAAAGTGTCATTCAAGGATAAATATGTTACAACTTCTCAGAGTTTGGGTGAGCTCTTTGTTACAAGACATTCCCACCAGGCTAGTTACAGGAAAACACTGTGCTTATGGGTGCTTATGATCCCCAAAGCCTAGCTGCAGCATTCAGTGCTGTAGCTTGTAGAAATGCAGTAAGGTATTGGGGTATGTAGGTGGTCAAGAACTTGATTTAAATGATCATTACACTGATGGGAATGCAGTGCCTCTGTCTCATTAACCAGCAAGCTTGAAATTGCCCTTACTTAAAACAAGGTTAAAGAAAAAGCAAAGAAGAATGCTTGTTTAAAGAAACCAAACGAGATGCCACAGATTTAGAAGAGGAACAGAAACATAAAAATCCATTCTTAATAAGCTTATTCTGAAATCAAATGATCTTTTTCCTTTCTTGCCTGCAGCTGATAAGCCACAGACCTAATCTATGAGGCTGCAGAGTCAGTCCCAGTGCTCCTTAGCCTCTCTAGAATTAGTGCTGTCTCCACAGGGGAGATTCCTGGGGATAGACCATGCCAGATTATCTATTCAAACCTTTTCTAGGTATCTCCCAACCCCATTTAGATCTGATCTCCCAAAAATTCGTAAGTGATTTGGGATGTAGTTTTAGAATTATTGACTGCCCAAGGCTTTTTGGAATGCTTACATGTTGTTTTAATAGTTAGCTATATTGTTAGGAAATTGTAAGATATTAAAAAAGTTATTAATATTTTTCCCACTTGCAAAGGTTATATTCAAGTTATGGGTAAAGCTCTTTCATATGAACAGTAAACCAATAATCATATTTAAGTAAATTTATGGCGTTACTGACTCTAAACTGAGATCAGGCAGGACTGTAATTAACCTCTTCTAATGATAGTGAGCAGGAATGACTAAAGTCCAGCTTTATCTTTGAGGAACATTGTGACAAGTGTTTGGAGCTTTGAACACCCAAACAGATGAGATGAGTTGCAGGGCCCAAACAAATTTTTTCTTTTTAAATAAGCAAAAACATCATAAAGGATATTCGACATTCATCAAAGTTTAGTCCTCATTACCACACCTCATTACCAAAGTATCTGAAAGAAGCCAAACGTCTGGAGACCGGATACTTGGCACATACACTATTTGAACAAAAAATGTTACAATTTTAGATAGGAGGAGGTGGAATTGCTGAGGAGAGTCAGAGGCACTTCTGCACAGGGACTGTGCAGGGGGAGGGAGGTTGTGGGTGTTGGGAGAAGTCTGTATCCATCATGTCAGACCTACAATTCCTGGATTCTGTCTTTTCTTATAGTTTGTATTTCTAGGAAAGCACTACAGCTTCACTCTCTAAAATACTGTGAGAAGACAAAGCTAGTCAGCAAATTTCACGAACAGGGAAGAATTCACAGCACTGTGCTATTTTATCTAGAGGGGCCCTTCAGTCAACCCTCCTGGAGCAAACATCCTTGGCCAAAGCCTTGGGGCCCTCCAAAAAGTAACAGGGTGGAACCTCAGACGTATCCATATTTTCACACCAAATAAGTCTTTGGAACATCCCCTTCAGTCTTCCTAAATGAGAAATTTTCATGTCCACTCAGAGCATAGGCTCTGCAACAGGTGATTTAAAGGATATTATTTCTCCTTTGGGTAACTGCATGACAACATAATGAAAACTCAGAAATTTCTGCAGGTTTTAACAAACACCTTATTCAAAGTGTCTTATTCTAAGAGCATTTACTGGAAGTGCATTTACAGAGGAGCAACTCTTAAAAACCACTTGTGCTTTTGTGGTCATTAAAGCTAACGCATTACAAATGTATGGTAACAGCAATAATATGTCTATAATGTGGTTTGTGTGTGTTTTATGGTGAGTCCTGCAGTTCCTCCTACTGTCCAGATCAGGAAATCTGTTGAAAAGTTTCATACTCCCTTCACCTATATCATCTCTGCAGTGAGAGCTGGTTTGGATTTTGTCCCAGAACAGAGTCTGAATGTAGTTGTGCTACACTCTCTGACTTAGGAGCAGGTACTGGTAAGATGCTCCAGGATAATTATGTGACATCTTTCCATATGAAATTCATTTGTTTTTAGAGCAAAATCTACAGGAAGAATTTGCTATCTTGTTTAAATCCAAAACTAAGCTATTTTAGAATTTCGAGTGCTGCAATAGCTTGTTTGCCAAAAAAAAAAAAAAAAAAAGAGTTGGCATGTTAGTTCTTAAAAGCATGCTCAGCTAGCTTTTTTTTTTTTTTTTTTTTCAGAGAGATTTATTTCCTTAAAATAGCATTTTCCTCCTAAAAGTGCCTGCTGGGCAGAGTTATCTGACAGGCAAGTAGAATTATCAGCATGTTTACTTTTCAGACATCTCTGCCACACTTGAACAGTTCTGCTGTGGTGTCATACATGAGTGATGAGGTAGGTTTTGTAAGAGTTTGTGTACTAGGATATAAAAAATTAAAATGTGTTACAGCATTTAAAGTGCACTAACATTTTAATTCCAAACTAGTCAAAGCAACGTCCTTACTCCAAGTTAAAGCATTTTCCATGACTATAGCATCCCTGTTTGGAATGTATCCTCAGCTCCAAGGAAAGCTGCATCCCCATTAGCACAAATTAGACCTCTTGGCTGTCTGAAAGGTACGGAAGCTCCTTTACAGCTTTGGTTCTCGGCAGTTTCTAGTACACTTCCAGAAGGATGTTGGCAGAGGTTTGGACATGATCAGTGTACCCTCCATGTGCTGTGCTTTTGCATGTGATACCCTAGAAGCAAAAAGCAAGGATTAATGATGTAGCTTGATTATAAAGGAAAGTTTTTAATTAGATTGAGATGAAAGGAAGGGAATAAAGGGACAAGTTGCCCAGTGATTTTTTTGCAGAATCACTATCATTCTGCTACCACAGTTCTTTAGAAACAGAGGAATGTAGAAAAGAAGACCCCAAAACTTTCCTTGTTCAAAATAAGATTAAGGAAGTGAGATAAATGTATGAAGTATTCATGGCAGTACTTTGGATTTCTTTTATAAAGCTTGGGACTTGGCTTCTAAGTCGATAAGGACATTGAGACACAAAATGAATTCTCTGAGGCTGCTAGCACTACAAGGCTATATAATTACTCTGGGATTGCCAAAGATTTCTTTTTTTTTTTTTTTTTTTGAAAGATTTGTGTCACTTTCACTCCCACACATCTGGCAAGAGAACTCTGCACTGGCTTAGTTGAAAAATCTTATCTCATAGATCACTACTAGCAATAAATTCCAACCTTTGTGCTTACTTATATTGTCCCACGGCCTGGAGTCACTGATTTTGTGGAACTAGGAATGCAGGCTGTAAAATATTTACTCACTAACACCCACACACACTAACCCGCTCCCCACCTCCCCCCGCAAACACCCCATGCCTCAAAACCAAGCCTCTAGCTCCTTCATTGTGAAGTCAGCTTTGAAAATGTAAATCACATCAAACTGACTCTTGGGGCCAAAGAAAACAGGCAGCTGGATTCCATCCCTTTAGCTAAGAATCAGCCCTTAAATACCTCTTAAACAGACACTTTATGTGAGCTATAGTCAAACTTATTTTCAAGTAATGTTTTCCCACATGTCCCAGAAAAAGTGAACAGCATCTCTGTGTGTGGATGGACTGGGGCACTGACAATGGGTGAGTGTGCCAAAAACCTGCAAACTGTGTGGTTCTACTGCAGTTCTTCTCTGAGGTCACACCTATGCTAAAACATGATGTATGTCATAGTCCTTAAATACAGCTAAGGCAGCTGTGCTCTAAAGAATTGTTGGCAAATGGCCTGCACAAGGTGTTTTCCTGGGTGTTAGTTCACATCAGTGAGCATTTTTACCTAGTATTGTCTTCTGGAAGCATTCTTATTTATGGGATTTATTGTGCTGATCCTTTTCTATATGGCAGGCATGGGAAATATGAAGGCAGCATTACCTCATACGTTGAAGACTTTGCAACTTGTAGTAAAAAAGACTGGAAAGATAAGAGAAGGTTAGACAAATGAGACAATGACTGGCACAGATGCAGTTATCTCTGTGGGATAAATTAAATATGCTGGGGAGGAAGAAGAGGAACATCCCCAGTACTAAACCACAGATCTCCAGTTTAGCAACTTGTCTCTAGCACCATTAACAAGCAGTATCAGAGTTAGTGATGACCAGCAAGTGTTGCTGGGTAGCAAATGCATTCTCTAGGTGTGGGGAAAAAGGGTATGGAAACACTTGAGATGCAATGTACTTTAATATCTCCCCATTCTTGATGATGAGATTTCAGAAGAAAAATTGGCGTATAATAAAGCCAGAATATTTTCCAAGAGTCACAACAATCCTTCTTGAGTAATTTACCACAGCAAAAACATGGCAGAATAACCAATCAGGGTATAATGAACATGAAATGCCTTCCCCTTTATTTTCCTAGGACAGATTAACAATGTTTTGACTCTACTAGGTTTGCATAACGTGAAACATAGTGGTTTTAACTAATATGCCAGCGTAATCCAGGAAAAAGCTGTAACTTAATTTTTGGCATTTTATTTTCAGTTTCCCAAGTGACTACTAGTGAGTGCATGGGAGTGGTTTTTAATCAGTCCTGGTACACATTCACATGCAAGGCCATCAAGAATGAGGTTAGTACGTTATAGCTGCTGCGGGAACCTTACCTCACTTGCATTGACTTTAGGAGGATTAAGTCAAAAACAATACTATTTCAATGCCATTTTTTTGTATTTACTTGGCAAATACTCTTGTCAATTTAAAGTTTCCCTTGGGAGGTGTCAAGAGGTCACTGAAATTTTCCTGAGCAAGGGAGGGAGAGTGGTTGAAACCATGGCCTCCCTGCTGCTTCCTTCAGTGTTTTCCTTCATGTCATTAGTGCTGTACTCGGCACTTTCCCCCCCAGCCTCCATTTGAAGAGGGAGTGAGTGAATGCAAAAATGTTAGTGAGAAGTGGAGGCAAGAAACACAGAGAAGGTTTCCCTGCTGTTTTATTTGGCTAATTCTAGGCCTTGGTAACAGTAAACTTAGTCACAGAAAATGAGTATAGAATATATTGTGTAGTATGCACAAAAACTCCCAGATGCTTTCAGCATATTTTTTAACCCAGTTCATTCTATTATTCTACGCAGTTTTCTGTCCAAGGATCACAAAGCATACTGACCTCTCTGTTATCCTGTGGCAAGAAAATACAGTTCCCTAAGGCTGCAAAAGCATCAGCGTTGAATTTCCAGAAGTGAGGTACCTGCAATTTCCATGAACATCACTGTAGCTGTGAGCAGCATATTCTTTTGATGCCATTACGACAGAAATGCAGAATTTCTGGAGTGATAGGAGAGACACCCCACATTTTAGAGGCCCTGATGCCAGGCTTCTGAATTTAAGCTGAAAATACTAGAGTTGAGATATCAAAGATAGCTTTGTTAAAGCTAGTGAGGTAGGAAGAGATCTGACCTGTATTATACTACAGATTAGTGTGATCCCTGTAACAAGCCCCTCAGTTTATTGTGTGATAAACCAGGCAATTGCACAATTATGAAATTTTTAAAACTAATTGAATTACACATTTCTCACATTTTTAACTGCTGTAAGGCAGAATGAAACATCTTTAGGGAGTTTTGCCAGTAAGCGAAAACAAAAATAGTGCTAAATAAATACATTACAACTTGATTAATGCAAGATAAACATTACAGGCTACACAGCTTTTGCTCCTCGGCAGGCCTATTTCACTTTGTATGTTCATACATAAATTTCTCTTACTAACACTGCATAAGCAGTCTGGCACCATCCTTGACAGATGAGCTTTAGGAGCTGTTACAAAGTGGTTTAAGTTATAGCTCCATCTGTTGTATCCCAACCTTCTGATAGAGATTGTGTTCACTGTGGCAGAATAAGCAGAATGGAAGACGTTCATGTCCTCACCGAGAGCAGCTCAGAGTCTGGTGCCTTGGCTCACACCCATCAATGACGCTCTGCTTCGTGCCCAAGCATGAAGGTGGGTGCACATTTCCTTCTGCTGGTCCCGATAATCGTCAGCACAGGGAAAGGACAGTGGAAAACAGGAGCAGCTCCACAGATCACAATGGGACCTGACTCAAGCTTCCTTTAGTTTAACTGGGAGGGAGGAGGCCGCCTTATAACTGTGCTCATCCATGCTCCACGACTGTATGTATGGCTAGGTAATGGTACCTGTGGTGGAAAATCTGCCCATTATGATCTGAGCAAACTGTAGGATCAGTGCATGGTTAACAAAGGTTGTGGGGCAGGATTGAACTGTGCTCCCTTTCCCAGCTGGCAGTGCTTGACCCCGCAGACTGCTGGAGTCAGAATTTCCTGGAGTTTTTTCCTGGACAAACAGGATTACTCAATATAGAGAAACCAATAGTGATCATCTGTGGAAAGGTGACAAAGCAGTGAATAAAGTGAGTTATTAAGTTATTGACGGCACTGTGATCATTAACTGATATACTAAAGTCCACAGTGGAATAGGATATACAGCTCAGTGCAATCAGGCTTTTCCACAGCTGGTAAAAATGCTCTATTACTAAGAGCTAAAAATCAGGGATATTTTACTGCTGTCAAAATAATTTTCATATATGTTTACTAACGATAAACACAGATCTACTAAATAAGGCTCTAAAACTATCGAGCATGAAAAAATAAAATATATTTCTTAGAATTAAAAGGCATAGAAGTATGTCCAGTGTTATGTCCAAATTTCTGCTACTGAGAAGCTCAATTGCTGTAAACTTCCATCTTTTGAGTTCCTCCTACAACGTTTGAAGAACAGGATTAAAATACTCCTATTTGTAAGTTTTCAAAACTAACATCAGTGGGAAAGGATCGATTACTTGTGCTATAATATTGGCAAATTAGATGTATTTTATTTCTTTCAGACATCTTTATCAAGAATTGCTACAGAATCACAGAATCAGAGGACTGGAAAAGACCTCTGAGATTACGGAGTCCAACCTTTTACTGAACAACATCATGTCAACTAGACCATGGCAGTAAGTGCCACATCCAGTCTTTCCTTAAACACCTCCATACAGAGAAAGAAACAGAGCTTAGAGAAGTACAACAGGTACAGCAGTTTATAAAAAGCAGTTTTAATCAGGGCTCTTGTTGGTAGAGCTCCACAATAGACAGAGTTCATCATTAATGGCACCTCAATTTTTCTGTCTTTTCTGTATGCCCATCATATCAATCACTTGAAAAAGGCTGCATAGCTTACTTTTGCAAAACTTCTCTAACAGCATTCAAAATGGTCCTAGTAGCAATAAAACAAATAGCAATGAGAACATTTGGCTGCTGATGGGAAAGACAATAGAAGGAAAATATGGCATTCCTGAAGTATTTCTAGAGATTCAAAATTTTATTGAGATAGAAACACAGATTTTTAGCCTAAAATATGAATTTGAGGAAGTTTTAATCTATATTGAGGATATAGCCAAAATGCATACTTCATCCCTTCCCCTAGAGAAGAGATTACTGTCAGGACTGTGTGCAGGATACAGCAAAAATTAGGGTATGTCAAGGACCCGATTATGCTTCCCTTATCCTCAGAGCATGTCTCCATCAGTTTGAGCCACAGTGCTATTTAAAACTGAACTGTACTTTTTCCTGGCTGACTACAGTCCCTAAGAGAACATCCATCAGCCAAGCAGAAGTGACTCATGCAACACCCCAACCTCACACTTGATAGAGTCAACCTCAGGGACAACTTGTGAAAGAACTGTCAGAGCCATCCCGAAACTAAGCAAACACTACCTCACTCGAGTTTTCCCACCGTGCAACCCGCCTGTGGCTTTAGCTTGTGGTCTGCAGCTAATGCGAGAAAACTCTCCAAGTCTTTGGCTCTGCGAGTTCCTAAGCTGCATTGTTAAAAAGAGAGTTAACAGAATTGGCTAAATCCCATCTTGGTTTAAAAACGTCTTGGAAACAAAATCTGGAAGGGTGCACCAGATCAGAGGTGCTCAAGGCAAGCAATTTAGGAGGAGCAGCTGAACTCCTATATATGTATGTCTCACAAATAACTGCAAATTAATATGTCTTTGTGGAAGCAGCTCAATTAAGGCTTTAGTTGCTGAAAAAGTGTTTTTAAAACTCTTGCACAAGCCAACTGTTCTAAGTGCTACAGTTTGAATTGATGAACTCATCAGCTCAGCTGGAAAACATATCAACTTGGACATGCATCTGAAGCCTGAATTGCATTAACACACTAATTTAAAGGAAGAAGCTCTTTATGGATTTTAAAACTAGTACTAAAAGTCTACAAATTGCTCTAGTTAAACTGCTATGACAAAAATGGCAAAAAAAATGTTCTAGGGATGGTAACCACTGATTTCTATTTTATGCTAAATTTGAGTCTACATGGCTCATGAATAAACAAATGGTAAAATAAGATTAGAGAGAGCACAGTTGAGAAAAAAACATTTAAGAGGACTGAAAAATCAGTCTGTATTTCTGTATTTGTCTTTGGTTTATCACAACTAATAAAATTAAATAGAGCCTAGCTTTATTTGAGCCTTGATGAGGTGCTTTTAGGAGAGAGACAAATCAGTAATTTAGTCAGAGGCATGTGTCTACCCCAGGCTCTGGCTGAGGGGAAGATTATACAGAGCCCAACCTTACACAACATCTCAACTAGGCAAAAGTGTTGTATTGTTTTATTTAAATTTGCATCTAGTCATTTGGGGTAACTGGGCATACTGTGCCATAAAGCTCTTAGAGTGTCCAAAGGAGGGCAATGAAGATGGTGAAGGGCCTTGAGGGGAAGCTGTATGAGGTGCGGCTGAGGTCACTTGGTCTGTTCAGCCTGGAGAACAGGAGACTGAGGGGAGATCTCATTGCAGTTTTCAGTATCCTCATGAAGGGAAGTGGAGGGCCAGACACTGATCCCTTTGTGGTGACCAGTGACAGGACCTGAGGGAATTTTGTAAACAAAGATTTGCATTTATGTTTTGAGAACGTGGCCTTGTACAAGGAAATACCCATAAATCACAGGGACTTAAGAATTTCCATTCTGATTCAGCCTGGCCGTTTGCCCCCTTCAGGACCCCCTCCACATTCCCGGGCAGCCCCACACCCTCCCGGCCACCTTGGAAGCTGCACGGGGGTCACACCCCGTGCCGCCCACCCGCTGCCACCGGGCGGCTGCACAAGGGCCGGGACAACCCACAGCCCTGGCTTCCAACAGATCCGGGCAAAGTTGTGAAGCTTCAGAACAAAGAAGGGAGTAGAGAATGTGTGTTTGAGTAAACACACTGCATTCATGCACAGAAGCACTAAAAGGTGAAATAAGAATTATTGAAAAATAATGTAGATTTCCCAACAGCACAGAGAGCCTCATAAGGAATATGGTAAGCTGGAACTTTGGCTTCCATTAGCCACTCGCTTACCAGACTACAGAAACGTCTATGCTCTGCTTTGGTTCATGTTACTCAACCAGGTAAAACATTTTCCTGAAGTACTCTCTAGCAGTAACTTGAAATATGCACTTGTAGTTCAGCAAACTGAGCAAAAGCCTCTTCAGGCTCTGTTCCTCGAAAAAGATTTTAAGCACCAGTGCTCAGGGTAGAGTTCTGTACCTGTTCAGCTCAAACCAGCTCACTGCTGGGGGCTTTACTCCTTTCTGCTGAAGGTTGTTTGTTTGTTTGTTTTAAAGATTTCTCAACCGATTTTACAGTTGGCTTCAAGGGTCAAGAAGAAAGTCTGAGGACAGAGACATAAATGTGAAATAGTTCACAGAATATGTTTTGTAACAAAAATACCATTCTATCTCTCAATTTGCTACTAGAATTACAATAGAAAATTCTTCACAGTGCATGTAATGTGCTTACAACTGAAATGCTCAACTAATTTCAATAAATTACATACAGACCAATAAATCATCTCGAAGCCACATTATTCTTTGTGTCACTATAGCATACATTAAAATGGACTTAAATTTTAAGATTAAAGTATTTCTTTAGCAGACAAACTTATTTATTGTGTCAATTTCATATTAGCTTTTGAGGGATTTCAAGGATATTCTGTATTGGTTATCAAGTTTGAAGACTACTCTTAAAAAGCTGTGCACAATCTAAGTGCATTTTTCAAATCATTAATTGCTAAAATGCTCTATGTCTGTAAGGCTTGAAGTCTACAGATTATGTCCACTTTTCTTACCAGAAACAAGCCAGCACACTGCTTAAGAAATGAAGAATGTCAATAATAATATTTCAATTAAAAAGAAGTAACCCCCCCCCAAACCCTTAACTTCAGTAAAACTGTATCACCTTGAGAGAATTCAAACCCATAGAATATACCAGTTGGTATATTTTCTTCTTTCCACACAGTTATTCTATATTCTTTTAAAAGTTTTTGGGTCCTCCCTTCCTCCAAAAAGGGGGAAAGGTATGATTTGGAAATCAAACCTGAAAAAGGAAATAATGCAGACTCAGTCTTTATTGAAGTCTTTACAGTGTATTTGCTGAATGTCATGGATGATGTAGCTCATTAGGATCATCTCTCTGAATAGATTTTGCAGTAGTGAAAAGTGGAATGGAAGAGAAGCCTGGTGAAAAGTTTACTGGGGGAAGTTAAGAAAAAAGAAACAAAGAAGGAAAGGGAATGAGAAGCAGCACAGGGCAGAACCAGCACAACTTCCAACAGTGATCACACTTTCTCATCAGATGAAGGAAGAGCTGTTTATCAAGTAAATAAGAATATTACAAAGTGTATTAAAGGCAATTAATTATTATTGTGAATTTTATTTTGACTGCAGATTCCCAGGATACCACTGAACTAGAGTAAGTTTGGTCTACCTTTAGGAACTGTATTGGTTTAAAAAAAAAACCAGCGCTTTTCAGTGGGCAAAACTTTAATAATGACACTGTAAAACAACTATACAAAAATCATGTACATATTTTGACAGTTTAAATAATAAATACATATATATATATATACTTGATTTCACTTTGTGGAAAAGCAACTTTTGATAGTTTTAGATTGTGACTGGCTGTAGCTGAAAAACACCCAAAATCCTATATTTCTCCAATAGGGCACTTGGAAGTTTGACAGTTCATTGGATTCGTAATAAGAGACTTACTGTACTGGTAAACCAGTAAAGTTGTTTCAGAGACAATGACTGCAAAACAAAAGAATAGCTAATCTCTGCCCTGTATAGTACTGCTTTGACATGAGGAACAAGGAAATGTGGGTCAGAAAAAAAATGGTTTTACTTTTGGGGTGGTGGAAACCAAGGTACAATACAGGATCCAAAAAATGTGAAGTATTACACTGCACTTGGGCCTGCATTATTTCATTTTCCCCCGTGGCTGCTGGAGCCATGAGTGTAACAGTAGGACTTCAGGGACAAACTGGAAAACCCCTACTCTTTTCAGTTCAACAGTGTACTCGATTATCATCGACCAGATACAAAATTCAAGAGAGCTAAATAACTTGGATTTTTGGGAAGGGGATAGGAAGGGGGAGAGGAAGAAAAATATTGGAAAGAAGAGTTTTCTAGCTCCAAATGGATTTTACAATCTCAAAAAACCCCAAGGCGTTTCTATGAAGACTTACGTACCAGTCTGCCTTGATTCAGAAACACCATTAAGATATTTCAGATGCAACAGAAGTCTTCAGCTTCAAAATACAATAACAGTGAAATACTTGAACTAGACCACTAGATTAAGATGCTTTAAAATACAACCACGAGGGTCAATAAAATGAAGTAATTTTTTTATGTAGGTGTAAAAAAAAGCGATTTGAAGAGTGTAAGTGAATAGCCAGATGTGGGTAATTCCACAACACAGTAATGCTTCCAATTGCTTAACTGTACCAGCCAACCCTTGATATGGCAGAAATTGTAATGGCAGAATTTTAATTATGGGTCTCAGTTTTAAATCAGAATATATATAGGTATTTCTTTCTATATTTCTTTTGGAATTTGAGACGTTACAGATTTGATTTTTTTTTCCTTTGTTTTGTTGAGGTTTTTGGGTTTTGTTGATTTTCTTGGTTGGTTGTTGTTTTTTTTTTTTTTAATTTGGGGCACCTAGTATTTAAGGGACACATATGCAAATACACACAAGAGAACTCCATAGATATCTCAGTTTTAAAAGGCATATTCTTCCTCTTTTTCATACAATCAACATTCTTTTTTGAAGTCTTGCCTCTCCTGCCCCATGTTACTCCACTACAATTTGTTATTCAGCTGTGCAGACTTCAGACACTGGTATGTAGTACAGCATTAAGTAACTTCCTGAGTCAGGTTTATTCATCATTACCTGTAAAAAGAGGGAGAGAGACAGTGTGAAAAGGAGAGAGACACAAAGTCAAGCTGGGGTTACAGAACAAACTAGAAACCACAATTTAGTAAGCAATAATACAAGAATCCACTAAGTCTGTCACCAATGAGGTGACCGCTACCAAGACTGCCTTGAAGCACTGTGTGTACAAATACTGAGCATCGTGTCATCTTGGATTAGTGAATTTAGTGATAGTTTCACCTCAAGTGGCCTGCTTCAGATAGAAAAATCCTCTTAGGAAAGAGCAATACGGATTTTTTTCTAACTTTTCTCATTTGAAGAGTATAAAGCTTTTGAGACAGAAGCTCATGAAGATGCTTCTGTCTGTCACTTGTCCTCTATTCACCCCTATTAGCATAGGACTTTTAATTTAAATTTCTGAAATGTAAAGAACTACTTTTTCTTTCATTTTTTGTATGCTACCACAGATTTGTAAAATGCAGAATTAGAAAGGAACCTATTAAAAATAGCCACTTGTTAATCAGCATTTTGCAAGATGAAAGTTAGCTTATTTTAATAGGATTCACTCAGACAACAGCTTATAATTTATATGCCAACATCTCAGCAAATTTGCATTTAAGCCTTTTAGTACTAGTTTTAAAATACCCTTAAGGCAGAGTGGCAAGCAAAAGAAAATGGTGACACTACAGTAACCATTTTCTTCTTGTTCTATATTGCCAGTCCTTTGGACATCTGCAAAATGAACTACTACAATCTATTTTTCAAATTCTGTCATTAAATCAATAAATTGTGGCTGAAAAAAAATTTTTTTCAGATATTTCTCTGTCATATTTCTATAACACAGCATGAAAACAACACGGAATTGATTGTTCTTACCGAGTGGTCCTATATCAGTAGAAAAGAAAAATTGGGAAAATGTAATTTGTATTAGAATTTTAAAAAAATTATTATGTTTTTAAAACTAGTTTTATGACTTTCGCCCCTCATGTATTCACATACAAAAGCCACAGAAAGCCATACACTTACTTGACCATTTATTCACTGCTATTGCAACACATTTGTAAAAGGATTTAAAAGATGCAGAAAGTACATGTTGGTTAACATGTATTTGAATATTTTTTTCAAAATTGAAATACATTAAATAGTGATCATTGCACACATTTCTAAAGCCAATTAATGATGCTTCTGATTTCTGTAAACCTAATTAAGATTTTAGATTGCTTTTTTTACCCCCTATCCAGTAAAGGCTTTCATCATTAGAAATCTAAAAATACATAACTGCAGTTAAATTTTTGACATGAGAGAACAAAAAAAAAACCAAACCCACACTCTCATTGATAGTGATCTGTGTGCTCTTTCCATATGCCTCATAACCTATTTGTAATAAGCTAGCCAGAGCTCCAAAGCAAGATAAATTCTCTTCACGTGTTACTGAGCCACCAGCTCAGATGGATGGTACGTACACATCAAGATCTTCTGAAAAGTGATAATTATAAGATAAAGAGCCCAATGAAATTTTCAGAAAAGCAGTGATACTGCAACCTGTTAAAAGTAGTGTTTTGGAAAGAACAATACTATTTTAGCTAAAAGTTCATTAATTCTTAGGATAAAATTGGTTTTAATTCTTAAAGTTTTATTCTAGATTTCTACTGTCCCCATTCTGTTTTACAGAAGTTAAATAATTACACTGCACCTTTAGTATGGCAATTATTTTTAAAGTTGACTGTACATGTACATTCTGTTAAATCAAAGTGGTCAGCAAAGTTTGCCATGTTTTGTTGCAGGAATAAAAGTACCCTTTGTGGAAAATTTTAATTAATTTAGCCAAACCATACAACAAAGTACAGATATGTTCTATAATTTGTGATTCTATGATGTTTTAAAAGTATGTAGTATATGACCAAGAAAGAACATAAGACAAGCCATAATTGCATGGATACAGTGAGATTACCTTCTTGGTAGGCCCCATCTGCCATTACTAGGTGAAGTATTTTGGCATACAGATGTTTGTGTTCATTTCCAAGAACAGTCTGAACTATGGTTGAACAAATATCAATATTTTCATCTTCATCTTCAAGTATAGCCTAAGGGAAGGGACAAACCATGTTGACAAAATTAAAATGGGTTTAGAATCAAATAGTTCAAATTTATTAAATGCAGTTCCTGGTTAAACCTAAAGTTCTCCTCTTTAATCCACAGGCAGGGCATTTTCTCTGTTAATACTTTAGTGTGTCAAAGCAGATTAAAAAACTATAGAAAAAAACTTTGAGTTGAGTCGCTCAATGCAATAACTGTCACAGCAAACAGCTCTAGGTACTTGTTTCCTAAAATATTTCCCATTTGATGTTATTCCACAAACCTTTATTTTCTCATAAACTTCAATTAATTTATCAAAGCCTATTTCCTGCTCCAGGTTATATCTCAACTCTTCCAAATGGCTGAAGATACTATCACATTCTTCACATTCGCTGGCAATCTCTCCATCACTATTATCTATAAAGAAATAAAACAACAGTAAAAACCCCTCAGTTTTCCTGCATTGTTCATGTTGCTTCTAAGTCCTTAAACTTGATATCCTTTTAATGCGATCAAACAGGTAAGCTCAGCAGCACTGGATGATGTTGGCAAATGTTCTGACAACGTGCAAGAAAACAGGAACAGTCTCCTACTTGACAGCAAAGAAATTCCAAATCTGAAATAGGAAGCATCCAGCTACCTCCTCTAAACACCACTTTGATAGTTACCCATAAGGGTATTCAGGCTGAAGGAAAACAAGGTATGGTCTTAAAGCAGAATTTTATTTAGCAAAGTGGGTCAAGTTCCATGCAACCACTCTGGATATCTGTGCTAAAATTCACATGCAGCCTTCAGTGGCTAACCCACGCTAGGGAAAGGAGCTCCGTAATGAAGCAGCTGTCTTCCAGCAAAAAATAAGGACATGTATATTACAGATCCATTACTTTCTACCCTGAGATGCATCTTATTCCATGGAGCAAGTCTAAAGAAGCCCAGTACTAATTTACAGAGTTCCTCATTCTTTTATGAGTGCATCATTTGTGCAGCAAATTCAGTATGCCAATTAGTGCCATAGAAACAAGAGAGAAATCACAATAATTTTCCTTATAGGCTACAGAAGCCTTACAAATAGATTCATAACAGTCAAACATTAGGGAAGTTTAACAAAAAAAAGGATCTTTTAAAAAATACAAGATAGAATCCCTATGTAAAATCCCATTACAAAATGCAAACTGGCTTTGCCCAAGAAAAAATACTTTCTTAAATAAGCATTCAAATTAGGAAAGAACTTGTCTACCAGGGAAAAACACAAAAATTCTTAGATTTCAGAGCAGATGCTATTAAACTTTAAATAGTATTGCCTGGTAGGTCACAGACTTCATGAGTTAGTATTAGAACTCTACTACTTTCAATTCCTACATATGACCAGTGTAAGGTATAATCCTGACCAAATCATATCCTTGATTTGGTCTTATCAACAAATCTTATCAACAATCAAGTCAATAAGAAATTATTAAACTAAAAGCTGTATATGGGTTAAAAACCCATTAAGTTACTTCTTATCCTATATTTTACTTCTTGACCCTGAGCAGATTTGGCCTCAAGTTCTGACCATTACCCTCTCAAAGGCTCGCCTGCCTGCCTCCCTCCCTCCCCCAACAATGAAACTTGCAATCGTTATGGAGGATCATGAATCAAGAAGGTAGGACACTGACATTAAACACTAGCACCTGCAACAACAGCAGAATCACAGACAGTATTGTATGTTATCAGTGTATAACATCACCCCTGTCAAAAAACTAAAGATATTACCTAAGTTTATTTTACCTTAAAGTAATTATTGGAATGTATTATATAGATAATATCTTAAAGGTATATTCACAGACATTCAATTTGTTTAAATTTGTCTTCAATGAAACAAAATTAAACAAAAGCTATGTTTTAGATTAGTTACTGATTCTCTACATCTTTTTATACTTGTATTTCTAAATGCACTTAATTTTACAGCAGGAGTAAAAACTTGTATTTCTACCAGAATTAATAAAACAAAACTAAGACTTCAGGACACTGTTGTGCATATCTAATGCAAAATGCTAAAAGCAGTAATAAATTTATCTGTCTTATTTTTAGTTTGACTGCATTAACACCTAATTTTGGCAAGGGACAAGGTGAATAATTTCATGTTCCTTTTGACTGTCTGTTAAATTACTTAATTGTAATTTAAGCTGGATCCCAGATACTCCAGTCATGTCAATTGTTACTTCTTTTTCACACTTACAGTCATGAATTATTCAAAACATACGATGCACTCTGCCTTTGATCTTCCTTGAAGACAAGTTTTAGGCAACTAGAGAAAAAGGCACTTACTATATCACAGCCCAACAAATAGCCAACACTTAATTTGCAATACTTAGTGTTGGTTAAATGTTGACCTTAACGTTCAGAAAGTTTGCATATTATCTGGATTTTTTTAAATTTCTGTATAAAAACTATTCATTAGAGCTTTACTTCATTCTAAGTTTACAAAGGGAAAACATTATTCTGTGTTTGAATTGTTAACATGAATAAGTAACTTATAAAACAGGTACAGGAGAAATTATACCTGACTGCCATTCTTCATTAAGTGCACTTTCACTGCTGGGGTTATTTTCATCTCCTTCATCCAGCTCAGTACCATTTGTTATGCATTCAATGACATTAGCCTTTAAAGTAGACTCTTCTTCTTCACTGAATTCCTCACTAGGTTGCTCCCTAAGCAATTGTTCCATTGAATCCCGGAGCTCCTGCAAATCTGCATCTGTCTCTCCAAACATACTAAAGGAAAGTGATATAAAGTTTATATAATTAATACTTTACAAGACAAACCGTGTGGAAAGAGCTCATTTCTTTTGTTAAGCAGCAAACTGAAAAGCCAATCTAGCTGGAGGGGAAAATCGAAACAAAACGAAACGACAGCTATTTGTGTCCTCAGCCCAACATGACTACAGCACTGATACCCTTGTATCATGCAAGACACAGGGAATAAACATCAGCTAAATAGATACCCCACAGTCTCATGAAAAGATGCTAAGTCTTCAATTCAACTTTATATTAGTAAGAATTTCAAAATCTTTGTATTCATGCACTATTATAGAACTTTGGCAAGTATAATTTCCAATCCAGATAAAAATACGTCTGGAGCAAGAAAATGAGATCTAGATCTCATTAGAATAGATATACCAGATTATTTAATCCCTGCAGACTAGCCAAGATGCAGGGAAAAGTCAAGACCAGACTCAGATTTTGAAGCCCCTGAAAGAATTTGGGGGACAAGAAAGGACATTGTAATACAACAGTAGAGAAGATAAGTGAGCAAGATTCCCAGAAATACAAAGAGAACAAATATTCAAAAAATCTGTATTTCTAGAAGAGCAGTAGCCATCAATTTTGAGCTGCTTCACCGAAATGCAAGTCGCAGAAGCCAGACAGAATAGCATCTTGGATGGAATTTGGTAAGGAAATTCAGAAAGCTACTGTATGCAGTCCACCCCATTAGCTTCTCAATTCTCTGGAACAAGACTCAAAGTAAAACGGGACTGAAAACAAAATTTTTAAAATCTGAGTAAAAACCCCCCATGCTGACATACTGTGTATAGTGTCTAACCAATCCTGATCTAAGATGCCTGTGAGAATACTTGAGAAACTCAATACACTCACATATCCTCAGAATCAGAGGGTCCTTCTTTGGCTTGCTCATCTTCCGTATCATCTATTTCAAGATTATGTTGATGCTGCACATCTGCTACACTGGGAACATCAACTAAAGTTCTGTACAGTTTGTAAAGATCTGGGAGTGAACATGTTCTCAACATCTACAAAAGTAATAGAAATCCTGCTAGGTAACAATATTAAAGAGAGTTCGAGGTTACAAAATACTTTAAAATGAGAATTTTTTCTTTTTCATTTGAAGATCAATTTCAAAATAACAATGTGTACAGCAGAGAAAATGTAACTGTTGAAACTTTGACATACTGAATTTTACCTCTCAGCTAAAAGGAAAGCACTCCTTCTGCCTTTATGGGTTACAGTGACTGAAAAGCTTTAAGAACATCAAGTGCCATACAGCTCCTGGTTTTGTGTTGATTTATTCACTACCATGACAGCTTACTAAAGAAAAGGAACCTTACAGTAGGTAAATAATATATGTGCAATTTTTTTTACAATGTATATATGCCAATCACTTCCAGTTAGACCCATCTTAAGTAGCTGACAAAGGAATATTTTTTAAAATGACACTTTATTATTTCTCTAGGTTAGTCACTGAAAACAGTAACTTTTGTTTAAGGCATATTTCAAAGCAGTTTCATAGCATTAGAAAGTTGTTCAAATTACAGTGGTAATTTGTTGCAATGAAAATAAAGCAACATGGAAACAAAGCAACTGTTTGCTCAGTGATCTATGAGATCTCTCTTTTAAGAAGTCTAAGAGCACCCCAAAAATACTGAATATTCACCACAGTATTAAAAAAACCACAAGAAACAAGACCTCATCTGCACTAGGAAGTCTTACCAATAAGCTTGACTTTCTTTCACCATAGCTCTGAATCCACTCATGGTCATTGTTTGCTCCTAATGAAACCCCCCCACTTTTAATGAACAAAATAGTGTCTCGGCTGCAATTTATACCAGCACAGTGTATTCATATACATGCTCAAATATCTGTCAGTGCATGACCAGAATTGTCACCAAAGGAATAACTGCCTGTTTTGACCTCTACTATGAAAGAACAATCAAAAAACTGACATTACCCCATATTTGACAGGTATTTTGAAATATGCTTCTCTTCCTATTAGCTTACTTCTGTTAACCTACAGACCTGCCTACAGATAGGCCATCAACTCTGCCTGCACTGCTCCCTGATAAAGGTTTCTATAGTTTCTGGGTGTGAGCTGCAGCAGAAATATATTTGGGAAATTCCAGAAAGTTACATTTGCAGGTACTGCCCAGAAGCGCTGAGTATCCTCTTGCTGCAACCAAATGAGGAATTGCCCTCTGTCATTAAGTCTGCTGCAGCAGTAACAACACATCTGTTGCTCTTGTCCAAGCTCTCTGCTATTGTGTCGAGCCCGTTCACTATTGCAGTGACAATTCTGTGACAAATTCTTCTGGCCAAAACACATGCAAAATACATAGTAACAAGTGACATGCTGAAGCACTTCATATTGATACACTGGAGAACTCCATTATAAAGCATATCCACTACTTTCCCAATCTGATAAGGGTACAAAGAATGTTCACCTTCCCCCCTACTCATAAGTTAGGTTTTATGTAATCATTGTCTGGCTGCCAGTGAAACAGCTTCATAAACTAAGGAAGTTAATGATACACTAACTCTTGAGAAATGAAAATGAGAGTCATAGATCTATTTATAAATAGATTCTACCATCCTATGCTCATTTCACAGACTGTGAGCTGCCACTCAACCTTAGGCAGCTGGTCCTGCTTCACAGTCAGAACTTGTGCTAGTAGGTTAAATCCTACAGGAAAAAAACCAATCACTTGGCTGTCAGATACCTTTGCTGACCTGTTCACTGATTATGTTTATGATGGCAAGGCAGTGTGACAAGCCAAAAAACCTGCACAAAAGGGAGAAAGCAGATAGGGCAAGTTAGGAATTTCTTCATGAACTCTCTCAGTTATGGCTCACAGAAGTGGTGGCATTCCTCCACAAACACCCAGAACACAGGATGCTGAATGGTGAAACCACAGACCTTCACTGCTGCATGAGACCTGATGATACCATGAGCACAGTGCAGTACAACTACAGGGCAGGCATGGCTAGACAAATACAAACACCTGCTGAAACAGTTATGACATCTGTTCTGACCTCACCCAGCTTCAATAAGAAAGTAAGAATAATACTACAGAGAAAAAAAAAAAAGCATTTCTTTTTAGTTTTTTAAACTTGCCTTTGGGTCGTTTGCATCAAAAAGTCCTGTAGAAAGTCCAATCAACAATGAACTTTTGCCTTTATTTTTTGCTGGTGATATGGAACGTGAATGAGGTACAAAAGGCTCTTCCTGTGAAGACTGGGATGACAGAACTGGTGAGGCTGTGGGTACAGCTGTTGGCTGTATTACCCTCTGGAACAAGGGTTCAGCTTGCTGAGAGTTGCTGGAACAAGTTTCTGATGTGGTAAAAGAAAGTTTGTTACAAATCTAAAGATATTAAAAACATAAGGCTCTTAAGGAAAAGGTAATTAAAATGAACAAAACTAACTAAATTCTCCTGTACAATTAGAGGGAAAAACAGATAGCACTTTAAAATTATTAAAATTTTTTTTATTATTTTAGTACATGTATTATAATGTGAAATTTTCCCGTTTTAACTTTTTGAGAATATACAGCCCTCGGCTGTAGCCTGTTCTGTTCTCATGCCTCCTGGTTTCTCGTTATTCAGTCCATGACTGAAATTATGGTGTCATCCATTTTCATCTGTTGCTTCTTTCCTTATACTACATTTCTTCAAAGCTATCTCAATATAATTCACCCCAACAGTAGAAAAAACCAAAACAGTTTGCTTAAGCCACCCATAATTAGATGCAATAATATTACCAGTGATACTTGACAGTATTGCCAATGTATTTTCTATTCTACTGTAAAGTATGCAGATCTTCTAAGTTACTTCAAAGACCTCCAAGAACAAGCAATTCTTCTGTGCAATAAGGATAAAGGATTGTCACTAGCAGCTGCTTAAAATATTGAGCTGCAGCTCAATATTAATTTGAGATGTCTACAAACAAAGCAACAGTTTTATTAAATAAATAATCGGATTTCATAATGCATTAAATAGTCATTTTAAAAGGCTGTAACATTCAGGAACTTAAGTATCAGTATGGGCCATTGTCCTGTTCATCTATACATAGTGTAGCTTTACTGTTACATTTTTTTTTCCTAAAGTGGCAAGCATAATACCCACAATTTGTCTTCCTAATCCATCAGAAACTTGCTTTCTAGAAGCAAGACCTGAAGAAGAAAAGGAAAACAAAAACCTGCTCTTTTGGGTTTGAAGAAGTGAGAAGGGATGGCTCAGGTACCCCATACTGCCAGTGACAGTAAATGAAACAAGAGGCTTCAACTAACCTTCTGGAGCTTCCTTCTGTGTTTGCACCTTGTCAAGTGCTTGTTTCTCCAAAGCTGCCTCATTTATTCTGTCACGTTGTGCCCTATTATAAAACACCACATCAAGGTGAAACAACTTGTAAAAAATAGTCATTAGTCTGCTGAAAAAGTCAGCAAGTGCAGTAAAACTAACACAGCAGCAGGTGATGAAGCTTTAGCTAAGCTTGACACTTTAACTGACGTATCTAAATAAAATTCAGTAAATGCTCAGCTGTTTGAACTGGATGGGGGGGGTCAGAATAGAGTACTTACGTATCCTCTTTCTCTTTTACCCACACTTCATTAACAGTGATGGGAAATTCTTTACTCTCCTTACTCTGGTGCTTTTTATCTTCCATTTCTTCCAACATCTCTGCTTCCAAATCATCAGGTTCTAAAATTAATAAAGCCATTTACCTCACTAAAAATTAATTCCAACCAAGCAAGAAGATGGGAGAGTATACTTAAGATTACACTTAAATCCTTCAGCTTTAATAATTTTCTGCATTTTGCAGAAACAGCTGAAGTATTGTTGGCTTGTAAGTTTGTTTCTGATACCAGAAGAGTATCTGAAAGCTCCAATGAACCATGCCTTCTAAAATCATCAGGAACATTCCCCCAGATGTCAAAAGGATGCTGGTATCATATGGGGAAAGATTCCAGCACAACCGATACGGAGAAACAAACCAAAAAAAAAGATCAAATCAACAACAAAACATTTGAAGCACTTCAGAATTCCATTTGTACTCTCAAGTTTTCTATAAGCATAAAAAAATGGTTTCTTTTGAAATTTACAAAATACATTAGTGAATCAAATTACAACACAGGCATAGAAAGCACCTTGTCCTATCTGAAAGGTGTTAATAAAAACCTGCACACTGTTTTGAAAAGATATAAAAGTATACAGGGTCATCACTTGAATTCAGTAAACAGATTTTAATTAGAATTACTCATGAAATTACTTACCATCTAGTGTAATAGGTTTGCTTTGCACCTGGGTAGGTGCAGCTCTTTTAGATTCTTCTGGTACAGTCACAACAGACTCTGTGACACCAATGGGTGCTGAAGACTGAGCTCCAGCAGCAGAGAAAGCTTTGTCTTCCTTCTCCTCTGATAAAGACTGATGATCTTCTTCAACAAGTTCTGCAGTACCTAACCAAAAATGATTCTATTATTTAAACTGTGCTTTGACACAGCTGGATAATAAACTACAACGTGGCTAATAAGGTAAGTTGAGAATTTTTGTTCCTTTAAAGGAAAACAGAAAAGTTTGCATGCTTTTATTATAGCTATTATAAAGAAGAAAGCTGGAAATATTAAAATTTGAATTTTACTTCTTATGTTATCATTAGTACGAGTTTGTATTTGGAATAAACATTAAGTTCTTTTGTCCTTAGAAACAACAAAATGAAGGAGTTGACCAGAAAAAAAAAAAAATTGCCTGGTATGGTAAGCCACCTGCTGACAAGAAGGTTATAGGACCTATCTAATACAACATTCAGTTGATGACAACCTTTTAAAAAACAGACTCGTTGCTATCAAAAAGCAAAGTCCAAGACTTTTCAGCAAAATTAAGATCCTTCCCTTTCAGCACATCCTTCATTATTTCTTACCACTTCACTGAGTCTGAAATATTTTGGGGTCATCCAATATCAGCTTGTGCTGACATTTAGAACTGAGGCAACACCCAGAAGTAGAATGCAACTGTGAAGATAAGAATATGCTTCTATAACTTCAAAATTGTTCTCAGTAGATAAACTGGCAATCTGGCACTTGCAGTGCAGATAATTACCAGCTGTGCTTACCATTTATTACATCTTGTTCCTCAAGTATGTCAGTTTGCAGCTGTAACTCTGCTTCTCCTAGGATCCTCAGGACTGAATCGGTAGGGCTCTTGCCCCAGACCTTCCTGTGGGGTTCACCAATATCTAACTTAATTACTTCCCCCAGAGTTTGACCTGTTGGGACACAAATATAGAAACTTTTATAAATTAGGTTATAGAGCAGCAAAGAAAAAAATCAAAAGAAGTTTCTTGATCTTCTCACATTCTAGTCCTGTAAAACTACTATGCAGTGAATTAAGTCTGTCACATTCTTAATGATTATTTATTTCTACCATGTGAAACAGACTCTTAGGAAGATATACTGAAACCAGGAAGGTCTTCCACCCAAAAGACCAAAGAAAGCAGACAGAAAATTTGAAAAGGCAGTCTTGATTTAAAAAAGGAAAAAGCTAAGAAGGGCATGATAGAAGTAACTTTTTTAAATTGAGACTTTTTTTTTTATTCTACTGATAACATAAAAGGATTTTCAAGATAAATAAGAAACTTTCATGTATCTTAAATGCTTTTTATTCTTCCTGTTAAATTAGTGCCTATTTAAAAGACACTTAAAAAGAAAGCTCAAAGAAAGTAACCATGCATTTAATTAGATAACTATTTGTTGAAATTATGAAATTATTTATTGAATCTCCTGCAAGCCATTTAAGTGCTCAGCCTGTGCCTTATTCCTTATCCAAGAGACTACCTAACCACCTACTTTTTAGAAGCAGATGATATGTAACTGATAACAAGGTAATACTAATAAAGACTACTTGCTTTATAAAAACAAACAGTGCACATGGCAAACTGATTTACTAGTACCGTAGTGACAAAAAAAAAGTACTCACACTCTGTTCCAGAGAGAGATTCTTCCATCGATAACTGAGCTAGAGGAACTACCAACTCGGGTGCCCCAGGTTCCCATTTTTTGCGATCTCCTAGAAGTGGCTGGTCACCTTCTTGCTGTTCCTTACCATCTTCAGACCCAGCTGATTCAGACACGTTTTTAAACTCCTTTTCTCCTTTCTCATCTTCTTGGGCTTTAAGATTTTGATTTAATCTTTTCAGTATTTCTCGTTTATTCTGAAATAAGGGCCAAAACAGGTCACTTAAAATAATGCCTTTCTTAAAAGGAAAACTAAATGAAACTGAATACAATTTGACATACTTGCATTGCCAAATCTGGCTTTTTTATTTCCTCCTCAGATTCCTGGACAGCAGTTACATGTTCATCCTTTAGGCCCAAGAAGCATGAAATACAAAGTAGCAGAATATGTCAGAAAAAAATTATCTTAAGAATATTAATAGACATAATAGTGAAAAATCACCTCTAAAACCTTTCCATTGGCAAATGTAGATAGACTGAAACAGAATGTATGATTATTCTGTTCTTAGGGGGCTTTCCATAGGGGCATTTTCCATCTTTGAACCATTCACTATCTGAAAGTGATGAGCAAATGAATCACTCAGTTTAAACAGACAAGTGAGAGGTCAGAGTATGAAAAATAAAGCTGGGTAAGACCTCTACAGCAAATCACTGTCAAATTCCTATGCTAGAAATATGTCATTCTATATGAGAACCAAAAAAGTGGCAAGCACAGAGTCAAGGAGTACCTGTGAAGAAAAACAGAAGGGAAAAGAAAAAACTTAAGTGATATGTAAAATAAACAAACTACAAATTGAAGACAAAAATGCAGAATTTATAATCTTTGTGTACAAGGCTTGTATTCTCCATTTCTGATTGCTCTGTGTGCTAATTTTTAGTCTGTTACAGTCACTGTCATGCGTTACTGTAAGACAAACTGTCCACGTGGAAAAAATGTGCTAATGATTTAAGTATTTGTCAAAACATAATTTATTTTTCCAGCTATCAACTGACATCTTTCAGCATATTACATTCTAAATACACTCTTTAGCACTAAGTTTCACTGTATTTCCATAGTCATAGTCTTCAGGGTTGGGTATACCACACTACACTGAAATCTAGAAATAGCTTAGGTAAAAACACAAAAGCTAGCATTCAAATTAACAGAGATTGTGTTAAAATTCTAACTGTACAAGGTTACACTCAGTTTCACAATTATAACTTAGAGTAGTTGAGATAAACATGTAAGTATTTACAATATCAGGACCAAGAGCATGGAAAATAAAAATTAGGATACTCTTTTAGACAAGAAGAGGCAATACTAACAGATTCAAGTATCTTAAGCTCTATCTTCCTGTTATATTCAACACATTCAAACTCACTGAAAACAATCATTAATACGACATAGGCCTATCATCCAAAATTTATTTGCTCACTTCCACCAAATCATAAACTCCTTAACTCCTCTCTTCGAGAGGCTGATAAAAATGCTGGAAGTTGATGTCTTCTTCCACTAGTGACTGCCTTGAACAAAATGGAAATTGCAGCCTAGGGTTCATCATAAGCTATTTCATTCAAAACATGAATTTCAGTTTCAGTGTAAAGATGTATTTAAACACCTTACAAGCTTTGGTTTATTTTAATATTTTTTCTTCTTTTCTTCTTTTCCATAATTAGAAGCAACAAAAGTCCTTAACAATTTTTTTCTACCTAACCTACACATTTTTTCAATCCATATTTGCTTTCTCTCCTTTAATTTCAGCCTCATAACAAAAGTACCTACCACACCCACTTCCTTCAAAGCATAAGTCATGGAGATGACAGGTGCACCAGGCTTCACTGGAAGCTGGGGCTTAGGAAGAGCTGCTCCAGGCTCTTGTAGCCCATTCACAGGACTACCTTCTGTAGCTTCCACATGAAAAGGCACATTAGGATTCTTGACCCCTTTTGCAATCAGCTGTATAGATTAAATGAAAAAAATTTAAATTAACAAATTAACTTCAAGACTTTGCACATTAAACACAGTATTACCAATTAGGCTCATGTAATCCTTACGGAAGTACAATAATGCCACACATTTTCATACAAAAGACAACTGCCAACTGCACATGTGAACTACTATCAGTTTATCAGCTTCACATGCTGCTTTTTCCAGTCATAATATTACTAGTTAGACTTGTCACTCTGCAGCATACAGAAGTAAAACCAGATGAAATACACATTGGTAAGTAACAGACCATTAATAAAATACTTGAGGTGATCCTAATAATTCTTAGGTTTGATGTTCTTAAATTCTTCATGCAAGCACACCTAAGATTGGGCTTCTGAATTCTGCCTGACACAAGATACTCTCTTCAGTTTCTGAAGACTAATTATCTCATCTTGAAAAATCACAGTAGAGGATTTTAGTTTTACAAAGACATGGCCCTTCATACTATGACTGCATGTAACAGGATTTATTTTCTTACATGTTCTTCCCAGGCTCTTTTCTCTCTTTCATAAGCTTCTTTTCTCTTTCGCTCTAACTGTTCCTTCAGAACTGCTGCTCGAGCATTTGCCTGGGCCTACAGTAAACAAGTAAAAAAATTACCAACTTAAAATCATTAGCAAGCTATTTCATGGAACATTTTAAGAAGAAACATTCTTGCATTACTTATCTTCCTTTCTCTCACTGCTGTACAGACTGTGAAAGGAGCACTCCACTGACAGAATCAGCTCAAAACAACTGATCTTTCATGTTGAAATAATGGCAACTCCTCAAAATTTAATTACAGTTCTTGATTTGCATGTTATCTTTTTAGCGTACATATTTATCTTAAACAGGGTAATGTAAAATTAGAGTCTCTACTCAAAAGTAGCTTTGTAGCCAAATGCATTAATCACAAATTATTAAATATGCAGTTTAAATTTCACCAACTTACTCAAACACAAAAAGCTTCAGTTGCTGTTTCACCTCCAGTTTTTGGGTTAGGCATAAGATTAGCTTGTTTTTTGATGTCAGAACAACACATGGAATAAAGTTCCAAACACTGTATTTCTACGAAATGCTTTTAAGTGTTACTTCATCACAGGGTTATATAGCTCACCTTCCAATCCACATGTAGCCCATACGAAGAGTCTTGCCTTCCATTATTCTTTCAGTAAAATAAAGTTGTCGTTTCTTAGGGTACATCTTTCTTTCCCCTTCAGTCTCAAAAATGCTATTTTAGTTGTACCAAACTGCCTTTAGGACTAAAGCTATGCCAGAGATAAATCTCAAAGGCAGAGAAAGGGAAAATCCTTGACTTGCAAGGATAGACTATGCTATATCTCAGCATATTTTAAAACTACTGAGATAAAACAGTTGAACAGAATTGTTTCCTAAATACAGTTTAGAAAAAACTATCTTGTAGTGGATATATAACAAACTATTGACAGAAAAATGAAATGTAAGAAAATTAATGAGACCCAAAACAAATCTGAAAACAGTAACTTCCATCTCCTCCCATTCCACAATTACCTTCTGTGTTTCTATCTTTTTGCGTTTCAGTTCTGCTTCCTCACTCGATTCTTGTCCATCAGAACTGGCAGCTTCATTCTGCAAAGTAAGAGTCCTCAGAAAATTATCATTAGTTCATGTGTTTAAGAGCTGAGTGATGTGACTACTCAGATCATTTAAACTGACTGTATGACTAATATGGGTTATAATTGCACTAGGTAACTCCTCACTGAAATGCAATGTCGGACAGAACTTCATCTTTGAGATTGGTGGGGTTTTGTTTATTTGTTTGGTTTTGGGGGAGGATTGGTAATGTGCTTCTTGTTGCAAGGAAAGTGACCTAACAGTGCTGGGTTCTCACCTGCCACCCCTCATCACTCTTGCATGTCCTGCAGGTGAGGTACCTAAAAAAAGTTTTGACACTCTAGCATTTCAGTTGTGTTCACTGTATGTGCTTAAAAAACCCCATGGAATGGGTGAGGGGGGGAAATGGTAACAAATGAGAATATATAACGTCTATCTCTGAAATCTCTGTTTCCAATCTCTCTCACTTCTTCCAATGGCCTCTGCATATTCCTATTTAGAGACTGTTAGTCTGACAGTACCATGCAAAAAGGTTCTGACAGGAGCTTTTATTGTTCATGACCAACTTGTACAGATCTTTTACTTAAAATAAACTTATTTAGAAAGCCTAATTTGGCAAAACACAAGGAAGAATTTTAGGTAATTTTTTAAATGAAAATTGAGAAACTAAGATCATGCCCACATTGGTTTCAGCCAGATAACAGAAAAGAACGATGACTGGAAAGAACACTGGAAACAGAAAACTTCATGAAAGTAATCTGGCACTCTTCATTGGCAAAGGAATGAATATTCATGTATTGTATATAAAATAAGATTCTATACAGTAGAAGTGATTGATATAAAATTGTCAATTAACAATAGGAAATAAAAGTATCTGTGACAAGATTTAGTCTGAGATGATGTTCCTCTAGAAGTGAGCCTCCACATTAAAGTTTGCATCCACAGGTCATCAAGAAAAAAAAAGCCTCCTAAACTTGGTCTCTGAATTCTGAAAATGAGTTTATGCCTCTTTTCTGGAAATATATTGATCTGTTCTCTGTCCCTTTGTAGCTGGCATACCTCCTGGGTCATACAACTTCCCCAGGTAAGATACAGCCACCAGGAAAGGAAGTTAGGTTCCTGATAGGCCTAGTAAGCCATATAGGGAATGTCATGGTCACAGTAACAGTACTTTTGTTTGATTTTACTAGCACAAGCTGATTAGGCCTCCAGATAAAAGAGGTTTCTGGAGAGTACTTTTACTTCTGCAGTTAACCACACTAAAGGTAGATCTTGATTTTGAGAGGAAGTGTTGCAGCTGCTGGGTGAAAAAGCTGAAATAACAGCACAGTAATGGCTCTGTACTGGTAACATTTTAGCACTGTCCTTGGTATTCTAAGAGTACTCGTGATCACGACAGTGTAAGACTTTGTAGGACTGTGCATGGAGACTACTAATCCCACTGCAGTTGTTTCGAAGCTTGTCCGAAACAGCAGAGCAGACACAGATTGAAATTAGCACCACATGCCATTAACAGCATGGGCTTCTGGTGCTCAGCGTTTTATGTGAGTCAGAGCCAGGGATGAACTTCACTGACCAGCTCCTACAGTGACTTTGTAGACTTAAAAGACATTGATCTTCCTCATGCTCCTTCAGACATAGGAGAACAGCCCATGTTGTCCTCTGCCAGACACAGAATCCAGCACATCTTATTAAAGCTTGCATAGTCTTCTCAGGTAGAAACATACATAACTTTTTGCCTTGGATCATTCATTTTAGATTTAGAGAGGCATGGGTTCCTCTTCAATGTGCTAAAGAAGTTCTGAACCTCAATCAAAAGAATGAATTTGCTTCTCTTGTGTCTCACCAGTGAGATGCAATCAAGGTTAAAGAAAATAAAACAATTCAAAAGTCACTAATGCAGGGAAAAAAATACAGTATTTTAGCATGAAAAAAAAAAAATCCCAACCCAAAATCTACAGCAATGTTGAAATCTCTTTAGCTATAATAGTGATCCAAAGAAACTGAGTGGCACTGAGAATGCTTTTATGTCCACTCACTATAAATAAGATGTATGAAAGCACTTAATACTGGTGCTTAAAGTGGATGGGTGGGGCAGGAACGTTTATCTAGTTATAAATCACACTGTACAATGTGAATATGTAAGCAGGTAATCACTTGAGGAAGCCTAAACACTCTATTAATACAAATGGACAGGAAGGGGAAAAACAAACAGGAATACAAGATCACACAGCAGGTTAATGAAAAGAGGAAAACAAACTGCGGACCATTTTTACTACACAGATCACTTCTCAAATGAAACTTTTTTAAAAACAAATAAATGGATTGCTTCCAAGGGTGCCTTGGATTATTCATTTGACATCTTAATAAGTTTTTGTTCTGAATCTACTTTATAAACACGTTATTTTGGTTTTCTTGTATTACAAATATATTTTTGAAAACTGATGTTTGAAAAAAATCATATTAATGAAACTGAGCTCATGTCAGAAATTTCTAACTTTAATAAACAACTACAGAATGTATGAACAGCATCACTTCGTACTCATTCTGTGTGAGCATTGTTAAAAAGTGAATTCTGGAGAAGCTCCTGTAAGTAAAAGCAAATAAATATAACCATATTAGTGCTTGAGAAATTTATATGTAAAATTCAGAAATTCAGATGTAACCTTATGCTGTCCTGTTTTTAAAACACTGGTAAACAGGCACTGAAGCTGCACTCTCAGCACTGAAATAATAAACAAATTTTGCATATTCTGGATGAGATGAAAAGACATTAACTGTGGAACAGAATTAAATGTCTAAAATATTTGTCTAAATATAAAACTGCCTAGAACAAAAGTCTTCCCGCAGTGATAAAAGAATACATCCCGCAGCCAACTTCCCTAAGTATTTCAACCAACCTTCTCTCCACGAAGTTTTGCTCTAATCTGTTGGCGTTCATTAAAGTTTTGTAGCCGGATCTGTCTCAGTCTTGCCAAATATTCCTAAGGCAAAGAAATTAAATAAGTTTCAGCTATACGGAAACCTTCTCCACTATGGTTAACTTCAAATACATCAGACTCAACAAAAAAATGAGTGACCCGCCCCCCCACACTACTGCTATCACCGTATTAGCATTTGCCAATCTCCAGAAAAAACTCTCACGTAATGAAAATATATAAAATCAGAATGTATGCTTCCCAGTATTAAGATAACACTACATTTTATATCATTGAAGGCTAGGAAAGGTTGTATTTCTCACAACACGATCAAGATAAACAGTCATACCTAAATGTATGCACATCCAAGAACCTCTCTGAGACAGACTAATGTAAACAACTATTATTTTGATTATTAAAAAAAACAAAATAATCAAACACACCCCAACTTCAGAACTTTATACAGAAAACTACTTTCTAGGAATTTAGAAAGTCCTTTGATTTTGTTTCACAGATGGAACCATGCAGGGAAACTGGACACAGTGAAGGTCAAAATAGTGCTATTTGTGTGATGAGCAAAGTGGCAAACATGCGGCAAGCATACCTCTTCCTCCTTGTTTCTGGATTTCCTTCCTCTTGCAGAAACAGGCCTGCCTCCACAGGTATCTGCCACGTTTTGCAGTGTACCCTGTTTGCCATTTAATGGTATCAAATTTAAGGTGGCTGGGGCAGTGAAATTATCTGCTTTATCCAGTAACTGTTCACTTATAAGAAACCAAATCCATGAATGATCTGCAGATGTTCTGCAGTTAACCGATAACGCCTTTTCATTTTCATGACACATATGACAGCAGCAACTAAAAATCCTGAGTAGCCAAAGAGAGACTAGAGCTTTAAGAATATAGTTACCTTCCCCTCAATTCTGATCTTCTCAAGCTATGTTAGAAAACCTAAATTGTGATGGGCATGAGTTTTTCTGTGTCTGGATTACACACATACAAATGGTGGCACAGGGTTGGGATTTCTGCCACTGTTGAGACAAGCCTAAAATAAAGAGTGGAATCTTTATATGTTCTTTGATGAAGCTTTTTTTTCCACGATGATGCCTTTTTTTAAAAGCATACTACACATTGCAAACTCAAAAATCTAATAAAGCTCTTAAATACACACATGACAGCTAACAAGTTGTGCTGAATGTCTAGTACACATGCAGTGTATAGTCTTGGCTCATGTGATGTGCTCTGCGGCCTAACTGTCACCCAAAAGATTTCAACCTCTAAGGAAGTTCTATACAAAACAGTACAAGAATCATTTAAGTCCAGGTTTCCTGCTTGAATTAAAATCAAAAATACTTGAATTATTTTGTTCACGATATGCCATAAACCTTTGCTGAAGGGGTTAAAAAAATTCTTGAGTTGCTAGCTCAACCTGCAATAAAGACAGTAAGAATACATGTGATAGATCTTCTGCCTTATAAAATGCCAGGGCTTTAGCTTTCTCAAGCTTAAATGTAAAGAACCATAGGAAAGTAAATACTCCAGTTAAGTTCTTGATAGGGAGAACTGAATCCAAATACTCTGGTTAAAATAATCTCTCAGACTGAGTAAAACCAACAGCTCAAGGAAACAGCACATGTACTACTTTGGTTAAGTGACTGGGGGATCAGAGAACAAATCAAAGGAATCATCTTGTGGATAAGAAGTTCCTGTACATTCATGAGGGCTCCATGCATGCTGCTTTCAGTTTAAGTATTAAGTCATACAAAATGGAAAGGAATATTTTTCATATTCACCTTTTCAGAAAATATTTATTTTTATTTTTAATTTTTTAATGGATGCTCTTGAGCTTTACAAAAGCTTACTGGCACTATTCAAGGAATTTCATTGTTCTTTGTTCTATATTCATTACTAATGGAGATTTACATCACCACTCTTGGACAAGAAAGAAACTGGAAGCAAGATTTTTGAGAACTGATTTTCTTTCTGTAGATTGTTAATTTTTACTCATCTGCCTACATTAAAATTCTCAAAGACCAGGACTCATGTTTTGCAATGCCACACAGTTACAGTGAAGTAGCAAATTAGGTCAGCAGCTGTCTTACAAAAGAGATGTCTGAAAGCATCATCAACTGAACTACTGAATCAAGCTTTAGACTCTCAGTTGAAAATTAAAATTGACAGCAGCTATATTTAACAGAAGCTGGGTAAATCAGTGCCACTCATTTGCCTTACAAGTCTTTATATGACAAAAGGCTGCCTACCAGCTGATGACTTCTCCTCTTAGATCAACACTGTCCAGACAACAGTTCCATCCCTATATGAGAACAACTGCCAGCTAATCAAATTATTTTCCTGCACAAATAGAAGGAAGCTGCTGAGAACTTCTGCCTTCAATGGTGAATCCAGTACATGGATTTGGTACCTTGTCTTGAAGTGGTAAGTCTTAAACATCTGGGAGTTACTTTTTTAACCGTTCAGTAACCTCTCAGTTTTATTATAGGAGCCATCTAAGAATAAAACGTTTGGGCTCAGTTGAACACAGTAGAGAAAACTGAGAAACATTAACCTGAACACTTGGGTATCTTGCACTAACTGATCACATTTATATCAATGCCAATGAAGTCAAGCACAAAATGGAAGCAGGTATTGCTAAGGACTTGTCCCAGAAGAAACAGTCTTAACAAGAATTATTCATTTTTTCAATATTTTTTATTGGTCTTGAAGGTTTTAAAAATAGAACCATAATTTTAGAGGAAGACTCCTAATTTAAAACATATATACTAATCTGATGATACTTCACCATCAAAGCAGTGAATCAAAGAATCTAAGAATTCCTTACTGTAAGTGAAATAATCCCTGACATTCAAACCAGGCTGTAAATTAATCTGATTATCAGGTATAACTCAGGAGATGCTTCTAGAAATCTGCAGTTGGTCTCATCTCACTGCAACTTCAGCACACTCAGTTTAATTTTAGCAGCTGACAGAGACATTGCCACTCGATTGTATGTGAACAGTGTGGAAAAGCATTCAAAACACAAAACCCTCATGTTATGAAAATATATAGTTCAACCACACAAAGTCCTAGTGCAGATGAATAATTTCCAATATATGTTTTAAACTTCCTAAAGGAATGCTGAATTTAGAACCATAAAGAACATTTCGTGACACTATCTACCACTTAATCCCTGAAGAACAAAGGTTTTATAAAGGTCAATGCTGACAAATATGGATGCCTTTATAATACCTTTTCAATAAGCAGAATGTATTTTCCTAAAATACACTACTTTGTCTGATCAGTTTAATTAAACTTCATTTTACATTCAAGCTACAGTATAACACATGAAGTTTAATTTTAACCAAAGTCTAAAGCTATGAACAGAAAAAATGTAAATGAAGGTAGACACATGCAAACAAAGGTATTTTTCTCTGTTTACAAGTTTACAGTAATGAGAAATGTATTGCACAATTACTGCACTTTTTACTAAAATTAGCAACAAATGCAGAAAACTTACCTCCCATTCTCCTCTTTTTAATACTTAAGGAAATTATTTAGTCAGTATTTCATGGTTATGATGCTACTTCAAAGACTCATAAAGCATGCTAAAACACCAACATACATAGGAAGACCAGATTTCATACCATGTGTCCCTGAGCTCGAGCTTTGTTCTCCATGGCTTCTCTCTTTCGTTGCCAGAATTCTTCGACTTGCTTTGCTCTATCTGTAGCTATCCATCCTTTTTGCCTGAGTAATTTCAACACAGCAAGATGAAAGTGTCTGAAATATGACACTCTAAACATCCCCCCCCGCCATTTATTCCAAGTAGAACACACACAGAAAAAAAAGCAACTTTCTACAAGAAAGGCATCTTCAAAAAATGCCTTTCATCAGCCAAAATACAAGTCGGACTGCCACACAATGGAGAAAAACAGGTTTGGTAAGTTAGAAGAACAATTATAAAAAATAAATCCAAACCACTGTTTTCCTTCAAAATACTTGTCATCAAAACAAAAATGAATGTCAAAACACAATCTTGGTGTGTTTAATTCTGAAAGTGCCTCAGCTTGTTTCATTATTGTTATCGTTTGTGAAAAAGAAGACTCCTTCGAGATTTCCCTTCAGACATGAGCAAGAACTCACACATAAGCCAATCAGTAAGGTCAATACTGCAACAGCCTTTCAAGATTGTCCGTAAGAGCTTCTACCACTTGGATAATAAGTACGGTGCTACTGTTCTTAGTGTTCTGGCAACTCCTTTTGGGGAATCTTGGGAGATCTTTTGTTTGTTTTCAAAGGGGCTGGGAAGGAGTTGTCCTACCTTAGAATCAGCCATAACAAGAAGGCTGTTTTTTGACAAGTTCCACCCCAGGTCAGGGACCTGCTTGGGTAGACAAGGTGGCTGTGTTCAAGTTACCATAACTAAGCATCCAGCAAGTCTACGAGTACACGCATAAGATTGTTTCGTAAAGGAACCAGTTTCTGACAAATTGGTTAGGAGTGGACTCAGAGGAAGTTTTATATTAAAAAAAAAAGAACAACACTAAGAAACAGTGTAAATTATTCTAACAAATGGTAAAATGATGTGGTCTTTCCAAGGTTTCCCTGGGCTCCTTTAAGTGAGGATTATTGGGGGTATTCAGCAACAGGCAGGAAGAACTTGGAATAAACTGATAGCAACAATACATCAGGCTGAGTCAGTTAAAGAAAGAATAATTTTGAAATACAGGAAGCTATTGCTACCGATTCATATATTAATTACACACTAATTTAAATCCTTGCATTTTATTTTTTCTTCCTCCCACCCCCTACGCAACAAGGAAATGAAAATTCATCCATATGCTATGATTCGCTAAAAGGAAGAGAAAGATAGAACTACCTTAATACAACAAAACAAACCCTGTAGCTGCTCTGAAAAGGCAAGACAATCCACACAGGTGCTACTGGTAAAGAAACAAACACCTGATAATCTTTGTATACGCATACCTGACTCACGACAAGATTTTCGCTCTAGTTTTTAATTATGTATGAACTCGGTGGATAGTGAAATCTGTCCAAAACCCTGTCATGCAGCTGAAGTTTGTCACATAGCATGAAGCTTTCACTGCTGGAGACGGGGTGCTTCCCAAGCAAAACCAAACAAAGCCAAACCTATTTGTCTCAAACCAAATTCATAGGAAAAAGTTATTTCAACTGCGTTTTATGATGGTTTTTCCTACTCTAAAGCTGTGTGACTCGTTTCACTGAACATCTAACCTAGATGCTGCACTAAAAGACAATTTTAAAAGACTGTTGTTGCTGAATATACTTAGCTTTACATTAGTGGTAGTGTAATCAGAAAGACTGCAACTTGAAGATTTTTCAGCTTCTCTAATATATGCTTTTAATTACCTCTCTTTAACATAGTTATTTAAATTCTTCACTTGAGCTAAACATCATGAACACTTATTTTGCCTCCAGCTGAAAAAATAAAGTGTAGGACAGAAATACTGCTAGACTAGCTATGATAATAAAATTGCTTCTAGATAATAAAATACAAATTCTTAACACATTTAAAATGCTAAGAAACCTCAATTAAGGCTAAAGGTAATTCAGTTTATAAACAGAAAAAAAAACAATCTCTCTCTGTTTTGAAATTTCTGCATAGTATTTTCATTGAGTGCTTCCAAATTCATGTATTTAAGAAATACTGAATTGGTTTCTCTTCCTGATCTCCATGTTATTCATAATGTGCAGCCCTCTGCTATAGTTTCTCTCAATTTTAATACATTTAAAACAGTTTACCAAATGATACTGTAGACAAGTATCATTTAATATTGTCAAATGTACGAGGCAAACTGTTTCCTAATCTAGGCAAGATCTGGGGATTGTGCACTTTGTGGAAAGCATTGAGAATAAATAGAGGAGTATGGAAATACACATATTTAATTTACATTAAATTAAATTACATTACATTAAAATACAGCTGGCAAAATACACCTTCTAGTATTGGGTTGTGCCAGGAAGACTTTTAATTAGCTTAAATTACTATAAAGAAAATAAAATATATCTCCTAGCTTTCAAAATTGTACCACCAGTGTTAAACATGTAATGTTATTGCTGCAAATTTTAAAATAGTAAAAAATCTGTAAAAGCGAATATATATTATATTAGAACATAAAACTGAATAAAATTAGTTCAGAAGAACAAACATTTTCTTTGGTCTTCCTATTCCTCACATTAACTCCATTTATTTCTTCCTCCATGGCACGGCTCTGCAGAAGTTCAAATAACGCAGGAGAAAATCTGTCCCTCTAGGAAGTTCAGTTAGTAATGCTCAGGTACTAAACTTCCAGAAAAACAGTATTCTCATGTTCACTTGCCACAACTGCAAACACAGTTCTTTGGGCAATAATAACAGATATGAAGGAGAGCGAAGAAGTTTTGAAAAGGTATTTGAAAGAGTAAAATCATTAAAAAAAAAATCAATAGTTGTTTACAATCCTTTCATAGATAAAAATACTCAGTTTACAGTAATTAGATATTCTAATTTGATATCAGAATACTGAATTGTAACATCTGGCATTCACACCTCAATGAAGAAAGCTCCTAGAAGTTTTTCACTGATCAATAAGCAGAAGCTAACAATTCTGGGATCATTCTAGACACTTTCCTATGCTACAGTGTCAAACACTTAGGTGTTTGACAGGAAGGCAGGAAGAGTGAGATGACAGGAGAAGAAAGCATCTTCTCAGGTAAAAAAAAAGTGGAACTATGAAAAAAGCAAAGGAGGAGGCTTATGTTGTTATCTGCAACCACATTAAGCCAAGAATTTCGTCTGAAATCTAGTTAAGCTACATTTTCTTAGTAAACCATTTTTTCCACTACTGGAAAAGCCAAGGTCTCCATTGGTTCTAAAAGAGTTGTGGTCTGTGAGGGACTAACACACAAACAGACAGCACATTACCAATGGATAAAAGTGATTTTGAGACATGTCCAACTACTAAATGAGACCAGACAGAACAAGAATCTAACATGTAAGGACAGATTTATGGATTAGCAGAGTCCAACCTGTTTGCACTGGCTTGTTTAGACACCTCCTTCAATCTTTTCACTTTTTTCCTAACTGCACCAAGCTCAGGTAAATGGTGATGACCTGCAGGTCCCCTAGGAACTCCTGGACGTGTTCCAGGTGGAATTCCTCTGTAGATAAATATGTACAGTGACTTTCATTACTTTCATCTAAAGCAGACCACACGTAACTTCTGATGGAAGGTAGCCATACCTTTCAACAACTTCTCGGTCTTGTAGTTTCGCCCTCAATTTGGCTTCCCTCTCTTCAGCTACTCTAAAGTTTTCCTTGTGCTGTTGCATCTGGTCAAAAATAGCGTGATAGTGTTCATAGTGTCCTCTGGAAGACACAGGCAAAGGACCAACACCACCTCCACGGACATAATATGGTGCCTGGAAACCAAAAAGGGTAGGGTGGAAATCTCAAATATTGGTTTGAAGACGCCCTTCCACTTTTCACCTCTTCAGCAGAATAATAGCATTAACGTATTCTGCAGCAATTCTGAATTGGTCCTAGTTTTAACCCTGGCATGCCCCTATTTTAACAAACTACAAGATAGATTAGTTAAAAGCTTATTTTTCTGTTCACAGTCCAGAATAAAACACCATTTAACCTTCCTCTAATAACAGTCTCATTAGAAATGAGACATCTGTCACACATTTTGGAAGTCACTGATAACAAATCCATTGAAATGTAACTAGAGACAATTTTACACGGCAAAAATCAAACTTTTAGCACAAAAAGCAATACAATAGCAACTGAAGTAGATTTATTTAAGAACGCCCTTGCTACCAACCTATAATTTGAATTCATCACCAGAATTAAGATGCTTCCCTACTAAAGCTCAGATCATGGGAATATCTACCACAAGCTATTGCTTTATGTGAATTATCCCTGTTATTCTCAAAGAATTAGAATTCCTGCAGAACCTCTGTGTGAAAATAATGAAAAAAATAACATTTCAAGCAGCAGTTGTGTAGAGTGGTAGCCAAGGATGGATGCAGAAAATGTGAAAGGCAAAACAAGGTTAAGGTTGTCAGCACATGCATAAAAATGTTCCCTTTACATCTGGTGGAAGCAATCTAATAGCCCATGGTAGTGAATCTACGAAATTCCTTTTAACAATAGCAGCAATCTTCCTTCCAGAGTGCTCTGAAGTTATTTTAAATAAATTCAAACAGGGGAGTGCAGATATGACAGGTTTAATACTGCCTACTTAGAAGTTCTTGAAGAGACTACATCTGACAATGGAATTAATCTCACATTCTGAGTTTCAGTTGCTCAATGCCCATCAATAGCTTCCCATAATCCACATGACAGAATAATAAATCAAGAATTTATCCAGGCATTCAAATAAATATGTAGGTACACTGTTCATCTGAATAACTATACAAGATTATAGTTTCTGCAAATAGAAGGAAAAGTCTTGCTTTAGATACTATTCAAGATTTCACCTATCATTATCAGAGTTAGTTTTCGAAATCTAAAAAAATACTATGATCAGTCTCTGGGCAAATGCTATGAAGCAGGTGCTCATCTGCAGTCTGCAGAACAGTTCCAGCCCCCACTAGAACCACAAACCTAAAGCCAAATCCTTGCCACTTCTTTTCCTACTTGTCCTCAGAAACAGGTGTCAGCAACCAAACAAAAAAGACAACAGGAGGACAGAATCATGCAGTGCATGACCCTGCTGTTCCTTCTTAAGACACTATTTGGCTTGTGTCACTGGAAAGCTTGAGCCATGTTACTCAACAGTATTATCAGGGAGTTGCTGGATACACTGCCTTCATGCTGGAGAAACAAAAAGGATAATTAACTCAAGAATAACAGAATATGGAAACCTGGAGTGACAGTAAACAGTAAGATTTGTATTAAACAAACTTCTCCAATTTGGAGAAGATTTTTCAATGATTTTTTCTGCCTGTCTGCCATGTTTTTCACCAGTGGCACTTGGTGAAAACAGGCATGGCCACTGGACCTCAGTTTCCCTTGGTAACTGAGAATACTGATAACGATGCAGCTGTAGAACACTTTGTAAGTAGAACACCTTGCAGTAAAACTCTCAAAGTTAGTCAGAAACACTGTGTTCAGGAACATACACATCTTTCATCCAAACATGACGATGAATGCATATTGTGTTGTATGGAAGCTTGTATGGGTGCCTGCCAGTTTGATCTTGTGAGAGAGAGAAGAACTGCATAGGGACCAAATTATATTTTTTGATTTTTTTTCATTAAATCAGCACCCAGTAGTTTTTAAAGTCTGGTATGCTTAAATTTGCTTTTGTGTTTAAGCTTTATACGATGTGTGGCACGCATCCAAAGATGATGTCTATTTGGAAGTGAAATATTTAATAAGCAGCTACTAAAACCTGGTCAGTGTTTGTGTATTCCTCATTTTTGTACAAGGAACAGTAATAAAGCCTCTCTTCATTTTGACTATACTGTTCAGTCAGGGCTTGTTTACAAAAACCCTACTAAACATGTTTATAGCGAGTATTTTTGTAAGACTCACTACACCACCACAACAAATAGCAGTGTTCCAGTCCACTTTTGATTGTCAGATAGATTTAGACTACAGCACTACTTAAATTCCTGCATTGGTTCTGTCTGATGAAAGTACCCAGACTTTTCTATTCACCTAACTTTATGAGATGACTTCCCAAGACAGTCATGTTTCCATAAGACTATGACACATACAAATATGCAAAAGAAGCTGTCACAGGAATCAAATTAAATTATGCAGGAAATGAATGGCTAAACAGTACAGTGTACTCAGAAAAGAATAAGATCTATTCAGGATTTTTTATCCTCCCTCCTGAACATCTTACCAATATATATAAACATTTACGTTGCTAAATAACAAGGAATGCTTAAAAACAGGTGTTTAATAAAGTGAAAGAGATCCATTATTATATAATGAGAACCTGGAAACAAAAAAAATTCAAGAACAAACGTGAATGTGAAAGAAGCTGTTCATGCATAGATTCAGCACAGGAAAAGGAGCAAAAAGCAGGTGTGGCAATAAAAAAGTGGTGCATGAAAACCATTACTGGCAGAAAGAGAAGAGATTCAGAAATTTAGTAAGCATTAAAAACAAAAAACTACACATAATCTCCAAAAGGCCAGGGGAGGAACTGTTAAAGTTTCTCTTAAATTATCCAAAGATTAATAATGGGCAGCCCCAAGAGTTATCCTCCAAGAACAGATCCTTCTGAAAAGACAAGACCATGCCAGATAATCAAAAGTGAGGGGAACAAACTAGACCACATTTCTGCATCTGCTGCCAACCTTAACACCACTTCCACCTGAACCAAGCACATTCCTCCATCCTTGTTCCCTGGCTCTGTTTATTCGTTCCATCTGAAGGAGAAAACAATACAGGAAAACAAAATTCAAGGAACCACTAAGTAAAAATTGAACTTCACTATTAACACATTTTAAACATATTTTACCCTTTCTTTTTCCGATCTTCTTGTTTCATCTGCTTTCAGTAAACTGATCTGCAATATGTAAGGATTAAACATGTTTAGTAACTGGGAAATCAAACTACCACATATTCTTACACAACACACCACACCACAAGGTATTTCATTAAAATTACTATGGGGGAATACAGAAAAGTCTCAAGAATCTCATCTACCTGCTCTCTCTGGCGTTTTTCTTTTTCAGGCAATTCTAACCTTTTCTTTTTTGAAGGTTCCTGAAAAATAAGCATATAATTTGGTATTTATTACTGAGCCATTACTCTGTCAAGTCTCTGTCAAGATGGCTTATTGCTCCAATTGAAGGTGTACGTCCATGAAGACTAAAAAAAAAAAAAAAAATATCACAGCTATATAATGTTTGGAAAAAAAGGAGAAAAGGTTTGAAGGTTGTATCTTGTCATTCTTGCTTTGGACTTAGCTTTTGCTTAGTTTGAAAACTAACAGATGATTTTATGATACTTCAAACATTTTACACCTTTCTTCTAGGAGTTGGAAAGGTCTCCATAAAAACTGAAACTTCAATTTAGACAGCACGATGCAAGAATGAGAGAAAAATTCTAATCAGAAAAAAAATCTTAAACCCACAACTGAGTGTACACAAAGTGGGGTTTAAAATACTTGATTATTCAGGAGGTTTTAAGTGAAAAGCACTGCTAGGAACTAGGGGTAAATGCTATTGTACTTGTTTATCCTGTACTAAAAGTTCTGTCTCGAAAGCTGAAGGCAATACTTATTAAATCTGTTTTGTCTTAATTTTTCTTCTCTGGTGGTATAAGTCTGCATTACAACCTTAGTAATTCTTTGAGGGTGCCGGGATATTAAGATTCTCTTCTTTGGGAAAAAGATGTGTTAGGTTATCCTAGGGCTCTTTTACTTGGTTCTTCACTTGGTTCTGACTCTAACAAAAGTTTCTGTTCCGTGTGGAACATGAAAACACAGCCACCACGGAATACGTGCTGAAGCAGAAGCTATACTTAAAGCATGCAGCTTACTCTAATCTTCTCAAAAAAACAGTGGTTACTTTTAAAGCTTTTGTTTCTTCTGACCATACTAGAACACAGAGAGCTTCACAGTATTTTCTTTTGACAACCTACAATCCTGTCGAATGGGTACTTTAAAATCAAGAATGGCAGAAGTCAGAAACCTTCAGAGACCTGTAATATTGTAATGTTAATGTAATATCTCTAAACAAAAGAGATGATTGTTGCACGTTCCTCTGAAAAGCCAGCTGACAGCTGCAAGCTCAGACTACCCTGGAACAACAAAGAGAAGAAAATTTATATTACACTGTAGCCACTGTTTCTATGCCAGATCTTATCCCTTATCACCAGGTACAATTCTCACAAAGACTATGTCTTAAAATTGCAGTGTTACTGACTCTTTACATGCAGGAAGAGTAGATATTTCCTCAGTCTCTTTCCTGCCACTTTAGGTCTCTAGGGAAGGTGGATTGGTGTTGGCTGCTGAAGCTGATTATAAAGAGCAGCAGACAGTTGTGCAACCACATCTTAAAACATATAAACCTCATGATCTCATAAGGACACACAAGGAGTCTGCGCCTTCCCTTCCTCTTGCTCTAAAATGTGCATCACAAGCCAACAGGGCTTGTATGATCAATGAGCTTTTCTCTAAACCTCTCATAACTTTTGAACCTCACAGATAATTTGTATCTCAAGGATAATTTGCTATCCACCTATCAAATTTAACAGATGGATAGAGATCTTAGTATTATGTTCCCTGAAGAGCCATGGGGAGAAGGAAAAAAAAAACCAAACAAACCCCACAACAACAACAGTATTACTCAGAAGAAAATTTGAATTCGCTCTCCCTTGTTGAAATGGGAACTTCTTGGTTGCTACTTGTTTGGCATGTGCATATAGCTCAATACTAGCTGTAACATAAACATCTCCCGGCCATGCAGTAATTAAAGGAATGAAGAGAGAGAGAACAGTTCTTTTATATTATAAAGAAAACAACTGAAGGAAAGATTGAAAGTACTGTATGAAGGTATACAGAAGACTATTTCTCATCAGCTCATGGAATTAAATCTGGGAAACCCCTCTTCCAATTAAACGGTTTCTCTGGCTGACAACACTTTGTAAAATGGCTAAAAAAAGTTTTCATATTTTGAAAACTTGAGATTATTTTGAACAAGGAAGAAAAATGCGAAGATTCTTATTCAGTGTCAATGATTTTGGTATATCTGACAGACAATATTTCTAAGAGTGGTTAACCCCAACAAAGCAAATGAAAATGTGCAAATGTAATTCAGCAGTGAAATTAAAACTCAAACCTAAGGTAGCAGTCTGCAGAAATCATGATATTAAAATCAACTAAACAACAACAACAAAAAGATCAGTAATGAAGCAAGACAAGCATTTAAAGTATTAGTGCTACTTTCTCTGCAGGTGGATGAGTCCACATACCAAGACATTTTGAAAAGGAAGGCATAGAATTTTTTTAGCATTTAAATAAGTTGTTTAAATAAGTTTAAATAAGTTTAAATAAGTTTAAATAAGTTTAAATAAGTTTAAATAAGTTTAAATAAGTTTAAA
>JAYRBT010000139.1:35363403-35437545 GCA_036023395.1 Myiotriccus ornatus
GTTTAAATAAGTTTAAATAAGTTTAAATAAGTTTAAATAAGTTTAAATAAGTTTAAATAAGTTTAAATAAGTTTAAATAAGTTTAAATAAGTTTAAAGAAGAGAACAAAACAGTTCAGTTTAGCTAACTTAGTTTCTTACCTGTCTAGATTTAGTCAATGGCTTCTTCTCATTAGGCTTTTTAGGTGCATTACAAGACTTCCTGATAGTTAAAGGCACTCCATATTTTGCAGCAGGTTTGGTAATTTTTTGAGCTGGTGCAACTGAAGTCAGTGTTTGATCTTGACCTGGTTTTTTAGCTGAAAAGAAAAAAACACCACCACAACAAAACCTGTTTTACAGCTATTCAGGCTGGCCAGTGTACCCTACTTCCCTCTCCCAAGGTCTCAGAACAGCATAACTGGAAAAAAATGGGTGAATTCCATTCACATGAGCTGATGCATAATACCCAGCTGTCCAAAACACCTTGTCTGGTGAACTGAACTGGAGAACTGAATCTTATTTCAGCTGCCATGCTTTATTACACAGTTGTCACTCACACACAGAAAAGCTTTCCTAATGGAATGGAGAGATAGGCTTGTCTCCACTAACATCACCGAACTGAAACATGCAGCACTACTGTCAGCAGAAAATGAGTTCTGGAAGAGCTTTAATGGCTTCCAGGGATATTGTTTTCCCTGTAGAGTTCCTGAAAACCTGCCAGTGTTGTGGATTTGATTCTGTGTTAGCAGGGCTCTCTTACTACAGAATAGCAGGACAGAAAACTATCAAAAGACACCAGAGCACTTGCCACAGCTTCAAATAATTATAAGGAAATAAAATAATTGGGAAGGAAATCCAGGGGGAAAAAAAAAGGTAAACTAATGCAGGAAAATGAAGTACAGTAAGATCATCTTGACAAAACTAATCACGATCTACTTTGCTACCATTAGCAGAAATTCTACTGAATTGGACTGAAGTCAGGGCCTTATCTTGGAACCTCTAAGGAAACCTCCCACATTTTTGTCAATAAATGGTACTTCTCATTAGCCATTTGTCATTACTAAGCGGTAAAAATAAGTCACATGATCACAACATATAAATTATTTCCGGTATTTGCGGTCTACACTGTCCCCAGAAATTTTGGAAGCATAGCATACTGCAAGAGGAAAGAGTACACTTAACATTTTACAGGACCATAGTTTGTATTTGCATCATTTATACCCTACATACATCCAGCTCCTGAGGGGGGGAAGGATAAATTGGTTCCTCTCTCTTTTTTCTTGAAAATTCTACCATCAGGTATAAGAGCACACAACAAAACCAAACAAACAAGAAAAGTAAAAGAACAAAGCTACGCACACTGTCTTGCCAGAGCTGAAGACAAAAGCACTTTGCACACTCACTCACCTGGTGCAGCATGTGGTCCAAACTTCTGGAAAATTTTGTGATTGAATTCTTCTGCAATAAGCTAAATAAAAAGTTGAAGAGTTGGCGATCAGCATTTATGACTGAAGTTAGAAAGAACATTTTCAGAGAAGTGTGCCATTCGCAGTAAGCATCTAACTAGTAGTATTTATTGAAACTTAAATGAATACTCAACTTCATGTATTCAATTTAGTATCAGTATCATGAATATGAGGATGGATTCAGTATTTGCAAGCATTTTTGGCATAATTACTCAATTTAAAAAAGCAACTCAGTCTGACTTCTGGGTGGCACATGTTATCTCATTTACGAACTAGCTAAGAATCTAGAATAAAGTTAATGTGAGCATTAATATAGCTTTATGCATAATTCATTTTAGATTTCTGAGTAGTTGCCAAAGTTAAATTTTTCATACAGCTTGTGTCAAGCGTTTGCAGTTTTCAAGTTTCACTGCCCTTTTCAAGATGGGAAGATGAATACATATGTGGGTATCTACAAACAACATATATGCCATGCTGTCTGGCATATCAAATTAGCATAATAAAATATGGAAAACAGCCTTACTGGAGTGAAATATTTGAGTCTAGACAGAGAACATTCAAACATTAATAGGCCATCGCTTTAAATACAGCAGGTGGTTCTGAACCAAACACCTCAAGAACCACGTAGTAGAAATGAAAAAGATTCAAGGAAGAGCAGCAAGAATAAGTGCAGTTCAGGAACAGATTTTATAGAATCTTGAACTATCCAGATTAATTTGACTTGTTTAGAGACTACCAGTCAGTTACAATGGATGTTGAGGAGTTACACCTGAAAAAAAAACCCCAAAACAAGAATCAATGTGCAGAACTTAGGACTCCCCACATGATGGCTGAAAAAGTTTTTAACCTGTACAGTCTGGCATCAAAGATTCTGTAAGCAAGAAGTCACACATGAGAACAGTTTCGTACTAACGGTATTTTGTTGATCTTGAAGTTTTTATTTGAGGGATAAGCTATAACATCGAAGTATGATATTTCCATGATAACTGGAAATAATTAGACAGAAATAACTACTGACAGAAAAGAAACTTGACTCTTCAGTACCTTCCAAAGAGCCCCTCCTTTTTAAAAACATCTATGCTAATTTAGATCCACTCTTTAACTTAATTAACTAAGAAGATTACAAAAGAATTTACATAAAACTGGAAGACTGATTTCATGACATTTAAGAGTAGAGTTTCAGCAACAGTTGCAACATGTTAAAGATGTCAGCTATGAAATGACTCTTAAGCTTAGACTAAGGAAAACAGAGGACACCAGCATTAGCCATGGGCGATACTGAAAGAAAATAAGTTTTACAGCTGTGTCGCAGAACGTAATGACATTGTCACAGAACATAATAACCACCTCCAGCTGAATATGTAAAAGGTGCTTTCTGTGTGTTTTGGGGGAGGGGAGGTGTTGTTTGTTTTTTTGTGTTGCTGCTTTTAAGACTGGATAGCACCTCTAAGTCAAACAAGTCAGAGATACAGGTGGAAAAATCGTGCACAAGTATTCATACTCTATCTAGGACAAATTAGTATCACAATCCGGTGATAGAGACAGTCGATTACTAATTATACTTTGACTAACTACAAATAAAAATTTCATATCCATTCTGGCAACTGGAAATAAAATCAGATCAAACTACTCTTGTTGCAAATGTTAAACTTATCTGTTAAGATTTCTGAATCTTACCTTTCATTGGAACTTTAATCTGAACTATTATTAGTTGAAAGTCTATTTACATACAATAGAAATTCAAGGTATGTATGGCCTCTCACAAAATTTATTTAGTTGTAAGAATCCCTTAGAATTCTTTATATTGCATTCCTCCATGTCCTTTCTCTGTCTATATTTACTTCATATCAGTACTATTCACTTGTTAATCTTGATCTCTTTTGATTAGATTTATATTAAAAGGACATCAATAGACATCAAATGATATCAATAGATTATTAACAGAATAGCAAGCAACTTCTTCGAGGTTATATACACACGATACATTTAAATATCAAGAAATGTAAAAGTTACTTTACTTAGCAATATTTCCTAGAACAGGCTCTCAGGCCATTCCAAATTCCAAACAAAAAATGGATTGAAGTAATTTGATATAGCACTGATGCTGAAATCCTTGAGAGCACCATTTTATGAAAAGATACTTATTTAAACTATGACTCATAATTCCTCACGATACAGAGAAACACACAAACCAGTGCACTTCAGAAAATGCCAGTTTAGATTTACTCATGGAAACTACCAAAACACTTAATAATTTGAGACTTTTCTTTACCATTCATAGTAAAACTACTTTTTCCTCAACTGACACTGTCTATAAGAGCTCTAAGGAATACCATTACTCCAGTTTCTCAAGCTGTATATTAATATCAGAATAAAGAAAAAGTAAAGTTGTATGATGTTTTAGGGATGTTAGAATTAAAACAAGCTCCATACCTCTGGTGTGAGAAATTTTTCAACCCGTTTGGCTAAAAAGTTTTTCTCCAATATGGAGTTTACTGATGGTCTATTCCTAGGATTCCTTTTAAATAACTGTGACAGCAGATTACGTAGGTCATAGGAGTAATGCACAGAAACAGGAGGAAACGGTCCAGAGATTATCTTCAGTACCAAGTTCTTCATGTTACCAGCTTCAAACTGTATCACACAAGGAAGAAAACAGTTATGACATATTACTGTGTCCACACACGTGGCTGCATATACAGATGGTGAGGAAAACCAACAAAGCACCTTCTCTTGCCTCAACATACCAAAACACATTTTCAAAGTCATCAACAGTTTACACTAGCAGTTTAAAATAATCTGTTGCCAAGAATTCCCATTAAAAACATATCTTAGTAAAGGTATTTCATACTATGGAGATATAAATTTTGCTAACAAAGAATTAATTCCTTCCAGATCTAGACTGACAATAAGTAAGCAAAAATAATCACATAATTATCTGCTTGATCTCCTCTTCCAAACATTTTCAACCACCTCATGCTTTCCGCCCTTTTCCGCAAATCCACATTTCAAATGAAAGAATGTAAAGTATTCAAACTCTTTCAGCGTGAAATCCGAGGGAATGCTCAGACTTCAGTTTAGGCTCAGGAAACAGAGGGCACCATTTCAATTCATTTGTACAATAAAAAGAAAACAATACATATCACCTAGCTTACAGAAAACAACTTGTTGCCATCAACTCTCAGAAAGGCAACATTGTCAGCATTGTTGCCCCATAAAAGACCAAGCAATTAGAAATTACAAATGCTTGAAATGAAATTAAATCCTTATCCCTTGGAAATTTTTTTCTATTTTCATGTTGTTATGATCTTTTTCTTTTAATAAAAATAGGTACTAAAAAAAAACCTAAACAAGACAAAATCCACAAAAAAAATCCAAATCAAGACACACACAAAAAAATGTTTTTTCTTCCCTTCCTAACTGGAAAATGGATGATAAAACAAAACATCCCCATAGAGAGGAGAAGGAGGGAAAAAAGAAAGGCAACTCTTCCACCATGAGAGTTTTTTTCTAAGCACTATTCCTGTTCTAAACAGAAATACATTAAGTCATTTGAACAAAAGCTGAGAGTCCAAAATCAGACTTTCAGTGAAGTCAAGTTTTTTTGAAAAAAAAGAAACACTGTTCCTGGTATCCTTTGTTGCAATAGCTAACAATTTTTTCAGCTGACACAGTTCGTTAAAAACAAAAGTGCCAAGATTTCTGAGGGAATGGAACAAATCAAAACGCCAATGGAAAATGCTGGTCGGCACAGGAAGAGGAGATGAAAACGCTGAAGGTGATTTCCAAACAGTTATCATGAAAACCTTTCATCAACTAAAATGCATCTATGCAACATCAGAAAAAAGTTCTGTTTCGAATAATTGTTCTTTTACAGACACACTAAGTTTGTACTCACCGCATGTTTAAGTGTGCACATTTCATAGAGAACACAACCGAGGGCCCAGATATCACTAAATCAAAGAGAACATACCTTAACAATTAGTTCTAGGTGTAACATTGCCAAGTAACTTTTATCTGTGAAGTTTATCTTTGAAAAGGAAAAGGCTGTATTTTGAGTGTGTACAAGCTTCCCTGTATGGACTTCTTTGACCCCATAAAACCCCAAACAACAACAATTAGAAAAAAAAGTCAACAGCCAAAAATAACAACCTGAAAACCAGATAAAGCTATTTTGGCTTCAGATTTAGAATTTTCATCTGAACCACCCTTACCACAGAAATTAGACAAAATATGGAAAAAAAGCCTTTTTTCTTCAAGTATATACAGTTGCCGGATATTTTTAAATTAAACAAACAAAAAACCAAACAAAACTCTACACCTAATTCAGCAAATACGTCTTTAAATCAATTTACTCTGTTTAACACTGACTCACCTTACCCTCACTCATTGCAGGATTACAGAATTTGGTTAGAATACCACTGGATAATAAATCCCATGCAGAAGAAATTAAGGGGTAAAAGGTATTATAATAACTTTTATCTTTTAAGAAATCAATTGTAATTAGTATAGGGCACTCACAGAAATGAATGCAGCAGCTTAGTGCAGTGTAAATTGATAACAACCATTTTAGTTACAGTGGGGACACTATTATCAGATACCGCCTACTGCCAGGGCAGCAAGCGTGTAAGAGAGGTATCTGTAGGACTTTGTTATCTGGAGCAAGCTGAGACACCTACTTATGCACGTGCTTAGAGACTCCAGTTACTGTCTTTCATCACTAACAGTTTCACATTTGTAGTGCATAAATTAAGGCAGTAAAACAGACAGGCAAGAGTAGAGCCATAATTAAGAACATGGCTAGATCTGGAACTTCAAGCATTAAGCTAAGTCATCTCTGCATCACACTGCTTTCTACTGAAGACTTACTAAGGTCCCACTTGTATAGTGAGGCTCAGTATCTACTGGGGTAAGAGGAAGACTAACAGCTGTTCTCCATCATCAGATTAGGACAGCTTTAGATTCCTAAAAGAACTGTTTTTCTTCTCCTTAACAAAAATTACCTTTTATTGTTGTAAGGCTTGTTCTGACATATTTCAGGCGACAAATAGTACGGTGTTCCTATGCAAGTGCGAGCCAACTCTGCAGTACTAAGAAAAAAAATAAGAACGGATGTTAAATGGTTAACTCACACGAAGTACAGATTGTGTTTTCCTTAATCAAAGTGATATAGATGAAGTGAGAGGAAAAACACCATCAAAAAGGAGTTACCTGTTAAGAACTCTGGCGATTCCAAAATCTCCCAGCTGTATTGTTCCATCTTTGGTTAAAAATATATTCTTGATACAGAAATGTTAAGAAGTCTGTTAATTAAAATATTCATACAATTGCACACTTTTTGTTCTCTGTATGTTTTGGGAAAAAGAAAGTTTTCTACTATTCAATCTCTCTTAAGTCCCTGGCAGTACTGTTATTGACTACCCTGGAACACCAGACTTACTCTACTTACTTCATTAAATAAGAAAACACTGCTACACCTTCTCAAACATAACCTTTCCTGTCCCCACACAATTATATGAGTAACACTCGAGTAGCTTCATCAAATAGCCTCACTGGTTTGTAAAATATCACATAAATCTCTTGCACTTCTGAAGAAGTGTTTCCAGTATTAGAAATGTTTATATAAAACGACTGTTTTCCATAATTTGCCAACTTACATTAGCAAGATATGAATTTAATCACTTTGGAAGTAAAATTAGTTAAAAAACAGTGACCTACATACCTGTGACTTTATGTCCCGATGCAAGATTTTTCTATCATGTATATGTTTTAGTGCTAAACAAATCTGTACAAACCAATCCAGAATCTATGCATAAAAGAAAATGCAACATCAGCACTGCCATTTATCTGAAAGCTTCCCCACTTACAAGATACTATCAAATCAGTTTTATAACTCCAGATTTTACCCTCCTCCCCCAAATGTCTTCATTTATACTACAGAATAATGAAAAATTTAAAAGTACCGTCACCATTTTTTTTCGACTTGAAGTCCTTCTTGTAAAGTAAGGTCAAATTACAAAAATGAAAAGTTTTTCAAATTATATCCAAAATGTTTCATAAATACCCTATTCTAAATACCATCAGTAGATCTAACAAATTATTAAGCCTTTCCAGCCACAGGAAAGTTGAGATCCTACCGGGTGCAGACAAAAAGGCATAGAAACAATTTGCAAACAAAGAAACATATGTCAGTTCTAACAAAAAACTACCCTGAATCCTACATAATCTGTTGGCAGCTAATTTAATCAAATCTCTGCATAAAATCCTCTCATTTATTCCAAACTCTCCCACTTCTCTTCCACTACAAATGACTTTATAACCAGTTTTGTGGCAAAAGAAAATCTGCCAGTATACTTCCAATAAAAAATTAAATTTTTGTTAATGGGAAAATAAATTTTTGAATTACGCCAGCTTCGTATTTCCACATTCCATACTGTTATACTTACAAAATATGTTATTTTATATTTCTAATACATGGTAATCAGTATTAGAATACAAAAATCATATGCCATGATATCTTTAAAAACTCTACTTCAAAGGTTTAAAAATATCCATGTTCTCTTTTAGTATTTTTCACTTCTCGGATCTGGTTTACTTCACAAAAGATCCAACCTTTTTAAAAGCATCTTACACATACAGACAAGATTCCGAGTAACATATCCATGATTCCCAGGAGTATGTTTTCTTTCTGGTTTTCCTTTTTGGTGAGGGTTGGGGTGTTTGTGTTTTGTTTGTTTCGGTTTTGTTTTTTTTTAAAGATACTACTGTCAACAAGAATGACAATTTGAAGACCTCTTTTTAGATTAAGCAACCACATCTACAAATTGAGCCAGAATAATTTAAAATTCATGAAGAAGTATCCTGCAACAAAACACTATTGCAGTAGTTTGCTGTTACCTGATCTTCAGAAAATAAGACTCCTTTCTGGGCATTTATCTTTTTAAATAGGTCTCCTCCTTCACAGTAATCCATCACTATGTAGAGACAGCCATTTTCTGTAAAATAAAACAAAGAATTTCAAAAAGACAAAGAAAACCCAAACCCATATTTACAAAACTTCCTGAACATCTTCACTACAGTCACAGAAAACACAACAAAAACCCCCAACCTTTTGCATGCAGTTTCAGATATAAATTTATTAGTCCATAAATATTATTATTATTTTGAGTTTCACAACCTAAATTTCCCATTTTCAGTAACATCAGACTATTTTGAGATAAGGAGAGAAAAAAATTACATCTGCTGAACCAGTGCCCAAGCAATGGTGTTCAAAACCACCATGAAATTAAAGGTGTCACTTTATGAACGCAATATTAAAACCATTCTTCAAACTGCTTTCAAACATCCTATAAGTCCCCTAACCTAAAAATAGAGATCTTAAGTTCTAGTTTAGGTAGTTGCCTTTATTTGCCTTGTTCTTTCTTGGAGTATTACCTGGACTAGGCATTACTCCAAGTGCAAGAACATGAAAATCATCAGCTCTCATAGCAGACATGCAGTTTATTTCAGAGACTGAAGAACAGCAACAAAACTTCAGCAGACAATGAGAGATGGAAACAATTATTTTCTCATTTTTCAACTGAATTTGGGGAGACTTCAAAAAATCCTATGCAAGTTTCCAATAGGAGATATGATCATATATAATATATTTCATTCAAGGTTACAGATTTATTGACCAATGCAATCTTTCCAAGTTACTGATGAAAAAACAAGTTAGGCAGAAGCAAATTGCAAGTTGCCAAAAACATAAGAACTATGCTCCTCACATACTAGGCATGATTTTGAGAAGAGCTAAATAACTGCAAAAAAATCAATCACATGCTGCTCAAAAGAAAAACTTATTTTATGAAAAAGTTAGTCACAGCACTTTAACTCTAAATTAAAATCAAGAGAATCACCTAGGTCACTTCAATCTCACTCCCACAGAACACTTCTGAAATCTGCCTTTCAAAACATTGAACCCTTACAGCTGTATCTCGGTTAAGCTTTATAATCAGTGTTATTTTAAAAGAAGATCTCAGGATTCTGGATTTCTTGCAGACCTGTTGCTGAAATAATTCTCTTATTTACAAACTGAATCAGTATATTCAAAGTCAATGCGTTTTAGTGCTAAAGGTGCAACACAAAGTCCTGTGAATTATGGACTGCAGGGTCTGCCTTGTAAGAAATAAGCAGTCCTGAAAAACAGGCCTCCAAGACAAAGAAACACGGATTTATAAACAGAAGACTATGACTGTGTAATATGATTACGTAACAAAAATCTAATTTAAAGAATGGAGAAAATAAAAGCCCCCAGGGAAAAGACATACGAAAGTTAAGCAGAAAGGAAGTAAAGAAGAGAGCATGGTCCCTAAACAGTATTTCAAATACTTTCAGGGTGTTTTTAAATAATTTTTAAACTTATATGATAGGTTTTTGGAATCTTTTATTTATTTTGCTCATTTCCCAAGCCATTCACTGTGAAGACAAGGTGGAATTATATTACTCCTTCCTTCATATCTTGATGAAGTAAACAGTCCCATTTATTTTTCCAGCTCTGAAAGCAATTATACGATTGCAGTTACTGAAGACTGCATTCTAAGACAACAAACTCAGACATGAAACTGCTCTCGCTAGGTTATCAATACCCAAATTTAGACTGTACTCGTATTTAACCTACACAAGCATTCCAATTGCTAGGGTACATACAAGTATTCAAGGAGACTTATGCTCTAGAGAAACATGAGAATATCTTTCATATAAGTATCAACCAAAATCAAAGCATGTAAGGAACAGTCATGAATATTTCTGTTTATCTGTTGCCCTTTTATTCTTAGTTACACTTTAAAATGTGCATTGGAATTATGAAAAAAGAATACAGTGGAAAAGAACTGAAATAAATAATACAGGTATGAAAAATACTGATTAAAGAGAGGAAAAGCTGACTTTTAAATGCAGTAAGTAGTGCACAGAAGTGGCTTACTAGCACTACTTCAGATTCTACTGTATTAGTTAATCTTACCTTCAAATGACTCCCTATAGAGGACAATATTTGGATGCTTCATGTTAGCCAATACAGCAACTTCTCTCCTTGATTCTTCTCTCTCCTTATTTGACATCTTCAAAAGGAAAATAATAATTTTTGAGAAAAGAAATACAAAAAGAATGGATCAAGAATGAATAATAATAACTAACCTTAGAGATGTTTATTTCTTTAATAACATACTGTTGGCCATTTTCTTTAGCTTTGACAAGTATGGCTTTCCCAAAGGATCCTTCTCCAATCTTCCGTATTTTAATATATTTATCCATAGTTATCTTCTTAAGGCATGCTTACTTGAGTACTAGGAAAAAAAAACAAAAAAACCACAAACAAAAAAACAAACACAAAAAACACACAAGCCAGATTTAGTTAGGTGCAATTAGCCATCTAGCCTGACAGGTCAGGCTACATTTCTTTTAATCAAAATGTTACTCCATTTATCTCTTCAGTTGCTTTAGTGGAAATCATCTACTCTTAGTCTCAACTCTGTTTCAGTAGTTAACTCACTTTGGGCCAACAAGGGCTGCATTGCTAAAACCTGTTTAATCCTTCATTTTGACTAAAAAGAATGTGTTCTATTTTTAAATAAAGCAAGCAGTCGGTGTCATAGCTTCTGATTCAGCTGGCACACAAACATTATATAGAGTTACAGCACCTGGTCAACAATCCTTCATTCCACTTTACTTGGAAGAAATACAGCGGGGCAGAGGGAATCCCTACGTATTGTTTCTTAAGAAGCACTAAATCCAGTATTTTGGAAATTAGATCCTGTAACAAAGCAAAAAATGGACCAAATTCAACAGATCCCCATCAAGTTTAGAACTGTTATTCAGCACAGCAAGGTGTGCCTTGAAGTCTGACTGAATGACTTTTTTCATATTGCACATAAATTCATTACAAAATAGTGAGAATCATCATTTTTAATGTACTATCTGACCATTTAGATTACCTTTTGAGATTAAATGCAGTACTCAGCTAAATATTGATAGTGTTTAAGTTTCTAAATTAAAAACACTTCGGTAAAAACAAGAGACTATGGAGATGCATGTGGAAGCTATTGCAAGTGTCAGAATAGCAAAGGGAATTGGAAAAACAAAGGCCAAAGCAACAAACGGCAAAACAAATTCGCAGTGGACTAAAAGATCGTATTTTTTACAGCAGAACTTCCACACCCCGAGGAAGTTTCCATAAGCTGAAAAAGACAAACGGTGCCTGTGCTTTTCTGTATCTAAACCTCATTTGCAAGCACTAGCAGCATTTATGCTTTGCTGTATCCAGCTTACGTCCAGGAGGTTCTAGTAGCTTAGATTCATACTTCACACACATCACAGGTCTCACAATCAGGGTCTCTCCCTGATTTGGGATCTTTTTTTTTTCCACAGTTACCATGCACTAGACACAGATGCTGCTTAACAGAACTCATACCATGAAAACAGACTAAAATGAATAAGCTTGACTTGATTAGTATAGAAAAGACAAAACAAAAGAGATCTGAAGCAATCTGTTCTGCAATAGAGATGGGAAACCTACCAGGACTAAACACAACTACCAGGAAAGGAAAAAGGGGAAAATTACAGACCTGCAATGTCTTGGTGAGGTTTGTTTTTCTTTTCTTAAAGTAGAGAAAGTTTAACGTGAAGTTGCATTTCTACATATAAGAAAGACCTGGTATTAACTTCCAATATTCACTTTTGGGCAACAGTAAAGCACAACAGCAGGTGGGACACAATTTGAACTTCTCATGCATGGCTTTACTGAAGTTCTCTTCCTACTCCTGCTTTCTGAAACAACCCATGTCGTTCTACAGCTAAACCGGCTGCACTAGGCGTAGCTCAGGGCTGCTACCGCATGCTGCTGCGTGCAAATACGAATGGTCAACAACCAGCCTGCCTGCAGTTCAGCAACGGGGGCGTATAATCTTCTATGAGACAGAGGTCTTATTTTCACACGTGGCAAGGGAAAAAGCGGCGTCTTGAGAAAGAACATCAGCTCCCGATAGGGCGTTGGCTTTCCCAGCCCTGGGCAGTAAGTCATTCCATCCACCGCGGGCACGCAGGAAAAGCAGCACAAGTCACGCCCCGCGACAGCCCGGCCGACCGGAGCGCACGGCCAGGCCAGGGCTGGACCGGGCGTGCGGGAACGGTGCAGCGCGGTGCCCGAGGGGAGAGAAGGGCAGGGCAGACCCCCGCTCCCCGGCCAGGCCCCGCCAGGCCGCCGCCCCCGCACAGCTGGGGCAAGCCCAGCACCGAGGCGTAAGGCGCGGCCGAGAACCCCTCGCCCCCGGGCGGCTGGGAGAGACTCCGCAGGAGGACGGCCCCGCGCCCCATCTCCGCCGCCACAGCGCTGCCCGCCCGGCCCGGCCATACCTGCCCGCCGCCGCCACGGCCGCCCAGCCTGGCCCCGCGCCCGCCAAGGCCCCGCCCCCTCCGCCGCTATTGGCGGGCACGCCCCTCCGTTCGGCTCCCATTGGGCGAGCCCGCGCTGGGGGCGGGGCCGCGGCCCCGCCCGCCCTCTCGGCGCTGGCGGCGCTTCACCCCGGTAACGCGCGGCGCGGCGCACGTGACGGGCGGGGCGCGCGCGACGGCTGTCAGCGGTTCTGGGGGTGAAAAAAACCCAAAAACCGGCTACACGTGTTACACGGGCGAACCTACCGCGACCCGCAGCACCGCACGGCGCGGCACCGCCGGTACGCGTCTGCCCACGGACGGCCCCGGGGCAGGGTCCGCAGAGGGACGCGCGCCCCGGCGGAGCTGAGCGCAGCGCTCACCGGGCAGGGCCGGGCCGCGCCTGCGGCTCCTCCGCTCCCGACCCCAGAGCGCCTCGATGGCACCTGCGGGCAAAGCCTCCGGATTCACAACGCGCTTTCTCAGCCCGAGTGCCTCGATCCACCACCCGGCGCACACAGTTTGTTAGCCTTGCACAAACGGACCAGCGGGCATTTTCCTTGGAAAAATAATCCACCCCTTTACCTGCCGCGCTTTACTGGAACCTGCCTTCTGTCCCTGTGTGCCGAGCGAACCCTTCACTGGCCTCAGCGCGTCGGCTGGCAGAGCCGAGCAGCTCCGTGCCCACCCCGACACCTGCGTGTCCTCTGCAGGTAAAACCCTTCCTCTCCCGGGGCTCCGCAGCGCCCGGCGCTCTGGAATTCAGAGGCGGTGGGTTCAGCCCGCGGCAGAACGACGCCGCGATGTGCCCAGCACCTCCCTCCCTCCCTCCCGTACCTGGGAAACCGCCTCCTCCCCGTCCTAAGCGCGGGGCTGTCCTGCCTCCCGCCGGGCGAGCTGCGCGCCGGGCCCGCAGCCCGCGCTGGCAGCGGGGCAGCCCGGCACGGGAGCGCGGCCCGCGCCGCCGGGAAGCCGCGCCCCTCGGCGGGCGGGAGCGGNNNGGGAGCGGGGCCGGCCCCGAGCCGGGCGGGCCGCGGGAAGCGGAACCCGCAGTGACGGCGCCGCTGACCCGGCGGGGCCGAGCGTGCGCCCTGCGAGCCCCCGCCCTGGCCGCGCCGAGGGGGCGGTGCCGGCGGCGGAGCGGCCGCGGCTGCGGGGCCGAGCCCGCGTCCCGTCGCCGCTCGGAGGGAGGATGAGCCAGCGCCTCCCCGGGGAGCAGCGGGCGGCGCCGCCCGCGCAGGTACGGGCGGGGCGGGACGGGACAGGGCACGGCGAGCACGGCTCCGCCGAGGCGCGGGAGCGAGCGGGGCTAGGGAGGAGGACGAGGAGGATGAGGATGGGGATGGAGAGGAGGGAAGTGGGCAGTCCGCAGCCCCCGCCCGCGGAGCGGCTGCTGCGCCCTCGCCAGCGAGGTGGTTCCGTCTCGCAGGCGGCGGCGGGAAGGGGCAGATGTGGTGGTTCCCCCGCGGACCCCTCTGCTGGTCCGCCCGCCTCCCCCGAGGGCCCGGGCGAGAGGGGAGCGCCCCGCGTGTTTACACGGCGTAAACACGGCGTGTCACCCCCTCCCCGCCTTCCTCCGTTCGCTCACGGGCAGCGAGGGGCTCTGCCTCTGGGAAGGTCCAGGGTCTCCTCCCCACGTAACCAGCGCTGGAAGGATTATTCCGCTTGAGTTGCTCGCTTTATGCTGGTTTACGGGTTTGGCTAGTAGGGCCGCTCTTGCACAAGGGGGAGAGATAATGGGCTCGCCTTGGAGCCTCTCAATTAAATGGGAGTGCACGTCAGCGAGTTTAAAGCTGAATATTGACTGCATTCTTTCATATTGTTTTCCCTACTTGTCCAAAATCCTTCCCTTCCCTATCCAAAAACGTGGGAATGGCTGTGAAACAAGTGTGTATCAGTTCTCACCTAAAACGAACGTCTGAGAGCGTGACAGTGGAAAATCGTGTGCTGATAGTGAACTATGTTCAGTGTAGCATGGTAGATTTGCTGTGTCACACTTAAAGTACTAAACTAAATAGGGCGTTACAACCAAGTAAAATGCTTCTGGTGCTAAACTATGTTAGAATAGGCGTTTAAATACTTTTGGAAATGTATCAGTAATGGTAATCGTTTTGGTGTTAGGACTTGCACCCCCTCTTTGAGGTTGTGGGACCTCTGAAGTTTATAGTGCGGAGTTTTGAAAGAAATTGTCAGGTGTATTGGTGCTTTTTGCTTTCAGATGCTTTTTTTTTTTTTCGTGAACCTGTGAAGGGTTTATGTTCTGTATCCCTTAGCAACAGAGATGCTTCTTTGCAGATACAGCTATTAGAATGAAGGATGTGTTAGTATGACAGATCTGCAAACAGATAGTCCTCAGTACTGTTTCTCTATTTAAGGAAATGTCAATAACCTGTAATGTAAAATTAAAAAAAAAAAAAATAAATTGTGCTTTATAGGAAACATACCTTTGTGAAGTATAACAAATAAACCTCTAGAGAATTCACCAGTTGCCACTATAATTTTTTCCAAGATAAGTCTTCTACTGACTAACTGCCTTAAATTTGATGTCTTGTCTCTTTGCTTGGTAAGCAGATGTAAACTTGCTACAAACTTGTCAAAATGGTAAGGAGTTCTGCTGTGGGAAAATTGCAGGTAGCTTGAAATTCATAGCTTGAAACACAATGACTCTGCATCTGTCTGCAACAACTGCGAAAATAAAACTTATACAGTGTCCAGAAAAATGGAACTTGTCTCTTATTTGCTTCTGTTTAGTATTGGTATGTCTGTCCTAAATATTCTTTGCCTGGTATTAGTGAAGATCATGCACAATGTGTATTGTAATATTTCTATAAACATATTTTGCTGATTGTATGATTTCCAAAGCTGTCTTTGCCCAAATTTTTACAGTGTCCTCTCTCTGTGGTTTACTATACTGTTGTTCTCCCTGTGGTGCGTACTTGCAAGTTAAAATAATCCTAAGAAAAATACCTTCTCTCTCTTTCTCCAAATATTGACTTCTAATAAGAAAAGTCTATCCACATTCTCGACTGGGAAAGACACTTGAAGCTGTTGGTCTTTGCTCTTTGTGACTGCATTGCTCTAAACAACTTTATTTTATGAATTTGCCTGCATTTTTCTCATGACTATGTTTGTGCTTCTTCCTGTACTCTCTTCCACACCAAATGTTTGTAACAAACTGATGTTTAAGTAACCTGAAAGTGAGAACCCACTGTGCACTGGTTATTCTATGAACACATGGGTCTAGCTGTGTAATGTACATTCTCCTGTTCACTGAATATACAATTTGGCTTCCCCCCCCTCCACTTTGCTTTGGGGTCTCCGTGTGTGTGTCTTACCTTGGTATTTGAACAGCAGAGTTACATTCCTTGAGTGTAAGCACTAAAGCTGTGACAATTGTTCCAAGTTTACAACCATTGCCAAAAGGCATTCTAGGAAATTCAGATATTTTTTTCCTGCCCTTGTTTAAGTGACTTCACACACACGTGGATAGGTGTAACTGTGCAAATCAAGTTTTCAGGGTAAAGTCTTATAATAATTTGGCAGTAGGGATATTTTTGACTTGGTATATAAAAAAACCTGGTAATAAAAAAGTAGAATGGAAGCCATACTCCTGAAGAGATTTGTGCCAGAAGTGAGAGTGCCAGTTTAAGTTCATTTCCTAATTCTCAGACTAGTTTGTGTGTTCCTGAATTTCTTGCTTTAGGATCTTGACAGCAACAGTAGCCCAGTAACTTCCAAGGTTGTCAGCAGTGGCAGTGATCATGTGCATGGAACTCCTTACATACCCTTCCTGCTTATTTTCCCAAAATTAAGATTTCAGTTTAACGCCTGTGAGCTTTGAGAGCAAGTTCCCAATTCTGTCCTCCTTGTGTAAGCCACTCCCTTATGTCATAACCTAAAAGTGTGGGGTTTGTGTTGACTGAGTTCTAAAGCTGTTCAGATGTCAGGCCAGCTTTGTACCTGTGCTCATGAATGAGGAGGTTCTGCGACAGAGTAAGTCATGCTTGTTTATGAGCTGAGCTTGGAGTATTAGAAAGTTGGCAATTACAAATTTTTATAGTTATTTAACTTGCAACTTGATTTTGCATTTTGGTAGCCTATATAAAATCATCTGAGAGAATAATGTCTAGAGAAAACAATATTCATTTGAATTGATTCTAATATGAAAGAGAATTGTAAACAGGTAAGAAGTTTGCTGGGACGTGTGCTTCGCTTTAAAAAGATAAAAACTGAAAAATGTAAATTGTTGAGATAGTGGTTATACTTAATGATCCGATAATATCTGTTATTATAGGAGAAGAGAGTTGACAAAGTAATTCCTAGGGTTCGTGCATAATAGAAAGGATTCTAGACAAAGCTGTTAAAACGGTTGCAAATCTGTTTACATCTGGAGTATCCTTATTAGTTTGTATTATGTAGTAAGTAGTCTTGAATATATACTCCTGGATATGAATGTAAAGAAGAGAATTCATAACTTCATAGTGGGTACCAGCAGTTATTTTTGATGAATTGCAGAAAGTGTAGTCAGCTGTTTTCCCTTTCAACTTTCTAGGCATTCAGCTGTTTTGTTCGTTAAGCATTTTCCTTAGGCTTTCTAGTTACAGGTGTACACTGTGCTTACTTTGGGAGTGTAAGGAGGAATAGTAAAAGAAAAAGTGAATTAAGTTCAGTCCTGAAGCACAGACCCTTTGATAAAAATAGCCTTTGCTGCTACTTTTTTTTTTCTTATGTTTGGTATATTTTGATAAATTTCTCTAAAAAGTTCAGAAAAGAGAAAACGCTCAAATGTGCATTTTGCATGTTCATACTGCAGTAACGTTTAATGAAGAAACATTTCCTCATTGAAACAGCAAAAATGTTTCCCTTCAGTAATTTGTTTAAATTCCAGATAGAGCTACTGAGGTGACTTAATACTTTGACATCCTGCCAGTTAAAATACAACTACTCTTTTTCCTGAAAGTTTATGTTTGAGTTCCTTCTACTCTTATCTCCAAATTAGTGTTCTCTGCCAGATTTGTTGGATTTTGATGTTATCTGCAATTCGTAATCTACTGCAGCTCTTCCCCTGAGTTTTCTGCTGTTAATTTGTCTCATGCATGTGTTGGGAAAAAAATCAGTTCTCCCTATGCTTGCAACACACTCATTTTCTGAGTTTGAAAATTTCCCAAGTAAGTATCTGTAGGAAAGGAACCTGAAGTTTTCTTTAATTGTTATTTGACATTTTGCTGCTTGTCTTGCAGAAAACTTTTATTCTCATGTAAAAAACTACAAGAATATGTAAACACTTTAAATTATTATCAGTCTTATAGACTTTTTCTTCTGTATTGTGCTGAGATGTGAATATTCTTCTAACTTATGCAGTAAAGCTTTTAAGACAGTTGAGGAGACCTGACAATCTGTGCACTGAGTTTATATGTTATTACCACAGTTACAAAATTGTCAATGTTTATTCCTCTTTAACAAATTTTAAAAAATGTTTCGGTTCTTTGGATAAGTAGAGGATGGATTATTTTTAATAAATTTTATCTATGAACCCAGTGAACTGACCTAATCTCTGTGGTTATATAACACTGTTAAGATAACTGACCTTCTAGTTTACTCTGTTAGCCAGAAGCCTTTTAATAAACTATTTGTGACTTTTTTTCTTGTTGCTGTAATATTAAAAATCCTTACATGATCAAACTTTCTTTTTTCCTTGTAAAATATCCACCTTGAGTCTTGCTTTCAACTTTATACCACTATTGAACAATAAATTTCCCCCTGGACTCTCCTGCCAAAAACTTGTTTACTGTTTGTAGAACCTGACAAAGTACGCATAATTTTAGAAGCTCCCCTTGCCAACCATTCAAGTAGGTTTTACAGCTGGAGAGAATATTCAAGTGAGGGGAACTTGCTGTGCATTCAGAACTGCTAGTGCACTTGATTTAGTAAATACTTTGCTTTTGGTGGTGTTGTGCATCTAGAGCTTCACTCCCTTTTGATTTTTTTAATCTCCTTTGGATAGAATATTGTGTATATTAAAAAGCAAACCCAATCTATTAACAATCTATTAATATCAGAAGTTCACAGGTCTCTCTGAACAGATTTATATATTTATTTAATCTTTGAAAATGACCAGAATGGCAACCAGTGATGGTTGGATGTGCTGTTTTTACAGAAATGAGGTGGCGTCTGTGTAGTGCAGCCAAGAAGGTCAGCCATGAACCAGATCCAGGTGTTGATTGCAGATCACTTTAGTCCTTCCTCACCTTGCTGCCTTCACACTGTTGCTGGAGAGGATCCAGAGCAAAAAAAAAAAAAAAAAAGGAGCAAATTTGCTGTCAGGGCTCCTGGCCTTGACGTTTAAATAGATTGTCAGTTTATCACTCTGTTACTGTGATGTTACTATTACTCCCCAGGCTTAAGGGGAAGGAAGAACCCAAGATTCAGGGATGCTCATTGTCAAAAGGAATTGCAGGAGTCAGAGGGTCTGCAAGCAACCAAAAAGTTTTATTACTGAATTACACACTTGGCATAAAACTTGATATGTTAGTCCCTGACCTACTATATGAGCACATGGCAGTGGGTTTTGGATGAAGGGGTAGGGTGAAAGGGAAGAGAGGAAGGAAAAGATGAATTAAAGAAAGAAGGAGAGAAAAAGAGATCACTAATCCTGGTTCTAGCATCGGTCCAGCTGATGGGATGTTCAGGGTCCTTGTGGCTCCACCTGGGCTTGGTGAGGGTACCTTTCTATAGATAGGTTTCCCTGCCCTGAAGATAGGTTTCTTGCTTTCTGTGCCAATTAGCTGTCATGTGCCATCTGTTCTTTCAGGCCTGTCTGGAAATGGGTTGGAGGGCTTCGGGGCTCTTGGGTAGTCTTGATCCCCACCTACAGTTCATGCCCACAGCTTGGCCTCATTCCTGCTCTTGCACAGTTGTGCTTATCTCCAGGAACTAGAACAAGGATGTTTGTCCCGGAAAAGTGCTGCCCTATCTCTGCATGGCCCCTTCTCCAGCCACATCTTGTTCTTTCTCACAGCGTATTAGTACCAACAATCCTCATCTGTTATTACTAGCTCTCCTTGGTTGGCTCCACAGCCATCCTTCTATCAGTGTTTGAGACATACACATTAGCCCCTTATCTTCTGGGATTCTACCATTACAAATACCAAGAAGAGTGCCCAGCCGTTTTTGCTGACCAAAATCTTGTCACTTCTAGCACTAAAACAATGGATGTGTTCCTCTTCACTCCTTTGAAGCTGGAAAATCGTTAGTAGGGAAAGTAAGGACCAGGAACCACCAGGGGTCCCCACAAGATTTCACAAGCAGTGGTCCTGTGCTTGTGCTATGTTTTGGAGAGGTCTATGAGATTTTTTTTTTTCCTTGATCTCAGAGGCTTTAATGAGTCTGTAAAGAAGTTTGAATGCAGTGCAAGGATCTTAAAAATCTGTGGTAGCTGCTGTTACTGAGAAGATGCTTAGAGTTATGCTGGAGAGAGTGGTGCCTTTTCAGATTCCAATTTGACAGTCCTGTATTATATTGAACTTGAACGAAATTATCTAAAAGACACACAACTCAGGTGTGACCCTGAATTTATGAGTCTGTACACATAGCTAGGGACTGTTCAGTGCATGACTCTGAAAAGTTAAAGAAAATTAGTACAAGTAACAAGACTTCTGGTCATTCTGGTGGTGTGTGAAAGCTCTGCTCCATTGCTTGTATAACTCTCAGATGACTGCAACCTAAGTCCACCTTAAAAAGGAGCAATAACTTGTATGAACTCTTAAGGAGACACTGTTGCAGTGTTATTTCATCAAACAGAAAATGCGCTTGTGACCTAAGACTCCAAAGACAAAAGTTACATTTTCTACAATAGAAACTGCAGTCATAGTTCCTGCCCTTCTGAAGAAGAGTATGGGTTGTACCTTCCACTTGTCTTAACAAATTACGGTGTTCAGGTTGAGAATCATTTGAATATGATCAGAGAAGGGACACCAGAGACTTTTTTTTTTTTTTTTGCCAAGAAAACTGTCCATCTTTTCTTACCTGGACTGAATATTTGCAGTTATAGGTACTGACCCCTTAGTTTGGAAGCTAATACTAAATTCTACATGTATTTTAGGTTTGCTCCAAAGTGGCAGCAATGGACACAGCTGTTTACCATAACTCGACTAAGGATCAGTATTTACCCATGAAGCCAAAGATTTTGAGTTGTATTTACTTTATAATATTTGCTTTTATATTTAGTTCAGGTTCATGCTAAGGGATTATGTTCTTAATTTTTTTCCCTTTCTTTTTAAATTGTTTATTAAAAATCCCTTAAAGACTTTTTCAGTCATGGACCTGTTTGTTACTGTACCTGTGTGGAAGACTACTCTTCAACTCTGATAGCAGAGTTTTTTCTAATGTGTCAATAAATGAGGTTAGTTTAGTAATTTTAAATTGGAGTTTTCAGCTCATCCAGCCAGTTTGGGTTGAATGCCATTAAAAGGTACTCACATTAGTAATTTGGTGGAAAGGAGCAATCTTTTCCATTAGGTAGGCTGATATCTTTGTGCCAGTGGGTATAATTCTTCAGCTGTCACAACTATGGGTAGCCTTAACCTTACTGGTTAAGACATTTTAGAAAGCAGAGATGCAGCGGTTTTGAATAATTTATACAAACTAAAGTCAGTGCCCTTAACGCTTGGCATCATATGACTAGAAGCATGAGTCTGGTATTCATCCTATAATTAGGCTGTCAGGTTTCAGTTGGGTTTTGTTGGTTTCTTTCTTTTTTTTTTTTTTTTGCCTAAGAGATAAAAAGTACTATAAAAATGAGTATTTATTATAGATTCTGCTTTTGTGAGGATCAGGTATATAGTGTTGATATTTGTATTGGTATGTATCATAAAAGTGAAAAAACTTTTCAGGCTGTTGTTATGCTAAGTGTTTTTAACTGAGAGTGGCAAGATTCAGTAGAACTTAGATGTGAATACTGTTTGCTGCAGTTATAAAGCCAAGACTTGCTTTACATGTATTATCATTTCACGTAGTTTCGTTATATGTTTCTGTTCATATTGGAGTATCAGCATTTGAGTATCAGTTTTATTTTTGAAGTAGCTATGAAGAAAACTAGAGTAAGTTTTACCTGTGTGTAATTTTGGAAACTGACTTACCTTCTGTTTCAACAGAACATGGGAATCTACTACATAAACTCAAATAGATTCTTTTTTGTTTTTAAACTCAAATAGCTTCAGTTAACTGGAAGTGCTCCTTTGTGACTTTATTTTTCTAAAGATGCCCTAAAAATGTACCAAGATCCTTTCTCACTAAAAGTCTCTCCTGAGATTAGCTACAGAATCACAGAAAGGTTTGGGTTAGAAAGGACCTTAAAGACCATTTAGTTCCAACCCTCCTGCCATGGGCAGGGACACCCTGCACTAGACCAGGTTGCTCAGAGCTCCATCCAACCCGGCCTTGAACACTTCCAGGGATGGGGCATCCACAACTTCTCTGGGCAATCTGTTCCACTGCCTCACCATGCTCACAGTAAGGAAAAGACAAAAGTTAGTTTCCAGTGGGTTTTTTTGAGTGCTGCAGAGAAAGATCTGAGTATGTACTTCTGTAAAGGTTAGCATATGCATTTCCTATATTTTAACAGTTTGGATTCTTGAGTATCCAATTTTGTGGTCTAAGCTGACTTGAGAAAGTGCAGGAAATCTGCTATTTTGCTTATCTTCCCTTCTGTATATTTGATTTGAAGTGTTGAGAATTTTCTGAGCCTTTTTATGAAGAAATAATCTGCTAGTTATCTAAAAATTATGGTGGGAAATTCCTGACACTTCATTCACCCTTTTCCAAACCTGGAGTTCGAAAGATGAGTGATGTTCTCATCTTGCTTAAATATTTTCATGTCACAGAGGAAATAAATAAGGGGAGGCGAGATATGCTGAGTCTGCAATGAAAACAGAAATGTAATTTTCATGCTGGTGAAACTAAGAGGAAGAGTGGCCACAACATGGCCCTTGTTTTACAATGATTGTAAAATTCTTGGGGTTGAAAATTTCTTTCTGAAGGGCAGGTTTATTAAGAAAAATAAAAAAGATGGTACTTCAGTATTTTAAGTTAATGTAGTATGGGATGTTTGGAATTAAGAGATCAAAGCTGTTCTTGGCTGCTTCTATCTTTTGGGCAGGTGTTCTGGCATATATCCCCATATATGGGATATATGTTAAAAATTTTAGTCTAAGTATGGGTGTGGGAAATGTTTCTGTCATATTATTTATCTGTTCCTAAAGCATACAGTAGTTGGATACTTGCAAATAAAATAATGTGTATAGAATTTCTGACCATTTTATAACACTTTTGAAGGTTCTTAACAGTTAAAACATTTTAAATTCTGTATTATTTTCAATTTTTTTCAGCAAATCACTCCCCTGTTCCTGTAATTCATTTTTTTGACTGTACAGCACATTCTTATGTGTAAATATTGTATTAAAATTTGTAATTTCATCTCCTTTTACTTTATGGGTGCGTAGCATTTCTCACTAGGTGCTGTCCTGGAGCAGGGTTTGCAGGAAGGTATTGTGTGAGTTAAGGGACAGATGACTGCCTTTTAGCTCTTAGTACTGAACAGAAAAAATTGAGTATTACAATGATTTTTGGATTAATCAGGATTCTTCTTGGTTTGGGAAAGAGATCTTCTGTTAACAGGATGAATCATTGTGGATTGTTATTGTTTGGTGGTTTTTTTGTGTTGGTGGTGTTTGTTGGGTTTTTTGCTGTTATTGTTGGGGGTTATTTAGTTGTTTTTGAACTGTAAACTAAAGCAAATTTAGAATCTGGAAGATCACTTTAAGTTTTCACTCCACCTCCTTTCTGGGGGAATAACAAGCTTAAGATGCCTTTTTTTCTCTGCCACCCTTTTATATATGAGATATAGAAAAGTGGTTTTATGGGACAACAGAGCACATCCTAGAGATTTGCTTGGATCACCTGACAACAAATGTCCTGTAAATCAGACTTCTTACTGGCCTACTCTGTCTTTTCCAGAGACATGTCTCTACACTGGAAGTGGTTCCCTCAGCTGACTTGCTTCTCTGCTTGACCTTTTAGTTGTAGGGCTTGAAAGACAAGCAGGATGTCTGAGGTTGGAGAGCTGAAAAGTGCCTGTGGTACTAGCTTGTGCAGAAAACTGCAGTAGCCTGACATGCTTTTTGACTGTTGATGCAGCTGTTTCTCCGCGGTTCTTCTTTACCAATTTAGTTCCTGCCTGCACTGTATTTAGTTAGATTTTTCACGATTTCCTGTACCTGTATACGCATTACTTTCTTTACTCTCTCTAGTCATAACAGGTAAGAAATCCTGCTTTAGCTCTCTGTTCTTCAGTTTGGTTTGTGTCGTGGGTTTTTTTTGTTGTTAGTTAATTTTCTGGGTGCCGGAGGCTTCTCTGTTGATATGCTTTCGTAGCAGCATTTTGATGGGTTAGGACATCCTGGAAATACCTTAGTAATAGAAGTGTGATGTGTTATTTGTTGTACTTTTTTTGCTTTACAGTCTTTTCATAGAAGACCAGGATATGTGATTTGAGTCAAATTCCTTTGCTGTTCCAAGAGCTTCCTGGATATTGCTTATATTTTTTATTATTATTATTGCACTACATTACTTCAATATTTATGGGTTTCTTTCAAAGATAATCTGAAGTATTTTTCAGTCTGCTTTCTGGGATATCTGGACTAGACTCCGGATCAAAACTGTGGTGCTTTGTAGAAATAAGTTAAAGGTAATTTCTTGAATCTTATCAATAATCCTTTGTAATTCCTCATGGATTTTTGCAGTAGTCTAGGTTGAAAAAAAGGTTTATTGGTTAAATATTTACTGTAATTCGAATTTGTTGGGAACCTGGTGTAGAATTTTTTGTTTACTTTTTCAGGAGATTGAGTTTGACTAGCATTCAGCCAGCACCTTTTTACCCCGTTGGCGATTTCTTTTGAGTAACTTCTGGTTTTCCCCATTTAGTGCCTGTCTGGGTAGGGCAGGGAATCTGTGAAACGAATCTGATGTTACAAAGTGGCAAGTTGGCTGGTAATTTCTCCCTTCACAACTCCATAAGCATTTGTGCAGGCTCTCCTGTATAAACATACTCTTCCGATATCCACTAATGATAAACTGCACCAGAGTGGGTCAGGCATGGTCCTGGTTCTCTTCTGGCTGTTGTAACCATAGAAATAAATTTCCAGGCTCTTTGTTTTCTTTATTATTGATGCTCCCAGCAGCCTGTTTCCGAGGAGGAGTCTGCTTTCTCTGAGTAGTGCTAGCAGTGTTTTAGGTCATGTGAAAACATGCTTGTAAGTTGTCTTGAGTATTTAACACAGCTCAAGATAGTGCACCACTAACCTTTTATCCTGGTTTTTAATTAATTGCAGGTAGTGGTAGACAAATTAGTGACTGTCATGCTCTTTAGAAGTAAAATTTTAGTCCTGTGTGAAGCTTATTGACCAGTTAACGTTCTCCGGTGTGTCAGCAGCAGTGCTTCTACAGCAGGATACATGTAGTGTTTCAAAATAAGAAGAGGAGATCTGTGCTATCATGTCTGCCACAACTGGAGGCATGTGTGTGCCAGAGGAGTTGGCATGTGGAATCATGCTTGTGGAGAGGGGATAGAGGGGTGCTTTGTGGTATGCTTGGTCTGGCTCTCGAGAGTCTGTTGGTTTTGTTTATCAGTTACTGACCGATTGATGAAACTTTCCCTTCCATTGTAGCCCAGTCGGAAAGCATTTTCTCAATTACTGGAAGATTTAAGATATGTAATCCACTGTTCAGACATTTATCTATAAGGGAGACATTTTTCCAAGGGGAGAGTTATTTCTCTTATTTTGAGTAGGTGATTTGTAGTAAAATTAAATGAAGCTGTGGAGTTTAATGTAAATAAAATCAACTTTTATTTTAAAAGATACATTTGCAATGTCCTGTCTTTATACTGCAATAAATATTTCTACTGAGAATATTACAGGAAAATGTCTTTATTAGATGAAAAAACTGGATGTGGCTTCCTAACTTGGTGCAGTAATTAAAAGACTTAGCAGATTTTAGTTATGCCCTCAGCAAGGAGCAAACACAACAGCATGTGGTAAGAAGAGAATCTCCTACTTGTGCTCCCTTAATTTGAGGCAGTTAACGCTATAGAGTCCTTTCCCTCTGAGCTCAAGTAATTGCTTTTGCTAATTGTGTTTCGCCCGTGGTTTACACAAGAGATACTCTCATTTTCGTACACTCACAGTAAGGAACTTCAGAAGTTCTTGGAGCAGTTTGAATTTTGAGTTTGGGGCTTGATACAAAAGTAGTAGTACTTTAGGAGTCTGCATTTGCTACCTCTTTGTTGTTTTGATAATTTGCAAACAACTTTTTGCAATTTCTAACTGAATGGTGGTCTTTCTCTTCCATGTTAACTGATTTCTGCTTTGTAGAAAAGATTACTAAATAAGTCAGAGGGAAAAACCCTAATAAAAAAAAAAGTCATGTCTACAATAGGAAAAGAACACAAAAGACAAAACCTTACATTGTGTTACAGGGTTTTTTTGTGTCTTGTGCTTTTTGTCTTCTAATACTACCTCTATGGACAAGGCAGGAGAGTGTTCTATCTCCTTGCAACTTCGTCAGAATGTAGGAAAAGTCATATGAATGTAGAATAAAGATCTCACTTTAGCAGGAGGCCAGTTGGCAGATGGGAGTGTATAATATGATTTTGGTGCACAAAGCAGGTGGAGAAAGGCAACAAATGATGCATTAAGTGGAAAAACTTCTAGGAAGTCCCAATTTCTGATTTCATCTGCACTGTGTGGCTTCCATTTGTGATAAAATCCCAATGGTATTGACAAAGTGATAATAATGGATTTTCTGTGAGCATAATAATGAAATAGACTGTTTGTGTTCTGACTTTTTGGGAGGCATGTTCTTTGTAAGTGCCATTTTTTGGGAATGCCAAAAATTACTTTGTATGAAAAGTTAGTATCTTTTGAACAGTTTAAAGTGTTAGCCTCTGATTAAATTATAAATTCTGATCTGATTTATTTCGGTAAAACAATGGAGATGAATGGAAGAAATTTATTTGAAGAGAGAGTATGTTTTAAATAATAAATATTTTTTTAAAGAAATAAAAATGAGTAAAGTCTATCTTGCCCAATAGCATATCTCTAGGAAAGAGTAGAAGAAGAGAATAAGCATATGCACATCTCTGGAATGCTCACCAAGTCTCCAGCATTTCCACCAGAGGTGTTGTTTTTAATAGCTTTTGATGTTGGTTTTTTTTTTGTTGTTGTTGTTCTGTGAGTTTTTCTGGCTGCATTATGAACCATTGTATTCTTCTGCAAAATGGGAAAGAATTCCACCACTTCTCTACATGCTGTGTGAAGGATTAGCCCTTTTTTTCTCTGCTTGTCACCTCACCTTTTTCGTTATGACCTGTAGGGCTACTGAAAAACAACTGAGCTCTTCGCGTTCTTCACGCGACTTGTGATTCTGCTGACGTCTGTTGTCATCTTTTCAGACTGAAAAGTCCTGATCCATTTTGTTGTGCTTTTAGAAGGAAAGCTGTTTTGTTCTTTGTCATCATTGTGCTCTTCTGTAACCTGTTTCAACTCTCCTATATAATCCTTTTGGACTTTTGGCACTATATAAAGTATATAATGTGTGGACAAGCTATGGATTTATATAAGACTTTGATGAAGTACTCTCAGCTGGTAATTCTTGAATCAGATTAACTGGGGACTGCTAGTCCATGCTGTGCTCTTTCTTGAGACTTCATTAATATGTCGGCCTGATGAAGCATCATCCACTTAAAAATCACTGAAGATTTTTGTAAAATATTCTATATACAAAATGTTCTGTATTACTGCTCTCTTTTTGTAACTTGTAGTATTGTGACCTTAACAATTTTTCCCCAAAGCTTGAAATACTCATTTTATTTTATTTGATAAAAACTTTAGTATTTTTGAATATTTGAATAGAAAATAACTTTCTTCCTCTCTCTCTGTCTAGGTTATAAAGCAGCTAAATGGAGTCTGAGCAGCTGTTTCATAGAGGCTACTATCGAAACAGCTACAACAGTATAACTAGTGCAAGCAGTGATGAGGAGCTTTTAGATGGAGCAGGAGTAATTATGGATTTTCAGACCTCTGAAGATGACAATCTTTTGGATGGTGATGCATCGATTGGTAAGTTTATTTCCACTTAAAAATTTCCCTAGGTTGTATTTTTATTGGTTGGTTCTCTTTGTGTTTGTTGTGGTTTGTTTGTTTGGGGGGGATTCTTTTGGTTTTTTTAAAATAACCAAACCTGATCCTTTTCTGTTTGGCTAATTTGTGCTTCAGAGAGATGCTTTAAACCTCAAAGTGGCTGAACATTTTTCTGTGTACTTGCCTAACAATTACATTGTACAGGATGACTTCTGATATGAGGCAGATATTAACATGCTTCTAACAAATGACAAATTTACTGCCAAGTAGAAGGATGGCTTTTCTGCAGCTACCTTGTCTTGCTTCACTGCAGCAGGATTTTGGAAGTCTCCTGGTGTTCAATATTTCTTGGATGCAGAAATTAACAGCCTATTTTAGTTGTTATTTGTAGAGATAAATCTGTTTGTGATTCATTCAACTTCAGTTCTGTAAAACAGAGGCAAAAGCTATTTAGGTATAGGTGTTGTAAAAAGCAACAGAAAACACCACATAAGCTCAACTTTTGACTAGATAAAAAGTTGCAAAGAAAACTTTCTACTGTGAACACTATAAAAGCACTGAAATAATACAAAGAAAGAATTGGGAAGCTCTTCCTCTTCTTTTTTTTTTTAATTTAAGAAAGCTGCTCATGGAGTGAGAGCATTAATGTTCTTTTAGCAATAGTCAGAGAGGTGAACTGAGGGAGGGAAAAAAAAGTAATGTCTGTGTAAGATAGTAAACTTGGTTAAATATATACTCTGGTCACTTCCTTGTATTTGTTTAAAATCAAACTCAAGTCTCTTGAGTTTTCTTTTTTTAGCACCTTTTGCTCTCCCATTAACATTCAGTTGTCTTCCTTCCCTGCAGTGTGTTTTCTTTCATATGTTTTCCCTTTGCCACACTTAGCAGTTGGATGTTGGCATTGTACCGGATAGTTGTGCCATATCACTGTAAGCATCCTTCTCATCTACATTCCTTCTGTCTAATCAGATATGTCTTGAATGTGCAGTTATTTAACTTGTATACCAGTACAGGTATCACGAGCCAGGACACCTAAATAAAAATTCCTTCTGGGACATTATGTGGAGAACATCAGCATCCTGAAGTCCAGCTCTTAAACGTTAAGAGATTATTAGGTGAACAGCTGGCTTCTGTATATAATTCTTTGTTCTGAGTATTGGGCACTTTTTCCAAAGCAAGTGTCTTGCTTGTCTAACATAGTATTTACAATCTGTACTAAAAGTCTGAAGCTACTCAGGTTATTGTTTTTAAAAATCATTTACATCACTTCAAGCATAAAGGAGAAATAAGTTTGCAGTGAAACAGTTTCAGAGCCAGTGTTCTGCCCTTTACTTGTTGTGAAATCAGATCCATAAATTGAGTCCAAACAGATGAGGTGGTTGTTTTGTTTGTTTGCATTGTCAAAATCAATGCTAATTCCTGCACATGCCAACAGCTCCTGGCTATTGGAACACTAAAGTGTTCGAATGTGCACTGGTACATAAATATGAATGTATTTTCTTTCCTGGAATTTAATTTTTTTCTTATGACTTATCAGCTCACCCCAATTCTGGACTCTTGGTAAGAAACAGCAATAGTAATAAGCCCTAGTATTTTATTTAAGTGAATAATGATTTATGTGTCACTATACATGGAAAATGTTTTATTGTACAGTAAATCATAGTGAATATCTTAGTAGTAGACCAGAATCTGGTGTTAACTTTCCTTTTAAGGTGGTGGTAAGAACATGCTTCCAGAAACATTTCAAATAATCTTGCATGCAGGAAGTAAACATCTGTGTCTGTCATTCCTTAGGTGTCCAAATGCATCAGGTGGTTTTTCTTTTGTGTTTTTAATTCAGCAAATCTCATTGACAAGACCAAACTAGGGCTTCCTTGCATATACCCTTTCTGTAATCCTCTGTTACTGACTTAGCATCAACAGGTTGTTTGTTTAGTCATTATTATTATTTAAATACTTATATCCTTTAGTCCTGTTTTTGTTTTGTTAAGTCAAAGTACACATGAATTCATGATACAGAATCTGTCCCACCTCCTGAGGAAGGGCAGGACCATCCTGGTAACTGGAGGATCACATGCTTCTCCACACTGCAGATTTTCCAGAGCATGATGTGAATGCAGAGACCTTAGGTTTAGCTCTGTGCTTTAGCAGGTGCACCCTGCCAAAATCAGGAGCCCTGTTTAAGAATATAGTTTGTGTTTTAAGCCTCTGGGACTGGAAAAATTTATAAGCCTTGTATCTTAGCAACATGAACATAATGGCAATAATGTATCTGTACTTCAAATGATTGTGGAAATAATGTAGTTAAATATAAAGCTGCATAGCTGCAGAATGTAAGCTTGTACAAATGAGCATAGACATGAATTTGTCCAATCTGGATAAGTTGCCACAGACAATAGAGTGTGCATCATAATTTTACAGTTTATGTAATAAAATATAGAATCACACATTTTTTAAAAAATCAAGACCATGCAGTGAGGAGAAAACGAAGGATTAAGAAATAGTCTTTCTTTTTCTTTTTTTTTTTTTAAATTAATGAAAATGGAACCAGAAACTACCCATATATTATGTAGATAAAAGGCTAAAAATATGGAATGTCTAAAGTAATTGTAGTCTTTCCTCCTTGTTGAGAGGGCAGTAACTTAACAGAAGAAGTCTGCTTATTTCAGTAGGCTTGCTAAGTCCCTTGGCTCTCAGGAAGCCTGCACAGTACTGCTATTCACATTTCCACTCATACTTAAGTGCTTGACTGAGGCTTACAAAGCCATTGAGGCTGTTATACAGCGGTGAATATGGTTTCTGTTGAAAGCATGTGGAAATTGGATGTTAGAAAAGAATGCTAACCTCATATACTCCTTGTCTTATGTGGGAGATTCATTGGCATTATATGGGACTGAACAAATGAACATTAACTGAAATGAGTCTTTAGAAAGTCTTATCACCTGGGCTTCTATTTTTCTTTACTATTTGGTTGATAGTGATTTGTGTTTTTAGTGTCATATCTTATTTGAAAGGTTTTGAGGAGTTCCGTGTTGGGGATTCACCATTATCTTAAAACCAATGCTAAATAACAACCTTGTTTCTCTTAACACCATCTGAAAGCATGTATGTGACTGTCCTTTACTGTCTCATCTGAGAAAAATACAGAAATTGTGACAATGTAGTATTATATACTAAATACATATATATGTGTAGCAATTATGTAAGTAGTATGCTGTGTGCATGTTATGTTCTCCAGTAGCTGCGTAAATATCAGACTTTTAGTGGCAGTATTATGGAGAACAAGTAGGTATGGTGAAATTGTGAATTCTTTGAGCAGTACGTTTTAACATGCTAAATGATTAAATTGCTATGCATGTGGAGGCTTGGATGGCTTGTACCAAAGCCCTGCCTAGAAGGGACGATGCCTGTCAGATTTGAACAAAACTTGCTTTTGTTGCTTATCGAAACTAATCTCTTTGTACTACTGAAGTTAGTGTCTTTCCTTGTTAAACTGTTGTCTAATGAGAAGTATGGTGACATTATACTGAAAAGGAAGTATTTGCCTCTTTGTAGGGGATATATGTAATTTATGGAGGCAATATATGTAATTTATGGAGGTAATTTTTATCACAGCTTATCTGTGTTTTATTTTTAGACTGTTGGCCCTGCTTCTTGCTAGGTCAGTTTAAACATATTATACTTACCGTGTCAAAGATATGAGTTCTTTAATAGTTAAGTCATATAAGCTAATATTTACTGGTTTAAATTTTACAGGAAGAGAGCTATACTATTTAGCTTTTTAAAAAAAAAGTTACCCTAGGATAGCTCATTGTTTACCATCAGTTTAACAGAAGGAGGAAAGAATTCTTTCTACACAGAAATGAAATCTCCAGAATTGAAATGTATTATTAGATTAATATTTTAACAGTGGAATGTGTTGAGAAGATGAAATGTCTAATCAGTTGTCTTTCTTTCGGCATTGTTTTGCCTTGCCTGTCTAAAGTTTGAGAGAGTCACAATTCTTGGCTACTGGCTGGGTTTGAAGGGTGTAACAAGTGTCTTCAAAAGCTCAAACTCTTTCCTGTTATGGCACAGCAAGGTAAAACTGAGAGGTCTCCATAATTTTACTCAGAAATGAGGGCTGGTTCTTTGATAAGAGGGGACTGCATCAGTTTTCACTATTTTTTATTTAAGTGTAGGGCGAGCTCAGGAGGTGGATTTTTGTACTGTTAGACTGCAATTTTTCAAGGCACTTACTGAAATCAGATGATTGAACCTTATTTACAGTAAAAATGGTTTGCAAACAAATGATCTCATTGGTGTTTACATTTCAAGGTACTTTGATCTGTCTGTGGGAATGTGAGTCCTGAATGAGCTTGCATTCTTTTCAATAGCTATAGAGATTCCTGCTTCATTTGAAGCAGCTTAGTTGCTTATATTGTGAGTTCAGTGTGGAGACAGTTTACAATTTGGCATATGGTGTTAACATAAAATTGGCAATACTTAACCTTAGTATGACAACCTGTAAACTGGTAATTCAGAAGCTGCTGCTGCAGCCGTTACTACCTCCTTGCAGTGATAGCAGTGCCGCTGAAAAAAAAGAATATGCCAACAGGTCATAGTGTAAAACACTGCAGCTCTCCTAAACTGTCCTTACCCATGAATTGGAGTCCTTTGCCTGAAGAGAGAGACCCAATCAATCAATTTTTGGTTGAATACCAAACTTAAATACCTTAATAATACCTTGAATAATACCAAACTTAAATACCTTAAATTCCTTAAATACCAACATTAAAAATATGATAAACTAATATTATGGCATTATTTGAAGAACAGAATGTAATTTTCAGCAAGCACAGGTGGTTCTATATAATCAAGAACCACACGAGAGGTTAATTTTTCAAGCAAGGTCATGTTATCTTTTCCATCAACACATTCATGTAGTTGCATGTGTATGCTTGTTTCTATTTAGCTATTCCCCTTTATGAAGAAAACAAAGAATAGAAAGAAAATAATAAAATAGGTTATTTCCTGCATAAAAACCCCTTACATTCCTGTTGTATTCTTTATGTGTGGAAATTGCATTAACAGATTCTTCCTGTTGTCCACAGCTGATATGGAAAAGGTTCTTCAAAGTCATTTTGCACCGTTGGCATTGGTTTTGTTTTTCATCCCTGTAGTGTAAAACTGACTGAGCAGTCATTACAACAGTTTGACACACCTCTTTCCTAAGTTACATAAAACATACTTTCCAAGTTAGCAATATTTGCAGTAAAGAGCTCCTTAAGTAAGGAATATATTCATCCCTAATGATGCCGTACAAATTGATGCATGAGATAACATAATTTGCTCTGATCACAAGGGTAAGCATGAGGCGCAGCTAGCTTATAGAATAGTTAAATTGTCAGTAACTGGTTATAATTTACTTTTTTCTATTGGTTTGTAGTTAGACTGCAGACATTTTGCCGTAGTCTGTATTACTAATGCAGCTGAACACAGGATGTCTGACAGTATCAAACCATGATTTCTTTTACTTTTTTTATTACTAATGCATGAGGTTGATTTTGTCCATCTATCTGGAACAAAAGTTGTTATACATTAGGTTTACATGGGTAACTGGGCTAATTAACAAAGTTCTTCTTCAAGGCTTTCAAAATTCCTGTCAAAAAAATCCCAAAATCGATTGGAAGATTAGTAGGTTAAGGATAAAAAATGCTTTATCTTGGTTATTGGATGTTATTATCAAATGAGTGAGTTGCAGTGAGTATCTGTTTATCATGTTAACTATTTCCTGAACTCTAATGTTTGGGGTTTTTTAAAATTGTATTTATTGTCCAAAATGTGAGTTCACTTGATAATGTTTTCTTTGAACAACCTGTAATGGTCTTACAGTGTTAGACTGGGCCTTCAGGTTGTAAATGGATTGGTGTGGCATTAAGCTTTTTGAGCGATGAAAATTATGGCAATGTGTATGTAGAGTTTTAGTAACCAATTGGTTTCTTATTCTCTTAAAGGTTTGAAAACCAATACTTATTGTTTCAATTTCTCATAAATGCTATGGTGAGTTCTTTGAGGACTTGTTTATAGGATATGAGAATTTTGTTGCTTTTAGAAGTCAACCCTGCCAACAGCCGTGAGTGGTCTCACTAGTCTTTCCTGCCAAAGTTTTATTTACAAAATCAGGTTTCCTTATCTTCTGAAGCACACAAACCTGATATTCTGGAAGAAGATGAATTGTAGTACTAATAATCCATTCTTTCTGTCTTTCTGATATTATGTAGTCTTGTTGGTTTTCTTCTGCAGCTCTCCTGAAGTGCTTAAAGCACACTGGCTTTGTCAACAGATACTGCCAAGGAAGTTATTACTGGTATAGTGTTATTATAAGTTTGTCCTTCTCCTAGGCAAACAATATGTATAGTGTAAAATGAAGGAATGAAAACAGAGGAAGTGTGATGGCATATATGTAGATAAGTAGAAGGAAGAATCTGAAGTGTAAAATGAAATAATTTAGTATAATGTGTGCATAAAGTCTTTAGGTACTTTTGCTACAGCTTTAGTAATATTTCATGTATTCATTTTAGCTTTGATTTGTTCTCTCAGGTCAGCCAAAGAAGGCAGATAGGATTTCATCCAAACTGATGTCAGGCTGTACTCTTGTTTTCTACCTTTGAGAACATTCTTGCTTACCAGCATTTTAAAGTGAAAGCTTTTCATCTGCTTGGATGAAACAGAAATGTTATTCTGAAAGAGAATATCATGATGTCCCTAAAACATCAGAACAGCTGTACTGGGTCAAACCACAAATCCACCTAGCTCAGCATCCTGTCTCTGACAGGGGTCAAAAGTCAGTGCTTAAGGAAGAGTAAGAACAGGGTAAGTGATAGGCACCTGAGTACTTGTACATAAGTTTTGTGTAGGTGAGGGCCTCTGTCATCTGAGTGGTGGCTTTTAATTTTAGTCTTTATCAATGAATTTTTCTTCAACTGACTTTTTCTCACTGAAACAATTCTATACCACTCCTTGGCAAGCTCTGATAGCTTAGCTACATTTTATGTGAATCACCACCTTCTTTCCTTTATTTTGAACCTACATCCAGGTAATAATATCTGCTGAGAGCAGATATAGCTGCCAGAGTCTTGACTAGGTTAACAATGGCACATGCCTTAGTGTGGTTGGACACATGGGCTTCCTTGTCACTCACCCCACCCTTGTAAGGCATAAATACATAAGCTCTTGTTTGTTTGTTTGTTTGCTTTTTGTTTTTGTTTGGTTTTTTTTTAAATGTATTTGCATTTACAATTGCAGCTGCAAGGTCTTTCTGCTAATACAAAAAGTTTTAGGGGGTGTTATTTGCTTGTTGAAGTGAAACTGCTGTTCATACAAAAAGGTTTGATATGAAACTAGGACAGGGTGACCTGAAACTAGGATGACTTGATTGTTGTGCCAAATACACATACCCTGAAAAGGCCTATCATGTGGTGGCCATACACATGTAGACACTAACCAGGGACAGCATGGTGCTGTCGCTGTTGTTAGAACAGATGGTGAAAATTTTATTTCCATTGCTACTTATTTTTTCCCCTCCTCAGTTACCTCTTTTTCAGGTTAAGGTCTTGTTTGCTTGGTTGGACCTTGCAGCTATCCCATACTTTGGATCCTCTTCACTGCCCCTTTCTGAACCCTTTCTGTAACTTGAGGGGTCAGACCTTCACACAACATTTGGAGAATGGGCATGTCATGGCAATATAATAAGAAGTTTATTCTGACCACTACTAAGTACTGAGCTCATAGTTTAATAGTATTCAAATATAGCTGGCATAGTATAGTATTATGTATTAACAACATAAATAATTAGTTGGCACTATTGTTCAAACATCTTACATACTTATGGAGAAGATGTAAAATTCTTGAAGATAGAAAGTAAACTTAACATATATATGGCTGTCATGGTTTAGGAATGCTACTTCCCAGTTTAATTCTCCCACTGGGACTTTCCAAACCACACTGCTGCTGGCTCAGTCCACCTCCCTGTCTTCAGACCCCCCTGCTGTGGGCAGACCAAGAGAAGAATTGGCAAAAGGAAAAGATCATGGGTTGAGATAAGAACAGTTTACTGGAAACAGCAATGAGATAACAGTATTAATAACAAAAGCAGTGTGCCCTGGCAGTCAGGAGGGCCAACCACATCCTGGGGGGCATCAGGCAAAGCATTGCCAGCTGGTCGAGGGAAGGGATTGATCTGCACTGGTGCGGCATCACCTTGAATATTGCGGCAGTTCTGGTCACCACAATATAAGAATGATATTAAGCCATTAGAGAGTATCCAGAGGAGGGCAAAGAAGATGGTAAAGGGCCTTGAGGGGAAGCCGTACGAGGAGTGGCTGAGGTCACTTGGTCTGTTCAGCCTGGAGGAGACAGAGGGGAGACCTCATTGAAGTCTACAACTTCCTTGTGAGGGGAAGAGGAGGGGCAGACACTGAGCTCTTCTCTGTGGTGACCAGTGACAGGACCCAAGGGAATGGCCTTGGGGGGGAGGTTTAGGTTGGATATTAGAAAGAGGTTCTTTACCCAGAGGGTGGTTGGGCACTGGAACAGGCTCCCCAGGGAAGTGGTCACATCATCAAGCCTGACAGAGTTCAAGAAGCGTTTGGACAATACTGTCAGGCACATGGTGTAACTCTTGGGGTGGTCCTGTGGAGGGCCAGGAATTGGCTTGATTCTCGTGGGTTCCTTCCAACTCAGCATATTCTGTGATTCTGTGAAAAGTATTCAACAAGGCAGTGATTCCCCTGCAAAAATGCTCGCTGCAGAGCCCAACCTGACTTTACTGCAGCCATGTTTCCCAAACTGGAAAGGAACACCCTTCTTCATGGAAGCAAGAGAGACAGAGAGAGTCCTTTTTCTCTGCCCCGGCAATGATGTAAGGTGGTATTGAATAACATAATGTCTTACTGTGTCCCCTCCTGCTGGTCTGGGCTGGAACCAGGACACTGGCGTATCTAGGGAGGAATACATGTTGGTGCTATAGTTTTATCCCCTGCATATACTTTGAACAGCAAGTTGGAAACAGTGGCCAACAGTAAAGAACTCTAAAACAGAATAAGGGCAATAGAGCAGATAAGACCTAATTCCTTATATGCATTTACGTATGAGGAAAAATAGAACAATTTCAGCAGCAGAATTTTGGCTAGTTTGAGAAAAGAGAGAAGTGAACTTCAGGGAAGGATGCCACATCGTCCTGCTGATGCATTATAACTACAGTTTTAGCAGATTGGAGTGTAAGAAAAGAACATGTATGTAAAGGTAAAAATAGCAGGACCTTTTTTCTTAGTAAAAGCCTACCCTGTAGAGAAAAAGATCAGAAAAAAAGATAGAAAATGGTTAAGAGGCTCTTGAAGAATAAGAGAAAGCAACTCTTTTGCAGAAAATACCTTGCTTTTTTTCTGAATCCTCCTTGTATGATTAATACTGGAAGTAGATATTTTTATTGTCAATGTAAAACTGACAAAAAGAAAAGAAAGAAAACAAAAATGAACAGCCACCTTTTACAGCTTGTAGCTATATGTAGTCTGTTGATGTCAAGCATTTTCTTCTAGTGTCTTTGGGTTACAAATCAAGAAGTGTGATGGACAGAAAGAAGTGAAAAGAAAACTCAGAGAGTAGTCTTGCTTTCACTGTTTCGGGCCAAGATGTCAAAGTAGCCTTTAGGGACCAAACTATTTTTTTTTTCCAGTTTATTTTTGTTTTCAGGTGTTAACATTGCATAATGATTTTATTATCTCCCCTTTTTTAAGTCTTTCTTCTCCTGCCCTAAAGTTTTGCATGGCAATGGGGAGCCTTTACTCCTGTTTCACTGATTTGGAGTGAAGGTTCAGCTGCCCTGAGGAGAAGTTAGTCTTGGAACTGATTACACAACATGCTGGCAGCTATATGACCTGTTCTGCTGCATTCTGTTTGCTGGTTGGGTTTGACTTCCGTTGCTATCTCCTGTGTCTGGACAGTGAATGAAAGCACCCTTGGAAGTTATACAAAACTATAGGAGTGTAATTCAAGAACCTGTGGTTGGCCTGTGAAAAACTGAGCTTATTAGGCAAGAACCTAGAAGAAAGGAAGAGGACTGGGACACAGTAGGTTTTGAGACATTTTATGTATACTTTGGACGCCCTGTTATAAATGGATGCTTTCTTGCCTAACCTTTGGCTGAAGGTGCATACGAGTTAAATTCTTTTCAGAATGATTGGAGATGGTAGCTGGTTTGGTGAGTGCTCTATTATGTAATATTTTTCAAGAGAACATTATATTCTAGCTCTGCCAAAGAAGCTTCAGTTTTGAATAGTAATAGGAAAGAAAATGACATTTAAGAGTCATCAAAATCTTTTGCATCAGTCACACTAACATTTGTAATTATCAGTCACATTTTTGGCATCTTGTTACACTAATTAAATCATTCAGCTTACATTTGGAATTTTATAAAAGACACAATTTTAATTTTCACTATCTGGTGCAATAAAGTTATGTAGTCTGTCATCAAAATAAACCAAGTAATGGGGGGAATTGAGAGCATAAGTTTGTTTTATACATAAAAAGGTGCTTGGCTGTCCTCTTTAAACCTAGCTTTCTTTTTAATATGAAATGGTGGGATAGAATTAAGGTCCTCCCTCCAGCCTTGGGTAAGCAGGCTGTCATACCTCTGTGATACTCCCCTTCTTTTCACTGGCTTTGTTTTATCGCCTCAAAACACCTTTCCCTGGGTGTATCTGATTTGTCTAACCTCTGACTTCTTCTTATATTGCCAGATAGTTTATCTTGAATATGTTTCTTCTCTTTCCATAAATCACAAAAGTTAAGGTGTGAAAGAGGATCAAAGTGTCTTTCCTCATTCTCAGTATGCTTTAAAGGTGTGTCACTTGTATACATTCTGATATTTTCAGAACAATGGACCTAAAGTCCTTTTCTATAAAGACAGGTACATCTCAGTGATGGTTAACAACAGCATGTCCCTGTTGGAACAATGCGAGCACTCAGATGTGTGAAGTTATTTGGGCAGAGAGGATTTCTGGGATAGAGGCCTTAGGCTATAATTACTGTGATGAAATTTGGATAAAAAGCTGCTGTACAAACCTGCTGTTTACACGTGAGCTGCTCTGTGTAGTAAATTGGCCATTTAAGGGTTCTCTCAACCATTCAAAGTGAGGCTATTGTAAAACTCGCTATAGGCCTTAAAACAAAAGTTCATTATGTTATGTACTCCTTAATACCCAAAATACTTACTTACCTAGAGACATCATTTCACTAACTAAAATTTTGGAATTTGCTAAACTTCTCAACAGAAATAATGGACATACTTTTTGGAATATAAAATGGTCAGACAGTTCAAGTCATGCACTTTTCCAGACCAGTAGAAAAGGAGTAATTTGGAAAGATTAAGTTGTATAAGCCTTTAGATATTAAAAAAAAAAATAAAAAAGAAAAAGAATGGGTTAACTAGGTCAGGTTAGTATACGTAGTATCTTTCTCTCTTGCTTAAAAAAACCCAAAACAACACAAAAACTAAATCCACTTTTCATGCTGTTGTAGGAAAGCGAATACATACAGTGGTAGTGGGTATGAACAGTGAGAACACAAGCTGCTGGTAATTGAGAAAGGAAAATGAGAGCTCTGCTTTTTAGAAGTAGACAAAGGACTGCATTTAGCAGCCAGTCTGTAAGCAGTGACCTTGGAAGAGCTGTTGCAATTTAATATTAGGTGGACTCTTGAAATTTCATGTGGCAAATATGAAGTTGTATCTGTTTTACACTGCAGACTTCCTGTCGTGACTTTCCTTTATATCCGAAGTTGATAACTTGTGCTCTCCAAGTTACACCCTTTATCTTTTCCAACGCAGACTGAATTTTAGTCTTGTGTAGAAATTTTGCATGTGTCTTAGTCCAGTGGACAAGTTTAGGTCAACAAGTGAGCCATTTATTTGCTGTGACTGATATTTATTATCAGTTCTTAGACATTGCAGTCTTTCAGTAACTACGTCAAACTCTTAAACTGGAGGTCATATTCCAGACTTTGTTAATACAAGTCCTTTATATCCTTTATTTCATATTCTGTCAAATATGAGGCTGAATTTATAGTTGTCTTCTATAATCAACTTATAATAAATAGTTCATTCTGTAATAATTCTTTCTTCTGGTTACAGAAATTGCTGTTGTATTTCTTCCTGCTGTGAATGTCTTTTTATTTAGAGTCTTACGATAAGATTCCAGACTAATTCCAGGTGCTGTTGAGTTAAGGAGTTGAGAATGCTCAAGCATTTCTGTTGTACTTCTCTGTAAATAAGGCATAGGGGTAATGTAAAGTTCAGAGGTGCTTAGGTTTGTTTCTTCACGGGCAAAACCAAATGGTGATAATGCATGATAGCTCCGGAAGTCACACCACTTTTAGATATGCTTAAAATGTTAAAGATTTTGGTTTTTTGTTGAAAAGGTTATAGGAGACCACTCTTCAGAAAGCATTTGCTTGCATGGGTGATAGCAAATGGAACCATCTGGAACCCCCTAAGACACCACCAGTATTTTAGAATTGATCTGTGGCTTAAGGGTTCCTTTTGTCTTGGAGATGAGATAGTCTTTCAAGTTTCAAAATATATTTTGCTGTATGCTCATTCTTTTCCCTTTTCTCTGTTGTTTTTCCATCTGTAGAGATACCAGCATCATCTCAATGTTTGTATTGGAGCTGTATTTTTAATATTTAGTATATTTACAGGTCTGAAATGCGAAATAAATTTAACATTTCTTTATGTCCTACTCTGTGCTCAGAAAGACCGTTTACAGTACACAGCTTGCAACATTGACTTATAAAACAAATAACTTCCTTAAGAATATACTTCAAAAATTGTTTAAGACACTAATGCATTTGAAAACTAAAATAGTTGTCTGTCACACTTATAGAGATGCAAAGGAATACCTAATAAAATTATTTCCTCGTTTGCTGTATGAGTGAAACTGAAACAAGGCCTTGGTGCTGCAGGCATGCAATATTTTCGACTTTACTACCTGCTCCAGGGTAAGAAAAGGAAAAACAGTATGCACATCTTCCAAGTGTATTTCATTACAACTGGACCAACTATGGAAATCTCATGTAAAATAGTTTTCTTATAATATTTTCTTATCAGCAGTTGAAAGATAGGACAAGTAGAAGATCATACATTAAATGTAAAATGATATATGGATTCAATATGTAGTAATGCCTGTTTCAGATGGAAGCATTTATGTAGTTCAGTTTAAGATTTCCTGTCTTTAAATACTGTCTGTTTGAAGTGCTTTGGTTTTGCTGGAGCTGTAACAGCCACTGCTTGATGATACATCACATGAATGCCTTGGTTAGCATTCATGTGGGTTGTTGCCTGTTTTGAGTCTGTGACTTTTAAGGGAGTCAGAGCATTTTGTCAATGTGTAGAGTAATGCCAGCTTAAGTGTGGACTTATGTTTATTACGTTGGCTTCCACCCCCACTCCAGCTTTTTAGTGTGAGTATGGATGTTACACAGTTGTAATACCAGCATAATCATCACCAAAAAGAGAAAAAAAACTGGAACACCAGACCATTTTGGTTAGATATGTAATTAAATACTTATTTTAATGTTTCTGATTACATGTGTTCAAATCTGTCAGCTGCTGCTGTAGGATTGAAAGCTCTACGTGAATGGAGGGGTGCTGGTTGAAAGTGGGGTGAGCTAACCCTGTGGAGAGCAGACGGGTTGGCTTTTGGTAGGTTGCGTTTCCCTTCCTCGGTGGTAATCGTTTTGATGTTTGAAAGGAGTAAATAAAATGCCTGGGAGACAGGCATTAGCAGTACATGAATGTTCCCTTCCAGGTAAAATGCGATTATAGGTGTTTAACAAGGCTCTGCAGGCGTGGCCCCAGAAGGTGCCCGACATAATGGGCAGCTCTGTTTCGTGGCAGCTTCGCCTTCCGAGCTGAGCGGGGACCCCCCCCCCCACTCGCCCGTGCACCTGTTGATGAGGTGGCGGCTTTGGCCGGCTCACCTGTGCGAGCGCCCTTCCGTGTGGGACGGGGCCGTGGGCTCAGCCACGGATTCCAAGCGGGCGCATCCCACCGGTTCCCGCCCGGCGCCGTTCCCGCGTGGCGGGAGCGCGGGTGGCGCTGGCGGCGCCGCGGCCGCCCCGCGCTGACATCAGCGCGCGCGGCGGGGCCACGGCGGCGGCGCAGGCCGGGCCCGCGCCAACATGGCCGCGGCCCCCGCGGCCGCCCTGCCGTGAGCGATGCCGCGGCCCTGCTGAGCCGGGCGGGCGGGCGGGCCCCGCGGTCGTCGCGTCCATGGATGACTCTTCCGATCCCTACCTGCCCTACGATGGAGGGGGAGGAGACGGCATTCCGCTCCGGGAGTTGCATAAACGAGGTACGCCGGGGCTGGCGTTTGGGTTACTTGTTTGCATATCTGCGTGCGGGACTGCCGCTCGGGTTTGAAGCAGCGGCGTTAAGGGCTTGTTAATTACCGCGCCGCTTTGTTTCGCCAGCCCGAAGCCTTTTCTAGGAGGAGAATTCAGTTCTGGCTGGTTCCTGTGCTGTCAGGGATTGTTTTCTCTGCGGGCAGATCAGTCCTGCTTCACGTCTCGTCGCCGTGTGACTCCATCTTCGATGTGTGGCAGGCTCGCCTTTTCGCTGTCTCTCTCTCGTTTTGTTTTTGTTTGTTTGGGGTTTTTTTAATCAATAAAAGCATCTCGGGGGCGGGGGGGGGAGTCAACCGAAACCAAACCTACAACAAAAAACAAAGCCCTCCCAAAACTGTGTTTGTCGTTGACTGTGACCAAATTAGCAAGTTATTAAATAGGCTATTTTCATTTCATGCCTTTCACTAACTTGAATAGACAAAACATGTTTGTCTGGCTTTGAAGTTTCCGTACGTGCTTTTAGACTTGACTCTTTGTTGCCGGCTTTGATACGTGAAAAGAAAGCTCTGCAATGGTAATGTGTCAGCTCAGCAAATATTGATGAGCTCTTAAGGAACTGGTACTTTGCAAGCAGGTTCTTTACACTGTTGCTCACAAGGAAGCAGATTTCGAAAGAAAACAGTGTTACCAGTGTTCACGGGGGGGGGGGATCCTCTTTTGAGCTTGTATTTTGTTTCTTTCAGATACTAAAAGAGAATACATTCTATAAAGATTTGGTTTTGTACTAAGAGAAGTTGTAGTAGGAATAAAAGTTACGCCTTCGAATTCTGTGAATATGTTTTTTTGTTGGTTGGATTTGATGGTTACAGTGTGGTGAATTCTTACTTTTGTTAGAATTGGCCAATCTAAGATTAGAAAGTTATCAACATTTATAGCTGCTAGAGAAGGCATTAGAGAGGACGTAGGCTGAGAATAAAGATAGGATTTACATAAAATGTTTTTTTCTCCATGTTACTTTATTGTTTCACTTGTCTTTGCAAACTCTTCTTTCTGTAAATAAATTAGTTCACAGTTTATGTTCTTTTTACATTTTATCTGTTTTTTAGTAGTTTACATAGAAGGTTATTTGTTGTCTTTTTACAATTCTTATAATGTATTTCAGGATATCTTAAAAATATCAAGAAGTTCCAATACAGTTTATTTTAGACAAGCGAATTTTATGCTACCCAGATCATTATTATACAGCAAGTGCTGGATAGTTCTCTAAGTCAGATTTCAGAATCAGTTCTGAAAAATTGAGGATACTGTTTTCTTAGAACATTTGCAAAATGTAATTTGGGGGTCTTATCAATGTTATGTATAAATACCTGAAGGGAATTCACAAAGAAGGCAGAGACAGGTACTTCTCAGTGCTGCCCAGTGACAGAACCAGAGGCAATGGCACAGACTGAACATGGGAGGTGCCCTCTGAACATCAGGAAACAGTTTTTATCTGCGAGGTTGACTGAGCATTGTAACAGGTCACGCAGAGAGGTTGTGAAATCTCCTTCCTCAGAGATAGTATAAAGCCCTGGGAAACCAGCTGTAGGTGGCCCTGCTTGAGCAGCGGCCTTGAACAAGTTGAGCTCAGGAGATCCTTTCCAAGCTCAACCATTCTGTGAGTTTAGATTTGTAGATAGATTTAAATATGAAAGCTGAAAACCAGCCCTAACATGTTACAGTTAGACATTGAAATGTGATCAGGTGCATATTCCTGGAAATTAACAAGTTTTAGTTGATTTTTCAAATACAAAAAGTAAATATTTGCAGTGCAAAATGGTGTCTGGCACACTGGAGTATTGCTGTTAAACACAAAGTTTACAAATACTATAATGAAAAGAGTGGAAGGTTCAACTAGGTAGTTCCATTGTGGTGACACTGCTGGGAGCAAACACTACAGTTCCCAGTTGTGACTTGTCATTTTTGCAGGTTTACTGAATTCCATCAGGGCTTGTACTTCCCATATTTTAATACTATATTTCAAAACAAGTGTTACTGGTGCTTCTCGGGCTTGCTATAGTGAGTTTAGATTAAAAAAACAAAACCAAAAAAAGCAAACAAACAATAAAACTCGAACAATGTTGCCATAATCTCTTTCAAGTATATATGTCTCATAAAAAGACAGTTTGTTCCATAAATTTAATCAAAATTTGTGGGTATTTCCTGCTGATTTACAAAACCACAATAGCCTGTTCTTGTGATTTAGCTATCAAAGTAAAGGCTTAAAATGCTAGCAGACATTTCCAGAAATGGAAAGTAAATTCTTGACATTATTTTATGTGTGTCTGAAAAAGGACACTATCAAGAATTTTTTTCCTCTTATGTAGATTTCATGGTAATAGCAAGCTCAGAGAACATGAATAAAAAGATTCTGAGAAAAAAACTTAACTGTTAAAGCCTGTGGAATTCTTTCCCTTATTCACATGCTGACAACTCTTCTGTCCTGCAGAGTAATGTTCACGTCATGCAAAACTGCTTTGTAACATCAAAGCATTTGTTGCACTAATTGACTGCAGTGGCTCACCCAAAGTAGCAGTACCTCAGCAATTATGAAATGACTGTTTAAATCATTAGGGGTCTTTGAAGTTTAATTAACGGCCTTTACTAATGTGCAGTGAAATGACATACAAAGTACATTATTATTATTAAAGGCTTGATCCGTTGGCTTGCATTAAGATGATTTTTTTTTAAAATGAGAATGCACTGTGAAACATCAAATGGAAAGATATAAAAATATGCATTTATTAATTGTGTTTATCTTTTATGTTGATTACTCATTATTATCCCTTTCTATAAAAACACAGATATTACTGAATACTTCTTACCAGGAGTTCCTTTAAGTTGTGCTGTCCTTAGCGTTCTCTTTATGTGATACTAAATGCATAATTCCAGACCTACTTATCCTCCCTGATAGAGTGAAATAAAACTTCAGGAACACAGTTCACTTCTACTCTCTTCTCTACTAACTAAAAGAGTTAAAAATAATGCTTCTCAGAAAGGGTTTAGAAGTTCTGATTTAGGATTGCATATATCCTAAGTTACTGACATGTACAGTTTTGCATAAGAATTTTTCATATAATAAACCATATACTGAAATAAATGTTGTGTAAATAAATTACTTGTGTTGCCCTTGGATTTATTTTTGCATCATTTTTGCTTGATGGACCCATTTGAAAGTTCCCAATTATCAGTATCTTGTTTGTCTTCCAGCCATTCATGTACAAACTCACACCCTTTGACCCCCTTTTTTTAATTCTTAAATAAGCGTTTATTTTACCACTCTTAAAAAATTTGAAATCTGAGCAATTGTAGCACATGCATAGTGGCCAGGCTACCAGTAGCAAGCTTTGATCTTCAGCAAGCACAAACTTTGCTAACTCTTGGTTTTACACATACATAAACACATCTCAGATTTAACATTTCAGAAGCCCTCAAGCAAAATTAATGAAATAATTGTTCCACTAATAATCTGTGATTGAGTCAGCTGGGTGATGTGAAGATTATGTATATAAAGAGCATGCCAGATTTACTGCTGACTTAGTTTTAATAAACCTAGCTTTTTTGAGAGGCAAAATAACTCACAATTTCATTTGTTGTGTACCATTCACCACTCACGTAGGTTCCACTTCTCTTGTTTAAATTATACTAGTAACAGTAACACTGGAGAAACCTCTCAGCCACTGCAGCCTCACCTGTTACTATAACATGTGGGGCAGAGGATATTTAATAATATCCCAGGAGGAGTTTGAGTCGGATGCATACTGAGCCAGCTCAGATTCTCTAAATCATAGAAGTTATACTTTTGTGTTTTAGGCTGCATTTCTTCTTAAGGGCCTCTTATATTTAAGAATTTGTAATAAATCAAAAGCCATTAGAGACTGAAGTTACCAGTGTGACCTTTGAAGTAAATGGCTGTGAAAATTGTGTACACGTACTCAGAGCTAGAGTTTAACCCTGAAATTTTATTGCTAGCAGAGGAAGAGTAAAAGAATTAATTTTCAGACATGTTCACGACAGAAAATGTGATCAAGGTTATTATTGATCTCTAACTTTGAGTACTTTGAGAAAAAGCATTACTTGGAGACAACTCAACATGGTTATGCCACTGAATTTCTGCTGTGCTTTGTTTTAAGGCTCCTAGGATAAAAAGGGGATAAGGATTTTCAGTTATGAGTTTAGCATATTTGACTTTGGTGATTAACATAAAGTACCATGAGATGTAACTGCAGTTCATTGTAGGTAGTTACAGGTTATCTGTCTGCATGTGCTGTATGACTGGTAAAGTTTGCTATTAAGCATGTGTTTCTCAATTTTGGAAATAAATTTTTAGTGTACTTTTATCTGAGATATTAGAAACCTAATGAAGAGGCCAAGATTATGCCCTCCCTGGGCCTGAATGGGGTCTGATTGGGATAACCATATTAGCAGAATTGTTATTTTTGTTGCATTCTGGTTTTGCCCTCCAAAACAACATATAAGTAAATTGTTCTTATGTACATGCAGCAGCAGCACTTAGGAATCTGATTATCTAAATTTTTGTTATTCTGACTCTTACGGCCTTGGTCATTGTTAGATCATAGATAACTTCTCTTTTGTAATGTTTGCTTTATCTAACTTTATATATTTTTATACCTTTTATTTTTCTCATCTCCTCCCTCACTGTTCATCTTAAATATAAGTTTTAAATTTAGTAGTGTGAGGATCTCCGTAACTCTTCACTTGCATATCTGAAGTCCCTTTTCTTTACATTCATAACTAAATATAGTCCATTCTGCCTTTAAAACTAGACACAAATAAATCTGTAACAATAAAATATTTTTTTTAGTGTGTTGCATTATAGAATCAGAAATGTTTCTTCCACGAAAAATAAAAAGCCAAAACATTTTTTTTCCTTTCCCCTTTCATGACAATTTGTGGTGGACATGAATCTTCAAAAGTCTTGTTTTAACTCAGAGGTGCTACTATTGAACTTTCATTTAACTCCTACTTTATTAAAGGTTATTTTTAAACCCAGATCTGTCTAGGGGCAGAAGAAATGGAGGGGACTATCATGAGGTACTTTAGAAAAGCATTTTATTTATTTTCCCTTTCTTCAAAACTTGTTCTGAGTCTCCCTGTTTTCCACATAGCATTTTTTTCCAGGTAATTTTTTTTCCCATTTGTATATATATAGTTGTCAGGTTTTTAATGCATTTTTATTGTAATGCAGAGATCAATTTGTGCTTGTAAGCCTCTGATGCAGTTTAGAAGAGCTGACATAAGAGACAGGCTGAAAATTCATAGTTGCACAGAAAGGAGAATGTATTACTTGATTGCAAAGACTTTAACATCATTAATCATCAACAGTAGCACATGATAGCACTCTGGCATCGTGTGCTGTGCTTCTGATTCTGAAAATTAAAAATTACTTGTAGTCAGGAAAAGAAAATAGTGCTTAATTACTCTTTTTGAGTGGTTACAGACAAATTTAAATAAACTGATGATTTTTTTCTTGTCTTTTTAATTGAAAGCCTCATATTCTGAGGTCTGAATACGGAGACAGAAAGAAGCTGAGGCACTAACACATACATTGTGTATACAAATCTTTTTTGTTACAAGAGTGAGTGATCCTTGTGGTGTGTGTTGCATGCAGGGTGCTCGCCTGCCTCCATTCCCCTTGCCACCTAATACCCAAGGACACACGGGTGAAGCAAAGCCTTGGATTAGTATCTGGCCTCCGGAAAGCTACAGTCCCTGCTGATTTTAACACTCAGCAGATTTGGATGGTTGTGTCAGGGGGAGCTTATTCCAGCCTTCAGGGTAAACTGATTAGCTTCATTTTCACTCACAGAGGTGCATTTATTTTTTTTCCTTGTCCTTTCATGCTGCTGGGAATAGCCCAAATGAGACACGTTGCACTGCTGTCAGCCAGAAGGATAGCGGCTGAGAGGAATGCTATATGCTTGTGCCCTATCTAGAAAAAGAGTTGTGTTGTGTGAGCAGCCGCAAACCTAGAGCATTCTTGCTGTAGGAGTTAGTAATTGCGTAGCTTGTAGAGAAATACCTTTGAGAAATTGGGTCCTATTATTGCTTTGCCATTGAAACCAGTATTGACATTGTTTATCTGTTGTTGTCTTCACAACTCTGGAATGTTTCTAAATCTTTGGGAGTTTTGAGTTCTCTGAGCACTTACCATATAGTGTCTGGACATTAATATTTGCATGGAAGTTTTGATTTTTTTCCAGCAGAAAGATATAATTAAAATCTAACAAGACCCCAAGGGTGCATTTATGTATTTCAGTATAACTAGTCTGACAGTTTGTTACTGTGGAAGGGCGTGACCTTGCTTGTTGTTCCCTATCTCTTCTCTCAGTTCGTGCTCTTGCACTGACTCTGTTTCTTCTCTGACAGCACAGGAGCTTGATTACAGTTCTGTATAGTAACAGGTTTTTTTGTTGTTGTTAGTTTTGTCTGCTTAGTTGGATTAGTATGTTCACTTGGTTTACTGTGCAGTCAAATCCAAGGGTGACAAAGCTGATCCAAGGGTGAGAGTGGGATTGTGTGACCAAGAATGGGAGGGAGAAATAGGGGGAGCAAGATCTCCTATTTGTGTGACAGCAGTCAGTTAGATCAGCTCAATCTTATTGTGTAATTAATTATGAGAGATACGTCTAATTTCTTAAAATGGTGTCATGGTGATACATGCTCAGTTTAAACTATTGTTGTGTATTTTGTGATGTGCCTTCAGAAGATGTGTATTATGTGCTGTGTAACATGTAGAAGGGGTCTTAAAATTTATCATAAAATTATAGTCCTTTGTTAACTCTGATAGCCATCTCCTGAGAGCCTGTTCATGTCTCAGTTCTGTGCCTTATTCTGTAGTGAGGCTGTAGCTGTGAGGATTTGTTCTCTATGTGATCCTGGGTAATTGTTCAGATAATCACATGGTGGAGAAGCACATAAAAGTCTCTCGTGCACCGTTTGAGTACCCAGGATGCAGCATTTGTCTTAAATCTTCATGTTTCTCTTCTCATTATTTTTGTGAGAAGAGAAGGAACACTGCCTACAAAGAAAGAGTTGGGGAGGATTGTTAAACAGGAGCATTGTGAATGTTGCAAAATCGCTTTCTTGTGTGAAATAATTAGCTATAAACTTACCAGTTCGTTAAAAAAAGACAAAAAACACATGCCTTTCATCATCTGCGTGTTGCCCAGGGTTACTTTCAAATTTGAAAGAAATCTACTGAGTTGCCAAAGGACGAGCATGGGATCAATGCTACAGGAGATGAGGCAGCCTTTAAAAATGCTGTGCATGGCACTGAAGAATGCTGTGTGTAATCTACATAAATCAGCTTTTTGTCATGTTTATCATAGTTCCAGCATCAGTCAAGATTGAATGCTGCTTCTATGAGGCATGTATGTAAAATATAAAGGAAGAGATCTTCCTTGCCTCAGTATGGGACATAAGGCAAGAAGGAATCTGTAATGTATCAAACAACTTGTGTGAATATAGCAAAATATTAGTTCTGTAATTGCTTTGTTCCTACTGTTTTCATCAGGAAGAACTAGCTAGGCAAAGCAGGAGGTTGGATCAGTGTTGGGAGCCAACTGCCATTCAGTATAACTTCATGTTCAAATGGAATGTAAGAGAGTGATATGGTAAGGACTGCTTTTTTTTCTGTCAGGCACAGTGCCTTCTCAAGTGGTTTTGGATTGTATTTTTTACATTCTCATTAAAATAAAATTAAAAAAAAAAGAAAAAGCACTTCACTTCTTCAGAGATAACATCTTTGCTATGGTGTTGGAATCTACTTCTCTTATTCCAGTTTTGTTCGTGTAGCATTTTTGTTTTCGCTGTACCTCATTCTGATCAGGTGTCCAAAGTACAGTGTTTTACTCTTAACTTTAATGCTTATTACATTTTTTTCTTTCTACATGATATAATATTCTTTATTAGGTTTTTTTATTGGGCTTTTTTGTTTTGTTTTGTTTTTTTTTAACAACTTTACTTGAAGCAGTTCTTCAGCATTACCAAAGCTGACTGGTGAGAAAGGATTGTACGGGAAGCTTGGAGTTACATGCATGGAAGGATAACAGAAGTCAGCTGCCTTCCCAGAAGGTAGTTCAGGCAAGACCTACTGTGACTGAATCCCTCAAAAGAGTTTCTTTTCTCTGAAAAATCATGTTGCTTTTATTGTCTAGAAGCTTACTATCTGCAAGCTTGCAGTCTGTGATTGCAGCAGCTCACTAGTTAAGTGTTAGTTGAGATTTGAGGCAGCCAGCATGACTTCAGCAAGGGCAAGTCCTGCCTGACCAACCTAGTGACCTTCTATGATGGAGTGACTACATCAGTGGACAAGGGAAAGACTACAGATGTCATTTATCCAAATTTCTGTAAAGTCTTTGACATGTTCTCCTCCAACATCCTTCTTTCTAAGTTGGAGTATTAGATGGATTAGAAATTGGTTGGACTGTTGCATAGAGAGGGTAGTGACCAATGGCTCAGAGTCCTGATGGACATCAATGACAAGTGTTGTCCCTCAGGGTTCCATACTGGGATCAGTGTTATTTAATATCTTCATTGATGACATAGACCAAGGGATCGAGTGCGCCCTGGGCAAATTTGCAGGTGACTCCAAGCTGAGTGGTGCAGTTGACACACTTGAAGGATAGGATGCCATCCAGAGGGACCTGGACAAGCTCAAGAAGTAGGCCCATGGGAGTCTCATGAAGTTTAACAAGGCCAAGTGATGGGTGCTGCACCTGGGATGGGGCAATCCCCAGCATCAATACAGGCTGGGGGATGAACAGATGGAGAGCAGCCCTGCTGAGAAGGACTTGGAAGCGCGGGTGGGTGAGAGGCTTGACATGACCTGGCAATGTGCACTCGCACCTCAGAAAGCCAGTTGTAACCTGGGCTGCATCAAAAGCAGCGTGGCCAGCAGGGTGAGGGAGGGGATTCTACCCCTCTACTCTATTCTCGTGTGACCCCGCCTGCATCCAGCTCTGGGGTCCCCAGCACAGGAGGGACATCAGCCTGTTCGATTGCGTGCAGAGGAGGGCCACCAAGACGATTAGAGGGATGGAGCACCTCTCCTATGAGGAAAGGCTGAGAAAATTGGGTTTGTTCAGCCTTGAAGAGATAGCTTGAGGTGACCTAATTAAAGGCTTACAGTACCTAAAGGGAGCCTACAAGAAAGGTAAAGAGGGACTTTTTACAAAAGCACATAGTCACAGGACAAGGGGGAATGGCTTTAAACTCAAGAGGGTATGTTTAGATTGGATATTAGGAAGAAATCCTTTACTGTGAGGGTGATGAGGCACTGGAATAGGTTACCAGTAGAGAAGCTGTGGATGCTCCATCCCTGAAAGTGTTGAAAATCAGGCTGCAGGGGGCTCTGAGAGGATCAGTGAATTACTATTTCCTTCCCTATAGTAACACAGGTTAGTTTAGAATAACAGTAATAATAAAAGTTCTGCATGCTACTTTTATCATTAGCTTCTCAGTTCATCATAAAAACATAAGTAAACTCATTTATAACAAAAAGGCTTTACTTTCTTTGCAGCTGCAGAATGGCTTAGGTGTCTACATATGGAAAATGGAGGTGTTTTCTTACTATAAAGAGGCTGTGCCTGTATTTCTTGGGCTAAGTGCTTGTTGTGGTTTTTAAGACTGAAACTGCTTCTATGTTGATGAAAAGCGTGTAGCCTGAGAAAGAATCTTGAAACACGAGGATGGGGGAAAAAGGGGGAAGAAGGAAGGGGAAATACTTTCTGAACATTTGCTAAGTGCTACAATTTGTGTATGTAATGATGATTTCCTGCCTGATGGTTAGAATGTTGTGATGAAATACCTATATTATGGTAAGGGTTTTAACAAATTTTATTAAGTTGAAAATAAATTTAATGACACTTTGAAATTGAGAGTAAATTATGAGAATTTGTGTGTTTATGCTCATGAGAATCATTATTTTCATAGCTGGAAGGAGCATTTTGCTGTGTGAAATGTATAGAAGGAAGAGTAAAGTGAAAGTTTGGAAATGTGTTGAGTATTGATTTCTCTAAAATCTCCTTTAGAATAGTTGTATGCTACATAGATCATAATTCTGGCTGGAAAATGTCTTCTATTGCTGTCAGGCTTATGTATGTTATATACAGAACATCAGATTTTGAAAGGTTGTCCCCTTCTTGGTGCTCTCTGGGGATGCCTTTCTACCACATGCTCGCTGCTGCCTATTTCTCACTTGGGTACAGGATTATAGCTGTTCAGTTGCATCAGGTGTTCGTAGCAGCTCTGTATTCAACAAAACCTCCCCTTCAGTTTCTCATCCTGTTCTGTGTCTCTTCCTCATTATACAATAATCACTTATATCCCAGTATTTGGTGTGCCAGTAAATGTTGGCAAAGTAGGAACCTGACAGTTTCGATGGGATTTTTACTGTATCTAGGGCAATGACCGTTCTTTGTAGTCTACTCCAATTTCCGCTTTGGGGCAGTGAATATAATGCCATCTCTGATGGTTTCCCCTATAGAGAATTCCAATTCAGTACCTTGTGATATGCATAAAATAATCTGTTACTGTTTGTGATACATTTATAGCTCTCAACTTGCCTTTGCCTTGTGTAGGATTGCATGCTCCTTATAGTTTGTTACTGCTTCATATATAGCAGGGCATAAAACCAACTTCCCCAGGGCAAATACAAGCTTTTGTCCTACCCTGCTCACTCAGGTTCAGTAAAGTGCATGATCACGTTGTAACTTCGTAGAAGATTAATAATTAAACTGTGGCTGAATTTATGTCCCTTGCTTTGCAGTGAAGTTAATTTCATGTAAAAATAATATTTTCATAATATATTCAGTTACTGTCTTAATTTTGAGAGCTAAACTAACTGTAAGAACGTGAATTTTGTTACTATCTCTTCCACAAGGTCAGCTTGCCCTTTCAGCTAGCCAGACATGTATCTTAGACTGCCTTTCTAGTTATGAGAATTAGAAATGTCAAGAGAATTTAATCCCTTATCCTAAAGCAAGGTTTTCACAATTACCTCTATTAGCAGACCTGATTTAATTTGTTGTTGGCCTTTTATTAATGGAAGCATAGGTAATGCTTCTTTACATCTGCCTTAGGAGAGACTAACAGCAGCTCTGGGAAGGGATTTACAGGGCTTAGCTATGGGAAATAGATGAGGGAAAAAAATAGTATGGCATAGACTGGGGAAAAAAGTATGAAGCTAAAGATGGCAGCCAGGCTCGCATGAGCGAATAGTATTGGTACTGGGGAGCTGTTTCCTACATTTACATTGTCTTCTGTACTTCTAATCTTTATAGAATTTGTAATGAATGGTAGTTTGTGTATCTTGGAAATTATAGACGGCATTTTGTCTTGATATGATTTTATTACTTTCTTCTGTGTTGTTTTTCACCACTAAGGAAATGTCCAAATAAACACTATGTTATATAGCAGGCATAGACAAGACCTCTGAAGCAACAGATGACTGAGGCACACCTCTGGGTCAGAGTGTAATATCAGGTGTCACACTGCTTCTGCTAGGTCTTAAATTCACAAATGTAAAGGAAAAAAGCACATTTTACATATGTGTAAAAATTGTGAGTTGTTGGTGAGAGCTGGGGCAGTGAACTCAGCATTTGAAGCATTTGGGAGTTTACAGGTAGGCCTTTTTTTTAGCTTATTTTATTTTTTTTTTGGTAAGTCAGAAACTTCTGCTGACAACACCAAGAAGCTGAATTAAAGAACCCTGAAATTGGAAAAAAAACCCAAAACCAACCAAACAAGAAAAACCCACCAAAAAAAACCCACAAAAAACACAACAAACGAACAACCAAGAAAACCCAGCTCCAAAAAAAAAAACCCACCTGCCTAGCCATCCCAGTGTGAAACCAGTGAAATGAGTTCTGGTGTCTGTCTGAACTGATTAGAAGTCTTGGTCACCTTGGGCCTACATCTTTATGAATAGAGATTATTGTGTTGTGCCATATAGTGAACAAACTGTTTTGTTCTTAGTCAAACAAGTGAGAGTAATCGTCTGTCTTAACCTCATTATCAGTGTTCCATTTGTAGCAGTAACTTTGCAAAAGAAGTTTGTGTTGAGTGGGCAGATGGTGTCCGTGTTATATTTAGGCAGCTGTCCAGCAGAAGATTATACTTGGGGTCTGTAAATACACCACAGGAAATCCAACCACCCGCCCCAAAACAGAATTTATGACATTTCAAGGCTTAAAAAAAGTAAATCTTTATCAGTTTTGAAGAGAGAAGAATTCTCAGTACTCCTCTTGCACTTCTTATTCTGATCACTGAAAGAAATAGTGTTGAGGGCTGTTGCTCTGCAAGATGCTTCTGAAGGAACTTGCTGGTGATGACAAATTAGCAGAAGACACCTTTTTCATACAATATTTCCAACTTTTCGTGGCTGAGGGCTGTTCTGTGATTTACCTTAAATAAATAAACAAAAATAAAATATAAGTGTTTAGCTTTCTGTTACATTTTAGCTGCACTCATCATCTGTTAATAATGTATTTTAGATTTGGTTTAGACATGCAGAAGAGATTGGTAATTAACAGAACATATATTTGAAAATAACTGGCAACTTATGAAGATTCTGTGAACTTTCCATGTAATCGTCCTGGTTTTGTTTTCATACAATCAGATTTTCTTCTGGTAGTTCATAAACTGAAATAAACTCCAAGTTAAATGTGGGTCGAAGCTGCTGATTTTTTCCACTTTGTTCTACTGAAGTTTTTCTGGAGTCTGCACACAAAACAGAACAACAATTTGACTAGTACATTCCTATTTAACCAGTGGAAACACAAAGTCACTAGTATGCAAATTCAACCTACAGCTGAGTGACAGGGAAAAGAAGTGATAAGTAACATTGTGAGACCTAAATGACAATAGAATATGCATATTATGGAAAGTGTCTTAATTACTTGTTCAGAAATTTTGTATGTCAAAGTGTTATGAACGGAGTTTAAATGCTTCATTTATTACAAAATTAATTTATTCCTGTTTTTATCTGCTGCAGGAACTCATTATACAATGACAAATGGAGGGAATATCAACAGTTCAACACATTTACTGGATCTTCTGGATGAGCCAATTCCCGGAGTAGGAACATACGATGACTTCCATACCATTGACTGGGTTCGAGAGAAGTGCAAAGACAGAGAAAGGCATAGACGGGTACTTGACATAAATAACAGTATTTGGAAAATATTTTTGTTTGGATATTGGAATTAAGGTCTGATCTAGTAACACATACAAATATGTGCATATACTTCAAATTTCTTCATAATTATATCAGCTAGAACTACTTGAATACTGTTTAGGAAGCACTGCTTCATTGACACCTGCAGTCTTGCAACAGTATTCTAACTTGGAAAGGAAACAGTAATTTAGTAGAGTGGGAATAGGTCCCGGTCACCCAAATACCATTTTTACAGCACTGCTTTTTTTGCATACTAGTGCATTTAAGGCTACTTTCCCGTGTAGATGTATTTATAATAGTACAATAGTGCTTATGGTGGTACTTGTACAGAACAGTGAAGGCTGATGTATATTGCTTTTATACTGACACAAGTGTATCTGTGCTACTGCTATGTGTCTATATATATATCTGTGTGTATATATATATATATATACACACTGCTGTGGTTGTTTGAATTATGGAAAGTGGAAATTCTCATCTCTTAACCACTTATATCAGCGTATATGTGTTTAACCAAAGAGCAGTCTCAATATGTATGTAACTATCTTCTCTCCTATCACACGACCTGCTTTTCTTCTCTTTAGTTACTTCTTCAGAGGATCTTCAAAGTTCAGGCTGTTCATCTTTATCAGTGTACTCTGCAAGTTCTTTCATGAAACAGACTGAAGTTGTATTAGTCAATAGCATGCTAGACACTGTCATTCACATAGTAAATTTGTATAATAGCAATTAATTTTAAGAGGAAATTCAGAGTCTTACTGCCGAATTCTTGGGATGCTTACATTAATTGACCTTAAAAACAGAACAGATTTGGCAGTGTGATTTCTCCTAAATATTTTTCACTGAACGAAATTAATAGTTAAAAATTAATTGTAATTGTAGGGAGGGATGAGGGGAGAGGTTCCTTCACATCCAAAACTATAGCATTATTCTGCTTTCTTTGGAAATGCCATTTTTAACTTTGTGGATGCAAATGTAGGATGTGTATGCTGGTTTACTTTGACATGGTAAAAAAAACCCCAGTCTTACAGTAGTTTAAAAAACAAAATATCCATAATTCCACTATCTAGTGCTTTTTCCAGGAAAAGAGATCCCTGGACAGTTGATCTAAGAACACGTACCTTATGTTTGAATGCTTTTAATGAAAAGTAAGAAGGTGTTTCCATGTAATACTTCATTTCATAATTTGACATCTAAGCAGTAATTAACACAGTGCCATTTTTACGCTGTAGATATGCGGATTAGTGTCTAGTGGATATGCCATTGGATAGAATGCTGGGCCTGACCACATCCTGGCAAGTCAGAGCACACCTGTAAATAGTTAATCTAGAGTGAAGTTTCACAGCTGTTACTCATTTTAATGTCCAAGACCAAAGAAGTCAGACAAGACAGTTCAGAGTTCATAGTCACAGAACTACTGGGAAAATTATAAATATACCCTGAATGAAGGAGACTGACTGGCCATGTAATCAAAGATGCGAAAAGAAGGAGGTGATATTGTTTTCAAGATTTCCTTGTCTAGTATTGTGCTTTCTTGGCTTGTTTTTGGTTGGTTGAGTTTTATTGGCTTGGTTTGGTTTTGTTTTACTGTTTGCTGCACATTCTTCTTTTACCGTATGAAAAACCTACAAGAATACAGTGTAATTACATAATGAAGGTTTAATCATAAAACTAGTTATGCACAAATTACAGCTAAGTGCATAAAGTAAGTAAGGCTAAAATAAGAATAGCTGTTTTTTCAGTACAATAACTTAAGGCATCATTTCTAATAGTTTTCTAGTTATAATTTTTTTTGTTTCATTTTATGTTCATGTGTTTTTAGTCTAAAGGTAAAGATGTTTGTATTTGAAGTAGTTAAGGAATTTGAATCTTATGGAATAGCTTATTATTAGTAGGCTAATAGTTTATCTGAGGTTCAGCAAAAAATAATATGTAGGAGAGAAATAATTTTACAAGTACATGTTCTAGATATGCATCATAGAAATTAATCCTTTAATCTAATAATGCATTTCCTGGGTTTTAGTTCTTTAAATTAAGCAAATTTACTTTTCTCTGTCCGTTGTTTGATGTCTGAATGACTAAGCTGATTTATCTATGTAAAGCATTAAATACACTTGTCATTTAAAGAGAGGGCATATTTGCCTGCAGCCTGCATCACGCAGTTTGTATGTCATACTTAATTGTTTTCTCTTATTCATGTTAGAGAAACACACAAGTATACATAATGATTTCTGTTTGCAGATTAACAGCAAGAAGAAAGAATCAGCATGGGAGATGACAAAAAGTTTGTATGATGCATGGTCAGGATGGCTCGTAGTAACGCTAACGGGTTTGGCATCAGGTAAATGAAAAAAGATGTTTTCTTTCTTGTATTTGTCAGCAAGTGTTGTTGGTGTGTTTTTCCTCTGTTGTCCACCATCCTGGCTAAGAACTGGTTCAGGCTACTACCATAATTCCATGAAGGAAGAAAAAAGCTGTCCTGATTTACAGGCTTCAGTGTTTTAAGGAGAGGGTTTGCTGATCAAATGGAAAACAAAATCCTCACTGAATTAGTGAGAGTTTTTGAACTTTTACCCACCGAACTATCAATGTTCCTTAGTCCTGTGATTGGGATTTGTGTTTTCCCTTTCTGTAAAATTTTGCTTTTTTTTCCTATAGAATTTCTTGTGAAAGTGTGTGAATTGATTGTAAAAGTAGCTCTGGTATATGTGTAGTTTTGGTAAGCACATTGCCTTGTAAAGCGTGTGTTCGTGCATGAGCAAAGTCTAGCTATATATTTATTATCATACCTTTACAGAGAGTGTTACACAGAAAATGTTATCTTTAACAGATGAAGTTTGTTTGCCTATATTTCAGTTCTCCCTTTCTTTTTTTAATGTATTTTAGGATGAATTTTACAGCTAAAACCATCTAATAGTTTGTGGCCCCACTGTCAGGAAGTTCGATCAGTGTACTTTGGAGTAATCAAAACCTGCAGGAGTGAAAAATCACAAACTTTCTGCCCAGTTTTTCAAAAGAAGTATTTCAAACAGACATTTTACTCTAAATGCTAGGAAAATTGGATAGTTCTAGAGTTCTGTGCTTGTTAAAAAGGCATGGTAACAGTATAATTACTGCTTACATATACACATAATCACTTTCACAAATCATAAATACTAAATTAACACATATGCAAAGTTTGTAGCATGTTTATATACTTCTGGATGCACAAACCAGGAGTGTGTAATTACTGGAAATTGCTTCTGATAATTTTGGTGGGAACGTGCAGTGTTGTGTTTTCACCCCCCAAGCTGCTATGTATATTAACATTGCTTTACTACGTTTCTGAGCAACAAAGTGAGCAAGTTCTGGTCTTGAATCTTGCTAGGTTTTTTGGTTTCCATTGCTTTCTGTTGTATGTGTCTAGTTCATATTAAGTGGTGCAACCTTGAGTTCAGTCATGGGGAGATCTTAGGTTTATGTATTTTAATTAATTAGGTTGAAATTTTGTTCTACTGAAATGCTGCTTTTGACTTGGACTTTGGTTGACCAAGGTTCTTAAACAAAGGCTCTGTCAGGATTAGTAAATCATAGAATCATTAAGGTTGGAAAAGACTTCCAAAATCATCAAGTCCAGCCTTTGACCGAACACCACCATGTCAACTAAACCATAGCACTAAAGTGCCATGTCCAGTTCTTTTATGAACACTTTCAGGCATGATGACTCTGCCACTTCCCTGGATAGCCCATTCCAATGCTTGACAACCCTTTCAGTGAAGAAATGCTTCCTGATGTCCATCCTGAACCGCCCATAGCTCAGTTTGAGGCCATTTCCTCTCGTCCTGTCACTGGTTGCCTGTGAGAAGAGACTGACCCCCCACCTGGCTACAACCTCCTTTCAGGTACTTGTAGGGAGGGATGATCCAGGCTAAAGAACCCCAGCTCCCTCAGCCTCTCGTCATGTGGCTTATTCTCTAGACCATTCACCAACGTCGTTGTCCTTCTCTGGGCTCTCTCCAGCACCTCAGTGCCTTTCTGGTAATGAGGGGCCCAAGAACTGGACACAGTACTCAAGGTATAGCCTCACCTGTGCCGAATAGAGCAGGACAGTCACCTCTTTGATCCAGCTGGCCCACACACAAGCCAGGGTGCCACTGGCCTTCCTTGCCACCTGGGCACGCTGCAGGCTCATGTTCAGAGGCTGTCAACCAGCACCCCCAGGTCCTTTTCTGCCAGGCAGCTTTCCAGCCACTCTTCCACAAGCCTTTAGTGCTGCAGGGGATTGTTGTGACCCAGGGCAGGACCCAGCACTTGGCTATACATGACTGGCCTCGACCCATCGATCCAGACTGTCCAGATCCCTCTGCAGAGCCCTCCTACCCTCAGCAGATCAATACTCCTGTCCACCTTACTGTCATCTGTGAACTTCCTGAGGGTGCGCCCTTGTCCAGATCATTGACAGATATTAAACAGGACTGGCCCCAGTACTGAGCCCTTGGGAACACCCACGGGTGATTGGCTGCCGAGTGGATGCAGCACCATTCACCATCACTCTGTGGGCCCAGCCATCCAGCCAGTTTTTAACCCATCAAAGAGAGCACCTGTTTGAGCCATGGGCTGCCAGCTTCTCTGGGAGAATGCTGTGAGAGACAGTATCAAACAGTTACTCAACTCCAGGTAGACTACATCAACAGCCTTCCCCTCATCCACTAAATGGGTCTCTTTGTCACAGAAGATGAGGTTGGTCAGGCAGGACCTGCATTTCCTAAATCCATGCTGGCTGGGCCTGATCCACTGATTGTCCTGACTGTGCTTTGTGATTGCACTCAAGATAATCTGTTCCATAACCTTTCTGGCACTGAGGGCAGGCTGACAGGCCTGTAGTTCCCTGGATCCTCCTTCTGACCATTCTTACAGATGGGCTGGGACCTTCCAAGTAAAACAGGACTTATGATGATGGAGAGTGACTTGGTAAGCTCTTCTGCCAGCTCCCTCAGTTCTCTTGGGTGAATCCTGTCTGGTCCCATAGACTTGTGAGTGTCTAAGTGGCACAAAAGGCAACTACTCCTCCTGGATTGCAGGGGTTCTATTCTGCTCCCTCTCCCCATCTACCAGCTCAGGGGGCTGATTCCCCTGAGGGTAACTGGTCTTTCTCTTGAAGACTGAGGCAAAGAAGGCATTAAGTACCTCAGCCTTTTCTTCTTTCTTGGTGACAGTGTTTTTCCCCTCGCATCCAAAAAAGAATGGGAGACTTTCCTTGGTGTTTCTTTTGTTGTTAGTGTCTTTATAATGTCTTTCTCTCTATATGACCTAATGACATCCTTGTATGCTTTCTGAGTTGCCTGACCCTCCTTCTTCCAGATGTCATAAACTCTCTATTTTCCCCTGAGTTCCAGAGAAAGGTCCCTGTTCAGCAAGGTCACCCTTCTTCCCCACCAGCTTGTCTTTCGGCACATAGGTATGACCTGCTCCAGTGTCTTTAAGATTTTCTTCTTGAAGAAGGTACAGCCTCCCTGGACCCTTCTGTTATTAAGGTCTGTTTCTCAAGGGTTCCCTCTGAGCAAGTGTCCTGAACAGGCCAAAATTTGCCCTCCAAAAGTCCAAGGTAGAGGTTAAACCCCCTTCCTTACTTCACCAAGAACTGAAAACTCTGTCATTTCTTGGCCAATGTGCCCTAGTCAGCCTCTGACCGCTGCTTCTCCTGCCAGCCCTTCTCTGTTTGTAAATAGCAGGTCTAGTGGGGCACAGCCTCTGTTAGGCCCACTTACCAGCTATGTCAGCTAACACACTCCAGGAGCCTCCTAGCATGCCTCCTCTCTGCTGTGTTGAGTTTCCAGCAGACATCCAGCAAGTTAAAGTCTCCCAGGAGAACAAGGGCTAGTGATTGTGAAATGTCAGCCAGCCACTTAGAAAATACTTCATCTGCCTCTTCATCCGGGCTGGGTGGTCTGTAACAGACTCCCACCAGGATGTCTGCCTTGTTAGCTTTCCCCCCCCAGTTCTTACCCACAGGCACTCAGCCTTATCATCACTATCCTTGAGCTCTGTACAGTCAAAGAATTCCTTAATATACAGAGCCACCCCACCACCTCCTTGCTCTTTTGTCTCTTCTGAAGAGCATGTAGCCATCCATTGCAGCACTCCAGTCATGTGAGTCATCCCACCACATTTCCTTGATGGCAACATCATAGCTTTCCTGCTGCGCAATGGCTTTCAGCTCCTCCTGCTTGTTACCCATACATGCAGTAGTGTACATGCACTTCAGCTGGACTATCAATTTCACCCCGAACTCTGCCATGCCACCCCCAGGCTCATCTCTAGCGAGCATGGTCTTATCCCCTTCTGCCTTCAAATCTAGTTTAAAGCCCTTTCAGGCAGCCCTGCCAACTCACAGGCTAGAGTCCTTGTTCACCTTTTTAACAGGTGAATCCCATCTGTCTCCAGCAGGATTGGTGCCAAATAAACTGCCCCATCACAGTAATAGTCCTCTTAACTCCTTCGTTTTAGTGGACTGTTGGAGAACAAAGGAAAAAAAGGCAAGAAAAAACCCCACATTTAATTTGGGAAATATACAAAGAACTCAGTTCTTCAGCAAATATCAATCTTACTGTATTGAGAACAGGACTTCAGTAATATATTAAATGTCTATTTAATTAGATTTTCTATAATCTCAATTTACATCCATTAATACCAGCACATTTCTTCATTTTAGCTTGTGTGTTATTCTTATTTACCGGAACATTAATACAAAACTGTTTCTTCAACAGGGGCATTGGCAGGCCTGATTGACATTGCTGCTGACTGGATGACTGACTTAAAGGAAGGCATTTGCCTTAGTGCTTTGTGGTTTAACCATGAACAGTGTTGTTGGGGTTCAAACGAGACCACATTTGAAGAGAGAGATAAATGTCCGCAGTGGAAAACATGGGCAGAACTAATAATTGGACAAGCAGAAGTGAGTACATACCCATTCTTTTGTGATCTTGCTCAACAATTTTTGTGAATATGGAAAAAAATAATGAACTTAAGTTTAGGGTTCTAAACACAGATTTGGGCTGTACTGCCTGCACCATTTTTAAGCATTTGATTTGATTAATAAGTTACAGTGTAATACGTGTGTATTTCATGAACTGCAAGGGGCCTTGGAGTGTTACAGGTGTAAGGAAGTTACGAGAGTATAGAACTGTTAATAACACGAGAACTTCTATTCCTCATCATAGCTGTACATAAAAAAAATAAAAATTACATTTATGGTGTCCTGATAACTAAGAATAGATTTTTCATTTTTTCTACCACAATTCTTTTTTTAAATAAGGATTTACTCAGTATTCAGCAGATTTTAGCAGCTAATAGCTATTAAAAATACACCTGTGCTATGTTTATTTTTTTCTTTTTAAGATGAAATGTTAGAAAAATTTATACCTTGTATAACCCAGTCTGTGCTGATGTCATTGCTTTATGCTTTTCAAACAAAATTCTCTCTTGACCTGGTAATAATTATTTTCCTTAAAATGTGGACGTAAATGTATTTGCAGCAAGAGTAGTTGTGGATTATTTTAAGTAGCAATTTTGCTTCGGTGTCAAATTTATTTTTCTGACTTTTTGTTTTGCTTTTAGGGTCCAGGTTCATACATAATGAACTACATAATGTACATTTTCTGGGCATTGAGCTTTGCCTTCTTAGCAGTTTCTCTGGTGAAGGTATTTGCTCCCTATGCCTGTGGCTCGGGGATACCTGAGGTGAGGTCTAACTTACATATATATTATAGCTGTTTCGTATTAATGTGAAAATTACTGTGCCTTACAGGGTTAGGAGAAGGAAGAGGGAGCACCCTGCCTAAGAAATCTATTAATACAAGTGTTCAGATTGAAAACATGTAATTGTGCTAATTGTGTCTGGGAAAAATACCCCAAATTTAAGAGAATCTTCTGAGTCAGTAGATTTTGCTCCATGCTTCTGTCAGGACCACTTTTTAAGGAAGCATTTAGTTTAAGAGATTATACTCCTGAAGAGTGATTTCCAAACCTCCCCCTGTCCTCACCCTCCCTTTGCAGGTAAGAGAATAGTGATTCACTGACAGGATACGGCTCCTTTGATACAGCAGTCGCATCTTTTGGTGCAGTGGCTTTAGGTGCCTTAACTAGCACAAATCAACACAGTCACAATGTAAAATGTGTAATACCCTCGAAAACTCACTGTTTGTATTGCTGTCTGCTACTATCCACAGAATGGGAGAGAAAAACCCAAGGTCAAATAAATTGCGGGCAGTCTCACTTCTCCAGTCTTTCTGTAAATATTTCTTTATATGTGTGTTTTGTAGACGTTAAAGGATAAATCCTGCCTCTGAATAAGCCTGGAGTAGTCCTGTGCCATTGCAGAAGATGTCACCCTAAATTTGTTTCCAGATTTAGCTATCTTTGCTTTCTAGGCACAGCTGCCCAATGTTTTGTGTACATCCTATTTATGGACAGGTTGTCCTTTCCTATGATAACTATATTATTTCCTCTCAAACCTTCGTTCACGGAGCCTAGCCATAATGATGATATTATTTCCTATATATGGGCATATTTCCCAGGCTAATAATATGACATTAAGTACAGTAATACCTTAGGCAAGCGGAGGAAGGCTGATCTTTTCCATTTTTATGTCAAGAAATCTGCAATTATTTTTTTATGTCATGGTGGTAAAACATAAAGAGAAAACAGAGGTATAATATTGGTGCAAATGGGATATTGCTACAATAGATGACCTTGGGTGTAGTTTTTGCAGGTTTATTTTTCCTTTGGAAGTTGTCTGCCTTTCACTTGATAATGTACATCATAAAGTAATGAATGCAGTCTTAGAAGCTGCTGCAAATCAATTTGCTACTAACCGTAATTGATAATGTTGTTGTATGTTATTGTCCAGTGTTTTAGAGTAAGTTGCAAAGGAAAGCTTCAGGCAACCAGATAGACTCAGTGTAGCAACCTGAACAATATGTCTTTTAAAGTATGATAAAGTCAGTCATTTGAAAAGGCTCGTTCCTGAAGTTCTGTAGCCAAAATTATAGAATTATTTTCTGGAGGAAGCAGAATGCAATAACATACTGATTTTTTTTTTTATTATTTCTTCTAGATAAAAACTATTTTGAGTGGCTTCATCATCAGAGGTTACTTGGGGAAGTGGACTTTGATGATAAAAACAATTACTTTAGTATTGGCTGTCGCATCAGGTTTGAGTCTAGGAAAAGAGGGTCCCTTGGTACATGTGGCCTGCTGCTGTGGGAATATTTTTTCCTACCTCTTTCCAAAATACAGTACAAATGAAGCTAAAAAAAGAGAGGTAAATTTTTTTCAAAGCATTTTTAGAATTATTATTAAATATCTGTGCATTTACATTCATTTGTTTAAAAGACAGTATTTTTTCTCTTGGATAGTGTTTAGTGTTTATCAATAGTTATTTATTGTGTTAAGAACAATGTATCATCCCTAGCATTCTCAAAGGTAGATAATTTCCACGTCAGAGTCAGTTTGCATTTCTCCCATCTCAGAGACCATTTGATTTTATTTAAATTCTTTCTGTTCTTGGCCCTATGTTTTGGTAATTGATGAGTGTTCAGTTGTGAGGACAGCAGAGTATTCTGAATCCATGAACAGCATATTCCTGGTAACAACAGTGTTTTTCTGCTCTGTTTCAGTTTGATATTTTTAGTGATGGTTGGTTAGACTTGATGCCTGCCAGGTTGTTCTCTCACCCCTCTATCTTGACAAGACAACAGGAGAGAATAAGATGAAAAGCTCATAGGTCAAAACAGGGACAAGATCCCTCCCTCACCAGTTACCATCACAGGCCAAACAGACTACACTTGAGGAAAGTTACTTTATTGCCAGTTAATAACAGTAGAATAGTGAGCAATAAAAAGTACACCTTGCCCCTACTCTCCCTTCTTCCCAGGCTCAGCTTCACTCCTAACTCTTCTGTCCCAAAACCCCCACAAAGTGACGCTTTGACTCTGCTGCTCCTTCATCTTGACACTCTTCTCCTGCTCCAGTGTGGGATCCCACTCACGGGAGACAGTGCTTCACCAATTGCTGCAGCACGGGTCCTTTTCACAGGGTGCAGTCATTCAGGAATGGACTGTCTTAGCCCAGATCAGCCACAGTTCTTGCAAGAAACCTTCTCCTGCTTGGGATCGTCTCCACAGGCCATGGCTCCTGCCAGGAGCCTGCTCTGCCACGGTCCTCCATGGGCTGCAGCGGGACAACCTGCGTCACCACGGGCTGCAGGGGAATCTCTGCTCTGGCACCTGGAGCACCTCCTCCCCTTCCTTCTTCACTAACCTTGATGTCTGCAGAGCTGTTGCTCTCACATTTTTCTCACTCCACTCTGACAGCTGCTGTGCCGTGGTTTGTATCCTTTAAGTATCTTATCACAGGAACACTACCAGCATCACTCAGGGGCTCAGCTTTGGGCAGGGAGAGATTCATTTTGGAGCCAGCTCTGTGGGACATGGGGCAGCCTCTGGTATCTTCTGACAGAAGCCAGCCCTGCAAGCCCCTCTGCTATCAAAACCTTGTCATATAAACCCAATAGAGGGAGCCATGCTATTGGAAGTTAGTATAGTCATAGAGAATAGCAAGCTCTAACATTCTTACTATTTCAATAAAATTTTTGTATTGTAAAATTAAAAAGTGTGTTATCTGAGCTGTGCTTCAGTTCTCAGCTCAACTTCTCTACTTCTAGAATGAGACTGCGGAACATGGGAAAATTTGGTTCACTTCGAATTTCAAATCTCTGTATTCTTAAATCATTTAGCTTATTGTGGTTTAACTGCTCATCTCAGAATAGTGTAATAATTCTTTGAGTTTCTCTGTGTATTCTTCAACAGGTGTGTTAAGGGCTACTACCCAGGGGTCAGTGTTCTTGCAAGGAATTCATGCAGTATTGTTATAATTAGCACTAACCATCCTCATATATTGAACATAATTCATCCATGATGCTGTAGAACCAGTTGCTGCTTCAGTTCCTTTTAATCTCTCAGTTAATCTCAGTTCACCTCAGTTCTTTTTCTGGGTTTTTGCTTGAAGACTACTGAGTGCAAATCTCCAGGACTGATATAAAAGCTATTTAGTCTGTCATCGATTTATGTCCCTTGAATAATATTTGTGGCTGATGGAATTCTCCATCATGCACATGTAGAAAACAATAGACTATTTCAATTGGAAGGCACCTGCAATGATCATACAATCCAGCTGCCTGACTAGTTCAGGGCTGACCATAAGCTAAAGCATGTTGTGAAGGGCATCAACCACCTCTCTAGGAAGACTGTTCCAGTATGACCACCCTCTCAGTAAACAAATGCTTCCAGATGTCCAGTCTAAATATCCTGTGGCACAGCTTTAAAACTTTAAAGCATTCTCATATGTCCTATCACTAGATATCACAGAGTTCAGCATATCAAGGGCTCAGCATCTCTCTCTCCATTTTAACTCCTCAGGCAGCTGTAGAGAGCAATAAGGTTGCCCTTCAGCCTCCTTCCCTCCAAACAAGCCAAATATTCTTAGTCGGTGCTCCCAGGACACTCCTTCCATCCTTGTCACCAGCTTTGTCCTCCTCCTCTGGATGCAGCCAAGGACCTTCACATCCTTCATGAACTGTGGGGCTCAGAACCACACGCAGCACTGCAGGGGAGGCCGCCCCAAGGCCGAATGCAGTGGGACAGTCACCTCTGCTGACTGGCCTGTTGTGCCGTGCTTGATGTTCCCCAGGATGGGGTTTGCCCCCTGGGCTGCCTGGACACACTGTGACTCACACTGAGCTGCTGCCCACCAGCACCCCCAGATGCCTCTCTGCAGGGCTGCTTTCCAGCCAGTCCTCTCCCAGTTTATACTTGAGCCTGGTGTTACTTCATCCTAGTTGTGCAGCATTTTGACTCATTAAATTTCATCCCATTAATTACTGCCCAGTGCTCCAGTCTATCTAGACTCTCCTGTGAGGCCTGTTGTCCCTCAGGAGAGTCAACATGTCCCTGTTTGGCATAATCAGCAAACTTACTCATGGTGCATTCAACTCCTGCATCCAAGTCTTTAAATACACTGAACAGAATGTTGGTGACCAGTCACCTGCCAGATGTGGCTCCATTCACTACAACTCTTTGAGCTCTGATGTTCACCCAGTTCTTCACCTGTTCATTCCACAGCTGGACAACTGGTCCAGAAGGATGCTGTGAGGGATAGTATCAAAAGCCTCACTGAAATCCAGAAAAACTACATCCAGAGCCTTCACTTCGTCCACTGGACGGGTGACCTTATTATAGAAAGATGCCAAATTAGTTAAACAGGACTTTGCTTCTGTGAACCCATGTTGACTGTGCCTGATGATTGCTTTATTACTTAAAAGCCTTTCAGTGGCACCCACTATAATCTTCTCAGCTCCTTGAAAATTGTGGAGGTTGGAGGTTAGGCTAACAGGTTTTAGTTCTCTGGGTCTTCCCTCACGCCCTTGATACAGGTTGGACTCACACTGGCTAGCTTCCAGTCAGCCGGATCCTCCCCAGAATCCCAAGAGCTTTGGTAGAGGAGTCTAGCCATAACACCCACTAGCTCCTTCAGTACTCTGCGAAGAATCCCATCAGGCTCCGTGGACTTAGTAACATTCAGCTGATAGAGCTTATAATTTCAGTGTCCACAAATGGAAAGTCACTGTTCCCACACTTGTGGTCATTTGACTCAGGATACCAGGCAGCCCAAGGTCTATCAGTATTATTAAAAAGAGTGAGGAAAAAAACATGGAATGCCTATGCTTTTTCCTTGCTTCTGTTAGTCAGATGACCATCTTCAATAAGTGTCAGTTCAAGTTTTTCTTAGACCTCCTCTTGCTATTAATGTATTCAAAAAAGCCTTGTTTTCATCTGACACTGGCCAGTTTCAACTCTGAACTTTGAGTGGTGTCCTTGGGTTTGTCATGTCTAGTACCTGACTGTGGCCACTCTCCACATCTTAGGAGCATTCTCAAACAGTAACTTCATGCTTTTCTGTTATTAAATATGTGTATACTTAACAGAAACATAGAAGAAACTGACAGCTGTAGTAAGATTCTGTTCTTCATGTTTAAAACATAACAAACTGTAAAAAAACACTCATCTTTGTTCTTTTCCAGGTGTTGTCAGCTGCCTCAGCAGCAGGAGTTTCTGTAGCCTTTGGAGCCCCAATTGGGGGAGTCCTTTTCAGTCTGGAGGAGGTATGTCAAGAGATGGCACTGAAGGATAGATATTTTAAGGAAGTCTCTTAGCTTAAATAATCTCAGACTCCTTTAAGCTGCAGTCTTTCCTAAGAAGGGAATTATTTTTTGACCCACATTTCAAAGTCAAGAGTCCTCCTAAATATTTTTTCTTTTCTTTGGATGAATGTCAGCTTTCCTTTATTCTCAGTTATTTTTTTCTGGAGAAGGGCTGAGTCCATTAATAATTACAGTTTACATACAGATAGAGATACAGCAGCTTTTCAGTATAGGAGTTTATTCTGAAAAAAAATAAATGGGGCTCTTATTCTTCATTTTGAAAGAGGGTTTAGAAACTTACTGGGCAGTTTTGTGAAGCAAGTATTTAAACATTACTGAAAGTTTTTAATAGTAAACACTATTGAATTTAATAATTCTTAAAAGAGCAAATATGCTATAAAACTGATCTGAAAGGCAACCAAACGCTCTTCTCCAAGAAGTTATTTATATTAAATTAGTTTTAATTAGTCATTTTCAAAATACATAAGAATGTTATTCTTATCATTGGCATTTTTTAAGAAAACTAAAAATCTATTAATTGAAAAAGGAAGCAAAATATTATTTCGTGAATAATTTTGTTATATCCTTAGGGGATTTTGAGAAACTCCTTTCTTGCCAAAAAAATGCAGAAGAAAACTATTTTAAAATTCAAGTCAGGCTATGTGGGGCTTAAGTATGAAATTGCATGTTCTGTTTTGAGGATTTTGATTTTTTTTGTTTGTTTTAATCATACTTCCTAAAAATAACAGGTCGGTCAGAAACCTTTCAATGTAGGTTGAAAAGAGATGAAACTATTAGCAGGAAATTTGAGAGTGCAGCTAGTACACAGCCTGTTTCTCATGAACACTAAAAAGAGACACAAACAGAGCAGCTTATAAATTACTGTGCATCATTTCCTAACAGTCTTAAAGAAGCAGTGGTTTCAATACTGCTGTAGTATTGACTTTAAAACTGATACAAGTATGAGTTGTTGTAGAGCTTTTTAAAAATGTAGGATGTGCTGGAGTGCTAGAGCTCCAAGTGATTGGAGTAATACTGATAATCTAAGAGTACTTTTTTTTAGCTTAAACCATGTGAGCATCAATACTCTAACACATGCATAAAGTTGTCTTTCAGTTTTTTAAACTGATTTACTAATAATTCCCATGTATTGCCTTTTGCAGGTCAGTTACTATTTCCCACTGAAAACTTTATGGAGATCATTTTTTGCTGCTTTAGTAGCTGCATTTGTTTTAAGGTCCATCAATCCTTTTGGTAATAGCCGCCTAGTTCTTTTTTATGTGGAATATCACACTCCTTGGTACCTTTTTGAACTGCTTCCTTTTATTCTTCTGGGAGTATTTGGTGGGCTCTGGGGAGCGTTTTTCATCCGAGCAAATATCGCATGGTGTCGTCGACGCAAATCTACGAAATTTGGGAAGTATCCTGTCCTGGAGGTCATTATTGTTGCAGCAATAACAGCTGTCATTGCATTTCCTAATCCATATACAAGGCTAAACACCAGTGAGCTTATTAAGGAGCTCTTCACAGACTGTGGGCCGTTAGAATCCTCCTCGCTCTGTGACTACAGAAATGATATGAATGCAAGCAAAATAGTAGATGATATTCCTGACCGTCCAGCAGGCACTGGAGTCTATTCAGCTATATGGCAGTTGTGTTTAGCACTCATATTTAAAATAATCATGACAGTCTTCACCTTTGGTATCAAGGTAAGTGTGAATGCAATAGGGGTGTCATCTGCTGTGATTATTTAATTATTGCCTTTCTTGTTTTCCACCTTTCAAAGCCAGTAGCTTTGTTTACAGATTTCTTTTCATCTGTAGTTCTTTTAAAAAAGGTCTTTTTACTGTTGGTTAATAAGCAAGTCTTGTAGAAAACAATATTAAGTTTATTTAAATTCATATTAGCCCTTTGTTTTGCTGAATAGAAACGTGGTAAATGCAATAGGGAGCAGGAACTGTGTGGATGTATGGCTGTTCGTATGGCCTGATTCAGCCATAGGGATGACTCAAAAATTTTCAAGAGCAGAGTTCAAATATAACCACTCAAATTCTCTAGTCCTGTTACAGGGAAGAAGAAAAGACTGTACCCCTTGAACAACTTGTAGGTAGTTTTTTTTTTTTAATCCACTCTCCTCATTTTTCATATGAATATAATTGCTGTAGATGTTAAAGGCAGATAATGATGATTTCTTTTGCTGTATTTTCCAGTATTGCATGTCATGAAGAGAAAGTGAGCTTTGTTTATGTGACTGTAGTGGGAATTTCTTCTCCATCACAAGCAGCAGAATTTTTGGTTTCCTGGTTGTTTAGTAAATCTATTTTGGAGATGTCTTCAGCCTTTCCCCAATCTATGACTGTTTTCTAAATGACATATAACTGTCATACCTTCATCATTTTGTGTCTTGTCAGGCTCCCTTCATAGTTTTTTCCATTATCAAGCATGTCTTAATGCAGACATATCGAAGAACGTTCACTAAGCAGGATTTGCCTTTAAATTGGCTTTAACTTTTCAGTTTACATTGCTGTTCCATGTAACACCATGCATAAAACCCCACTTCCCTTCTGTGAGTGTGTTTGATCATTGGAATAGATTGTCCAGAGAACATCTTTGGAAATATAACCTGACTGGTTACAAGCCTAGGCAACCTCCTGTAGTTAACCCTGATTGAGCATAGTAGACAATCTGGAGTGGTCATGTTCAATCCCAACTATTCTGTAACTGACAGAACAGTAATATGGTTCTCATTGACATCAACTCTATGTTGATATTTTAAAAGGTGTTGCACTTTGCTATTGGAAGTTATTTTCCATATGTTGGTTGATGGGTAAGAGAAACCCACTGTATGTATTTTAAATGCTAATCTTCCATAAGTCCAAAATTCTGACATTATTTTATGACATGACAACTCCAATCTCTTGTTTTGTTTTGTATTCACCTACTGTATTTCATTTATATCTAGGACTTTCTTTCTTTCACCATTCACGTGTTCATGTGCATCTGGCTCTGTCTCACATGGTTGTCACCACAGGGTCACACTATGTGTATTGAAATTCACTAGTTCACAGAATGGTAGAGCTTATACCTCATTTGGCTTTGGTTCATTTTCTCGGAACTTCAGCATGATGGAAATATTTTTGTGAGGTTGAAAGAATATATTCATTACTTGGCCAACAGGCAAGGAGTCATGCTGCTGTCATTGATGGGACTGTGCTACATAGATTTTTTTGAAGCTTTAAAGCGTGGGTTTGGTTAGAATGTCAGCCAGGATCTGGAGAAAGGATGTCACTTTCATGTTATTTATTTGCATCTTAAGCTTTATCTCTATAAAAAGAGCAAATTCAAAATTAAAACAAAAAAAGGAAAATGACAACTTTGTTATTTAAATAAAGGATCCTCTGAGCTCTCCATGTCTCTTCCTTGCAGACACAAGTCTTTCCCCACAGGAACTGTTTTCCTGTGAGGTAAGCAAAGAAACTTACCTGCTGCCAGTGATTCTTGCTGCTCTTACTGGTGTGAAAAAGCATCACCAGGAGGCTGATATGGCAGGGCTTTGGGTTTTTTGGGGTTGTTTTGGGTTTTTTTTTCCTTCCAAGCTTTTTTATGTATACTGTACTGCTTATAATCAGTAGACTCATTACTGAGTGTAAATGCCGATCAACAGTTGGGGTCGGACTCCACCTTTGCCTCGTAACCTGACGGGTGCACAATTCACTGCTAAAGAAGTGGGAAGTTGTACCCATATCCTGATCTTTGTTTGTTTCAAAGATGATACATGTGCCACAGAACATATCTTTTCCTCTGTAGTGTAACTTGAGCTAGGCTGGCAAGCACTGGAAAAAAAAAGGAAGAACTTAACTTTTTTAACTTGCTCCTTTTCTGTGAAGATTCCTCTTCACTTTGTGATTTGTAATCCAGGGGCTTATGCAAATGAATACAGCTGTAAAACCATAATTACAGTTAGTCTTGTAACCGTTATCCACATAAGATGGAAAGAAGAGAAGGAGCTAGTGCATTAAGAAGTTCCATTAACAAAGGACCAGAAACGCTTTGGATACAATTTCCATGTGGAGACTTAATTTCTGCAGCGTACTGCTGTAGCAAACTACAATCTGAGGCAGTTTCAAAGATTTACTTATTTTATATTGGAAATGTGGGAGGTTTTTTGGGGTACTGTTGTACTGTTCACCAGGAAGGAATTTTACTCAAGAAAAGAATTTGATTTTAACAGTTAGAAAGGGGGTTAGATGAATAATTAATTGTGGGCAATAACAGCAGGGTATAAATGTACAATTTGAATATTAGACTAAAATGATGGCATTGAATATTACACCTATCAACACTGAAATATTAGGTAATTCAGGATGGGAATGATGGATTATTAATTTTTTTTTTCAAAACCTGTGCTGCTGGCTTTCTAACACAAAGTTTGATATGCTTGTTTTTACTTGATTTGTTGCTTAGAAATCATCTTTGCAACCATAGGTATAGACAAAATATAATAATAACTGAAATACGGTTCTGCACTTGCTATTGAATACCACAGCAAAAATCTGTAGTTTGGAATTGCACAGTACTTAAATTTCACAGCTGTACATTACAAGAAAAATTACATGATTTGTCTTGTTACACCAGGAGTGCAATTTTTTAATGACATTATTTTGATGGGTTGATGGATTGAAGTGTGTTTAGATGAAGTAAAAATTCTAGCCCTGATTTGTAGTCAGATTTGTAGTTCAGTCACAATATAAAAGACTTCGATGCTAACAACTGCTGTGAGGGAAGCAGCAGGCATTTCCAGTTTAATGACACATTTAGGCATCAGTATGTTTTCTGGAAAGATCAGCTTCCCAAGGAGAAGATACACAACAGCAGTTTTTGAGATGAACAGTCACTCTTTATGAAGCTGCTGATAAAAGCAAGCTTGCAATAATACTTTACTAAGCCATGGTGTTGTGACAACACTTTGTGCCCTTTTCAAGTTTTAGGTAATAGCAGAAAAACATTTTAATAACTAAAATGACATTAGGAACATTTTTTTAACCTAATGTTTTAACTCCTTTTTGCAATGGGGATTGTCTTGCCTTTTCCTCTCTCAGTGTATTTATCATTCTGTATACACTCCTTTGTATAGGAAATGTCAGTATAGTAAGCAAAGGCTCTTTTAAAAATCACCTGTTTAGTTAGCCATCTAATTTTTAGCAGCGTCAGGAAGCAGTTCGGAAAGACAGTCCTG
>JAYRBT010000139.1:35440405-35496950 GCA_036023395.1 Myiotriccus ornatus
TTTCCTCAAGTGATGCTACACTATTCTTCAAAATTGAGTACTTCTCATTTTAGACCAGCAGGATTCTGTGAGAATTTCTGTCCGAGTAATTTTTAAATGTATATCCTATTTCTTTATGACTGTATGTTATTTACTGTCATTGTAACAACTGAGATTGTTTTATAGAGAGATAAGTGCAAAAGTAATTATTTCAGGTTTCTATTTTTCAATTTGTTTGTGTAATGGGAAATTTGTCCCTGGCCACATGAGCACACAAGCCCGGTTTGGGCCCTCTTTCTGTGGTTGAGTATTAGCACTTGTGTGATACCTGTGACAATGCTTTGTGTACTAGCAAGAAAAATTCTGTGGATTCTGAGGATACTACCCTAATCAAAGGAAAGAAAGCACTGTTATGTAAGAAAATGCTACAAAACTGTAACATTTGGTACATGAAATCAGTGATGAAAGTTACATCTTTTTTTTTTGAGAAGTATCTCTTTTACAAAGACACTTGAGAACACATTTGTGAACACAACACTGTTTACTTCAATAAAATTTTTGCCTATGGTCTTAAGACCGTATATATGATGGTATTACATTATGTAGGACTTATGTGAATGTCCAAAACTTGGAAATTATTATAGACATATAGAAATTGTTATATACTCATTCAATTTTGCGTTTACTTGAGTAAATGGGGGAATAGCAGAACATTCTTCTAATAATACACTTTCACTAATAAGACTTGTGTCAGCTGCTAAGATTGTACAGTGCAAGTTGCTTAGTCTTGCAATGTGTCTGGTTTGAGTCAGCAGTGCCCTGGCAGCCAGGAGGGCCAACCATGTCCTGGGGGGCATCAGGCAAAGCATCGCCAGCCGGTCAAGGGAGGGGATTGTCCTGCTCAGCTCTGCACTGGTGTGGCCTCACCTTGAATATTGTGTGCAGTTTTGGGCACCATAATATAGGAAAGATATTGAGCTCTTAGAGAGTGTCCAAAGGAGGGCAATGAAGATGGTGAAGGGTCTAGATGGGAAGCCATATGAGGACTGGCTGAGGTCACTTGGTTTGTTCAGGCTGGAGAAGAGGAGACTGAGGGGAGACCTCATTGCAGTCTTCAATATCCTCATGAGGGGAAGCAGGGAGGCAGGTACCAATTTCTTTTCTCTGTTTACCAGTGAATGGACCCAATGGAATGGCCTGAAGTTGTATCAAGGGAGGTTTAGGTTGGATATTAGAAAAAGGTTCTTCACCCAGAGGGTGATTGGTTGCTGGGACAGGCTCCCTAGGGAAGTGGTCACAGCACCAAACCTGACAGAGCTCAAGAAGTATTTATTTAGACAAAGCTCTCAGACACATGGTCAGCTCCTTGGCATGGTCCTGTGCAGGGCCAGGAGTTGGACTTTTAAGATCCTTGTGGGTCCCCTTCCAATTCAGGATATTCTGTGATTTTATGATTGTGTGAAATAGTCCGGGGTGTGAGAGGGAATGTAACCAATGTGATCAACACGTGAAAAGGAAGAGGATTCAGTTCACAAAAAAGCAAAATAAATTCATTATAAACAAGAAGGCAACATTTTCAGTGTGGTCAGAAATTCTTTGGTTTCAAAGCAATAATAATTACAGCCCTTGGAATCATGACAGGGGAGCTGTCAATTCAGATTGTTGACAGTTTCTTCAGCAGCTGTCTGTGCGCTTCCTGAATGGTATTTTTTATGCCTTTTCACCTCTTTATAGTAAATAACAGTTACTTATTGGAATGAGAAAAGTAGTCAAAGAATGACTAAAGCTAAATGGTAGATAGCTTTTGTGATTTCTGTGCAAAGACTCCTTGGGGATAAAGCAGTGGCTATGGAAACACACTGAAATAGCATAGATCAGAATATCAGCAGTCCGTTATTGTTGTTTAATCTGTCTGTCTGCACTAACTTACCTTACTCCAAAAATGTAAATTCTTCCTCCTTTGCTGTTTTTCCCCTTCCTTCTTTTTCTTAAAGAAAGTGCCAGAAAGAAGCAGGAAGGAATCATTGGCAGTTCCAGGGTCTGTTTTGCCCAGCATACCCCATCGCTTCCAGCAGAAAGCCCTCGACCTTTGAAGCTCAGAAGCATACTTGATATGAGTCCTTTCACCGTGACAGACCACACACCAATGGAAATAGTGGTGGATATTTTCCGGAAGCTGGGTCTGAGGCAGTGCCTTGTAACACACAACGGGTGAGTAAAGTGGCAGCAATGCTGTTCATTTTGTTAATACAGTAATTTTCACTTCCAGGATCAGAGTATTTGAACCGGGATATACTCCACAGTCATGATATTTGAACCCATAAGTTTGGTATTGCAACTGAGGACCCCAACTGTTCCTTAAGAAGGTGCTGTGCTGTAGCATGTCTCTCAAATTCTTACTCCTCCCCTGTATTCCAAGTAAGCAGGCAGATTATTTTAGTAATTTTATGATGTTCTGTTAAAAATTAGCTGCCATTCAGCAAGTTTGGTGTATTCATCTTGCTTGTGGAGGAGGAGACAAAACTTTTCTTGCAGAAATTTAGTCTTGTGTGGTGCACAGCCTAAGGCCTGTATTTCCCCGTTCTTATCTACATTCTGGCAACGTGCCATGCACCAGCAGCTATTGAACGTGTACAAATATCTGGGTTCAGGAAGAGGGAGGAAAAGGAAGAAAATGTTCCAGTCAATATCTCATCTTCTGGAGTTTAGTGATGGCAATTACCACCAAGCTTTTGTTTTTGGAATACTAACAATTAAATAACTGCTGCTAGTTCTGGAACTTCAATCCAGAAACTTTTGTTTCTACAGTTCAAAATAGTTCAGGAAAGTAATTTTAAGATTTAGAATGTTTGTAAATGAGACTGTAGGGAGTAGTCCTGTGATTACCCTTAAATAAATCTGCCCCAGGCATGGAAACATAAATGTTCATTATAATTGCCTCTTATCTAAATTACTCCTTGTGTTTTTACATGATCTTTTCCTGTGAAGCTATTCCTTTGCCATTCTGCTTTCCTATATCTCTTGCATTAAACACTTGACATGCAACATGCTCCTACCATAATATCCTGCTTTCCCTTTAGCATGTCTTTTAAGGCACGTGGGGAGTGAAACATTGTCTGCTCATCCACATGTTTAGGATCAATGTCCATAGGACAAGAAATCAGAAAAATGGGTGGGACTTCTTGTTTTGCTGTGGGCCAAAGGACTGCTGGTATAAATGGCAAATAGTTAAAATTGGTTTCCAAGTGGGTTTTTTTCAGATGTATTTTAAAATAAATTTATTTTAAATCTTCTCTTGCTTTTTTTTTTTTCTTTGATGCATCCCTGTATGGAATGGCAAGTAATGTTTCCAGAAGCATAAATGACTTTAAAAGCCTTTCTCTGGTAGGGAAAGGATATCATAATCTGGCATGTAGAAGTTAGTGCAGGCATGCAATTATTTTTGGTTTGGAGCTGGAAATTTGAATTAATAGAACTTCACTTAAGAATATTTACTGTGATAATTTTTTTCTCAGTTTCTGTTGTGGTTGAATGCTGAAACATTGACATTCATGTTAAAATCGCCTCTAAAGAAAGCTTCATCATGCAAAGCTATGTCAAACTCTAATATAAATTTTTAACTATGATCTGTGATATTCCAGGAGCACACTGTTCATTACAACAAGAGCAGATCATAAACATTAGTACTGGTGATATTTAGCTGTGGGTTTGTAAAGCCTTGTGGACATCAAGGAGTACTTTGTATTTTAGCAAATTTCCTGCAAACAGAATATAACAACATAAAAACACACATCAACATACTGGTTCCAATCCAGATCAGATTGTGCAGAAGTTGGTGCTGATGACAGAAAAAGACTTCCTAAATTGTACCAGAATATCCATTCCAGGGAGTTGCTTGTGATTTATACTGTCATGAATGAAAAATTTGTTAAAATATGGCTGTTTCTAGGGACACCAAATAACCCAGCTCTCCAGAGCAGCTTCGAACCTAAAGTGCTGTGACTTGTACACAGTTACTACTTCATTCATCTACTGTGGCTTATTAAAATGTGAATACTTATCTTTATGTGTGAAGAGAAATAGCTACTGAACAAAGGAAATACAAAGTAGATTTTAGTTTCAGTGCCTTTAAAACCCAAAAAATACATGAATCTGGGGAGAAGGGGTAAAGTATGCTTCCCTGACGTGTACTTGATATGAGAAATGTATTGCTCTGGGGTCACTGAAGAGCCAATTGTGTTCAGCATTTTGGGAGAAAAAGAAAAAAAGCAAAATCTGGGAAAGGGTACTGTCTTTCAAATAAGTTTTCAGTTAATTACATCTCATTAGCTTTCCTGCAACCATTCTTTTTTTTTTTGTTTTAGTTTTGGCTTTGGTGGTTTTTTTTTTTTTAGTTGGTGTGTTTTTGGTTGTTTTTTTTAGTTTTGCTCTATTCTAATCCTTTTCCATTACGATTAGAACTTTTTTTTATTTTATTTCACACAGTTATTAGCATAACATGATCTGTTTCAGGATTGTCTTGGGGATCATCACAAAGAAGAACATATTAGAGCATCTCGAGCAACTAAAGCAGCACGTCGAACCCTTGGTGATTAGATATATCAGATCTCATAATTAGACACATTAGAAGTCAGGAAGCATGAAACTTGTGAACTGTTCAGGGCTTTTATGACATCGACTGAACAATGAAATCAGCTTATGCTCAAAATTTGTATTCAACCATAAAACAATATGTGCAAAATCATTTTGTAGAAATGAAGCTGTTAATGTGGACATACTGTTAGTCACAACATTAAAGAAAAGTAAACAGTAGACTTTCTGATACTTGTGTTGTTGAGATCATGTAGATCCATCTGGTTGATCTGATTTCCCCAGGTGGGAAAGCACATGCCTAGGAATACTTTTCCCCCACCTAATGCAAATTAAGACTTCCATATATGCCAATTTCTTTTTCTGATCAGGACAGCTTTAAATAGCTGTTACATAGCAAAGTATCACATCTTCTGAGAAGCAAAGACAAGCATGGTTTAACCACAGCATTAGATCTTCCCTGTAATCCCCCTTTATCAACATGATTTTTTAAAAATACTAGTTTTTAGTAAAGTCCTGTGCTTTTATGTAAAGTCCTGTGGTTCTGCTGCTGATACCTAACAGCAGTCAGTGCACCCCTTTATAAAATGTTCAGTGATATCCAAAGCCAGTAAGTGGCCTGGTACTATGTTGACTGTTGACTTCAGAATCTAGATATGGTTTTAACCATGATGTTGTGAACTAACCTTAGATAGGTGGTAAACTTTGTCTTAATTTGGACATGGGTTGCTAGTTACATCTCTACTAAACATATCCACCACATTTAGCTGCTTATGTGCAAAACATGCTAATTATGTTCTCATTTTATGCTAATACTTCACAAGTATTTCATGCATCCTTTAATAAGACAAATTGAAATGTACTAACCAGAATAACAAGGGCAGCAGCTCATTCATTCTGCTCTTTGCTTCTCTTGTGATATTATCCTTTTGGACAGTCTCACTCTATTTGATGTTTCGCAGTTATAAGTTTGAAAGACCCTCTCATAAGAGCACTGTATCTAAATTGGAAAATGAAGATTTTCTTTTAGTGTTCACAGTTTATTTTCTAAAGCCATGGATTCCAAAAACTATTTAACTGTTGTTTATTTTACAAAAGTTTCACGGCTGATACAGTGTGCTCCTATGAATACATTCAGCCTGAGCCAGTGCATCAGACTGGAAGGATCCTTAAGGTTTTAAAATGGAGGGAAGGGGAGTTTGATTTGCTGTTAGGATTTTGGGCCATCAAGCAGTACATCACTTTGATGGCTAGGTTGGAACATATCTCCCTTATTAAATGGGATCAATATCACTTCTTGTTCATATCTCTCTTTTCTTTGTCCCTCTTTGTTACTTTTTTGTTGGCATACACTAATCAAAATTTGATTTTTGTAGAAACGAAAAGTTAACTAAAAATTGTGATGGGCTCTACTTGTATTACTTGTATTTCATTAAAACGGACTACAGCTGTCAGAGACTATCTGATACAGTGTCTCAGCATTGCTGTGTTTTATCAAACTGGTGGTTCCTCAACATTCTGATAAATAAAATGTTTTTGTTTAAGTAAGAAAATCAGGCTGTTTACTTTTGCTCTATTCCTGTCAACAAAAAGGACTTGGCTACAGATTTGTTCTGCTTTATTATTTCCCTGCCTGGATTAATATCAGTCTTCCATTTATCCTTTTCAGGCGCCTCCTTGGCATTATAACAAAAAAAGATATCCTCCGTCATATGGCCCAGACGGCAAACCAAGACCCCGCCTCCATAATGTTCAACTGAAGCCCATAGCTGAGGAGAGAGAGGAAACAGAAGAGGAGGTTCATTTGTTGAATAGCACAACACTTTAGTCTGGGGAGTACTTCTAAAATCAGAGACGAGAGCTGGGGTTTTGTGTGACGGTGCTGCTGGCAATCAGGAGTCGGTCTGGGGGAGTATGTGGCGAGGAGGAAGGCTGCTGGGAGTGTGGGAAGGGAGAGCTGCTGTCCTGCACTGGATGCGTCCCGAGGCATCAGGTCTGCCATGATAGTGCAGTGGGTGAGCCGTGCCATTCTCCAGCCCCAGCCTGGTACTTCAGCATTGAAGAGATGTGTTATTAATCCCTGTTTCTGGAGGGATTGTTCTGAATTGAGCCATCTTGTGGAGACTGAAAGGTCTTGCCCTTTTTACCATTGAAAACTATTGTGTTAACTCATGAAACGTATTAACTATTACAAGTCACCTTTCTACATTCCAGAAGAGCTTTATTTCTCTCTCTCCTGAGCCGTAACAAAGCCTCTTTAAAATTGGTGTGCCCTTTTGAAGCAGTTGTTTCTCATATTGAGATGTACTGTGAGTTACTGAGGTTTGATCACAAGAAGGGAGGTTTTTCTTGTGCCATTAAACATGTGAGTTTGTACATCATGAAATGCTTGGGGCAGTGCAGATCCACTGCAACAAAACCAGACTGAACAGGTAATAACTTGCAAGAACCATGTGAGACTTCTTTCAACCCATGTGCTGTCATGATATGAGAAAAATTAAACCAGACGAAACTAGCATTTTAAAGAAAAATACTGGTTTTGCTGCAGAAAGTATCAATAATGTGACCTGGTCTTATGCAATTTTTGTATTATTGAAAACACTATGATATATACCAATGTTGTGCAGTATAAGGAGAAATACTGCTATACTACTAGTTTAAGAGCTGGAACAATTCTGTATACATGTATCTGGTAAAAATTGCATGCTACAACACTGGAGATCTTTTTCCCCCCCCTGTAAAATTTGAGAATGGTCATTTTTATTTTTTTCTTCTCCACAAAAGACGTTCCACTGCTGACATGGTAGGAAGAAATGTAACTCATAACTTGCACTAAATGTATATTATTTTTCTTGAAGTTTTACCATTCTTTATTTATATTTGTATGGATTAAAAAAATCTATTAAATATGAATCAGTTAATATCTCACATAACTAATTACCTTTTTAATGTGATTTTATAGAATAATTCATAATCCTCTGCAAGTAATGGAGGATTAGCAAATGTTTACAACTAGATGAAGGGTTTCAACAAAATGGCTTCTTTATGATCCAACATACATACAAGATCATTTTCAAATATAACTCTCACTGCCGTTACCTTGGATTTCCTTTTTCCTTTACTAGCAGATAACTGGAACAGTAATATTAAAATTTTATTTAAAAAAGAACCTGCAGGGTTTAAAAATTACTAGGAGAAAGCAATTATATAATTGCTTTTGGCTCTTTTTTTTTTTCTCCCAAGTACATAGAGGTGTAAATTATATGTAGCCACATCTGAGCAGGTGGGCAGAATTGAATGGAGTACTTGAAACTTTGGCAGGACTTTAAAATTCAGCAGCAACACACGCACTAGTAGGTGAACTGACAGATCCCTAACTTCTTTACAGTAGATTATTTTGTTTCATATTCATTTTATCAAGCTACCACCACCACCACAAACATAAACAGAGGAAAAAAAAGCAATATACCATATTTCCTAGGGAGGAAAAAATTAAGAAATCTGGCTAACAAAAATCATGTTTTATTATATGGGGTTGGATAAAATTTCCTTCTTTTAACAATTATGCTCACAAGACTGCAAAAGTTGCAAAAATGTAGGCACTAAAACTAAAATAATAAGTATGGCATTCATCACAGTTACCTCAAACATCTTTATTCACCAAGTACTCAGTATGACTTTATCTTAAGTACAATAACACACTGAACCAAAATTCTGGTACTTTTGGCAAGCTGCAAAATAACGTCTGTACTTAAGTAAGTGCACTGCTGAATTTTAACCGATTTTTCTTAGTAAAAAACTGCCATCGACATTTTATCATCTCATCTCTTGCAGCAACTGGAAGCAGTAGAATGTGAAATGTGCCAGTGCACTCACAGTGATCAGGCCCTGTATTAAATACAGGTTTGGAACTGCAACAGGGAATCGGGCTGTGTTAAAACAGGAGTGTTGCAGCAACCACCTGCACACTTTCATGTGGAGTCAGTGCTGGTGGTTAAACGTTTGCTGTTACACTGCATGAGCCTGAAGAAAATTCACAAAGAGCAGGATTTGGCCTATTTACAGAAGACAGCTCTGGAAGTTGTTTGGGTTTTTTCCTACAATGGAGGAATATAAACACACTACACATACAAAAATTGCTTTAAATCAGTTTGAAATTTTTGCCATGTCTAATGCTCTCCTAAAACACTGCTGTGTGTGCTGTATTAACTTGCACCTAATTCTACAGACTGTACTTTCTCAATTAAAATACAGTCACACCCCTGCTGTGTTTTATAATTTGTGTGGATCCTGAGCGCTGCATATAAATTGTTCATCTCTGTTTATTCTTCTTAACCTGCTAAGCTTTCCCTGTTGACATATAAAATGTCTTCTGGTAAACATACAGTAGAGGTTCTGGTAGGGAAGTATGTGTGCCTGTGCTGTGCAACGAAAATGTCCTAATGTAAAACTTGCAGCGCCTTACTCAAGTTACTAATTGGAAAAAAAAAAAAGTGGTGGATGGGAGGGGGAAAGTGTCAGCATTTTTATTTTTTCAACCATTCAGATACTGGTTCATGAAGAATGCATTCTTTGTTAATCTGTGATGTTGCCTAGAGCTGTATTTAATATTGATCTTAATGTTTTTATTTATAATAGTGTGGTAGAGCTGCATATCATTACAGTAAAAATTCTCATTACTGTGATGATTTAATCAAACATTAAAAACTTCTGTATGACCATTTATTGTTCTGTCATGCTTTTTCATTGTTTTCACAATATTTACGTTGGTTTTGCATTTATTTTCCCCAGAGAGAAAATTAACAGCTAGGAATCTTACATATAAAACTAGTAAGCAGATAAAGGAAAGAATGAATTTTAGGAGGTGCAGTCTTTGCATTGCCTAGTATTTGGCTACAAATCAGTAGCCAAATCAACCCAATCACACAGGTCACTATGAGGTAGGGTTTTTTTCCAAAACAAACATTTAAATTTTTGTTTTAATTATAGAATAGTTGGCTTTTCTGTTTTAAAATTGTTGAAAGTAGATGATGCTTTTGTTGTCTAAAAGCCATCTGTTGATGATGTATATTCACAGAATGGCCTGGGTTGGAAGGGACCTTCAAGATCATCCGCTTCCAACCCCCCTGCAGTGGGCAGGGACACCTTTCACTAGACCACATTGCTCAGTGTCCCATTCAGTCTGACCTCGAACGCTTCCAGGGCTGGGGCATCTACCACCCCTCTGGCCAACCTGCTCCAGTGTTTCACCACTCACAGGAAAAACTTTTTTCTTGTCCTATTGCAGCAGGCCCTCATAAAAAGTCTGTCCCCCCTTTAATGATGAGCAGCACTTCAGTAATTTTTAGTTGGTGTAACAAATTTCATTCTCTATCACATGAATAGATGAGTATGGATTTCTATTCTAAGGTCCCCATTGTTACAGATCTAAGTTGATATTTAAATAACAGTGCAAAAGGTTAATTTTTAAGGTCCCTTCCAACCCAAATCATTCTATGATTCTACTTTTTTATTATGTGTATAATTTACAGGGCATTAATATGAAGGTGTATTCTGTTTAGAACATAAAAAGTAAAATAACACTGAATATTCAAGAAAGTACCTCTTTTTTATGTATAAAACAAAATTCCAGGCCCCTGAAAGAGTCACTGTCTGCTTGTGCTTGAATAAATGGAACGTGCTGAATGAAAAAGGTGAAGTTGTCAAATTTACCAAAGTAGATTCACCTCATTAATTTAAAACTGAAGATACTCTTCTGCAGCACTCTAACCTATATTGCGAATTGGAGGTACAATCTGTGGCTAAAAAAGTAGAAACTACGTCAATTTGAGCACATTGCTCCTGGCCTATAATCTTTGTCAGTAGTAACTAGTATTACTTATTGTCATTAGTAATTATGTGAATTGCTACAATGGAAGTCACTGTATGGTGGCAAAGTGTGTTGAGTAAGAGCAAATGTTATTTTCCATTGTTTCTGGACTGTTATTTCAATCAGTTGCCCAAGAATAAAACTCATAGAGCTGTGGGCCAATGAACTTGAAAACACGTCATTTCTGTTTTGTACAAAATCACTTTGCTTTCATTTTTAAATGTCCAGGTTAGTGCTGAAATCAGGGGATGACTTCTGATTAGCAATGTAGCAATCGCAGTGGAGTTCCGAATTTCTCCTGTAACGTCATTCAGCTTTCCCTTCATCCCGTCTGATCCCTCCCAGCTGATCCAGCGCCAGGCCCTAGGGGCGTCAGTGCTCTGCCCAGGCGGAGCGCTGCGCTGAGGGAGCGCTGCCCCTGCGGGACAGGCGGCGCAGCACGGACCTGAAGCCCCGCAGGGGCGCATGGAACAGGCCGGCTGCCCCACTCACCCGGCCGTGCCTGCAGCCGCTCCAAGCAGTGTCTCAGCCGCCCGCCGTCCCCGCTCTCCCTCAGCCCAGGCCCGCCCGGCCCGCGGCAGGCGCGGATGTGTCCGGGCCGCGGCCCCGCCCGCCGGCGCGTCACCCCCTCCCGGGGCCCGGCCCTCGGCACGCAGGAGCACCGGGAAACAGCGCGTTCCTTAGAAAAGCTTTACTGACCCCCAAGACACCGCCACCGAGTACAAAAAGCCCCGCAAACACACACACACACAGACAGACAAGGCCGCCCTCCCCGCCGTAGCCCCCGTGCCCGGCTCAGTGCTCCAGCTGGTCCAGGCCCTCCTCCCGCCGGCTGCCCAGGTGCGACTCGATAATCTCGGCGAAGAGGTTCCTCTTCAGCAGCGTGTAAGCCAGGGGCAGCAGCTGGCCCACCGTCTTGTGGAAGTACTGCAGGAGACAGGGAAAACAAGAGCAGCCCTGGGCATCAGCGGCTTTGTTTATGCCGCGGCAGTGCCGGCTCCTGGCTCTGCGCAGTTCACACCGCTCCCTTCACCCACTCCTCATGCTACACCTGCCACAGCCACAGCGCGGTCAGGCAGGGCTACCTGAGCTAGAAAGCTATTTTTGGAAGTGCAGGAAATGACGGTGCCGTTACAGCATGAAGAGCTCCAGCCTGTGGCTGAAGTCCTGTGTCCTGTCACAGTCCCATGCCTTGTCACACTCCACAGCTCGAGGGGATTACAGTGGTACCTGTAGCAACCACTTAAGTGCTTCAAAGGTAAAAATATCAGACTGTATTTAGCATTTCCAATGATTATTGCACATGTAAGCAGATTACAGCTCTTACATGAAGGGGACAAGATTTAAGTCCCTTTCCCTATCTTGGGCGACAGATAAAGTGTCAGTGTTTCTCTGGCTCTGTAAGCAAGGGGACAGGCAAGCTCCAGTCAGAACTGGAAAGCAGCTCCAAGTAGGAGCTCCAAAGCAGGCAGGGACCAAACCACAGAGTAACTTTTGTGTGAAGCTGCTGTTTTTTCCTTTCTGTTTACTAAACAAGAAAAGTGAAGGTTTCTATTTTTAGAAAACAGCTGCAAAGTTACAGCTGTTTCAGACTGCTGCCTAAGATAGACAGAAGACACATGATACCGCTGTAAACACGTAACTTGTTGTTGCACGACTTTGTCAGGGTTTAGTCTCGTGTATCAAGAAGCACAAAGCGTGACAGCCAGGTGTTTGCCTCCACCTACTCAGCCAGCTGGGAGGAACTGTTTCCTTCACTGCCCTTCCAGTTACAGACAAGATTTAAGCAGCTGAAGCAGCCTAGTCACTGAACAAAGGGTCCTAAATGAGCAGGGTATCAGAGGAAAATACCACACATTTTCAGATGCTGTACAGAACTTAAGAGAGCAGAGCAGGAAATCTAAGAAACACATTAGTAATTTAAAAGTGCACTGAAAGAGCAGCAAGTTTTCCTTCATTTCAATGACTAAGCACTTTAACTAAAGTTCAGCACAGCTCTTCTGGGCCTACATTTAGCATTGAAAGATAAAAATCTTTCACATGATACTCTAGAGCACCAATACTGGTTTTGCCAGAAGAAGATATTTTGTATGAATCCGTTCGTAATAGGTTGATGTTTAACTTCTTTGTGTTATTTTCTAGCCATAGACTGATTACAGACATGACCCTTTTCCATCAACAGGGTGAATGTTATAATACAGAACTAAAATAAACTACTACAGAACAAAAAGCACTAAGCAGAATCTTTATCTATAATTAAGTGCTATTAAGTCAATCAACTTATTGATGATACTCATTTTTAACACAGAAACAGGGAAGAGACCCCAGGTGGGAGGTGTCCTACACAGCCAGAGGCAGTGCAGCCAAACAGCTGACCTGGATTCGCATTTTTCCAGCTGGGGTTACTACAGCCCGTTTCTTGATCCAGCTGAATTTGGGTGCTTGTGTCTATACAAGCAGTTGGGGACAGGGGGCTCCAACTATTCAGTGTCTTTAGATCAGACATTCCGCACTCTGCTTCTGGATTGCAGGATTGGGCTTTCCTATGCACAATTTTAAATTCAACACAGAATAACATCCTTTGTCTGACTGTGACTTTGTAACAGTCTTCATGAATTAAGAATATTCTTGCAGACTTTCATGATTTCTAGGGATAATTATTCTACACCACAGAACAATTCCTGGTGCACGTATAAAATAATGCATATTGTGAAGTATGATTGTTGTAGTACTCACATGTGATCCATAGCAAAAGAGGTCCATGCCCAGTTCATATCCCATTCCATAGTCACATTCATCATTAGCAAACTGAACAAAGGTCAGCATTTCTTGAATGGGTGCAAAAGCCTTCACTCTCTCATCATCAGTAGGAGCATCAACGATACCCTTGCAAATTTTTTTAAGATTAGCTGCAAAAAACCAAAGTCAAATATCCAGATGTTTAAAGAAATAAATATAATATTGCACAGAATAGTCTATGGCAAAACCATACCTGTGTGTCAACTAAGTGGGCATACGCTGAACTGCTGGGGAAAAAGCTTACCCCTTTCCTTGCCTGCTCATTCTTGCCCCCTGCCCATCCCTCTCAGTTCCCCCATAGAGGGAGACAAGCATTTATTTGTGTGGTGAACTTGCATCAAGGAACTGATTCTGCTTAAAACAACATGGAGGAAGAGGATGGATAAGAAATAAAGGCAAAAGTCCCTGAATATAAATAATTTTTTTGGATCTACTTCCTGCACAGCTGTGCCAATACAAAAGAAAAAATCATCTAAACTACTACTTCAAGAATTATTATTTCAGATTTAATATGTTTCATTGATTTTCATTTCGTTCATCTAAATACTCTGAGTGTGATAGTTAAGACTTCTACCTTTTACTCCTACCACTCACTCTATGTAGAAAATATGAATGGAGTTTGTTTTTTGCAGAGTCTGTGTGACTTAAGGTTATTAAATAAAGCAGAAGAATATAGTAAACAAGATATTTACCATTTGTCTCAGGAAGTTCTCTGTATCCAACATCATTTTTGTCTACAGGAACAACCAGACCTGCTCCATGAAATGCTTTGGTCACCACCTAAATAAAGGGACGGGAAATAGAACATAGCACCATAAGACAGGACTGTGACATAAAACCACTCACCTCATTAAACACTAACTGACTGCTGGTGGTAAAACCTAATATAGTGTCCTGGCTCCAGGACATCAACTCAGTTTCGAGTAATATAGCAGTTACTTTTAAGTGTTGAAGTTTAAAGTAACTGGAAACTTCATTTCAGTCAAGCTCTGAAATCTAGGAACCCTTGTAGTCACTTGTGTAGCACTGTACCTCATTTGTTTAGTCATCTCCTACCTAACTATTTCTGATAGGTGTGCAAAACTATTACTATCCATACCACCTGTAATGATCCTGTTTCTAACAGATCCAACCCAACTGTTTATAATCTTCCATTTCAACAAGTTTTCTCCATGCCCACCATTTGTTTTATTTTTTAGACTACTCTCCTTATTGTAGTTTTTTTGGTGATGGTTTGTTTTTTTGGTGTGGGGGTTTTTTTAATTGAATTTTGTTTTACAAGCATAATGTGTTTTTATTTAGTCCTATTCTTTGGAATACACTTGTATTAATCTCCCTCTCCTAAAGTTTTAGAGAGAGACGATTGGCTCTGGAAATTCTTAAATGAAGCATCCTTACTAATTGGAATGATGAAAAAAAAAGCAAACAGGAAAGGAAATGAAAAAAGATTAACAGAACTTAGTTCTCTCCACTGGATGAGGAAAGTCATACTTTCTTATCTCTCTGTTTCATCTTCATGGTTTTTTGTTCCAGAGAATAACCCAGATCTTTTGCTGTCCTTGTTAGCTTTTCATCTATGTCTCTCAAAACAGCATTTTTCTTTTTATCAGTCACTTCCTTAAGTTTTTTTGACAAAAATAATCTGCAAACAGAAAAAACATGTCTTAACAGAAAACAAACAAATCTATAGGCTTCTAAACACTAACCCTCCCGTTCTTATAATTAAGATTAGCAGTCCTGAGTTTATTTACACAGAGACTTGGAAATGCAAGCCTTGCTTAACAAGAAGAAGGAAAAGTTTAGCATAGACAGTACTTGGGCATTTCTTATCTGTGTCTGTATTAGCATCTAGTTTATGCAATCGGCATGTGCTGAAGATTCTCTTGAATTAAGTAGCTGTTCATCTTTCTATCTTAAGTATTCAAGTTTGCTGCTTTCGTGCCATATACACCATTTGTCATCCAAGTCATGCACACAAATACATATTTATGAGTTTCCTCATGTTGTTTTCAAAAGCAGTGTCCTCATTTAACTCTGCACTGCACAAGGATTCTTTTGCAGAAGCCATTATTCAGTCTGCTTCCACCGACTGACACGCGTCTGTCCTTAGAGAGCTTTCTATTTTTAACCGGCAGGGATGAGGTCTGTTGTTTACATTCCTGACATGGAATCATGTAAAGCCTCATGAATCATCCTGAATTACATATCCATATAAATGTTATCCTGCCCCAAGGTCAGAAATGGCACTTCTTACGTTTATTCATTATACACAAAAGGAATGTATTTTTACATAGGCAAGAACAAGAGCCAAATGCTTCTGCGATACCCCGATTTCCTTCGCCACTGTTTGAGATGCCCGCCCTTTACTTACAAAGTATTTTAACACACCCAGGGGGTACTTTTCCCCATGTAGAGCCTATTCCTGCCAACATATTTAAAGAACGAGATAATTAACAGTTATCTATTTTACTTCTGAAAGGAAAACACTGTCAAAAAACCTATAAAGGCTTTTGAGAGAACCTTAAGACTTGCTAGCAGTGGCAAAAAATAAGTGAGAATTTCTTGAGAAAGACACATGAATACATTAGCTGCATTGTTCCACACCTCACAAGAAATAGTTTCTGTTCTATTTTTTATAAATAAAAGTAAGTATGAACCTTACTTGACTGCTGCAAAGACATTATCACCAACTTGTGAAATCACACAGCCCTTCTTAGCTTCATTTGCACCAACCCACACTGGGAGCTCATCTGGCACATCCCTATTGGAGAAAAAGTACACACAAATAGTCAAGCTGTGTCTATTTCTCTTATTTCAAAGCAAAATTAATTTGCTTCCTCACTATGCTGCCACCTCCTTCAGACCTATCAAGAAATGCCCTTAGATCTAAAGCTCTAAGATCTTACAGCATGCCTTAAAGAGAGCTTGCATCTGCTGCATCATGCAGAGAGAATACATGTTCCAAATATCATGGCAAAAGTTAAAGATATGTAAGTGAAGGTGCTCTAGATGGTTGGGGGAGGTAGTTTAATAAATATTTAAATCTAGTCTTCAACTCCAGTACCTGTGATCTTTTTTAATAAAAAGATATCAAGCCATATGTTAATATCCTACTAGAGAAGAGAAAGATTCTTGTTTGATGACTGTGCACAGGTCTCAAATCAGGTCTCATGGAGAAAGTAGGACAAAAAACTGTGCATAATTATAGTCCAGCAAGAGCATACAGGAAATTAAATACCTGAAATATCCCATGTGATACTGTGTTTTGCTATCCCCAACTAGTATAGTCTGGAATTCTGGGGGATCATAGAAGAATCTCCAATGAAGGTTGAAGTTCACATCTGCTGATTTTGCTTTTTTGTGTTTTCCAGAAAGAATATCATATGGTCCAACCAGTTTAAGTCCAACACTTGACACAAGCGCATCTGAAAAGCAAAGCATGAACTGATTTACCTTCTGGTGGGTATGTATCTAGACCCAGTTCCTGTGTCACTCATGTATCAAAAGCTTCCACAAACACTGTTTACTAGACAAGGAAAAATTAGACATTCTTTTGTCCAGATAGCTTCCATTTTGAGTTATTACACTTCTTATAAGAAGTAGCTGTCAACAGTTCATCCCATCCATCTGGACGAAGATCAGTGATGAGTGGTGTCCCTGAGGGGTTTGTACTGAGACCAATACTGTTTCATATTAATCTTTATCAATTAGACAAGACAGTGGGATCACGTGCACCCTCAATAAGTTTGCTGATGATGCCAAGCTGAATGCTCCAGTTGACACCTGAAGCACAGGATGCCCTCCAGAGGGACCTGGACATGCTTGAGAAGTGGGCCCATGGGAATCTCATGTATTTTAACAAGACCAAGTGCAAGGTGCTGCACCTGGGTCTGGGCAAGCCCCGGTATCAACACAAGCTGGGGGATGAACAAATTGAGAGCAGCCCTGCTGAGGACTTGGGGGTGCTGGTGGGTGAGAGGCTGGACATGAGCTGACAATAGGCAGTCGCAGCCCAGAAAGCCAGTTGTATTCTGGGCTGCATCAAAAGCAGCGAGGCCAGCAGGTCGAGGGAGGGGATTCTGGTCCTCTGCTTTGGTGAGACCCCATCTGGAGTGCTGCATCCAGCTCTGGGATCCCCAGCACAGAAGAGACCTGGGCCTTGTTGGAAGGGGTCCAGAGGAGGTTCATGAAGATGATCACAGGGCTGGGGCATCTCTCCTGTGAAGACAGACTGAGAGGGTTGGGGTTGTTGGCCTGGAGAAGAAAAAGCTCCAGGGAGACTGCAGCCTTTAATTACTTTGGGTACTGAAGATAGGGACAGACTTTTTAGCAGGGCCTGTAGCAATAGAATGAGGAGTAATGGTTTTAAATTAAAAAAAGGGTAGATTCAGACTAGATGTAAGGAAAAAATTTCTTAAGATGAGGGTGGTGAAACACTGGAACAGATTGCCCAGAAAGGTAGTGGATGGCCCATGCTTGGAAACATTCAAGGCCAAGTCGGATAGAGCTCTGAGCAACCTGGGCTAGTTGAAGATGTCCCTGGTTATTTTAGGGGATCAGACTAGATAAACTTTAATAGTCCCTTCCAGCCCAAATCACTCTCTAACTCAAGAAAAACTTTTCACTTCTAGACCACACAGGGATGCCACATTCTGTTAGACAGTAAATTTGAAGAGGTTGAAACCCAGATTTAGCTTACACTGCTTAGCTGGGTGCTTACACTGAGTTAAAGCCTTTTTTGCCTCTCACCCCACCAGCGACAAGGCTGTGGATGCACAAGAAGCTGAAAGGGGACACAGCCAGGACAGCTGACCCCAAGTGACCAAAGGGATATTCCATGCCATATGGCATGATGTTCAGTATATAAACTAGGGGAAGAAGGAGAGTCATTTGGAGTGATGGTATTTGCCTTCCCAAGTAACTTATGTGTGACAGAGCCCTGCTTTCTTGGAGTTGGCTGAACACCTGCCCGGCCATGGGAAGTGGAGAATGAATTCCTTGTTTTATTTTGCTTGTGCACGTGGCCTTTGCTTTCCCTATTAAACTGCCTTTAGCTCAACCCACATATTTTCTCACTTTTACCCTTCTGATTCTCTCCCCTCTCTTACCAAGGGGGAGTGAGTGAGTGGCTGCACAGTGCTTAGTTGTTGATTAGGGTTAAACTGCAATATACTGAGGAAACTTGAGTTCCATATCAAACATTTTAAATGTACCTGCAAGAAAGGCAGATTTAGACAACATTTAGCCCCTTTGTATTGCACAATTGAAGTAATTATATTTTAGAAAGCTTGAAGAATATGTGTAATTATATCCAGGATTCCTGTTTACACTCACATAAATATCCTGCATCTTAACAAAAACTGAAGCTGCACTAGAATGCATCTGACCCACCTCCAGTTTGCCTGCCTTCAGGCTGTTTTTGAAAGTTAGAAAAGGCAAAATTTAAAACCTCACCACTTGGTTTCTCAGGGTCTAGTTCCTCACAAAACTTCCAAAACTGGTAGAAGTCCTCAGGCAGTCTAAGCCGATAGCATGTTTCTGCTTCTTGACAAAGGCTATCAGGAATATCTGCCTGATTTGATCTTCTCTTCTTGACAGCTCCATTTTTTTCAGTCTGTAGATAAAAAAAGAAAACCCACAGTTAATTTAGCTGCTTTCTGTCAGCTCGACCAAAGGATTTTTCCAAGCTTTATATTAATGGAGGAACAATGATTAGGACTAGTAGGGCATATTTGTCAGCTAAAGCAGCATACACACAGATTAGAACACCGATTTCGGACAGAATCCATTAGAAGTGCAGTCTCTGACATGTGCGAAACATGTATGAAGTAGCAAACCGCTATTTTTATGTTAATGAGTCGATATAACCAACAGAAGCACTTTGTTAATTAGGCAAAGGACTAAGCAACCCCAAAGTTTAATATAAGTTCTAAATTGTTTTAAAATGACCATTTCCAATCCCACCACAGCCTGCATCCAGTAAATTTACACGTTCACAGACAGTTGAAAGTAGGGATACTATTTTGTCATGTCTGGTTAAATGACACAACAAAAGTCCTCTAGTCTCTACTGTCTGAACTACTGTGTTATTGACCATCAGGAGTAGCGCAGTTCACAAAGCAGCATTTTTAAAGTAGCTTAAAGCTGAAGTTGCTGTTAAAAATGATGTAACGTGAACCGGAGCAGACTAGGAAGTGATCCATGCTGAGCACATACTCCACTAGAGCAGAAGCCTCACCTACCCCCTACTTGAAAGAACAAGAATTTTTAAAAGAGCAGCCAGGTTTCTTTCCCGTTGTTAGGCGAGGCCAGGGCGGAGGGCACTTTCCCCCGAAGCGGGGCGGCCGCCAGGCATCCAGCGACACCGAGCGCCCCGCGGGCAGCGCATCCCGCCGGCACGGCGCGGTGACGGGCACCGCGCACCGCAAACGCGGCGTCCCGGGAGAAGCCCAGGGGGAGGAGCGGCTCCCACGCAGGAGAACGAGGGGCCCTGGGGCTTTCCTCACAGCCACGGAGGAGGCAGAGCGCGGAGCCGGGGACGGACGCTGCGACAGGGCACCCGCGCCGACCCACGCCCGAGGCCCCGCCGCCCTTCCCGGGGTGTCCCAGGCCGTGTCCCGCCGCTCCCCCCGCCCCACCTGCTCTCCGGCGGCTCCCGCCGCGCCGCGCGGCCTGCGCTTCCCGCCTCCCGCCATGCGCTCGCGCCGCCCGCATCCCGCGCCGCGCGCCCTCCGCGCGCTCCGCGCCTGCGCGCCCCGGCGCCCGCTCCCGAGCCAGCCCGCTCCGCCGCGGGATGAGGACGGGGAGGCGGGATCGGCTCCCTGTGGGATGTGCTACACCCGGCACTGCGGCGTCCGGCGGGGCGGGAGAAGGAGGAGGAGCGCAGCTGACCCTGGATGGCGAACACGGCTGGTGCCGCAGGCAAGGCGTGAGCTGATCGCCGCCTTCCCTCAGCGGTACACACAGCGCCTGTGCGCACAGGCGGACCTCATTAAACCCTAATTACACACAAGCGCTAATTCCTGTACTGCGAGTTAGGGTGGTGCATTAGAATGACACAGAGGGAAGGAGATTAACCGAAATGTAGTCTTTCCCTTCAGACCTAAAGGCATGAGGGTGAGACAGAGAGAGGGGGAAAGCGATACTGGTTTTCAATACACAGAGAGGGGAAAAAAAAAAAAAGCCCCAATCCCCTAATCCTCTGCTGTAGCATTTGACAGCTGCCAGGAATATAAAATCACTGTCACATAATTTCTGTTCCAGTGGAAGAAGCAGGCAGCAGCGTATAATGTGCCACAAGTGGGACACGTTCCTCTGTTCAGAGCAGCACATAATCATATTATGCAACGTGTGCTTACATTGCTGAAATGCCTTGCATGGGAAGAGGCCTAGAAAACCAGTGGCACAGAAGGTGGCAGAGGGAAACTGGTTATATATAAACCTTCACTTCTTTGTTTCAGTAAGAGAGATCGCAGTGGGTTTGTTTAAAGAAACATAATGTAGTTAGTCTAGAGGAACTGCTGAACTCATACTGTCTGCCAGAGAGAAAGATGCATGTATGGCATAAATAGAGTGGGATTTTTTTTTTATCTTTCAGTCCATTAAAGATGTAGGTATTTGCTGTGGTATAGATTGTTAGCTTGGGTTTAGGAATAAGCTGCAGTGCCTTTCAACCACCTGACAGCTATGAGACTAACACAAAAGTTTGATTATGTTAAGTCAGGCTACAGCATTCACTATTAAGAGTTACAGATAAGTCAGGAAACTCGATCCTGACTGATGCTGGTACTACCTGCACATAAAACAGTGAGGTTTGCTAACAAACCTCTGCATCACATAGATGCAGAACAATCAGTGCCAAAATCTCCTCTCTCTAATGGAAAAATTGTTGTTTAAATGAGCATACCTATTGTTTGCTTACCAAAATCCTGCACACACAAGGAAGGAATATTAAATTTCAAATCCAAGCCTTGTTTAAGGGTTGGGTTACCTTTCATCACCTGAGGTTAACCAGAAGTGAAGTACAAAAGCTCACTAAGAAACCACAAACCTAATTTTCTTCCTGAGAAGTGGCAGGAGTACTGGCCTGAGGTTTCTTTGGGAAATGCTTTATAATTTTTGTCTGACTCCATAATTTCTAGTGTACAAAACCTTAGCTGTAGTGGAGGCTGGACAAAATGGCACCCAAAGGAAGGATATTTTCTTCAGTAGTTTAGTGAAAAAGGGTCCTCAGTGACTTTAGAATAAAAGCCTATGTACTCCACCCCTATCCAAAGTATCTGTTATGTACCCTACCTTAGCTCACCCAAATTCCAGCTTCATGCCACAAATTGATTCAGTAACACCAAAGGCCCCTATATGTCCCATTTCGGTATTAAAGCTAACAAATGCTAAGTTCTGTTGCCCATTACTATTTCAGGATAACCTTTTTTCCTATTGCAAGGATTAATTACCCTATAGCTTTGCAGGTGCTTATCATGCCCTCATGTTCTCTTCTCAGTGTTTACTGAAAGGAACCCTGCACATAATCATTGGGAGTTCCACAATTACACTTTTACTAAGGTGAATGTAAAAGTTACATGAGAAGGACAGCCCAAGCATGCCTCATGACTTAGCCTGGTGTCTCAAGTGGGTATTCCCGCCACATTAGTTTTCTGCTACAAAACAAGTAGATAAGGTCAACATAACCCTTTATTTTGGGTCGAGAAGAAAGCAAAACCTTTTCGAAGTCTTCTACCTTTAATGAGATTGACTACTGCCTCTTAGATTGTTTTGCATTATGGCATCGAAACAAAAGTAATGTGAGCACGAGACAAACTTGTAGTGGCCCCATTTTAGGTGTGCTGATGTCTCACAATGCAAAGCTATGCTGGAAGAAATGCAAACTGAATAGAAAAATACTAGGGCTCAAATGCCAGGAGGGAGTATGCTCTCCATCTGAGAAACCCCGTCTCCCACACTTCCCCAGGCAGGTACCCCAGCTAGTAGATTATTGGTTAAGAGTAGAAGTGTTTGGCCATAAGTAAGATAAAAATATTTTTATGTGCAACTCAAAATCCTTTAATAGGTACCTTCCAAACAATTTTGGAATGAGTACCCCAAGAGAAATAGGTAATGAAATGCCCAGTTGCCTCATCCTGTCCTGTCAGACTTGGAATATTAGGCAGCTGGCTTGGATCCATTGAGATCATGATGGTGGTTAAATTCAGAAAACTAACCTTGCATGGCTGGATAGATAAAAGTAATTTTGAGTTTAGATGTATCTAGTCCCAGGTGGCAGCTGGTCAGGTCTTTTCAGAACAGCAGTTTCAAGCTTAAGTACATACTTTAGGTTTGATAAATCCTTTCAGTTACTCTTCAGTTAAGTCTACCCTCATCAGTTCTCCTCTGAAGTGTGGGGTGCCACTATACAAGCCCTTAAACAAGAAACTCTAAGATACTGAAGGATTCTTCTGTGCACTGTAGTAATTTTTTCCTCTCTGTGAAAAGTGGTAACTCCCTCTGTGAATATCTTCCTCCAAATAATTTGTTCTTACTTCACAAAGTCGTATATTTTAAAAGCGTAGAATTTGATATTTGTAGTCATACTTTCATTCATTCTGTTAACAACCTGTAAGGCTGCAACAGGGATATCTTTTTACAAGGGTAAAATACTTCAGCAGAGTTCACAATATGGTATTTTAAAGCCCCCACCTTCAAAATAGTAAACATACTCCTGTATCTGTACCACCAGACTCCTGAATCAGGATGAACTGAGATTATCCCAAGAGAATTATCTGCAAAGTAGCTTTATCAAGCTCTAAAGTCATCAGTATGATTAATCCCACTCTGAAGTGAGCCTAGTTTGGTTTTGGTTAGTTTGGGGGGAGGGGGTTGTTTTTTTTTTCAATTCATAACTATGCAGGAACAGATTTTGTGAGAAACCACATAACTGAAGTCTGCTGTCTCGAAATAAAGCTTTTCAGACCTGCTTTCTCAAAAGCTATGGTAGATACTTCCTGTGCACGCACACATATATTTCCTGATACATTTCATTTGTCTCTTAAGGTCACCAAGACCCTAGTCTGTCCTATGAGGATTTTTCCTCTTCTGTGTTGATTTCCAAGATTATTGTTTAATATCCGAGGTTACCAAAGTATGCTGCATGCTATGACAAAGTCTCAGTTCTTAATTTCAGAGTTTTATAGGTATTATTGTTAAGAAAGCTTTCACGAGTTAAAAGCCTAAGTGAAAACTTCATCGGCTAGTAAGTAATAGAAAGAAGGAAAGAAGACTTGAAATTTGTTGAAAACTGGTTGTTGAAATCCAGTTTATGCTTTCTCACTGCCATTCACTGACTCCTTTATGCTCAGAGCTTTCCTCCAGTTCATTACTTTCCTCCCACCCCTTGCAACGTGAACATTTGCTCACCTGTTAAAGACACCAGAAGTAAATTAAGATCTGCTAATCCAGATATTGGGTGCTGAGATGTTACAGAGCTTTAATACCTAAGGACAAAGACCTGAGACACAATGCAGTCTAGTCTGCATTAGCGAATTAGATGGGGTACAATACAAATGGGTCACGAGCTATTTTTCCCCTACCCTTCAGCATATGCAGTTGAAAGGTAACTATTCAAGTCATGCTTAGGTACTTCTTTTAGGTAGTTTAAAGAGTACCTGAGCAGCAAGTCTCCTCAGTCACCACAACATACTGATAACTAGACTAGTCCCTATAAATATAGGTAAGTTGTGATTTCTGTTCAAGGACTACTTTTTGCAAACAGAATACTGCCTTTTTCTTGACACAAGAGGGAGCCATTTAAACTCTTGTTATTAAAAAAGCAGTTTAAAAAAATGAAGACAAAATAAATACCTGAATATATGACTGGCCCCTTTTATGTCCTTTCAACATAACTCCTTTAAAAGTAGACATCTATTTCTGAACCCTAGATAATTTAATCTTATTCTAAATAATCCCAGTGTACACAGCAATTATTGGATTTTTCTGTGTGCAGCTATCACATTGGGGATGTACAGAATGCAGTGTGGCATAAGTGCAATGAAATTATGCTATTTTTAAATAGTAGTAACACTGCTGTCAGTGTAAGTGAAGGTTCTTAATGAATTTCTTTACAAAACTGGCAGCCTTGTTCTCAGGTTAAGCCTCAAAAATCCTCAGATCACACAGAGCCTCTGTTCCTTGGGTGTTTAGTTTCTGTAGGGCAGCTCCATGTTTTCAGGTTCAGAGAAAGACACGTCCTCCCTTTCATCAAAATAAAGATGAACAGGAAATCTGGACACTTTTCAATGTCAAAGACAAGAGTTACCTCCAGGGAGGTTGGAATTGAGCAGTGCTGCAGCCGACTGCAAAGACACAGAGTGTCTCTGCTGACTCATCACCTCACTGCTGCCTGTGCTGACAGGTTGTCCTGGATCCCTGCCAGCTACCCTTGCAATTCTGCAAGGTAGGCTATATATACATGAGGATAAAGGAAAGAATACTGTGGGAAGGGGAGGGAAAAAAAGTCATATAACTGGAAGAAAACTGATCAGAACACTGCAGGACATATTTCCTGAGACATCCTAGAGGCTTCAGGATTCTTTGTATTGTGAATGTTTAAAACCGAATGAGTGAAGATAACACAGTAGTCTTTATGTGAAAGACTTGAAGTTAAATACTAGCATTTTAGTATAGAAATTAATATTATTTTGTCATCATTTCAGTGAGCACTGCAATAACTGCTCTTGAGAAGAGTGTAAACTCACAGCTTGGTACTGCTGTAATCCAGCATTTGAACCACTGCTTAGCTCTGTCAGCTAGCAGTAGATTATGATTTTAAGGTGGCAGTAGTATTTTACTTCAAGCCAAACTCTTTCTTTCTGCTCTATTTTGAACATTGGGAAACCACTCTGATCACAAATTATGAGTGCTTGAAATGCAGAACATCTACACTATCCTCCATTTAAATTACATGTTACTCCTGTGGTTGTGCAGAACTGCAGTTTATGTAGGACCATTTGCCCTGCCTACCAGTTAAGTTTTACGGGTAGCCATAGACATAATTTTATAAGTTGCCTTGTTTGCTTGGAAGCACAGCTGTGTATGTTCAAAGCACAGTTCATCTGAATGATGAGAGTTTTCCTGTAAGAATCTACTCCTGTAAAGGACTACCAATGTGAATACCTATCCAAAACAATGTTTCCCCGAGTGAAAGGAGAACCATGGAGTTAGGAAGTCTAATCCAATTTTATTTCTGGTAGGATAGCTGAGCTAGGATTGATTGAGGCAGGCAATCTAGATACAATTTTTTTTTTTCATATATGGGTGTTCTTCTTTTCATATGTAACTTTTCACCTTAAACCCTTCCCTGCATACGTACACAATACAGCACACAGGTAAGGAAGATACAAATGTATAAAGTCAAATGGATGCCACTGGAGGCAATAAATGAAAAAATAAAGTTTTGGGTCTGATACATAAAAATAAAAGTAGTCTAATAGCAAGTTATTTTAATCAGTGACTACTTAGTAGGTATCCCCTTGTGAGGTTTAACATTTTTAATGTGCAAGAAGAATCACTTGATAAACATGCTTAGCAGTGAGACAAACCCCGCATATGTTGCTTTACAATAAGTAACTTCTAAGACTGACATGTCCTTCATATTATATTTGTACACAGTACCTCCTGGTCTTCAGTGTCAGAACCCTGTTTTTGTGGGACAGATTCCTAAAATCCAGAGCAATTCACATTCTGCTGTCACTAGATATTAGGGTGACAATCAATAAAAATAATGAAATAATATGCATCCACTAAGTGTTGACTGATGATGTTAACATTTCATCTAGTACATATGCTTTGGTTTCCCCTCCCCCCAAACAGATAATGGGGTGAGGGGATGGAAGATTGTGGCTCTGAGTCATTTTGGCTTAGGCCAGAGTGAGTCAGGCACTCAGCAACTCAGCTGAGAGAATTGATCATATTCCTATTATCTGAGAGAGACAGAGAATTGCTGGCTATAACTGACTGATAGGCAGGGTTCTTTAGAAGCAAGGGTAAATCCAGTTTGGTATTTAACATCCTGAGAGGCAGTAGTCTAGATTTTCTGATAAACTACTTGCAAATCATAACTTTTGTAGCCATTACTGCTGTGAGAGTCCCTAAATCTGAGGATTTAGTATATGGTCTAGGGTGAACAATTCAATTATATTTAGAAACTTCTTTAAGAAACCTTTCTTCTTGGATTTTTCTGGACACCCTAGCAACTACAAAACATTAAAAGGAATAAAAACTGGGTTTAGCATAAATCTTAGAGGCAGTGCTAAAATATAACATTAACTTTGGACTTGTGTTGGTATTTAGGGCTTTTCCACTCAAAATGTTTCCACTCCATATGGCTTTAGTGTAGCAGTACACTAAACTTCTGCTAGCTAGTAACACAGAACCAACCCCACGTGTTCTCACCACGCCATTCCCAGCTAGCAGCTCTAGTGCCTAGGGCTGTGTAGCATTAGCACAGTTTGTTCCCAAATAAGTTACTTTTCTGCCTGTAAGCATGACTAATTAATTCAGGTGCACCACTGGGCTCACACATCTTTCCTGTTTCCAGTCTGGAACCAGTCGGGCGTGATTGCCTGGGATTGCTATGCTGTGCCATTGCACAAGGTGGGGAGCACTGACAGAATACCCAACTCTGTTGTCTGTGATCCTATTTTCCATTCATCTGCCTTGTTACTATAAGCTACCATAAGCAAGTGTTACAGCGGGGAAATGCATCTAAAGCCCTCACCCGTGGTTCTAGCATATCCAAATACGATAGCACTGTCTAAGGCAGGCTTGTGCCCAAGTATTGGGAAACAGCCGTTCTCTCACTGAGATGGTGGTGGGAGAAGGGGAAGCCTGGCATTCCCTCTTGATGCAGACCTTCTGCAGTCTTGGGCTTTCTGCCCCTTTCCCATCAGAGCTGAATCTGCCCTTAGTGCAGTAACCCAATTAGGACAGGCTGCACTGCAAAGCTGCGAATACAATATGTCCAAAAGACCATGCCTTTCATGCGACAGAAGGAGTCTGACACACTTCCTAAGCTTCAAGGAACCGATTAACAGCCCCAAAAAGTGATGAATACTTCTTTCGCGATAAGATTTTGTCTTTAGCATCATCACTGTTACCTGCTGAGATTTTGTAAATTTAAGCTTTGTCTTTTTGAGATATACTACTCATCACAAGCTACAAATGCCCACAGCTCTTAGGGATTAAGAATATTCATAAGTATACTGAAACTGTATTTCATCACCTCCTCATAGTAGTCTGCCAGCTTCATATGCCACCAAGTTAGTTACCAGCACTGTACAAGCTTTAAACACTTCTTTTTCATAGTATTTTGACAAAAAATACACAGTCTTTGCCTCTTTCTTGAAAGCTGATATGACACCCTTCTTAGAGACTCCCTAGGGACAGTTATTAGTAGCAGCTAGCCAAGATGTCTTTAAAGAAAATATCATACCCCCCTCAAAGAAAAACCTGTAACATCCCAAAATGAGAAAAACCTTAAAAAATAGTCACCAACTAACAACAAAAAACCTCCACCAAAACCAACCAAACACTACCACACAAAGTCGAGATCATTAAGAGTCTCATCCAGGAATTACATAAATGCAAGCCTCCACATCCAGAAAGAGCAGTTTTGCAGTTTAGAGACCAACAACTGTCTTAAGTTTATCAACTCCACCTTTTTCAACAAACAGCAGAAGAATATTCATGTTGCATTGGTGCAAAATTACAGGACAGTGTCTCTCTTCATCCCCTTTCCTTATTATTTTGTATTTACACAAGAAAATTATTTTATAATTAGCTTGTTCTATTTTAAAAATACATTCTTAGCTGAAGAACTATACATAAGATGCTTCAGTGCACAAACAATTTTATGTTGAGAGCCAAATTGCTATGATTCAGCAGAGTAACCCAGATCTTACCAGTCAGCTCCCTCACACTTTTGATATATATTGTCTTTTTACATACTTTATCTTAAGACAACCTAGCTAGTTCCTCTGCCAGTCAGCAGTTGTTGCTTTCTCCGCAAAAAGATAAATACACCAGCTATTGTAAGACAAGCTTGCTATTCTTCTACTGTTCTGAGAGCAAAAGGGAATAAAACCCTCTTATTAAATTACACATGCCAGCAGATTAAGAAAACAAACAATTCCAAATGAGAACTCTTACCATTGCAGGGCACCAAAAAAAAAAAAAAAAAAAACCCCACAAAAATCCAAAGTACAATCAAAAGCTATGACTTTATAAAAAAAGCTATCTGACTTCCTCCTAACAGCCTTTTTCTCTTATATAGTGTGGTCTTACCAAGGTGTCAGCATTTGCTAATGGGTTACAAGGTCTCAGCTGTACCTGCTTCCTGGCCCTGCCTTTCTGGTCCCAGAGTTCAGCAAATGTAATTGCTAAAAAGGGAGGTTTAAGGTTTTGGATTGTTTAGCAGGACATAGCTTAAAGAATTAAATTGTGGCCTCCAAAACACAGTATAACTTACCATAGCTCCTTTTCTCCTGCATAATTTCCTTATTTTTCCCTTATTTATTCCATTTTTATTTTACTTACCTCTTCTCCTGTCTGTTGCCTACCAGAAGAAATAACAGATGTAAAATTTCATCTGAACAAGAAAAGGAGGAAGCTAGACAGGCACCTCATCATAGAAAATGTGCTCATTTATATGGCATTAGCAAGTCTTTGTTTTTGTTTTGTTCCTGTAACAAGGACAAGACTGGCTTAAAAAAATAGCAAGATTTCTTATATTGATTCTACCATTCAAATAATTCTATGTAACTACAGGGATCTAACTAAGGAAAAGGGAAATACTGAAGAGCAGCAAACGGGATGGATGTTGCAAAAAGGACTTGTGGAAACTCTTGCTGAGTTACTGCTAGTTGTGCTTTCACTATAATTAGACCATGGTGCATTAATAGTAAAGAAAAGAATCTTGGATATTAAAAATACATTCTAAACCCCAGTCCTTTTTAGTGCAAACTTTTTGAAGTCTCAGTGTCTTCAGAGTGTCACCTACCCATTGAAGCACCCAAATGCACCATTTAAACACTATTTGTTTTTTCAAGTTGGTATCTATTAGGTGCTCAGTTTCTACTGCTGGTTGTGTGTATGTTGAAGTCCACACAATGTCCTAAGATTTCCCAGAAAGACAGATTGAGCTGTGATATTTAATTCTAACATATGTCATATACTTCACTGCGTGTGAGTGTCATGTCACTAATTATTTTAATTGACTGAGAAAGAATGTAGGCACCTGTATTTTTAGGAGCTTCTAGCAAGACCTATGTTTGAGTTGTATGAAGTCCCATGGCTTTTGGCTGACCAGCTAGCGCTAAGCTGCATTGCTGCCTAATAATAGTACTTAACAGCAATTCTTAAATCACTCTATTATCACAAGAATAATTAGTGTCAAAATTTTTTTCTTCATTAATTCAATAAGCCATTTGGAGCTAATTGGTAACTGCTTGCATTTCTCAGAAATCCTTCCTGAGGATGGTGTTTTCTTTCTGCCTCTATGGTATTGCCTCTAATGGGATGTTGAATGAGTCCATGCGCTTTTTCAAAAAAGTAGGTCATTGACATGGTGTCTGACACTTTTTACTTGTGTGTGGTTGGTGCATGGGTTCTAATTTCCATGTGATTAATTTATTTCCTCTCTCCTGTTCAGTTATGACATCATCTTTGGATTTCTCTGAAGAGTTCCACAAGTGGAAAGTGGATTTCACTTTTGCAGGAGCCTTAATCCAGTGGAGAATACAACATGTGGCTAAAGAAGTTGGTGATCCCTTGTGAGTATCCACTCAGAGTAGATAGAATAAGATGGAAAGTGAAATTTCATGGCATCTAGCTTTGAACCAAAATGTGTCCTATCACTTTAAATGAATGGCTTTGCTTGGGGTCAATTGCAACCAAAGAAAGTTGTCATGGAAACCTTGATAGGATAATAACTATCCGGGCAGAGCAATAAGGCCCTGGAGACTGTGTAATCAGGTGACCATTAATTCTGGGAGACTTGGGCTTCTGTCTAGTAAAGGAGTATGATTTGGTTGATTAAAATAAATCTGCTCTAGTAGGATCTAATAATGAGCTACAAATATCTTTTCTTGTCTAGCAAAGGCAATTACTGCATGGCACTTCGGTTTATTCACTGGTAAAAATATTCTAAAATTGTTTAGAGAAGTCCAAGTGTTGTCGCTAAAGAAGTTTTTGTTCCGGAAGTTAATTTTGCTCCAAGTTCTCCTCCCTTCCACATTGTCCACATCTTGCTGTAATTACCACAATTGTGTTCTTTCCTGTTAGCTTGATATCTCTGTATTACACTCCATTGCATATTGTACACATAACCAAAGTGCCAATTACACCACTTGAGATAAATATCCTCCTGTACAAAAACAATGTGCATAATTAGTCCTGTTCAATTTGCTTATTTCACAGTGTAAGTGCAAAGGGCTAAAATAATCACACGATTGTAGTTGAAAATGTTTAAAAAGTACTTGAAGTACTTTTGTGAGATAGATGATTGGACAGCTTATTGAGTCTTCTGAGTCACTATTTTGGTTATCCAGGAATCCAGAATTCAAGCTGCACGTGTGTCCTTTCATATAGTTTTTGGAGCGGTTTCCTAAATTCATCATATTTTTATGTAGCTACCCCCAGAGAAAGAAGATGGGAACTAAAAAAAATGGCAAGGTTGTTTGTAAAGTGGATACTTGTACTCTGACTCTCTGCAGGGTCATGGCTTGCCCTTTAAAGTTATATAAGGTAGCCATTCAGAACAGTCCACTTATTTACACTGGCATCATGTTTGAGACAGTTGTGTCTTAGATTGTAGGCATCACTTGTAGGATGGTTAAAAATAAAATTGCAGTTCAAACTGGCTCCTTCTGAGTTTCAAAACTGTCATGAAAGCAATCTGTTCACACAGTACTGCTATACATCAGGACTGGATGCAGCCAGGATGTGAATAAGGGTGCTATTGAATTGCACAACACATCCTCTGTCATATGACATGGAGAGCACATCAATCTGTACAGAGCAAAAGGGGTCGAGCAGGAACTGTAGCTCCTTTATGTGTCCCCTAGTACATATGTTCTTCCTTCTGAAAGCAAAAATACTAAAAATGTAGGTATATAAGGGCTTTCAAAAGAATGGACTCCTCTTTTTGGTCTTCAGAGCTAATGCATATGCAGTTTTGGTCAAATATCTGCATGGAAGAGGCACATCAGTGGATCCAGTCAAATGGTTGGTACTCTGTAAGACTCCCTACATATCTTTCCCTTCAGCAGATATTAAAGGAATGAAAAAATCATGTATGAGTGGAAAATACTAGGGTGGAGGATCAGTTTTGCACAGGTGAGGAAGAGTGAGGAGAGAGTCTCTGTTTACTTCCCTAAGTAATTTTTCTTCAGAGGGAAAAGGATCCATGAGACAACCTGTGTGACAGTTGGATGTAAGGTAACTTGCAGCCACAAACGATGCCAAGTTGTCCATCTTTTGAGAAGATAGGTCTGTGTACAGGTGTATTTTTCTCTCTGAAGAGAACAAGTGGTATAACTGGGTGCCTAAAGTATCTGTAAGACCCTCGTGTATTTACAGAATCAAACAAAAATTTAAGTCTTGACTTCACGTACAAATGGATTGGATTTCTGCTGTTTGGCCCTTAACTCAGGATCAGTTTACAGTCTGTTTTGTGCTGTCCTTCCTAACTCAAATACATGTCCCTTGGAGGACAAACCAGTTAAAAGTTTCTGAGGTGGTACCTTATTACTCTCCTCAGAGCCTTAAAAATTGCAGTTCAATACAGTGTTTAGTCCTGAATATGAAAGGGTTAGGTGTTAGAATGGATGATTGTGTCAGGTTAAAAACCTGTTTAAAGACTGCTTTGTTATCTGAATGAGCTAAAAGCAGGTATTTCTGCTATACAAATTGTCTTAATAGCCCAGCCGAGAAGTAAATGTCCCCCAAGACAGATCCAGCTAATGAATGGTTTTAACTGCAGCATAATTCACTAATGTGAGCAGGATAGCAACTCACAATCATTTAATGATTGAATCATTACTGTTGAAACCTATACTGCTATTTCTACCACAAATTCTGCACTAGCTTTCATGTCTAAAGCAGACCCTGTCCTTTTGGAGTCGTTCTATCTGTATTCACTGTTGTATTTTTAACCTTTATCAAAAAAACTATAAGTGATATCTTTGTTTGCTAACCGGGAAAGAATTATTATTTTTTTAAGTGTTGGGGCAGAATGAAGAAAACATGTAATTTGAGTGTACGTTTTAAGCACTGAAGTTGTGACACTTCTGCATAAACCAGGTCAAGATGATTTGGGGGATAAGACAGAACTGCTTAAAATGTTTTTCACCCTGATAAGTCACCCTGTCAGTTTACTGCGAGAAATCAGTATTATATATTACTTATGTTATCTTTACAGTGTTTTCAAGAAAAACTTATGATGGGCAGGGAATGTAAAAAAATCTCGTAACTGCTTGTCTATTTGTCCTAAAGGTTTGTGTACTTATGTCTTCTATCAGTATTTGTGTAGAGGAAATCTCTTTTTTTTCAATTGTGTCTGGCAAAACTTGATTGTATTTGTGAAAATTCACATGAGTCTCTGCTGGCATATCATAACTAAGTAGTATTTGCATAAATCCAAATTTAACTCAGGATCTGCCAACTCCTTGTCTTAGTTTCTGGTGAACAGTACTTTAGAAAGAGCTGTCTTGTTGGCTCGTGGAGTTAGATATAGGAGTGATAAAGCTCTGCAGGAGTATTCTCTGCAGGAGTTCACGCTGGAAAAACATGTCTCCAGGAGTGAAACAGCTTACTTCATATTTGTTAAACTCCCTATCAGTAGGAAAGCTGTGACTTTGTTCCATTTTGAAACGTGATATGCTGTCATATTTGAACTATGATATTCATCTCACAGATGCTAGCTTTTACTAGATTACATTCATACTACTAGAGCAGCTCTGAATTAAGATGTCCAGTTGAAAGATTCTGCCATTATCAATATCCAGAAAAAGCATTGCTAAAATTTTATTCTTTCTGCAGCAGTAACTTCATAGTGGTCCCTGAATTCCATATTGCCAGTGGAATTTGCTAGCAATGTAATCATAGTCTTTGACACTTTGGTTATCTGAGGCATAGATATTCTGAGCTTTAGTCATTGTCTAAGGAATTGATGAATATTCATAAATTATTAACCTAAATACTTCCCCAAAAGTAACAAGAGGAAACGGATGCTTCTATTACAGCTTGTATTATTCTGTCCTAGTCCTTAACCACTTCTAAATTGTAGAATTAAATGTTGACTCCAGACATAGTAAAAATCATCTTGCTTGGTTGTATTATATGCTGACAGTCAGGTCCTCTTCTGATGGACTGCACTGTTGCAACACACCTGGTGCATACCAGTTGAGAAATCTTGTGCAAGTATGATGAAAATATGTGTTGTTACAATAACAGTAGGTAAAATTGCACTTCTTCTGTTAACTTCATATCTTCTTATCTTCCCGTTTTCCTTTCAATCCCTTCTGTATATGATTACATTTGAAGTGACAGTGTCCCTTTCTGTCTGCAGACCAGATTCTGTGGTTACCAGCATTTGAAATAAATCATTAGATCAGTCCAACTGCCTTTGGATCCCTGATATGAATGTCCTTTACCCATTTATATTTGATATCTGAAAGCAGCCTATGAAATTGTGTCTTTTGGAATCTGTTGATAACATACTGTTGCTACTCTCTCAGCATTCCTTTCCACTACAATGGCTCACAGTATACTTGGTTTTTCAACCTGAATCCTAGGTGTCAGCAACTCCGTCAATACTGCTGAATTGCCTTTTTTAGACTCTTATCGTATTAGTAGCCATTAGAACCACCAGTTCTAGATGTTTGGGTTACTGGTATATTTTGGGAAGTGATACTTTTCAGTCTTCTGCACTTATCATCTCTTTACGAGGACAAAAAATGTTTGTGTTCCAGTTATGAGAAAGAGCTCTGAATTAATTTCCACAATACATCGATAAATGTTTTTTAGCATTACCTCTACATTTGCTCTAGCCAGGGAAATGATGTATTTGTCATATATATATATATGCAATAATACACATGACAGGAATTTTACATTTCTGAGTGAGAAGTGCCAGTATAGTAATCCACGATTTGCAAACACTGATTCTCCTGTTTCCCATGATTAGGAAGTATTCCCTAGACCAAAAGGCCAGGTTAAGTACATTTGGGTTTCTGGTGCTGGGAGAGAGAAGTATTCTGTGATTCTCCTCCAGACCATGCCCTTAACTGTCTTCCTTCTAGAAGACAATACACCCATAATGAGTAATGCTTATGCTGATGTGGGGTCAGGCACATACACTTGTACGCAGGAAGTAACAGATGCTCTCGTATCCCATGACAGAGGCAGAACCACAAAGGCCAGATCAGATTTAGATTAATAAAAGAATGTATTCTTAATCTGTAACAGATTATCTGTAAGAAAGCATTTTCCTCAAATAACAGATTTATCTTTTTTTTTCATAAAAAAGATTAAACTGAAATAATTTCATTTGTAGAGAATATTCTGGCTATACATGCAAATTAGACTAATTCCATTTGCCTTTTCATTCCCTCTTTCCTGATCTTGAAAAGGTTGGATTATTTTCATTCGTAAAGACTGTAAAAGCTGCTGGTGAACCCTTGCAAATGACTTTTGAATTTACAAAGACAGTATTTTAATTTTATTGTAATGATGAATTGCTAGTCAGGAAAGCATTTTTGATGTCTTCTAAGGTTCTGTGCAGTGAACCAAGCATGTGCTATTTTTCTTTAATTTTTCTGGCTTTCGTACTACAAAGTGGCAAGAAAAGGAAAGCTAATACTATGGACGTTTCCACTTGCTTATTTTGGAGTTCATGAATTCTGTCTAGTAATTCAGTACAAATTGCAGGGATAGAAAGATTCTGCTTTCACACCAAACATAACATTCATTTCAGTGTAAGAGTTACTATCCTTTGTGTCTTCAGGGACTGACAAGGGAGGAGGAAAGGAGAAAGAAAACTTTGTTAAGCAATTGAAATTCTTGCCTAAAAATAGAAACGTCAAGCCTGATATTTTTGCTGCTATTGCAACACCACTTCTCCTCTCTGTAGAAGAATGTTATTCAAGTAGTTTCATTGCTTGACTCTCTCTCATGTCTTCAAAAGCCTCTGGTCATATAAATCTGCAGTCCTTGATAATCAGTCTCCTTGAACAGTTATTTCACTGAACGAAACACTCTTGGGCTTACATATGCACCACATCCTGTCCAGGAGGGACAAGGGGCAAATTACAAATTTCCATCAAAGAAGAACTGAAGTTGTTTTTCAGGCTTTTTTGAATGGAGAATCTGAATTATTCAATTAACATTTCAAAGATGCTTATTTTTTTGAAAAGAGCCTTTTTAATAACAATATAATGAAAAGCATTTGAAACCATGGTTTAAAAGACTAATCTAAGCATCTCTAAAAGATTTCCTTCAGCTATTGCAATGTTAGGTGAACTGCTTTGTATCAAGATTTTCCTTTATTTTTCCCTTAAAATTTTATTTTCTTCAAAACTCTGCCACCAATTTTCCAACCCTTTTTTTGATAGGGTTTCTTTGGAAGCCACACTTTCTGACTTCCCCTACTATCATAGACTGATATTTTTCTCTCTCTTAATAATGCTTCAGTATCTTTCTTATCTGTTAGCAAAATAACAATTTTTAAAGAAAAAAATTCTTTGCTGATGTTGAATTTGCACAGACATCACTCTAACTCTCTGTAATTCCATCTGCCAGATGGTTACTAGTCAGGATAGTCTTTCTGGTTTAATTTCACTTTAAATGAGAGAAACGTGGCGATGGGCAATACTAACATAGACACTTAGGTAATCATAAATAGTATTCCAGAGAATTTGAACACAATTATGTCTGATCTAAAACACAATCATGTTTGATTGGAGGAGTTTCTCTCCTCCAATAATGTGCTGAGTTTGAAAATAGATGAATGCAATTTTCTTTTGTCTTATTTATAGTGCACAAGGTACTCTGCTAATAGGACATTTTGCTTTGTGATGGACATTCACACTTCTTTGGGCGCTTGGAATGGTGTTTTCTTTTAGGCAATGATTGACTTTGCAGCTTTCTGGAAGGGCAAATGCCTTACATTTAAAGAATGTAAGTTTTGTAGAGGATGTTTGGTTTGGTTTACCTGGCTTTCAGTATGAAATGTTTTATTGATTCTGCATTGTGTTGTTTTGTTTATAAATGTTTAACCTTCTTCATAAAGTCAGTTTTCTTATACAAAAATGGAAGACTCGTGATTATTACAGAATTCTGAAGGCTTTCTACTTAACGTTAAAAAGGTGAATACTAGGGAAAGGAACAATAACAAGCTTTTTAAGAAAATAGATTCAAAAATTATTTGTTAAATTTCTTCCAATTTGTACAAACTTTTGCAAGTTCAATAACAAATAATTCTGATATAAATTCACTATTGTTTTATACAGACATGTATGTCTCACATAGAATCTTTCCTATATAATAAGATATATGCATATTACTGTGGACATAGGTGTTTGCTATGGGTATATTCTTCATGATTTTCTTTCTGTGTTTATACTTCTGTGACATTTATATTAATATGCATGTGTTCTCTAAATTGCAGAAGTATTATAGAACTTCTAAAGCTTCAAAGAGCTAGTCATTTCTTCCACCAAAGCTTTGTTTCTCCCAGTTACTATTAGGGAAAATCAGTTATTTATATGAAGACAAGATGGAAACTGATAGAGTCAGATAGCAGTGCTGCAGGATTTCTGCTCTGTTATTTTGTTTAATGTCAGCTGTTTTGAAGCCTTTGATATAGTTAGTCACAGTCTATGTTATAAAGGACATAAGATACGAAGTGATTTAGATGATAGCAAATCCTGTTTGCTTTTTCCAAACAAAGAAACAGATTGTTCCAGTGTGGGCCCCCACAGGGTCACAAGTCCTGCCAGCAATATTGTTCTAGTGTGGGCTCCTCCCTTCATGGGCCCACAGGTCCTGACAGAAGCCTGCCCCAGTGTGGGCTTCCCGAGTTATCACAGCTTCCTTCAAGCATCTACTTGCTCTGACATGTGGTTCTCCATGTTCCTGCAAGTGGATCTCTGCTCCACCGTGGACCTCCATGGGCTGCAGGAGCACAGCTGCCTCACCGTGGTCTTCACCACAGGCTGCAGGGGAATCTCTGCTCTGGCACCTGGAGCACCTCCTGCCCCTCCTTCTTCACTGACCTTGGTGTCTGCAGAGCTGTTGCTCTCACATTCTCATCCCTCTCTCCAGCTGCTGTTTCTCTGCTTAAATCTGTTATCCCAGAGGTGCCACCACCATCACTGATGGGCTTGGCCTTGGCGAGTGGCAGGTCCATCCTCAGCCAGCTGGCCTTGGCTCTGTTGGACATGGGGGAAGCTTCTGGCAGTTTGTCACAGAAGTCACCCCTGTAGCCCTCCCACTATCAAAATCTTGCCACGCAAACCTAGTGTATATGTGGTGTCCTATTTGGCTTAATTTTCTTTTTCCTGGGCTAAGTGTGCCAGTCTCTTTAAGTCTTCCCTCAGAAGACAGAATCTGTCTATCCGTTTGATTATCTTCAAAGAATTCTCTGCACCTGATCCAGTTTGTATCTTTTTTTAACATGTAAGTTTATACTGAATTTGTGCAGCAACATCAAAAGTGCTTTTACGCAATAACATTTATACTTTCTTTGCTGGAAATAGTTTTCCTGAAGCATCATATGATTTCAGTTGCCTTTTTCAAAGCTGTATCAAATGGGTGTCTTGGGTATCCTATGATGGCCATCCTTTTCCTCTGTTGTCTCCAGTTGTCTGTATTTCATATCAGCCCTCAGGTGCATAACACTGTATTTTTTAGTATTAAAATTAAATCCAGTTTCTATTACTTTACTCCTCAAGGTCATACAGCACTTTCTGTATGATATTTTGGTCCTCAGCCAGACTGTTGCTGCTTCACAGTTTTACATCAGCAGACAGTAATTAGTATATGTATTTTTTGTGTCCAGGTCATCAGTGAAGATATTCAGAAAAGACTCATCCTAAAATGGATCCTTGAAGATCTCCTTTAAGAATGATCCCTCATTTGAGTTCTACCTTTAGTACATATCATTATGTTTCATTTAGCTCATTTCTTACCCATCTTTTATTTCTTGTTCTTGTTTCCTTCATCATGTCCAAGTAACATTGCAGAGCAAGTCAGTGCTGAAAGTAATTGTGTTGTGTAATTGTTTATCTTTTCAAGACATTTTTGAAATACAAATGTAATCTTTTCCATTTCTATTGGTTTTATTTAAAATAATGTAAGTTATTTAGGGAAGAAGCCTGGAAAAATTGTCTTTCAGTAGAGACCAAGGAGGCTTCCTTTTCTTTCTATGTGTATCTATCAGAGTGAGTGTAGAGGTTCAGAGAATGATGGGAGCAGATTTCTCTGTCAGAATTGTTGATATGTTACCTGGACTCCGAGCTTTTTGCAGCCCCAGCCATGTGTCTGTGCAGCTGTCTTTATCACCATCACATAGTGATTCACATAGCATCCACTCCTTATTTTCTCAGCAACGTTATTTAGGAAAATCATGGTGCTTTCATGGCTTTGAGTTATTGGAAGTAGGGTATTTTGTCATGGATTCTGTTGTCTTTTCAAATATTTATGTGGGATCACCTAAAGCCTAAGAGGATTATCTTTTAATAGTCTTGTAGTGTAAGAAATGTTTAAAGTTACTCAGTTTCTCATATCTGTGATATGTTGTCATAACACCATGATGCTCAAACTCAGTCTGTCCATGCACAAAGGGTTATTAGTTTCCCTCCACATAATATGGGACTGTCTACAAGTGAAGGTACCAGCCATATTTGGCCTGATCTCAGGAGAATGTTCATAACTAGATGATAACACTGCTTTGTGGATTTGTCCTCGTTTAACTGGACATCTCGTCTTGTACAAGGTAGTACTCTGATATCATGGTAGGCAACAGTGCAGTGGTGTCTCAGTTCTTATCATATGCATCAGTCTTTCATTTAAATTTCATGGGACTTATATTAGTTGTTCCCGTTCTGTATGAGCCAAAGTCTTCTTTCGTCGGGTGGTACTTCTGAAGTCTAATCACCACGTCTCTCCTTCTAAAGAGGAATAATTTATGTTTAGCACAATACTGTACTGAAAATATATTTTCTGCCTCATCTGTATTCAGTAGCAAATCTCTGCTTTTCAAATGGAGATTAAGAGAGGATCTTCTGAACTACTGCAAACCTACAAGTGCTCCTGGTAGAAGTAGGAGCTGGTACCATTCAGTAACCCACTTGGATTCTGAAAGTTAAGATTAACGGGAATCTTGTGCTTGTGCAAAATTTTATTGACCAGCCCTTGGAGCCAGCCAGTCCCCCAGCATGGATTCTGTAAAAGCCTTTTTCCCCACAGGAGAAAATCCGCTGTCCTAAAATGGAGGGACTCTGATGTTCATTCACTTTCATAATTTTTCTCTCTCTGTCTTGTGTAGTCAATCTTATTCAAAAGCTTTCTTTCATATTCTAATGAGGCAATGCCAAAGGGACCCTCATCTCAGATGAGGTTCTTAAGGGCTCCTGATAATGCATATAACCTTTTCCAGCACCAAGATTTGAACTCAAAATTGGTGGAAAAAGGCAGGAGCTGAAATTAATGTTTTTACCGGGGAGTGTAATTAGCCAATAAAGCAGCTTCTGGTAGGAGTAGCTGATCCACAGTTATTAAAATGTCAAAGACTTACTGTGGTTTTGTTTGTTTCCTTGTATTTAATGTGAGCCATATGGCAATGAACAATACTTCATTTTGAGTATCCAAGAAGGGGAATTCTTATTAACAAAGGCTTTATAGTAGCATGTGTGAAAGAGGGCTTTCATTACACTTGTAGGGTTAATTTATGTGGGGTAATGTTTGGTCTCAGTTAATCCATCTGTCTAATATTTTAACAATATTTTAATGCAACTTTGAACCAGGTGTCAATGCAGAAAGAGGTGCCTATTTTAACTGTTGATTTTCAGTAAAATATTGAGGAATGAAAACTTAACTCTAACAAAGGGGAATTACAGTGATTGTCATTGATTTTAACAGGGTCAACATTTTATGGAGCATTTATTTGTTCAACAACTGAAGTAGGGAAATATAAATTTATGCATATTTAAGCTCACCTTTTTGCATGTAAGTGGCAGTTATTGTAAAACCTGCAATTCTCTCATATGGAGTGGGTCATAATGTTTTATAATACATAGGCAAAAAAATCTGAACCCAAACACTAGAAAATCCCTTTGTAAAATACAAACTGTGTCTCAGTTTCCTTCCTAATTCATGATAGTCACAAAGCTGGTCCCAAATCTATCAATGATATGTGAAAACTGAAATGATACTGGTCATTCTGTTTATTGTTCACAATTCTTACCCCTTTGACTGAAAGTGTGAAGCAGATAATAATTTATGCTCATTACATGCAATTTTTAACTGCATCTCGAATCATTTAATTGGTTGCTTCTGGTGAATGATCTTAACAGCAGTGGGACTTGAGTGATCCTTCTAAGTCTCTTCCATCTCAGGTTATTCTATGATTCTATAATCATCAGACCTTAATGGTCCTGACCAACCTCCCCTTGGGCCTCTGCCCATGGGCTGATTCCAGCTCAGCCCAGGACCTTAAGTCCCTGCCTGAGCTGTGTCAGAGGACTGCTGGTCTCCAACTCAGCCTCAGGCCTGTCCTGCCTGGGGATGGGCTGTGTTGGTCAAGACCCTAACCTGAATGCTCATTTCCAGGCTTGATCTCAGACCTACCTCATCATCAGGAATTTGCCTGATGATATGGACTCTTGACTGAGCTTGGCTCAACCCATTTCTGTGTCTGTCCTTCCCTGTTCACATTGCCTGGGTACGTGGGGCTGGCCCCTGGCTGGCTAGACACCTGACCTGCTGGCTGGGCATCATGTTTGCCCTCCACCTTCCCATCCTTTACTGAGCAACCAGCCCTCACTGTACACTGCTGTAACTATCACTGATAAATTTAGAAAAGCTTAGATTCAACTCCTGTTCCAGTGGACAAAGGGATGTTGCTTGTGGATGTTGGGATCATGTGTTGAATCAGTCCCCGTAATATTAACAAGAAATCCAAGGCAGGGTCAGCCTTCTTAGTTCTGTTCTGGTCCCTAAAAATTTTTGTTTAATGGTTGCATTCATGAGTCTGTGGTTAAGGAGTTGTTACAGAGCTGTACTTCATCCTATGCATTAAAGGACTGAACCTGTTTGGGACTGTGTTTAGCAAACTTATGGCCAATATTCAAATCTACTGCAAAACAAGAAGCTTTTATCAGGGCATCACTTCTTCGCTTTAGAATAGTCACCTAACTGCCTCAGATGGCTGAGTGAGCAACTCCTGCATTCTTGATTTACTGAGTCTTTAAAATTCACTTCTTTCAGACCTTTGAATGTACTTGTGGCTGGATAATGTTTTAGTTTCTGTGGCTTTTGGAGAAATACAACTTTTACTTATTTTGCACAGCATTTATATCCCTCCTCCCTCTCCTTATTATGTGTATAATATTTTTTGTGTTCAGACTGTTACATCTAGGAGTACATGACTCATGGCCCATTGCAGCCTAGTCAAATGTCACTGTTATGAATATATTGCACAATGAGCCTGCATTGCACATCTTTGGTGCAATATTTGTTGTTCAGCTCTTGCTGGAGTCAATGGAAAGATTCCCATGAGGCTGCAAAGACATTTGGAGCGGGTCTGAGTTTGCCTTTAGTGTGACTGACTTCTGAGCAAAAAAAAAAAAAAAGAAAAAAACCCAAAAAGCAGCATATTTGTAGGCTGGGTAGTCATCTCTTATATTACTTTAATGTAGTCACTGCTGGTGACTAAAAGGGAAGTTTCAGTGTACTCTGATTGCAAGACTGCATACCCAGGGCCTCTGAAGAGCTCATAGCTTATCACACGAGCTAACAACCATTTACATTAAGAACACTTCATCTGCTTCTTGAACAGGAGGTCTGTAGCAGGTGCCCGCTGCAGTGTCACCCATGATAGTGTGCCCACCAATCCTAATGTGCAGATTTTCAGCTGGCTCGTGTCCATCCCTAGACAGAGCTCCATGCATTCCCACTACTCTCACAAGGGCAAATCCCTTGCCTTCCCAGTCTCTCCTTCCTAAATATCCTCCTTTCTTTCTGAATTTTGCATTTACCCTCATTAATTGCATTTCATTCCTGAGCTGTTTTACTTGTTTACATGCTCCTCCCTAGGCCCACCATTGCTCTTCCCCGTATCCCCTTGTCCCTATTCTTTTGTGTCTCCCTGTCTATCTTCCTCTGTCAACACTTTGACCTCGGTATCTTCACATCAGTAGCTATCTGGTAATAGTGAAAGACCCATACCTCAACAGATGTACTTTAATGTCGTTCCTTCAGTCCCTCAGAAGTTGTACTTTTTCCTCTACTGACTTCCATAGCCCTCAAGACTTACATTTTTGTGAGGCAATCTGCTTGAAACAAAGCCTGTCTATTTTCTTATAGTCTCAAAGCATTGTTATTACTTTAGTTAGTAAGTAAAATTGTGGAGGCATTGATGCTTTTAAAGGAAAATATGGATGTAATATACCAGCCAGGATAATCTGTGATATTCTAATATGAATAGGATCTGGTCTTGGTTTTCATGGAGTTCTGTTTCTTCTAGACATATTTATGTGCCCAGCCTCACCGTCTTTATATACAGCCAAAGAAACCATGTGTGCAATTTGTCTTGATCAGTATGATTAAAATGTACCTTTTTAAAAGCCATCAAGATAATTTGATATGATGGGATTGACCTGTGCCAGTCTGTATGGGCTCACTTGTTTGGCAGAGCTTCACAAAAGCTGTGATATCCCAGCAGGTTTTGCTGGGATATCACAGTAAAACAAGACACCACTGGCTCAATTTTAAATCAGGCTAAAGAAAACCAATTGGAAAACTAGCTTAAAATTATTTATAAGACATGTAGTGCAAATGGTTGGAACAGTCATCATATACGTTTAACCCATTCTTGAAAGTCTGATTCTACTTTTAAAAATGTAAAACTGAGTAATGTTGGGGTTTATGTTATCTTTTTGGTCTGAGATTTAGTCCTTTCTACTGCAGGAGGTGCAAATTCCCTTAAAATAGCATTTGCTGACTATACAACATTACTATAGCACAAATAAGTATTTTGAATCCACTGCTCCTAGTTAACTGTTGTTCTTTGCTAAGCCCTGAAATTATGTGATTGGTTCTTCATTGAGGCTGATGTGAATTAAGACTGCATCTGCAGAAATAAGTGGAAGAATAGGAAAATAAGAGCTCAGAGAATAAGGCTCAACATCTCTGAAGGGAGGTGACATTTTTGTCTTAAAAGACTGTCAGCTCTTATAGTCATTTATGACTGATTCTCAGAAAACAAATGTCTAAAATTAAATGCTTCAGATTTGCAAGCGACAATGAGTCATGGGTAGATGCAGAGAAAAGTAGGAAAACCAGAAATGACAGAATGTGGGTGTTAAGAATAATACAAAATAAATCTGAGTTCTGATAGCTGAAAGTTCATAATTAATCTTCTTCTATTTCAGTTTTCTAGAAAGATGTTATTTGAGTTCCAGTAGCTAGTTTTTCAACACCAGCAATCCCAAGTAAGATTAATAGTTTATTATCCAAAATAGCAAAATATTTAAGATCAAACAAGGAAATCTATAGTACATGTGGAAATAAATTTTTTTTTAAAGTTTACCGTTTTTAAAAAAGTTCTTGTGTCTTTCTCAATTGTCATGGAGTCTGATTTTCCATGACTTTTTAGATTTTTTTTTTTTTAAGTAGTAAAAATAATTCATGGAGTGCATATCTTCATCATTTCTCCCAGAGCTTTCAGTTTGATCTTCAGTGCTCTGAATAAGATCAACTCATCCAGATAGCTGTTTGCTTAGCCTGGTACTGGCACATCAGGTGAATGATAACAATAAAATTTGTCATGTGGAACTGTGGAATCATATCCCAGTGCATATTTTGTCTCCTGGAAAGGCTGTGAGTAACTGGCAGTCATGTCTCTAGGGAATCTTCAAAGAGAATGCAGATGGGAGGTAGGATGGCAGCCATTTTTGCAAAGATTTCACTCCCTGAGGTGGGAAGATGAAATGCATTAGCAATGCAATTTCTACGAGTGCATCTTATTGCCCTGCAGTCAGCTTCATTTTTTCTTTCACTCCTAAAGATGTGCTTAATAAAATAACAGATAATAGCATCTATGCATTTAGTGTCTGATACACTGAGAGCACATTTCACAAATTCAGAATGCATTTAAAAAGAAATTAAGTTTGAAGACTGGTTGTCATACCAACATGAGAAAATCACACTTCAGCTTCTCATGACAAAGCAGAAAACAAACTCTGCTGTTAAACTTCAGTTTTTGGTTACAGACCAAATATCTTTGTCAGTGTGATTTCATGGTTGCTTTGTTAATTATGCGTCACTGAATATTCTGACCCTGACTCTATAATGGAGTGTACAATTCCTAATCTTCATGTGTTAAATGTTCTCCAGGAAAAAGACCTTCTGTCCCAGGTAACAGTAAGAAAATGTTTTTCTGGATGTAACATGAAAAGGAAGGAAAATACCACTAAACTGGGGAATTTCTGCATCCAGTAAATCTACGCCTCCCCTTTTGTTGTGACCGCTCTGTGCTGCACTTGAGCAGTTCTAAAACCAATGTGAGACCAATGTGAGTCAGGAATATTCCTCCTGAACAGAGCCAACAGCAAGCACTTTGCCATCTGCTTCTGATCTTTGCCCTTACTGATTAGTGATTGCAGCCCAGCCTTCTGCGAAGAAGTGAGGGCAGCTTTCAAGCTCTCATGCATAGGCCTCCATTAACTTGAATTGCAATCATTTAAGTGGAAAATATGAGAAGCTCTCTGGCAGCACCTTTCTTTAATCAGCAGAGTAGCTGCCCATCTCTCCCCTCTAGATTAGAATACGAATTAGGGTTAGGAGCTGAATATGGGTCTCCCCTCTTTTGCTAGTTCAGCATATTTACATTAGAGTTAGAAATTGCTTACATACTTGCTATTTAAAACACAGCAATTAAATAATAATTGGTAAAAAGCTGTTCTATTTATTCTTATATCTAAATGAAGTGAGCCTTAGCAGTTTTCCAGCAGACTGAAAATCAAAAGTAAATAGTAATGCCTACCACTTACCCTGGTGATAAGAACAGGTAATTATATTTTATCCAGAAACAAACATCAGAAGCACAGTGGGAAAGACATGTGAGGTACCTCACAACGAAGCTTTCTTTTATCAAAACTCCAGACTTTTGGCATTTAGGACACCCCTTTGGGCCTCATACTGTGCATAAGATACACATGCCTAGTAACCTGTACACACCTAGAACAGTGACTCTAGCAGGGTGTGTTATACATTCAAGAATCTTAGGCCTTAGAAGAGGTAATTGAAAGGGAAGGGTAAAATGAAGTGCATTAAATGAAGAATGAAATACCATCAGGTGATTAAGTAAAACAATGTGTCTGGTATAACAGAGATACTTGAAGACGTACTCGTGGTGGGTCTCCCTCTTGCCTGCGTCAGCAATACAGACCAGTAGCACCACCATTAAAAAGCCACAGGACTGGATGACTTGGTGACTAGTAGTTAATTTTCTTGGTTTAACAGTGGTATGACTGCTCTGCATCTGTAGGTAGGTCAGCTCCTTTTCTCCCTGCCAGTCTTTTCTCCTGCAACTTCTTTGATAAGTCTACTCTGCGGGGGTTTTCTTCTCTGAAGGGTTTTTTTTCCCTTAATTTTTTTTCTTCCTCTTCTAACACTGCTGTAGAAGCTCTGTTTCATGCTCTTTTCAGGCTGCACTAGGTAAAGGGGTGATTCAAAAGATAGTATAGATAAGTTAGTTTTTTAATAGTTAAAATTGGAATTTACTTTGGAGTAATCCTTGAGGAGTTTGAATCTGAAACAGGTTTCCTCACTAATACAGGTTGCCCTTCCGCTGTGTGAGCTTGGGCTCACTTATGTGTGCTGACTTACTGTTCCAGCTTATGGCTGACAGTTCTGGCCTCCTGGCAGGAAGATGGTATTGAATACTTTTGGTGGTTTTGTGGGGGTTTGTTGGTTTTCTTTTTTACTTGGACACTGAAGGTCTGTGATATACTGTCTCTACTTCATTTAAAAGAGAGGTGGCTCTGGCTGATGGAAGACCTGTGAAGAAACCAAATTAGTTCACAGGCTGTAGAACTTCACAGTGTTCTGTTAATTAGCATCAAAACTATGGAGGAAACAAACTAAACAAGCATCCAGCTGGAAGGAGGTGCACAAGCACATCAAGATGTGACTGCAAAGGGATGGCTATAATCAGTTTTATTAGGGAATTAAAATAATTGAAGTTTCAGTGCTTCTGAAATATTTCCATTGGGCTTCTTTAGATAATTCCAAACCAAACCTTCAGTCTTTGCAGGAATAACACTGTGCTGGTTTCAGCCGAAATACTGAGACAAAAGGTATGATCATCCTTTTCACTAGACAACTGTCTGTGTTTGTATTAAAGCATATCTAATGCTGATTAAGTTCACCCTGTAGCTTTTAGTGATATACCTAAACCAGACCTTTCTTCAGACCAAAACTTCTAAGCTCCAGTATCCTTTGCTTGGGGACTGTTTCTTTCGCTTCCACTTTTTTATCCTCTCACACTTGGGTCGAACTGCAAGTGTGTAGGTGTGCCCTCTGGGCAGAATTAGGAAATTCAGAAAGTTCCTCAAGTTGAGTTTTCCACTAATAAATATAACAGTTGTAATTTAGATTTAGGCCCAGTGTCAGTTAGCTCTTTATCAAAAGTGTAAACAGTGCCTGCTCCTTCAAGGGAGGTTTTAGGAGCTTGGCAGACTCCTGTATTGATGCTTCTGATTTCTAAAGGTTGGCCAAGTCTTTAAAGTAGTCTATATAATGTCTTTTCCAAGATCTTTATTGGTCTTATGTTACCACTTGATGCCTTCAGTGGAATGCAAATTTTCAGTCTAACTTCTGCACATTGGTAGATAGCTGACAGCCTCTGGCAGTGACTTCCTTGGTTTTATTTCTGTTTGGGTGAAAGCGCAATTAATCACTCAGGAATTTACTTTCTTTTTGTTTGACTGTATGTCCTTATTCTCCTGTCACAGGTCAGAGATAATAGTTGCTTATTGTTCCACTCATTATGTATGTTATCTATTTGATATCACTTAGTATTCATCTTCCTAATGTAAAGTACAAATCCTTAAAGCATCCCTTCATTTTTCTTCATCAATAACCAGACATTTCTGATGCTGATACATATTTTTACAGGGCAGGTGTTCAGTGCTGCACAAAATATACCCAGCAAGACTGTGCTGTTTATTCATATAAAGGCATTGTCTCCAGTACTGGTAGGATTTGAGGATTTTTGTATATAAACTGCTTCGGCACTCTCACATACACTGTTTAAGTTTGATGACGTACTGTTTTTGAACTACTAATTTGCCTTTTCTTCCATACACCTTTTTCTGGGACTACCTCTTTTTTTCTTCTGTTTCAGGTCAGTGGTTTTCTAGTCCCAGGCACCTGGATATTTTTTTTGTCATTTGGATACATTTGAATAATTTATAAGTGCCAGACTCATGCTTGAGTGTGAAGAGACAAAATACAAACTGTTAGCTTCTACGAATGTCCTAGTCCATGTTTGCAGAGGTGTGTTTCCTTGGTTTTGAAATTGTAAAAGAAAGCTAATGAAAGCTGTCAGGTTTTTCACTGCAGATTTTGTATAAGAAAGTTTCTTAAAATTTAACTTGGATGGTCTGGATAGAAATTAATCTTCTGAAAAAAATAATAGGTAACATGTTTAAAAATGCCAATAAATATTCTCTGTTAGTGTGCCCAATGTTTCTACAGCCAGTCATCACAAATACCAAAGATGATTATATTGCCTTCAAATGTAGCCACTCAGGGTAAGTTTCAGTGCTTAAAAAACCCATTCATCTAATAGTCTAGAGGAATACTATAACTACAGGATTACCTTGAAGAATAGATACTATGAAGGGAAGGGAAAATATGCTTTGGCTTTGGGAATAATTCCATTTGGTCAATGAAACTGGAAGAAAAATTTTGTGATAATCACAAGCCTCTTTAGTAGGGCTAGGGACACTCTCTTTCTTAATGTCTACTATTTTGGAGTAGACTAGTGGGTCTAAAGGGTTATTTGGTCTCTGTATTGGAGAAACCAGGGGTATTGAATCTGAGGGAGGAGACTTCTGTCCAAGGTCTCCCCCTGTCCAAATTGTCTCAAACCGAGACAATATGCAACATATTACCATAAGCTGTCACTTTCTGGTTTTCTTAGCTCATAGTTATGAGTTAATATAAGGTAAGCAATTGTTTCTTTCACACTTCATAAAACAGAAAAAACAATTGTCTATACACTTATAAACAAAATAATTCTTAAAGTGGCACATAGACAATATTTGCTATAAATACTCTTATTATTAATGGATTGTTCTAACTGCAGTTCCTGAACAATAACTTTTTAGTATGTAGTCTAAAAAGTATCTAAGCCAAACAACAGGGCGGAGTAATGGCTTGCTGCATCAGCTATCTGGCTGGGATATTTTATTATGTATTTTTTTCTGCTATAGATAGAATATTTGTTTACCAAAAACAGATTGAAAATGAGATTTTTTTTTTCCAAAACCAATTTCCTGCATTTCAAATATTATATATTCATTTTTTTTTCTTCCAAAGACAACCACAGCCTTTGTAAAAAAATCCAAACTTCTGAGTAATTTTGTATACTATATGGATAACTGTAGCATGTAATTAATTTTCTTTTTCAGACACCACCATTAAGCATTTTAATAAATATCTGTTCTCTGTATATCCCGTGGTGATGATAATTTTTGAGTGATTTATTTTTGTGTGTTTAAGTTCCACTTTTATTAAGCTCATAACCTGGAAAGGTCTTGGCAAGGATAATTAATGATTACTGTAAGGCAAAATGTATTTCTGGAGAAATATTTTATTCTATCCCTGAAATAACCATTCCTTCCACTTACACCATGTTGCTGTTGCTGTGCATGCATTCAACCATTCCATGACCCCTGTGGCTAAGACAGCCCCCTCTTATCATATCCCACATTGAGTCCTTCTCTATTCCTGAACATCAAGTCTAGGAGCCATCTTTCCTAGCTGGTGCACTGAGTACCTGTGAAAAGAGGTTATATCCTGCTAACTTGAAGCATTTCCAAGACCTGCCCATCACAGCAGTATGATATTCCAAGCCAATATCTCAGAAGTTGAAATCTCCCGTAAGAACCAGAGTTACCAATCCAGAGATTTCTCCTAAATTGCCTATGGAATCACTCATCAGTGCTTACATCCTGGTTAGGCAGTCAGTAGTAGACACCTCCTTTGTTTTCCACCTCTCTGATCCTCACTCATTGGCTCTGAACCACATCATCACTAACTCTGAGGGGTGTACAATTAAACCTTTCCCTTACATGTGCCGTGGCACCTCTGCCTCACCTGCTCATGAATGTGAATTCATGTGTTGGAAATAGCAAACACTGGTTGGCAATGAAAAGAATCAGAAGAACATGAGGAAAATGTGAGGGGGAGAATAATGGGATATCAAGAAAACAAATGTTGCTTAAATGAGTTGATTTTTAATATTTCATCTATTGCTGCTGAAATTCTGGCTATTCTGTGAGTGCCTTCCATTGTCTCTTATTACCTAAAAGGTCTAAAGGCTATTTGGAGAGAGTTCTAAATTTAAGTGCTTTGCAATTTAAAATGTGTAATAATCTGCTTGCAGCAATTTGCTAGGCAGTGCTGTCTGTATGCAGGTGTTCTTCAGAGAAAGGATGAATATAGACTAAAACCCCACATTGCTCAACTGTGAGGAAGTTTTACTCTCTGTTTGAACCAGGATTAAAAAACGTTCCTGCTGGCAGCTATCTCTGCACTGCCTTGGAGACAGAGCACCTAAAAGGCATTCTATAAGCCAGAGCTGGATTACTTATTTAGGTTTACAAAAGGCAGATTTCAGGCCTGCTTTTGGTTTATGTGCCATTCTAATATCAGGTATTCAAAACAGTTGAACTGAACAAGTTTTGAATACAACCTAAGACCCCCAAGTGATGCTACTCTTCATGTTTCTCATATTTCTGACAGAAAGCAAAGTGATATTTGAAAGCAGAGATATTTATGCAGTTTAGATTAATGACATTTGCTACCCAGACAGCCCATTCCTACCTGTGATTTCAAAAACAAGCAAATGTCTAATGGATCAAACTCAGTGTGCCTTAGCTACCAAAATGTATTCCATCAGAATTGTGACTTGCGCTGATGGATGTAAAGTACTGAAAGAAAAAACGCAAGTGTAATAATCAAGATATAATGAAGACAATCCAGAAGCATAGCTAAAAGAAATATTCAGACAATGTCACATTTATTTAATGGGAAGAAAAAAATCTCAATAACTAGGAAGTGGGAACCTTGTTGAGCACTTTAGTCCCAGCTAACTGAAGTTTTCTATAGGAGGATAGTGCTCAGTGACTGTATCTGTATGCAGTAATATCAACTATACTGATGGACTTTAGAGCCTTTGAGACTTTTTTCCAGGCAAAGCACAAGTAATGTATAGTGTATTATTGGATGCAGAAATAGAATAACCTGAGGGGAAAATATTCCTAAACCAAATAGATCAGTAGATAGATAGATAGATAGATAGATGGATAGGTAGGTAGGTAGGTAGATAGATAGATAGATAGATAGATGGATGGATGGATGGATAGGTAAATAGATTCCCTGAAATATTTACACTGAGAAATTAGATTAAGTAATGGTTATAATCAGTAGTTTCTGGGCCAAATATGTAAGGTGTCCTGTTTTAATTCTATCCAGCAACATGCACTAGTACAGTCACACATTAGTCACATCCTCCCAGTGGGTTGTAAACCATTTGTACTACCTGCTTGCAGTCATATGTTTTTTTTGGAAGAGCTAGGATTCTCCATTCACTATAAATTGCTTAGATTGTGCTACTGCTACAGGTCTATGAACAGAGTAAAAAGGGCTAGTAAATAAATAGTGCTACTGGTATGGTTGTGAATTCATCCTTCAGGCAGATTTTCAATAAATGATGAAAATATGAGAGACAGCAGCATGGAGTCCTGAAGAAGTGCCAGTTTTTCTGAAAAGTAGAAAAAAAAAAGGCATTAAAGATGACCTGCTTAAAATAGATATTTTTTTTTGGCTACCAAAGCATTTTTATAGAAGCACTGTGCTGAAGTAAAGATGTTTAAGCAAGTATTTATGTATTCGTCCTAACAACCATGGTGGTTGACAAAATATGATGAAAATCATATTTTGTATCATCTATTTGATATGTATGGATACAGTTTAATGTCAGCATTGATATCATACAGGATTTTTTCATTTTCATATAGTGGTTTATTCTCTTTCAGTGAGGATCAAAGTCAGAAGGAGGACTGTGCGTTAAAAATTACTTTACCTTGTTGTGTCCTGTTTCATAGCATTTAGTTACAAGAATTTTACTGTTGACTTCAGAGAGACTTGGGCTGGGCTCTTAATGCTTGTACATGGAACATTTCAGTCAAAGTGTTGTCTTCCTAAGTATCAAGTTTCTCTTTTTCCTTTTTTTTTTTTTTTCCACCGTGCTAATGTTCAGGCTTTGTAGGATTTGTTCCATAGCACAGCTGACATGTTGCTGGCACACCACCGTGAAAGTGAAGCACATTGTTCCTACTTCAGTATGCATCTGTTGCCGTTTTATTAGCAGGAGGGTTAAAATGTTGTTCCCTTTATGTGTCTTCTTGCCTTCGGTGTACAGTGGGGAAAGAATTACTATAATTTGGGTCTGAATTGTAGTAATTAGATATCTTGCTATGCACAGCACAGCACTGTATTCAGATGTGTGTTCACCTGTGTTTACGTATAATATGGAACTTCATTCTGATCTCATTTACATTAATAGGAGCTATAACTTATTTTAAATAATTTGGTTTACATAGCTGCAGAACTAGGAATAGATGGAAAGGTGTTAGACTTACAAACTGCATAGCCTAGGATAGTCAGTAAAGGACGATAATTGGATTATATTTTTTTGAAAACAGTTTTTGTAATCCATCAACAAACCAGTTTATCCCCACCTGCAAGTGAGTATTTTCAGTGTGTAGTTAAAAGATAGCTAAAAAAAAAGCAGATAAAAGTTTATCTTCATCTGGCAGCAATTTCCCCACCTTTCTAATTTCTCAGTTGTGTTACAACAGTGCCGTCTATCTGGAAATGAGGTCTGCCATACTTAGGCACCATCAAGTACAAAATGTTACTGAGAAATGCCTTCTGCCTCACTCAAGCTTCTCTTTCTCTGCTAAAATTTCCACTGAATTTTGAATTATATCACTCCTTTGACCCTGGTAGTCAGCATTTTCCATGTTATGTCTAAACAGACAGCTAAAACCATCAAGCAAAAGTCATCACCAGTAACTTCCTTTGCTTGGCACAGTGCAGCTCTCTATAGGTAAAACTCATATGTGTGATGTCACATGTGTTTTATGCCAGTCTGACATGGCAGTAAATGACCACAGAAATTAGACTGACACAAACCTCCCTGCCCTGCCCTTAAAATATAACGTGCCATACCTATACTTAACTTCTCTACCTCTAACACTTGGTAGCAGATACAGTTAAAAATACCTCTGTGAAAAATATTCAGTCAATAAGTTTTTCTTCTGTAGAGTAGGATAAGAGCAGAAATCTAAGTTCAAAGGTAGAGGTATGTAGTCAAGTTGCCTTTCCTCAGTATGATAAAAGCAAATATTCTGGTGGTGAGCCACAACTATATCATACATGTGGTGCTGCTGCTGATGCAAACTAGACCAGAACTGCCACACATGCTGCAGTGATGTAGTTTCACGTAAAACGCAGTGTGAGAAATCAGCAACAATTTTAGGAAAAATGTTTATGACAAAATAAAGAAAGCAATTTCTTTTCTTGCTTTAATTTCCTTTCCTTGTGTTTCTTTTTTATTAATCTTGTATTTTTATAATTGCAGATGTGTTGAATTCAGATAATTTTTTTTTTTTTTGCTGCTGTTCTTTCTGGACATTTGCAAATTATTCTGATAAGTAACAGTGAATTGTGACAGCCCTTTGCTAAATTTTAGTGATACCAAATACCTCATTCATTCCCTCGGGACTAGAAGCTGCAGTTTTAGAATATATCTCAAGAGGAGCTGTACTAAATAGGCAGATTTCCTTTTTGTCAAAAAAGTTTCCACATTTTCATTATTTTTTGATGTATCTTTGAAAGGAAAAAGAAATATCAGCACTGAATACCAACCTGTATGAGAAAGTGGCATTTTACAGTGCTGATGATTCAGGAGGCTGGTTAGTATTGGCAAATATAATTGTGAAGTCTGTTTGAAAGATGAAGTGAGCACAAGCTGTAGCATTTTAATTGTCCATTTTCTAGAGGTGTTGCAGAAGATGGACACATGGAAGCAACACTTCAGTTACCAATAGCTGAAATTTTAATTGAATAAAATTCCCATGTCTTTCAAATAACTCATTGTCTACCAAAACAGAAACCTGCACAATACCATTTTCATAAACAGCTTTCTTAATTACTCATAAAATTTAACAATAACAGATAGGGGTTACCAAATGAAGAATAAAAGCGTATAACTGCATCCTAAGGAAAAATAGAGGTGCTTTGTTTTGTTTTGTTTTATTTTTAAACAGCCTGTTTTTCACTGCAATATTGCAATAACTGACAGAAAGATTATTTCAGTAAGAATTTTGACATGGAAGAACTGTGAGTTCTTCAGACAGCTTCAGTGTATCTCCTAAGTTTACAGCATAGTCCTGCTCTTACATTCTTCACTGGAGTTTTCTCTAAGTATAGAAAAAAATATGGGGCTTAGTTGATACAGCCTAATGATGCAATTCTATTAACTATTGAGAGGAACAGTTCCTAATTCTGGGACCTGTGCAGGAACCACAGATCCATGCTGGGATGAGACCTTATTGCACACAGTTTCTCCTCTCTGCTTCAGTTTTTAGTGCAAGAGAACCCAGCTGTGTGGATTAGGCAGGCACCCCCAGGGTCACTGCTGAAGTTCCAGTCTATAAAATCCACTTAGTTTATAAACAGCCTGAGAGTGTTAGTTTTTAATTAAAGAAAGCTCCTGGCCATAGGAGCTGTGGAGAAAGAAGCTTCTTCTACAAAGAAAAGCTTGAAAGCTTGTGGATGTAAATATCTTGATAACAGAAGACAATTAAAACTATTAAAAAAAATCTTCAAAGTTTGAGATTTCATTATCTTTTTTTTTTTTTAGGTAATATTTTCCTTAGTACACTTCTGTTTGGAAATGTATTTTTACTTTTGTTAAGGGTGTCTTTCTTTTTGCTGTGGTAAACACTGCAGAAATGATGATGCCAGTCAAACAGATGAATCCCTTGTGTGACTTCATTGACCTCCCTCAAGCCTTTCCCAGCACTATTTCAGGAGAATCTCAAACGGTGCATAAATGCTTCCTCTGGTTGGAGCTCTCTCTTATTCTGTATACATGGAAACGATGACAGTAACTTGGCTGTTTGAAGAGCTGAGTTCCAACTAAGCTTCATGGTGTGAGTCACTGGCATTAAGTCCAATAGCGATGAAGACACCTTATGTGTCACAATATGTGTCTCACAGCACTCAGCTTCAAACAACAGGTCTAGGATCCACTCTTTGTCCTCTTCTGAGGGTAGTTAAAATATTGAGCTCATAGATTGAAACACCTTTTTTTAAAGCAAAATGCACCTAAATGCCAAAAAAATGCTCATCTTTTAAATACAATAGTTTTATAATTAATCGTCAAGTTTATTCTATGAACCTCATTTTTCATGAAGGGAACAAAGCCTTTTCCCCTTTTCTCCTTTTTTCACTCAAATCTTTTACACATTTTATTTTAAAATGAAACAATTCCCAGCTTCAACGTAGAATCATAAAATTGTTAAGGTTGGAAAAGATCTCTAAGATCATCCAGCCCAGCCATTAACTTGGCACTGTCATCTTCACCATTAACCGTGTCCCTAAGTGCCACAACTAGATGGTTTTTTGATCACTTCCAGGGACAGTAATTCCACTGCTTCCCTAGGCAACCAGTCCCAGTGCTTGATAACCCTTTCAGTGAAGAAATTCTTCCTAATATCCAACCTAAACCTTCTCTGGCACAACTTGAGACAATTTCCTCTTATTCTGTTACAGAACAACATACTGCACTCTCCTAGACTTCTCACCTCCACCTCTTGACTCAGAGCTGGTATATCCATCAGAGTTGGATTTTTTGTTTTTTAATTAAAAGTCTGAGATTTCTGTTTCAGAACATTTTGTATCAAAGCATATTTAGATGCAGCAGTAAGGAAGAATAACCTTTCCAAGGTGGCTGCACTGTTTATAGGATTCCTTGTTTGTTTCTCTGGAGAAAATTTGAATAAACACTTGAGGCTGATGTGTTTTCTTTTCCTTCTCAGCTTCCAAGTCAGTAGCTGATTTGGTACAGTTAGTTTCACAGATTTAGCTAAAAGCATTCCCTATGCCCATTATTTAGCATATAGAAATGTGGGGACAAAGCAGATCAAGAATCTCATGTATTTCAAGAGGTACAATCGATATTCAAATCCCACATCAAAGACGACGCTTTGGGCTTTTTTATTGTTTATTTGCATATGATCATCTTGATGAATTATTTGTTTGCTCATCCCCAGTTCCGTTTGATATTACTTGAATACTGATCTACTTAAAACTGATACTGAAATTCCTGGAAATATGCCCTTTATTCCAATTTGTGTTTTTATTTTGGTTTTATTCTATATCTCATGAAATTAAAATTTGACCTTTGAAGGTGTTCAGAAATATTTTGTGATTTGATACAGATAGAGAGCTTCTGGGAGAGCAGGACTGAAAATTAAGAGCTAATTTTCTGTTATTATGTTACATTATCAGGATGATAGTGTGTCTGCAGGAAGACTGGCTTTAGAAAACAGTGTAATTCTGTAATGGTGAGAGAAAAAAAGGCAGATAAAGAGAATGGAACTACTTTCCAGAAATTCTAATATTAGTTGCAAATGAGTACTAGCAGTGGCTTTTTCTCTAATTCACTTCTTC
>JAYRBT010000139.1:35497050-35540136 GCA_036023395.1 Myiotriccus ornatus
TGGAACTACTTTCCAGAAATTCTAATATTAGTTGCAAATGAGTACTAGCAGTGGCTTTTTCTCTAATTCACTTCTTCCACTATTTAAAGAAAAACACTACCATCAAAACAATGTTCACAGATGTGGGTATGTAGGCAGCTGACAATAAGTTTTAAAAATTTGATTACTTTTTCTTTTTTTTTTTCCCTTTGTAATAATCTGATTGATAAAAGTTGTTGATAGCAATCAGTTAAAAAAACACGGTATCTTATGAAATCAAATCTGATTTTGGTTCAAGTTATGGTTTGTTAATTGTTCATTTGGCTGTTTTTGAGAGCTTCTTGTGCAATGTTTGCACAGTTCTTTGTAAATAGGGTTCATCCATCTTTAGGGTTCCTAGTTACGGTGATACTACTAAGAAATAAGCATTAATCACACCATTGTCTACTAGAAGTTTCTAGATTGTTGAAAATTTCTTAGACATAGCACCGGGGTATTAATATTTCAAACCATCTCCTGAAAAATACTGTTTTCTGCCAAATCTCATTGGTAGTTGTATGTAAAAGAACTGCAGTAAGTGAAAATGAGTTTATGTAAGGTGTAGCTTAGTCTGGGTGGCATATCTTCATTCTTTGATGTATTCACCCACATTTTAATTGTGACACCTGCACGGGGATTGTAAAGCCACATATATTTCTGGGGAATAAATTTTTTAAAAATTAATACTTTATTGGATTTGTAGTTTTGTAATTGGCTCACAGTTTCTGATCAAATGTTTACTGAGACATAACACAATTTTTAATTGTGACTTTAAAAAGCATCGCATGTGACCTTTAAACAAAGTGATCCCTGAACAAGGGGATTAACTAATCAAAAAGCTGAAACACTTTTCATTTCAGACCTCTGCTCTCCTTGGGCACTGTCTGTGTGAACACCTCTTTAGAGAAGTACTGAGATTCAGCAGATCTCTGTCATTAATTTCACACAGGGCAGGCAGTCTCCTGCAGAGGCACTCTGTTATTTTTTCTCCATTTTTAATCATTTAGGATGATGTTAAATATCAGGAAATTCAAGTAGTACGGTTAATGTTGATAAAGAAATAAACTGCCTATCAACCCTAAAAACAACATATAAATAATTTTGATTGCTTCAGGGAGGAAAAAAAAAAGCCCCACAAAAAACCCAGACCACCTACAATAAGTACACTCATATATATAAAAAGCAAGTGCATTGGAAGGCCAGTTCTAGGTTTTAGCTAGGGCTGACTGGCAGCTTGAAATAGGCAGCATTTCTCAAGATGACAGGGGTCATATTAAACAGGATTTCATTGCAGAACATGGTTTCAGGGGCCTATGGAAGCCCCTCACTAATATTCTGCCACTAAACTGAATGACAAGTTTGCTTTTATTCCCTTTTATAAGAAGGAAGAATTAATTCCACTTCTGGTTACTGTCAGATCATTTCTATCAAGAAGAAGCATACTCACACAAGTAAAGTCCTTGGAAAGAAGTATTTGGGGGAAGTATTTGGAATGAATGAGATTACACCAAGACTTAAATATTTTAAAAAATTATTATGAAGAAAAATACATGTCCCATTGTGAGATACTACTTTACCACGTGTTATTTAAAATAAAACTAATTAAATCCACCAGCTGATTCTTTATATACAGAGAACAGATGGAAACCTTATAAGTAGTGTGAACAACATTCCTGGCCTAAGTAGAATACACAGTCTTTTTTCCTGGTGACTGATTAAATCCACTTGCATCTAGGATGGTCATGTTTGCCCTGGGGGGTTGTCCTGGGAAAGAGTGAACCTTTTCTTTCTGCTCTCATAGGTGGCCCCCGTGCTCACTCAGAGACCTGTGGCATGTCACAGACAGCTTGGCTCTGTTCAACACAATATTTAGCCAAGGAACCACCTGGGCATCAGTCCCTGCATCAAGCTCCCCATGCAACAGTGCCAGAGCTCCTTCTAGTGCAGATGTTTTTGGGTATTCCTTTTACAGAGATTAATCTACATTGCTCTACAGAGTAGGGTGTGATAATGGTCCTATTCATATTATTCCATTGCCTGTCCTACTCAGTGGTTCTGTTAAGCCCACACTATGGACTCCTTCCTTATGTGTTAGTGCTTTGCTAACCACTTTTAAGGGCTCTTTTCCATGAGTGTGTTTCTCTGCTGAGGTGGGGACAGAAACATAGGACTAGCCTTGGCCATGTCTGATTGCAGCACAGTGCAAGGGGTTCTGGCTTTTCTGAGGAAAAGGGATCACATAAAGAATAAAAGATTGATAGCTACAAAAGCGACCACATATTCTTTCTAAGTTAGGCCATCCAGCTTAGATCGTCAAGTAATTGTTGATTTTTCCAAGGAACTTCGCCCTTCATTTTATCTGTTTTTTATTTCCTTGCATTTGAGTCACTCCTATCCTCCCCTGTGTCTGCTCTTTCAGTGAGATCAGAATTTGTCCCCTTACAGTTCCACATATGAAGTTATCAATTAAGGCAGATGATAAAGAGCTAGGAAAAAGGGGTCCCACTGGAGCAAATGTTTCTTCATCTGACCACCTTCATGTCTCCCTTAGTGTTGTTCCATATTATAAGGAAGTCAGGACCAGAATGCTCAGTCTAAACAGATTTTGGTGAGTCATTCTTCTCTCTGAGGAGTCAGCCTTGCCCAGTTCTCATATCTGACTCACTGTAGCTGTAAATGGTAGGGCATGTATTTTTCAAAGGGCACATACTAAAAACATCTTCAGAACAAGTTCATCTGCTTTTACCACTAATTTCTCTATAAGCAATATTTTGTGCTCTTCTAAATGCTGATTCCTGGCATTGGAAAGTTCTTCAGGGCTGGACCGCAGTCACAGAAATGTTAGAAGTGTACAAGTACCCCTTGAACAACACTTACTTATGTAATTCTTTTATGTATATAAAAATAGATTTTACTGACTCAGTTAAAACTATAAACTTGAATACAGAGGAAAATCACGTTTTTTACCTGTGGTTGAATGGCAGGTGTCCACTGTTAAAGGTATTGCACCATCTGTATTTAATGAAAACTCCTGTATTTGATGTATTGATCTTTTTTCAAACTTTGCCCATTCTGTTTCTAATTATATCAGCACGTGAAAATGGGATAAAGTTTTGCTGTCTTGATGCAGGCAGAACATATTTTAATATCTGAAGTGCTTTCTGTGTGACAAGACAACACTTTTTTGTCCCTGGAAACTGTGTGCCTTGGCTGTAGGAGAAAGTTTAGTAGAGAAAGGCACTGAATTATATGCATAATTCAGGTCACATAGATCACTGTGTAACCTCTGTGTTTTGCTATGACTATTCAACTAGCAAAGAAAAAAAGACCCCCAGAGTCTTATTTTTCTATGCTTCTATTTTAGGAACTCGTAAGTGCTCAAAAATTTTTCCTTTGGATTGGAGTTCCCTACCTTCATTCTGAACTCACAGGTGATTTCTGATGCGGAAATTCAACAAAAAAACATAAAGCAATAGCTATTGTTTTAATCCAAAAATAAAATTTTACCAGCCTTGAAAGAAAAGGAATGGTATGTTTGTTACCTTACACTCATAAAGCCTGTGCATATTTTAAAACATGACATTGGGCAGGCAAAATCTGACTTGCAAATTGAGCATTAGGATCCAGACTTTGTTGCTTGGACCTAAGTCCAGTTAGTAAAAGAATTGCAATATCATGTCAGTATACTATATCTGCTTTTCCACAACACTTTTCATGGATAGATCTTTTCCTTGTTTTATGGATGATGGCTCCAAGGGTGGAGAAGTTTAGTCTGTTCTCTGGACTTGTTACAAAGCTCCAATTTTCTGAATTTCAGTTCAGTGCTCTGTATTCCACTCTGATAGAGCTACGACATTCAAAGTAAGTGCTTGTGTGTTCAGGTAGCATTGGAGAAGTCTGAATTGGTCATGAAGAAGTAGACATTTATACTTTATCAGCTGGTAAAGTATTGCCTTCCTTCCTGAACAAGGTTAGCCTATATCTGTATCACAGCCTGCTGCATGTGAAGCACGAATCAGTACATGCCACAGAGGTTGAGCACATAGGCAAATCAGGCAAAGCCCATTTCTGTAGGGCACAGAACAGGAAAACAGTTTGTTTTCTTAGATACTGCATGGCCAGCAGCCTTAAACCATAGAGAGAAGCTGCCAAAGCTTGTTGATAAAGTTTGCAGCAAAGAATCACTAAGTGGCATTCTTTGTTTGCCCTCAGCAGAATGACACATGCTGCAGCAAAATTAAATTCAGGCTGTGCCTAATACTACAAAGTTTGCAATAAGGAAGCAGCTCGTTTCATTTTAAGCAGTTTCCATAATGATTTACGAGTAAAAGATAGAATATTAATGAGGAAAAATATAATATGACCATCAAAACAGAGGTTCTGCATGCTACAGCTGAAGATCCTCTTTAAATAGTTTCTGCATCCCTACATTTCCTTTTGAAAATTTGCATATCTTTTTAGAAATGTATCCACCCTTTATCTGGGATTTCTAGGAATGTAAGCCTGTATAAGTTACTCCAAAATTCTATCTGAAGCTTAAAATTATTGCTGCCCCTTAAAATTATTGCTGCAATACATAGGTTGAAACTAATAACAAATAACTGTTTTCCACAGAACTATTCAGTAGGAATCACAGAGGAAACTCAATACAACATGAAAGATCTTGATTCAGATTAGCAGGACTTAATATAGTGTCTAGTGTAACCAGTTTGTTCTGTCAATCACATCACACAAGGAAGGTCAGTCTTATTTTGCTGGAGTTCTTGTTTTATTGCTATGAATATATAGCTTAGCTCAAAAAACCCCTGTAAAATCTGTATCTATCTGCAAAGACAATTTTTTTTATTATTATTCACTATGTGTATAAATCACCTCTCGTTTGTGATTCTCAAAGAATTACACAACAGTAGGAATTTTTAGTAGAGCTGACTGGCAAGACATTAGGGGTTATACTGATTTTGAAGGGCTTTGAAGGACAAGTTTTGCCTATGTTAATTTTGAAAAAAAAAAAAGTTTTGGAATACTTAGAATAATAAGTGTTGTTGGGGTTTTGTGTTGTTATTGGGAATTATATATCTATTTCAATTTCTTTCTTATATTTTATATAAAAACAACAATGAAAATGATGGAATGTTGGTTTTATTACCTTTTAAAAAAATTGTCCTTGTGTAGAATTTTGAAAATGTTGGAGGACTTCTTCCCACCTTGAAATACCATCATTTTTTGTTAGGCGAGGTTCTGTTTCCCATCCAGCTCTAGTCTTCATTACACACTTGGAAGTGCTGTCTTCCTCTGATGGCTGCCAAATGGGGACACTTGTGAAAGAGTCTCCCCAACATGACAATAGCTGCTGGTAAAGAAGGACACCCCTTGACTCCAAAGCCACTTCTCTAAGTACCAGAGTTGAGTACAGAGGTCAGGTGATCTTAGCCCACATTCTCTTTAAGTGCAGACACCTTCTATTTCTCAAAAGGTGAAATCACAGATCTGGAGGGATGGCTGCCCACCCACCAACCTACCAGCATCTGCCACAGATCACCAACATCAAATTGTTTCTTTCTCTAAAGGCACCAGCAGGTATTAACGCTTACAAATTACTAAGCAGAGCCACATACTGTTTTTTAGTAAATACCAAGCAGGCAGCAAAACCACTGGCTCCGAGATTTTCAGGCTACTTTTTTGTCATAAGTATAATGCATATTGTACTGTATAAATGATATATACTGTTATAAATAGTATGTTTTATTCTGTACTGAGTATAGAAATATACATAATGCGTGTGTTTATGCTATACAAAAGTATATGCATCCCAGGTGCATACAAAGCTGTGCATCCCAAAAAAAGAGGAAATCAGGCAAAACAACCAGGAGTCCTGCGTGCATGGACAAGGAGGTCCTTGACAAACTCAAACACAAAAAGGAAGCCTACAGAGGGTGGAAGCAATGGCAGATAGCCTGGGAGGAATACAGAGAGATTGTCCGAGCAACCAGGGATCAGGTTAGGAAAAGTAAAGCCCTGGGCAGTGTCCCTCAGGTGTCAGTATCGGGACTGGTGCTGTTTAACATCTTTGTTGGTGATGGGGACATTGGAATTGAGTGCACCCTCAGCAAGTTTGCTGATGAAATCAAGCTGTGTGGCGTGATCAACACGCTGGAGGGAAGGGATGCCATCCAGAGGGACCTTGACAGGCTTGAGAGGTGGGTCCATGCAAACCTCATGAAGTTCTACAAGTCCAGGTGCAAGGTCCTGCATCTGGGTTGGGGCAATCCCAAGCACAAGTACAGGCTGGGGGATGAAAAGATTGAAAGCATCCCTACTGAGAAGGACTTGGGGGTGCTGATGAATGAGGGGCTGGACATGACCCGGCAATGTGCACTCACAGCTCAGAAAGCCACTTGTAACCTGGGCTGTACCAAAAGCAGCGTGGCCAGCAGGGCGAGGGAGGGGATTCTGCCCCTCTACTCTGCTCTGGTTTACTGCAGAGTACTGCATCCAGTTCTGGGGTCCCCGACATAAGAAGGATGTGGACGTCTTGGAGGGAGTCCGTGAGAGGAGGTCCATGAAGATGCTCAGAGGGCTGCAGCACCTCTATGAAAACAGGCTCAGAGAGCTGGGGTTGTTCAGCCTGGAGAAGGGGAGGCTCCAGGGAGATCTTAGAGCCCCCTCCAGTACCCAAAGGGGACCTGCAAGAGAGCCGGAGAGGGACTTTTTACAAGGGTATGTAGTGATAGGATGAGGGGGAATGGCTTCAAACTGACAGAGGGTGGGTTTAGAGTAGATATGAGGAAGAAATTCTTTATGATGAGGGTGGTGAGGCACCGGAACAGGCCTGCCCAGAGACGCTGCTGCATCCTGGGAAATGCTGAAGGCCAGGTTGAATGGGGCTTTGAGTAACCTGGTCTAGAGGAAGGTGTCCCTGCTTATGGCAGGGGTGTTGGAACTAGATGACCTTCAAGGGACATTGGAACCCAAACGATTCTTTGATTCCATGATTCTATGGAAAGTATTTTGTGCTGGTAAATAAAGAAAGAATGTCAGTACCTCTGAATGGTGTGCAGCAGGGGATCAGTACCCCCTTCTGCCATGTATGCTCCATGTCCCTTGGGTACACTATGTAAAATGCAACCTTATCCCTGTGTATCAGTCATGAAACATTGCTGCCGTTTACCAGTGTAGGATCATAATCTTGTGCCTCAGTTGCACAATGTGAAGTGGATGTTCTGAGTCTTCCTTTTCCCTGACAATTTTCTTGCCTTGTCTGTTTAGCCCTTAAGTTCATTGCTTTCTGAAACAAAGCTGATGTTTTATTATGTGCATATTTGTTCTGCACAGCAGGGACTTGCATCTGAGTTGGAGCTGAAGAAATAAGTAGCGTAATATAAATAAAATCCAGCATCAGCTGATGTATCAAAGGCAGATAAATGAAATGAGCAAAAGACAAACGTGTGCTTGGAAACAGTGCCTTAGAGAAACCTTTTGCCTTAGACTTATGGTGATTTTTGTGATACACCACCATGCCCTTAATTACCTTTTGCAGCCAGCAATGAGCTCTCGTTGGTTTTTTTTTTGTTTGTTTGTTTGTTCTGCTCAGAGATTACTGTGGGATTTCACCCTTGCATGAATATTTTTACTTTGTTGGGTTAAATTTTTGTTTGCCTGAGAAGTTCAACTGACCAAACTAAATTAGCTGCTTTGAGAATACGCTCAAAGCAAAACATCTTTATATGGCTTCTCTCATAAAAGTTTAAGGCAGTGTATAATTAGAAAAGGTTGAGTGCTTCCATTAATTCTGCAGTGTTTTCTCACCCATTTATTCTGATAAACCTAATATTTTACTGACAGGATGAACCTAGGCTCATTTAAAGGTGTATGCAAATACATATTTATCAATGTACCCCAGAAACAACATCCCACAGGAAGGGACACAAAGCAGGAGTTTTCATGAGACTCAACTGACATTTTCTGTCTTCTCAGAGCTTTAGAGATGATGGAGAACTCTGTGAGAACGTTAAAGTCTGGGAATCCCAGATATGTGGTTAATGGAGTTGAGTGATGTGCAGATCAGTAAGATGTCCCTGAGGAATTGGTGCCTCTCTGTTTCTGTTGTAGATCCTTTCCCTTAATAGCACAGCCTGGGCAGAAGCTGTAGTGTTGCCATAGTCGTGTAGCAGCAGCAGTAGGATAAAATTTGTAAGAGTTAATACTGCTTGAGGCATCATTAATTCCTAATGGGTGCTGTGGAGAACAATATTATAGAGATCCTCTCCTGCTTGAAATCCTGTGCAGTCTAATTCCTTGGTGTACTGGTAATAGTAGTGATGTAAAACTGTGCATAAGTCTGTTATTACATCTTCTGCTTTGCTCTCTGTTTGTCTCTTTTTATGGAAAAGTTGGCTAAAATTAGGCTTTCTCAGGAATTTTCAGAAAGGTTTTTCCTCAAGATTATGACTTCAGGACTTTGAATATTACGTATATCTCTCCTGCACTTTGTGGTTATAGCTTCCAATAAATCTTGGAGAGTGCTATGTAATTTCTTACTGAATTTTAATACAGTTTTCAAACAGTATTGCTAACTTCAGAAAAAAACTAATGTGGAACAAATAACTCTCTAAGTGTGTCTTACAACACTCCCTTCCCCCCTTTTTTATTGTCAAGTTTTAATGCAAGATTTCACTGGAATGCATACATTTCCATATTTTAGTACACAAAGAGGCAAGGTGTCTTTAATACAGACACCTCTGATCGTCTCAGGGAGATGATTTTGAAGTGTCTGTTTGGTGGCCTCATAATGTGCGTGTGTGAATTCTTGACTCTTCCGAACCCAAGAGAACAGCAGCATTTTACCTCTCCTTAAAATGCTTCAGACTCCTTGGCAAAATAACACTTCAGTGATTCCTGAGCTGGTAAATTGGCTGCTGCAGCAGTTCTTGGCAAGGTCAGCACTGCGGTGTGTTGTAAGGTAATGGAAGGCAGCTCTTACAGCAAGTGCGTATCACCCTCCCTTAGAACTATTCCCATTTTCTGTGCTTGTGTATGGGAACAGGGGGTGGAGAGGACCTTTTCCTCCTTAGCTTTAGTTAGTCCATCACTGGAGCATGAATGTGTGGAAGTTAAAAGACTCTATGCCTTTAATAAAAATTCCTAATAAACAGGCACTAAACATTTGTTCAAATTGTTTCAGTGCTCCTTAGTGCTTTCAAAGATGCCTGTCCTGCTCTCTGTGCACATACAGGAGGACAAGGGATACACAATTGGAGTTAACTGTCTTTTAAAATGTTGCCCATTTTTTTCCAGAAACAATAACTATATTGCAATATTGCTGCAACAAAATTCTGTTCCTTAGATGTGCACCCAGATTTTCTGAAGGGCCAGAAAAAGAGGGAGCAAAGCTAAATAGCCAACTGTCTTGCAAAAAAAAAAGTTAGTGACATTTTCCTAGAAGAAGAGGAACATGAACCCACAGCTAGATGCCCTGACAGCTAGCTGTGTCTGGGGATCGGATCTGTGAACTTCCTCCGCTGCTTTTAATTTGTTGCAGAACATCCAGCGTGTAGGCTATAATAATCTCTGCCGTGATGCCACTGATAGTCTTCAGGGATGTCAGGAATGGATTTGGCTCCACTGTTTCTTGGCCTTTTGTACTTTGTCAAAAAGATTTTCCATTGTCTGCTTCCCAAAACAGTTGTCTTTCCATAAAGGGCTGTACTGAGTCCAAGGGAGAGGGAACAGATGCCTCATCATCCATTCCAATTAAAGAATTTTTAGAGGGGAGGAAATCCTGCCATGGTGCCTGAGTCACAGAGCTAACATAAGGGACCAGGATCTTGTTCCCATTGTGTGCTGAGTTGATACTTCCTGATATAATTAAAATTTTATCACTTTTTCTGCTATTAGGAATGTGGAAAATTATTCGGGGTTCCTAGTTGCATTGTAATGGGTATCTTTTACTGCAATTTGGAATAGAACTTGGAGGTGCAAATACTCGTGGACTTCCTGAACAATTCACCTGAAGGAAATTTTGTGCCACAGGTTTGTTTCTTTTTAATTTAAAAAAATGGAAAGGAAAACAAAGAAAAACAAAAATTCCTAAAGCTCTACTTGTCATTATAAAGAAAACATTAAAAATATCTCCCAGGCTTGGTTATATGATGTTATTCAAGAACAGCTATTTCTCAGTAACTCCATATATGGGTATTCTTATTCCATAATTCTCATGACTCTCACTTCTAGCTTAACTCCTTTTCAGAGTGGGTTAAGTTGAGCAAGAGCATAGCAGTCTGGGAAGGGAAGTGAAACTGAAAAACAGCCTCCTGAAGAATGCCTTCCTGTCTTAGTAGTGTAGTCAGTTTACAGGATTATTTGAAGGCAGAAGATGGGAAAAATCCTACCAAACCAACTGTGAGCCCAGAGTGGTGACATTATTATCACGGTTGCCATATAGAGCTGGTAATAAGCTACATATTTATTTTTTTATAATAAAAATCTACAAAAGTGCAATATGGAACACAAAGCTTAGGTGGGAAATGCTTTAAACTGAAACATGTGTAGTGAGTTATCCCCAGGGACAAGGGAAAAATTTTACCCCTTGTTGACAGAAGGGGCTGTACGGTGGGTTGACCCTGCCTGATCTCCAGCTGTCCACCACAGCCACTCTGTCACTCCTCTCCTCAGCTGGACAGGGGAGAGAAAGTAGAATGAAAGGCTCATGAGCTGAGATAAGGAAAGGGAGACATCACTCACCAATTACCATCGGGGTCAAAGCAGACTCAAGTTGGGAAAATTAATCTAATTTATTGCAAATCAAATCAGAATAGAGTAATGAGAAATAAAACCAAATCTTCAAACACTTTCCCCCCACCCATCCCTGCTTCCCAGGTTAGCTTCACTTCTGATTTCCTCTACCTCCACCCAGCTAGCAGTACATGTGGATGGGGAATGGGAATTGTGGTCAGTTTATCACACGTTATCCCTGCTACTCCTGCCAGGACCCGGCATCAGCACAGGCTCTCCATGGGGTCACAGCCTCCTTCAGGCATCCACCTGCTCCAGTGCGGGATCCTCCAGGGATATTTGCACCCCACAGTCATCCATGGGCTGCAGGGGCACAGCTGCCTCACCGTGGCCTGCACCATGGGCCGCAGAGGAATCTCTGCTCTGGCACCTGGAGCACCTCTTCCCCCCTCTTTCTGCATCGACCTTGGTGTCTGCAGAGCTGTTGCTCTGGCATATTCTCGCTCCTCTCTCCAGCTGCAATTGCACAGTAACTTTTCCCTTTCTTAAATTTGTTATCTCAGAGGTGCCACCACTATCACTGATGGGCTCCACCGTGGCCAGCAGTGTGCCCATCTTGGAGCCGGCTGGCATTGACTCTGTTGGACATGGGGGAAGCCTCTGGCAGTTTCTCACAGAAGCCACCTCTGTAGCCCCTAAAACCTGGCCACACAAATCCAATATAATCTGTCAGTTGGCCAGTCAAGCATGGGACATGATACCTCATCTAGCAAAGAGGTATTTTTCAACTCCAAGGGAGCCAAACAGTGCTTATTTTAGCAAAGTGGAAATGGTCAGCTGATAAAAGCGAATAAGGTGAAAAAAATATGGCTTATGACCCTGGCTGGATTTTATATGGGAGATGGCTTATAGAGGGTATCATACTTTTTAATGATGTTACCTGAGATGTGTGTGTCACTGAAAGAGGGAACCTCTTGTAAGAAAAACCTGCAAAATATTCAATTGTAAAATGAAAAAAAAAAAAAAAAAAAAAAGAGGTGTAGGTAGAAAGATGCTTTTTTGTGCATCTTTGACTTGTTTTGTACTAAAATGATTCTGAAGTATCTGGGTTATAAGAAGCCATTCCACATCCAGATATGTGGTGTCTCTAAAGCTGTCACACCTATAACCTGGGGCATCAGGGTTGTTGGAGTGAGTGCCTGTGTGTTTTGCAGTGTATCCAAAGGGCAGCAGTTGCCCCATCCAGGTTGAGAGCAGGATTACTGGGATTTAGAGAAGAAGAAGGGTTTTCTGGTGATGCGTTAGAGTTGATGGCAGAACTCACTGGCAATCAGAAAAATACTGGAGAGCATTCTTGGACTCTGGCTGGCCCCAGGGGAGTTCACTACAGTCAGCAACTGCTGTTGGCTGGCACAAACTGCAATTTCAGCACCTCTAGTTTGCTGGAGCAGTAAAAAATGTAAGTATTACAAGGCACAAAATACAGACTCCACCCCACAGTATACAGGCCACACAAGAGTGGCTATAGGGAACCACTTAACCCCCAGCACACATGACAGAGGTACGTGTAGCACAGGGAGACTTTCAGAATCTGCCTCAGGGACTTTGTCAAGTCTTTGGAGACTCTGTGGTGGTTTTCATGGGTTGGAGCAATTTTATGCTAAAGTGTTGGATGTAATCCAAAGGATTTATCTTTTGTGGATATAACACAGTGAAAAGCTCTGAAAAACACTGACCCTTGCTTTGTGAGACTCTGTACTTCCTCTTTATACATGAAACATAAAAGGAGTAAACATTGCTCAGAAGTGAGGAGTTTCATACAGGAGGAAGCTTTATTTTTGAATCCGTTTGTTATTCTTTAGCATATTCGCATTGTTTACTTTTGCCACTTTCTTTCAGCTGCCTGGAAACATTTAGTAAGTTGTTAGCACCGCAGCATCAGCTGACTTAAGATTCGACTCCAATGACCTTTAACACAAAACCTTATAATCTGTTTTTCAAAACATCACCAAGAATATTGAATTAAAGGACTTTATTCTTAGTCAGGTTTTGAGCAACTAGGAATCAATTTTATCAGGACAACAGCATGGGATGTACTTTTACAGTAATATCAGCTTCTTGTCCTGACCTTGTATGCATTGCTGAGCCAAAATTTCTCACCAAAGCCATTATCCCTTTCTCCAAGAACCAGACTGATGATGTTACATGGGTTACAAGTCACTAATGCAATACAGTTTGGGGCTTTTTTAATTGCTCTTTCAACTTTCAACTTTCTATTCTGATTTTAATCTCAGAAAGCCGAGAAATCTACTATGCGATACCAGGACTTTGACTCTGCAAGGTTCTGAACATCTCCCTGAGACATGCTGTTGACTCCCATCAGAGTTTATGAAAGTGTTTCCTCAGCTTTGGTATTTCTGCTATACTTATACTATAAGAAGTATAGCAGACCATGGTGTCCCTTCACACTGAAATTTTCCAGTGTGAACTTGCACTGTATTGAACACATCTGCAAAGAGTTAAAATCTGGCATTCTAGAGTAAATATCCCAGCAGCACTTTAAAATATCTGTTTCAATATGTGGGAATCTCCAAGAGGAATTCCTAAGCCTCGAGTATGGTAATTAAAATTACTTGGTTATATGAACTTGTTTCCAGGATAATTCATGTTAGAGATGAGTCTCAGTTAATACTAACTGTAAATGTTTATTTTACTTATGGGAATTTTTGAAATATATTGATATCTCTCCTCTAAATATATATCACTGCTCATAGGTGAAAGAATATTAAAAGTTTCACAATATCATAGAATCCACACTGTTTAGTTTTAAGTAGTTTTGTTTTAGAGTATTTGGTGCTTAACATCCCAACTATATTGTAACCCATAAACCTTCACTACTTATTCTGCAGTGGTATTTCCCTAACTAAATGAGATACCAGAATTAGCTTCCTGAAAGGTCAAGTTGAACAAGCATGCTATCCAACAGTTGCCCTGATACATGTTAATTGGTTGAGATGGAAAGCAGTGCTGAGAACTTTCTGACATCTCAATTTAAACACAGTAGAATGTGTACTTTATGTGTCAGTTCATCTGAGACCCCTCTCCTCTCAGTCCTGGGCATGATGATATACATATACCTTAGTTTGAATTTACAGGAAAATCTTGGAATAAACAGAAAAGCCACATGCAGTAAAGGGGAACAAAGAAGCAATAGCAAGGAAAAGACTGATGGCAAACATTGTGAAAGAGCCTGCATCCTACATAATGGTACTATTCATATATATAAATCACGTGCTTATGTGTTTTTCTGGATCTGGGCCTAACTGCACAACTGGATTTCTTTCAAGTGACAAGCACAAGAAAAAGCAGAACACAAACATAGATTCCTCTGGTGGAGGGTGTAGTTCACAAATTAGAAAGTCAAGGACTGTAAAAGAAAGCTGCAGAAGACCTGGCAAAGAGAAGAGAGAAGAATATGATTTTGCACTGTGGTGTTTCAGTGTTAGTATTTAAAACTGAAGATATTCATTTGGTGAGTTTGAAGGTTCATATTCCACCTTCCATTAATCTTAAGTTGTATTTTAAGAGAATGGGACTGGATGTGGACTGAAATCCTTCTGAGGTAAAGAACAAGGCTATACTTTGGTCTCTGAGGAGGCTGCCTACTGTTTTAGTGCAGAGTAGGGTTTTCAAAGCTTTTCTAAGAGTGCATTATGAAACCTTGAATTGGTATTGGATGGTGACTGTGAAAGATATCAAGGGTGTGGTAACAGATGGGTGAATATCCTGAGTGCTGTGCAGTGTAAAACTAAAGTGCAGGTAGGTCACAGCAGATTCCCTTCAGATCTGACCAGTGTTATATGCAGAAGGCAGAATACAGCTTGTTCATCTGTCAGATCAGAGATCCTGCTGCCATGCTTAATCTGTTCTTTTGTCAGAAAGCCAGTTGGCAGTCTAAACTCTGAGCCGTATATCTTCTTATTTTTAATGTTTGTGTGTTGCATAATAAAAGTATGAGAGGTGTGGAAATAAAATTGCAGCTTGGTCAGCTTCATTTTGAAGCAGATCATTCATTTGAGTGGAAAATCAGTGGCTATTCTACACTCTGTTTTCCTCTACTAGATATACACAGAAATAGAAAAAGGTTTTATTAATTGATGATGGCACATTAATGTCATCTAAAGATGTAGTTAAACAGGAAGATAATTGGATTAATGTATAAAATACAGTATTTCAGTCCAACAGATCTAGCAAATGTGAGGCTGTGCCTTATCTAATGGGTGTGAAATCTCACATGAGATTAGAGAACACAGTGCCTTGTGTTGCAGAATCTTTCCATTCCTGCCCCAAGCACACAGCCATAATCATAAGTATTCATGACAAAAATCAGTGATCTTAGTTTTCCTGACAGCTTTTGTTCACTGATCCTAGGAACTGTTTCTATGTTTTCTCAAGAGGGTATTTAGAATTTAAGCTCCCTCTCTCTAGTTGTTTATTATGTACAGGGCTGTTTGTTTGCCAAATGACCACGGTGCCAAGTTCCAGCTTGGCATTTGTGGAACATTTTCCTTTCAGTCCCCTGAGAATACATGCTTTGGCCTTTCCAAAACCAGCAAATTCTCAACACTCTAATGAAGTGGCATGGTCTAGGCTGAAGTGGACAGAAAAGTTACCAGCGTCTGTCTCAGATTTGTGGCTGCAACACAACACAAAGTATAGAGTTATTGATGATAGCTTTTGAAAGGAAAAAAATGAAAGGAACCTTTTCTTTTTTGATTCTGTATTTGAATAAAATATCTCTAATTGCATGGGTAGAGCATTAAAGTCTTTTAGTACATATTATATCCTCTTGCAGACTGTTAAAAGAAAAAAAAAACAAACCAACACTATGCAGCAGGAGGCCAGACTTGTAAAAGATTGTGTAATTCTGCTCCAGTAAAATTGGCCTTTTACAATCCATTATATGTAAGTCAATATAAAAACAATAGACCTCATTTACAAACTGGGAATCCCCAGCATAGTCACATTCCAAACAGGGTAGCTGATCAAAAGCATTTCCTATCAGTTCTACTGTTTAGCAGTTCCTTAAAACCTTTTATTCTGCTACCTGTAGGCAAGCTAAGAACAAACACCATCATTGAGAAAATACTGATTTTTCTAGGATATCATGTGTTTGTTCTACAAATAGCAAATAGACACAGAATACAGTTTATGTCATGGTGAGAAGAAAATGTTTTTATTAAGTGTGGAATCTGTATTCTCTTAACCCTTCAGTGCTCAGTTTTTACAGTTTAAAGGAAGTAATGTGATACTCTTCTTTAAAACACAGCAATAGATCATGTTGTACTTTGTTAAATCTGGCCAGCATTCTTCCATTAAAAAATGACAAGATGAATAAGCACACAGGGCTTAACCAGACAAAGACTTTAAATCTATTAATTCATCTTGATGTGCCTAGCTTCTGCACATCCTCCTTTGGAACAGAATAGTTAGTCTGTTAGGTCTCTGAGGACTAGCTTTTTACATGTGTGCTGGCAAGTGAATCCCATGCCTTCTTGTAAATGAGTAATAGGGAGACACGGGGCAAGAAGAGCCACAACAAATCTCTGTTAGGATTAGACAACCTTGTAGCTGCTCAGTAAGAAGTGAAAAGTGGTTGGTCAGAGCCTGAATAGGAAGGACAAGGAGCTGTTGCTGAGCTGCTGTGAGATGTGTGACATCTTTGGAATAGAGGGGGTAGGGGCAGGGACCTGATTTTGCTGGAGGTGTTCTTCAATAGTAAGCATGGAACTGTCATCTTAATTCAATGTCTGCTGGACTGTCCCAGTCTGCGTCCAGCTCACTTCGGCCCATCTGTTCTCATCTGCACCTGACTTATCCAGATTCACAGCATCACATCCCTTCTCCTCTTGAGTGCTGGCAGGACTCTGGAAGAGTCTTCATCTGGTACAGTACAAAGGCAAACTCATATCTGCCAGTACAGCTGAGCTGCTCATTCTTCTGTGCACGCTCGGGGTCTTCAGCAGTTGCCTCACTGAAGAGCCCGTGTTTAGTCCTTTAGTTCCCTTGAAGCACAGAGATACTGCTACAGCAAATAAAGAAGGTGGGGGTACTTTAGCCACAATATCAAGCCAAAAGGAAAGAATGGGGTTCTCATGCAAGGATCTAACTCCACCACCCCAACACAAAATCTTTGGTGATGATCCCAGTGCCCTTCTCTAGTCCAGAAACAGGCTTGGGTTTCAGATGCAGCACAACCACCTGAGCAGTCTGGGAACTGCATCTTACACCACCATACACAGTCTCCTGGATATTGCTAGTTTATGTGATACAGAATAATGTTTGCCTCCTTACAGAATCACAGATTACCCTGAGAAGTGTCTTTAGCTACTGTCTGACAACTGACAGCTGCCTGTTGGGACTGATGGGCTTTCATACTGCAGTGACCTCCTCTCTGGAGGTGACCTCTTGGGTGATATTTTAGTTCCTGCATCAATTTTACAAGCAAGATCCCCAATAATTACCTAGGTATTTGGGTTTTTTTCCTGAAAAATGTGTGAAATGTTAAGTACTTCAGAGGCTTTCAGTCCCTGCTTCCCTGCTGAGAGGAGATGGATTTTTTCTGGAGTTTTTTTCTGTAATTGGTGTAGAGTTGGAACATAGTTCTCAGTGGTGTTGTATTGCATAGCATCTGGCTAATGCTTTGGGGCTATTTCTGGTAACTGCAGCAGGAATTACAGTGTCAGGATAAGTCTATTGTATGTTCTAATAAAATAACTAGTAGTCTGATGCTGTCAAGGAGAATAACAGAGATTTGCAGACTTTCACCTCATTTGTGACGCATATATTAAAGAATGAGCTCAGTGCTTAACAGAGATTACACAGGGATTATGAAATGTAGAAACCATAGTTGCAAAAAGCAGTTCTACTCAGCAGCAGGTTACTGTCATTTTACTGCATGCTTATGAAAAACTGGAGTTTCTACTCAAAACCAGACGCCATTAGCATGTAAATATTAGTCTGTATAGAAATAGAGCATGTCAGTTAAAAAAAAAGTGGAAAACCATTTATCAATTAATTTGAAATTCATATATTTTACACAGTTTCATGAAGCTGTCTGCAGTCTCTTCAGAAATACCTGATTTATAGAGGCCCCTGCACTTGGCAAACTATCCAGTGAACAAGATAAACCAATCTAGATAATGAATAACTGATGTATAGACTGGGCAAATGTGCTATTCCATCCATGATGGAAAAAGAACATGTTATTTAAGGCAGAGATGTATCAAATGAATAAACAAAAGAACATAACATACTCATAGACACACATATGAACGAGGACATTTATTTTACTTGTCTCTTAGGACTCATGTCTTTACCTGTTCTGTTGATGCTGTTCTGCAGAAATCTATTGATTAGTTCATCCTGCACCAACCCTTGAGTTGTACATCTGCATAATTAAAATTGAATTATACAGGTGTGTGTGAGTAATCCTGCCCCAAAACAGGGAGCTGAAAAAACATTAGGGTCCTCTGATTTATTTTAAAATGTGAAGACTTTTAGGGCAAACAAAACACAAAGTAAGGTATTGGAATGGGAAAGGAATCAAGAAGATAAATCTTCAATAGAATATTGATTTTTATTCACAAAAAAAAAGAGATCACCCAGGGTAGAGAATATTTAACCAAGAAGACAGCAGAAAATAAATGCACTTCCACCAATCCCATAAAGAAGCTGCAGTCATCTAAGCAGAATTATAAAAAGGACTGAAAATATCTTCCTGAGACAAGGACTGGAAATATGTTTCACAGTTTTGTGATAATTTACTTTGACAATGGGAGTGAAATTTTTTTTTTTAGGAATCTCCTTTTGCTTCACTTGAGTATGTTTACGGCTAAATGAGTTAAAATTTAGTATATTTCGAAGATGAATCACCTCTGGAACTTTTGAGTGAGGAAAAAAAAATTAATTTTGATTTTTTTAAGTTTACTCAGCACACATTAGAGAGCAGGGTAACAAAGGGAGCGTCTTTTTCTTGATGATATTTTTTTTTTGAATCATGTTTTCTGCCTAAGGTAGTGTTCACCTGAAGGAAGGAATTAAATGATACCCAAACATCTCAGGAGCTGTCTGTCAGTCAGGGCTAATCTTGAGGCAGAAGCAGTAAGAGGCTTCAGAAAGAGGGAATTAGTGCTGGCATTTATTTTGCTTCTCTCGGTTTATCAATTGAGAATGACTGGGCCTGAGTCCTTAATGAATATTAGTGGTTTATTGTGTGGATAATCAAAACGTGTGCAAGAGAAATCAAATATATTTCAGAAAGCCCAGATTGTGCATCTTCAATGTGAGTTCCCAAACTCAGTGGTTCCACAACATGACAGGGTGACATTCTATGGTTGGCATTTGATGCATAGCTAAATAGTCCTGAAAATAATTTTAAAAATGGCAGATCGGGGAGACAAGGCTCTTTTTGATAACTCTGGTACTATTGCCAGAGTTATAAGTGGATAAGATGCTTATCCACATAGGAAAGGTCTGGTTAGAGCAGATACAACAGGAATCTGTTCTCAAAATAGAAACTGGAGATAGAATGGCAACATGATTTGATAGGGATGCTGAATTTCTACTCATTCATAAGCAAGGCTTTACATGTATTCTCCATGCTATACAAGGCTGCCATACATTCATCATTTGCTGCCATACATTCTGATTTGGATCAGAAATTGGTACTTTAGCTTCAATTGATATTACTGCTTTTGCCCATTTTACAGACTTATACATGATACCATGGACTCACGAGTCAGCCCTTACTGTAAGAGTAAAATGACTCAGTTTGGGCCTGGGAGCCAGAGAGCTAAATATAGTACATAGCATTAGAGCCTGGTACAGCTGGGGAAAAAAAATTCATTTGAGGACTTAAGAAAGGTCAGTTTGGAACAGAGGTGCCTGAGGTGCAGAAATACTTGCCCTGACAACTAACTTTGCTCCGTTACCATTTGAGAAGCAGTGCAGCAAAGCTGCTGGAGACAGACGAAAGTGTAGGAAGGTAAGACAGGGAGAGGAAGAAACAGAAACAGCAAAGGTCTCAACTGGTTATTCCAAGCACCACTGCAGGATGTGGGCTATCAAATATCCAGTTCTGTGGGAAAGTGGCGTTATGGCACTGGAAATATCTGGAATACCAGCTCTGAGCTGTGCACCAGCTTTCCCAGCTCTGGATAGCAGAGATCCCCCAACTGTCCCCATCTTTGTCTCTGTGGAGATAGCACCCACCCAGCAGCTTTTAGTTTTGGAGTACCTTTGTAGTACTGATATAATACAGTCTCCTCCACATGATAAACTTCATCATAAGTACTGGGACTGCGGACAGCCTGTTTCACTGTGTTCAGGAGTGTAGTTCAACCAACTGGGACCAACAGTTTGGTGGTACCCTGCCTTCCCAAAAAATGCTCCAACAAACCTGTTGGAGGAGTTCAGAAAACTGGAAGGGAGCATCCTGAAACGGTGTGCTCTATACATATATATTAAAAAAAAGGCACAGCATACCAAACCTCTCCAGTTGCAGGACTGGGTCCCATGCTGAGGCAATAAAATAACATATGGCTCTAGCCCAGTGTTCCATTTTTGATCAGTTTGCAACCCCTTCCCTAATGTTCACTGATATTTGTAAATCAATTGTGAACATCTCAGTCCCGTTATCTCAACTGAAAGTCTTGAATAAAAATGCTTCTTAAAATACTTTTTTAAATTGGAAAACTCTTTTGAACAGCAGTTAAATCATGAAATACCTTTCATTTTCATGAAATAGCTATCGTTTTCCTGATATAGGCTATCTTTTCAGCCTAGAACAGGCAGCTGGCAAGAACAAATCTTTCATGTGTGAAAGGGCAAATCCTCCCCCCACTCCATCTCTCTCAGTGACCAACTCTGGCTGCTAGTTGTGTAGCACCAGCAGAGCCAGGAAAAGGTGTTAAGAGTGGAGCTTAAGAGTGGTGTTAAGAGGACTTCAACTGAGTCCTGCTGAAGACTGTTAGGGAGTGATACAGCCCAACTGCTGTGGGACAGGAAACTCATTTAACCCCATCCTTTTAGGGTGGGTGAAGAAATGGAAGCAGGTATGGCAACCCACACTTCTCTTTTGTCTTGGTACTAGGGTGCCTCTGGGAAAAAAGACATTTATTTTCTTGGCCCCAACTCTAAAAACTGCAGCAATACTTTTTGCAAAGCCCCATGACACAGCTCAGAGAGGAAACAGCAGATGAAAGAGTCCTTTGAATTACATGTGGAAGTGCTGACATGCTTCCAAAGAGAAGACACTACATACATGAGCCATCTAGGCTATTGATAACAGCACCGATTCTATATTCTGAAAATGACAACAGGTTCCTTTGAGAGCTTTATTAAAACTTCATTTCTAGGTAAAGAACTGTTTCTCCTGACCAAAGTTTCTGGAACATTAGCAGATGTACAGTGAAAGACATTTTTACTTCCATTTGAACTGGAGCCATGGCCTACACTTACTAGCAAACTGTCATCTTGTTGAATGTGTACAAACTCAGCATACTCTGTGCAAATTCTTTATTGAAACAATGATCAATGCACAAGCTACATCACATTTCATTTTGCCACTTCAGCATGAATTGGTCTCTTTGTGGTTTACGGTCATGAGCTATAAAATCATAACAGTTATTTAAATCAAAATACAGTAACTGCTTCTCAAAAGAACACATTCATATTTGTCTTACATTTCTTTTAAAATCAAAAAGGATTTCATAATAAATGAAATATAACTTAAGATACTTTAGTGCAAGCATTTCCTTTGCATCTAAGAAGCTTTCAGTTGTCCCACTAAGTATGGCATACTTGAGGCCAACTCTTAAAATAGCATGCTGCCAAAATATTCCATGAGAACTTTTAAAATTCGACACTGTTAACACTTTCCAGAATTAGTTCATCTGACCAAACTGAAAGTCAGAAAGCCCTGGTTATATGTTACAGTACTTTTGTCAAAAGGAAACTGCAAATCAAGGAAGTAACATAGTATATACATTATAATAAAACAGGCACTGATTTAAATAAAAAATCAACATCTGCCCATATATGCCATTTCACAAGTCTCATGATTATACAGTAGTTTTTAAGCACAGGATCAAAACTGCTGTGCTTTACCAAATACCAATAAACCTGCATAAAAATGCTGATCTATGGGATCTTACAGATTTTTTAAATGACAGACTCATAAAATGACCGAAGGGTAGGTTTCATCACAAACATGTTCAAATCAGAGAATAAAAAAGGATACCAGTAAACAAATGCTGCTCAAAAAGAAAATTTTAATCAAGTAGGTAGTGAATACTACGTTTAAGTGATCAGATTACTATGGTCTTACATTTACTGAAAAAAGAATAGGAAGTGTAAAATTCAAATCCAACACTGATTTCTTGTACTGCAGAAATCTAGTCATCTTTCATGAAATTTTGCCAAAAATATTTGAAAATAGTGTAAATATATCATGCAAATCTCTTTTCCTTTCTAAGCCTGGCTTGGTGTTCCTTATGCTTTTAGAACACAATTTCAGTTGGACTGGGTCTTTCAGATTCTGAGTTTTTTAAGAACCATTAGTGTTTGGTGATACAAGAAATAGAACAACGTAACAAAAGGTGTGCATAGCCCAATGATGGGAACAGATTAATGTCCCTGAAGTGCTTAAGGTGCATGAAAATACTTAACAATGCAAATGTTAATGTTTTCTTAGAGCCTTCATTAATTTTATATTTGTTAATTGTGTTCTTGCACCATAAAATAGCCATTCACTACGAAATACTGCAAGACACAATTGTTTACTTCATAACAGAGCACAGCCAGAGAGTTTGGAACAGGAAATATGGGTTTGGGTCTTGCTTCCCATCTGTCTCCCCCAAAGGAAGTGCCTCAAAGCATATGAAAAGCTTTAGGCTCAGAGGTGTCACGGAATGGATGCATAAAGATATTGAGCAGCATACATGAAAACACACCAAACAATACATAAACCAAACCCCTTGGTTACAATCTGCATTTTCTTCAGCTACAGTGCTGTTTGGCTTTTATTCCAATAATACCGCAAAGCTAAATGCCCAAAGAATTTATAGCAGACTGATTATACCTGTGAACTCTCAGCTTGAAGTGAGTCCAGCTCCAGCAAATTCAGGGTTCCCTTTGACCCTGCAGCTGCAGGAATCCATCACTACCCGAATTGCATGTATCTAATCCGAGTGCCTGTTGCTCGTATGTGGTTTGCAATGTGCGTTTGTGGGTAATTCAAATACACGCCCCTTGTGGGCAGCCTTTGGAAAAAACCATCATCGGTATCTTCAAGGAAGTTTACATTGAGATACTGAAGAAAACCATGGGGATTGTTTACTCTCAAATGTTTCTCCAGTAAATACATAATAAACAGGCTGAAGGACAGCCTGAGGGAAGCAGTCAGGGTCAGAACTGCCTGGTAACAAACACCATAGGAATAAATGATCTCTACTTTAAAAATTTCATTGTTAATAAACAATTACAATTAAAATATTTCAGTTTAATAAATGTTTTTATAAGTTTGGTTTTTTTTTTTTATAGTATGCTTTAAGGAGAACATCCTTGCTTATGTGTGCAATCTTAGTTGGACACCAGTAGGTAACCTCAGAATGCCTGAGGTCTATTGAATGCTGGACAGTCAGAAAAATCAAGATGCCTCTTTTCAGGAGGTTAAAGTGAATTAAAAGAATTTAGTGCAAGTTCCTGCTTTTGTTTCTGCCCTTGTCCTTTTTCATAGCAGAAGCAAATTAAGTAACTTGAAAAACTGATGTGAACACTAAACAGAAATGTACTTTGGACTCAGACAGGAAGTTAACAGTTTGCATCAACAGTATTTTCAATCACGCTGGTCAGAAGTGAGGTTCTTTATGGTATTCTCTTAATCTACTTTGTGTTCTAGATTTATATTGCTTTGCTGGAACTAAAATATTTCCAGCGACATTCCTAAAGGGACTTTTTGCCCTTGCATGTTTCCTTTAGGGCATGTGCAAATTATTTTGTATAGAAACCTGTCACTGTGGTGAGCACAAACAAACATGAGGCAACTGAATGATGCAGTTTTTCAGAAGTTGGTTGTAAAATCTGAAGTCCATTATTAAACATGTAATTTTTTTTTAGTAACCATAGAAAGGTATATATGGAGCCTTCTCTGCATCACCTACATAAGTCATGGGGGTATTCCCATATTACACTGCTAGTGAGGCTCTGCACTTTAACATGAGGAAGCTGACATAAAACCTCAGTTCATTATCAAGGGTTCTTTTAGATATCTGCAACACTGACTTTGCCTGGTCTTGATTACCAATTAATATAACTGATTGCCTCCAACAGGCACCTTATGTAGATGTGGCTACTTCACTAAAATGTCCAGAGAGCCATCTACACATTGTCTCCCCGGAGACCTAAGAGACTTCTTTTTCTGCAGTATGCTTGATTCTGGATTTATTTTAACTATCTATACTTAGAATAAAACTCTTCTTGAAAACTATAGGGTGATAGTTTGTTCATTAGTTCCAAACAAAATGTATCAGGTAATTAAGTAATATTAACCCTACACAAACTCCTACTGGTAAGAGCTTGCTTTCCAGACCCACTGCAGACGTCCTTTTTATTGTCTGTCTGCAACAGAAATTATCACTTCCCTTCCACTCCTGGCATTTCCTGGCATAAATGTTGATCCTTTTTACCACCACAATTGCTGTGATCATTAAAGCTTTACTGGGGTAGAGTCACATGTATTCAAGCAGTGAACATTCTATATAGGTAGGAGGTTCTTAAAATATCAAAGCAATTGTATCACAGTAAACAGTTTGCATGACTGTCATTGTAATTTCACAGGACACTTGGTTATTTTTTTTTTTTCAATTTGGATACAACACTCTCAAACTGATGCTTATATATGAATTTAGGCTTGATCTTCACATCATAAATTTCCACAAAATTAAGAATCCCAATAAAAGTGTATTTTGCCATTTCAGCCTTGTCATCAAATGATTACTGTCATTTGCAGGACTGTTAAGGAATCTGCCTATCTTCTGGTAAGGTAGTATATACTTACTCCTTCCAAATTACTTAAAAACAAGACATCTTGCATATTTGCAGATGTTTGGCATATAAAATTCTGGCAAGGTAAAAAATGGTCAAACGTATGCAAAAAAACCTTGCAGAGCTGTTGGACTGCAACTTTCTGTAAGAAGTTTATGGGCTTTCCCATCTGTAAAATAAACCTCAAAGTTGTTTCTTCATGCAAAACAAACAATTGTTGGCATCTTTGTTCCATGGAAAAGGGAAAACTATTTTCCCTGTGCCTAAGCAGTGTGGTCACAAATGAAATGGAAACATTTTAACTTTCTGTAATAGCCCTCTAAATCACAATGTAGCTGAGCAAACAGGCTTTGTAAATGGGATCTATTAGGATTTTATTTGGCTATTGGAGTGCTGCCTCTTGGGCAATATTTCAAATTCACAAGTTAATATTTGCCAAAAATGCAATAGATGGAAATAACGAGAGTGAAGGAGGAAGGTGGAAACCAGTTTTATGTTTAGTAAGTTCAAGTGTCCTTCATCAAAGACTACCAGTGACTTCCAGGAGGCCACTACAGGTGACTCCAACCTAGAAAATGCTGAGGTAAATGTTTCTTGGAAATATTCCTAATCAAAGAGAGCAATTAATATTAATGTAATAGCAATTACTCTGCCATACATCATGGTAAACTAAACTCAAACTGAGAAGAAAGTGCCAAATAATCCACTTACATGCTTTTGCTATGATAGTCTCCAGGTAAGGCTTAGCGGCAAGTACAATATGTATTTTTAAAAGAGCTCCACCTGATTTTCCTGCTATGCATAGATTCAGGAGTAACTATCATACATGGCTTTCATATATAACACATGTATTTGTGTCATTTGCCAATGCTGTGTCATCAGAACTGAGTTCAGCAGAAGGCTCAGGAGGGGGCTCTGCAGTAAGTGCTGGTGTTTGAGGAGTGTCTTCTTCCTTGGTGTCCAACTGCATGCTTTCCTGTGACTGACCATCCATGCAGTCCTTTTTGGACAACGGGTGAACTGACACTTTTATTGCAATCTGTTGAGGTGGCTCATGCAGTGACGATGCGTCTGAGTCAGCTGTGGGAGAGTCACTGCGTGTCAAAGCATTTGGGATCATGTACAGCTCATCTGTTTCAGTGGTTTCCTGGCCTTCTGCTGCCTGTTGTACAAAATTCTGTCCTTGCTCCTCCAGACCAACAACCTCCATAATTTCTTCCATTATAGTCCTGCAGTTCATGATGAGAGGTGGCAAAGGTACGCTCCGAGCAAGCTCTTCAATATAGCGAGCAAATTCCATGGTTTTGAACTGGGTTACTTTGGCAAGCTCGAGCGTTTTGGCTGATGTGATAATTGGGATACGCTTCGCAATCTCAAAGGCTTTCTGAAGTTTCTCTGCCCCTTCTGTTCTGAAGAATTCATTGATTGCTTTCTCGGTTTTCTTCAGATGACTGCTCATCATACATAACCGAGTAATGTTCAGTATCATAACGATGGTAAAAGCTACAAGGCAGACAATCATGTAATAGATTCCCATATCTCCGGAGGTAAAAACAACCCTCAGTGTCACAGTATTGTTGACGCTGCCATACGTATTAGATGCGACACACGTGTATTTACCTCTGTCTTCAAAAGACACCCTGGTAATGTTTAGTAGCCCGTTGTCAAGAAACCACCATTTTCCTGTCAGAGAGGAGACAGAGTAACTTAGTTAGAGGTGTTTTGTTCACATGATCAGCATAGTCTTCAACATCAGCTTTGTCAAACTGGCTTCAGATTTTGGAAGAAGGAAACAATGTCCACAAGAATACAAAGAATTTACCATCACAAAGACCTGTCTGTCCCTGAGACCCTAAATGTGTTACTATCAAATCCCTGACATCAAGTGTGAATAGTCAGAGCACACCCTAAAAGGGTTTCATAAAAAATGTTAATATGCATGACAACTACCTCAATCTTACAGTCAGTTAAGTTACAAAGACGGACTATTTAACCCAGAGAGCCTCCCAAACACAGGTCGCTCTTCTTCAAAGAACAGCAACAATGGGACTGTGAGGTAGAAAAACCTAATAAGTCCTCCTTGTTTTGTTCCCTGACAATGCATTTGCATACAATTGGGCTATTTTTGGTGTTTTCTTACAGTATCTCATATAATTCTGTTAATGTAAACTTTCAAACCCCTAAAATTTCAGACATCATATACGAAACTGCTTGCTCTCTGAGGTGTTGAGAATCTGATTTTGAAGTATGATTTTAAAGAAAGGGAAATAGGATAGGAGGAGTAAGATAGATGGGAGAGAAAAGAGCCATGATAGGGAACATCTTGTTTGTCAGTATGAACTTCTATGCACCAGAATGGAATTTCTTTTACTTTTAATTTCTATCAGTGTAATATTGATAAGTTTGTCCACTGCATGTACACATACATTTCATATATACATACATATATACATATACATACATTTTCATTTTATATGAATATGTTCATTTGAATATGAACAGTTTAGCTATGAAAGTGAGTTTGAAACATGTTAAAATCCATTGCTCCTATCACTGCTAAAGTGATTCAAGATTCAGCTAGTTACTGTATTTGCCATTATATATTGATAATGAATTAAAATTTTTAGTTTTAGTTAACTTCATTTTTATTCAACTATCACTACACTATTAAAGAGCTGAGGACATATATTTTTTGCTTTACTTGGTGGGATATGACTTCTTAAATTGTAACATTGCTATAAAAAACGTGATTCACTCCAACAGGAAAGCCTGGTGTCAGTTCTTTCCTTCATGTAAACCCAACCCTGATACAGGCTGATGTAAGCCAACTCAACTGCTTTCAATCTCTCTAACACAATCCAAAGACATTCCGGACAGGTATCTGCTGAAGGTAGTGATGGAATTTCAATAACCTTCCACAGGAAGGAACGTGTGTACCATCAGGAAGTTGTTTTTCCTTAAACCTAACCTAACCAGCTGCTATTTAAGTCTATTCAGGCAGCTGAACAAAGACACAGAACCTGTGATCAGAGGACTAAACCAGCGCAAAATCTCTGTGTGATGCCTGTAAATCACAAGGCAAGGATTACAATCCTGCCACAAGTTGATGTATACCTTGCTTCTACATTTATTTTATCCTTGTCATGGACATTCTTTCATTGTTAAAAAGATTGTTGTATTTTTTTTTAAATTTTATTTCTTTCAAGGAAGAATCTATGGGCAATTCTGAAACTCATTAGTCAAAAAAGCCTTTAATTCAGAGTAGTTGTGAGCTCTTACCATGTTCAAAGTTCTTCTAATTAAACATGGCTTATCCAAATTGGGGGTTTTTACATTATCTCCAGTAGAAGCCTATGTAGAAAGTACTCCCACAATGTTCCTGTCTCAGTTCCTGTGTACAGACAGCTCTTAATTACATGTTTTTATCTTCTTAGAAGCTTTAACTAAACTGAAGCACTGTTTTTTACCCTAGCATAATTCTTGAAAACAGTTGAATCAGTTTTCCTGAAATTCAAAAATACAGAATAAATAAAAAGCTTTCTAAATTAGACTTTCACACACTAAAAAAATAACCCCAATCTGCTAAAGTAAGGCAAATTCAGAGGAAACTCCTTTACAGAGGAAATGTTAGCATCTGTAACAGATGACGCTTTTTCTCCACCTCTAGAATAATAAAAAATACAGAGTATTCCTGATCAGGATTTCTTTGAACTGCACTGTTGGTCCTTTTTGCAAAGTAGGTTTTTATTTATTGTGAGATGACAAGATGCCTTGCTGATGTACCCTGGCTCCAGCTGTTATAAATGACATAATGACATTGAACTGTGACTCAGTGACTGGGTCTGTGCCAGTGGATCCTGGCACACAGTATAAGCCAAATAAGAAAACAATGACTAGAAAAGGTATCATTGCTGGGTTTTGATAACGATTCAATGCTATACTTAACATAATAAAGAAAGGTCTCATGCTAGGAAACATTTCTTACAGAAAAATTACAGTTTCTTAAAGGAGGTAGTGCACTGTTGAAATTCCAAGTCATAAAGGGATGTTGTCTTTATACTACATCTCCAAGATTTATTGATTTGGTCAAAGTTTTTTCTCACCTACCTAAATGGTTGTTTTAGTAGCTACCTCTCTCAGTTGACTACGCAAAGACCTAAATTTAGATGCTGCACTAAAGGGGAAATTTTCTGTTAGTGAGCCTTAGTAAAACACACCAGCACACTTATCACTGTATGTGGCCACAACCACAAATCATATTCGAAATCTGCTTACGATCTCAAGTTTTTCCTTTCACTGGTTTACTCAGAAAATTATAACATGCTATAATGTAAAATAAAACCAGTTATGCAGTAAGCTTTTACAGGTACACTCTTCTGTTGCACATTCAGTTGGGTCAATCGTTACTCCCATCGTAGCAGAGTTCTCTGTCAGGGCAGCTATTAGTTAGACAGGCTATCTTGCATTTAGTGAGAATAGCTAAGTGTTTATTTCATCTTGCTGTGAACAAAGCAGTCAGTATGGAAGGATTACATGAGAAAAACACCTTTCATATACCCACACTGCCCTCAAACACTCCCTAGAAGTATAACCAGGATTAGCACCCAAACCTTCCATTTTAAGGAAAATAAGCACTTGTAATTAAGGTTTCTGGCAAATGCCAGTGAAGAGTTTTAACTAAAGCCAGGAAGGCTCAGACTTGGCCTGTCCTTCTAACTGTTGCCCTATATAGGTTTTTCACTTGGTCTTTCAGGGCATCTCCTGTTTCTCACACTCCCATGGCACTCTGCATAAAGACAGCAGCCATCTCAGGGAGTTAGCTGTGTTGAGTGCACGACAACAAACTATTCTCATATGTCATGAGAATCCTCCTTTGAGCTGGAAAATAGCTTTTTAATCTTTTTTTGGTGCCAGAGAAGAACAAAAAATGACAGAAATAGGAACAAACCGAAGTCTTCCAATGAAAAGAAGCCTATTTACACTTTCTGTTAAGTGCTTGAGCTTTTTGCTATGTGTTGCTATAAATAACATATAAAAAAGTTACTGTTTTCTTCCAAGGTGCACATAAAAAATTTCTAACTGCCACCAGACTTTTGTTTATTTTCACACAGGGAAATACCACAGCCAGGCCATTAAATTCGGGTTATTTGCTGAAATCAGAAGTGTCTCTGGACAGGCTACATCAGTGATATTACTAAGATCTTACCTTTATTCTCCTCGTCTTGGAGCAGGCGACCATTGGAATTGTACCACCTGTAACGTGGACTAGGACTACCTTGGACATTGCAGTCGATCAAGGCACTGCTGCCCTCCTTGACTATAATATGGTCGATGCGGGAGATCACCACAGGCACAGATCCTGTATTTATGTCAGTGCGGTTGAAAGTGCTGTTAGTCACATCCTCAGCAGTTGTCAAAGCTGCTAATAAGATGACAAGGCGTGTGGTAGGCAGAAAGTACAAAAAGTGGTGGCTGTTCAGTATGTCCATTTTCCTTCAGTGGTGTACACGACTGCTGGGAGCTGGAATCGGTTCTGTTGAATGCAGGTCCTTGGGGTGAGCAGGTCGCAGGGGAGTTCTACTTTGATCTGTGCGATTTTATGTTTAAAATATCCTATTAAATAAATAAATAAGTACAATGAGATGGCATACATAAACAATCCATTAGATGTGCTCTTTTAAAATAGTGACACATCCACTAATGCATTTCACAATCATCAGCTCAGTGTCTTGTCTAAATGCTAATGTTATCACAGCCCTTATTCTTACTGGAAAAAGATGCATATATTTTCCTGACAATAGTGTTTTTCAGAGTGGCAGGCGTGGGAGAAGGCTCTTATCACCTAGACACTTAGCAGCAATTTAGCTACAGTAGCAGCTACGGTTTTATGCCAAAAGTTCAACAGATTTTTCTTTCTTTCTTTCTTTTTTCCTTTTTTTTGTTTTATTTTTAACATTTGAAAAATCAACAGGAGAAACAAAGGTACAGCACATTAAAGCTGTCGCTGCCAGCTCAGTGCTGCAACCCTGTCATGTGCATGATCTTAGATTAATTGTGAAACAGTGTAAGAAAGAAGTACTCCATGAAAGGTTTTTGGAGCTAATGTTGGAATACTTGATATACACAATTTTGCACAAACACAATAGCACGTACAGCAAAACATCTCAGATCATTCACTTTTTTTAAGCTATAGTTAAGTCAAAACATAGCATGGAAGAATATTCTTAAAAAAGGATATTTCATACTTGATAAAGTAATTTCAGTGTTATTTTTAGAGCAGATTTAGAAAGAAGAATACTTGCTAGTGACATAATTATAGGTAAGGTTCCTTTGACATACAAATGAAGTTAGGACTTTTCTGTTCCTTATGTGGCATTAAGCATTTTGCCTGTAGGACTGTTTTCACACTCTCACAACAGTATTTTCCCTCAACTAATCACTGACAATGAGCCCTTTATAAAATAGTGATTTCAGTTTCTGGACAGAGGCAGGGGTGGGGGGGTTACAAATGTGCTCTCTATTGGCCTCATTATGCTCCCAGTGAACACAATTGGCATTCAGTGCTGACTCAGGGCGGAATGTTGGCCTCAAAATGAGCACCTTGGAAAATTTCACTCAAGAGCCTAAAGGCCACAAATGATGTTAAAATCATGTCAGAGTATCCAACTACATTGGTTTTATTCACGTATTTCTAAGGTAAATACGAGAAACTTGTTGAAACTTATTTAAATAGAGGAATCTATTTGGAATCCAAATATAGAAAACTATCTAACGAACTTTCCCCAAATGAACATTGCCATTTTGAAACTGTTTAAATTTTTTTAAAGGTATGGTTGACATCATGGTCACTCATCTACCTTAGCATGGCAAATGATTGCTGACAAGGTTAGGTCAGTTCATATATAAAGGAAACACTAAAATAAAAAGAAACAAACAAGGAAAGAAAAAGGAAAGAAAGCAACATTACTGTCTTTCACTGGTAATATTTGACTTAGGTCATTTTCTTATACATCCCCTGTTCTCTGTAAAGCAATGAATTTGCTTTCATACAAATAGATACAGCTGTTATTTAAAGAGCAAAATAGTTCTTCCATTTTGCAGGATGAATCATTACTAGAAACGACAAACTATGTTTTTTTAGATAAGCTGCATGCGTGGTGTAGATGGCTGTCCCAGCTCTAATCCTGCCCTTGTTTTTATTCTGTTTTTCTGTTTATTGAATGTGGAAATATTTGTCTTGAAGAGACAGAATAATTTTTAACTTTAAATTAATATGCAAATCTCATGTTTCATATAAAGCTATATAAACAATGTCTTCAGAAATCCACTTCCAATTATGCAAAGTATGTAGAGGCTGTGCTTTTGAAGATCTGCATAGGTACAGTCTGTCTGAGTCAGCAATTTGGAAAAAAACCCTTCAGTTCTGCTTATTCACTTCAGTAACTCTTTACATCTCATTTCTACTACTCCATTAACCTTGGAAACTGCCATTCTTCATGGTTACACATATTAACTCTATAAAATGTTCCTATACAGTGTTACAGATCTGCATTGCGCCATACAGAAAAGCCCAAATCACACTTCCTGGAAAGGGAACAGGAACAGAGACTGGCTGGATTAATACAATGGAAAGGGCAAAAGAACAACGTAAACTGATTAAGATTTGTGTTGCTAATTACTGGCCGTGGCTTGTTCTTGCTCTGTTTGAGCCTATTATATTTTTTGATGGCAGAAACATCAGTAGCAATCAAAAAATGGTGTTTAATGTGTCATTTTCAGAAGGAAATGAACTAGCATCTCTCCAATAGGTGAACAGAAAACCTGTAAGGAAGGCTCCACAGTGTACTGGGAAGTTCAAGGCAGCTGTTCAAGGCAGCCAGTTCAAGACCTCCTGAATCCCTACAGCACAGGGATGCTGTGGGTGGATGTTTAGAAAGTGTGTGATGGCAGTAAGGCGCCCCTATTCTGGATGTTTACCTGCGTTTAACACAGAGCATATGAAAGCAAAAACTGTACCTTTGTGTGCTGATAACAAATGTGACTGGTCCTTAATATGGTCAAAGGGTCTGAACCTAACAGTGACTCCTTCATTCTGGCATAGAATCATAAATAGCTGTAGTAATTTTAAGAAATAGAGCTGAATAATTTGTGTCTACTGTGTGAGATTGTTACCTACTCCTGTTACTCCTGGGAATGTACTTTCTCATGCATGTTCCTGCAATGAAGAATATTAAGAAAACACTAAATATACCTCTGTAGGTACATTTCTGTTTGAAATAGAAACAGTTTGATGGAAGAGGAATGGTATGTTTCAGGCAGAATGTTTGGAAATTAAGGCTGCTGCTTTCATGTGCCATCCAGGGAGGTGTTTTTGATGGATGCCTTAGTATGTTTGAGGAGACCGGGAGAGGTGTCTCCGAAAAAAAAGTGTTTTTAAGATGCAAGTTTTGACAAATGTTCCCAGGGCATCATCTGACACACGAAAATTACAAGGTGGCCATGCATGTCCAGGACCCTCTGCTAATCTGTTGGGCATGACCAAAAATGCTGGACTCAGGTTAGGAAAGCAGGAAGAAGCAGAGAGAGAGAGAGAGAGAGAACTGAAGGGGTAGAAAATGTGCTTCACCAGACTCTGGTGCACAGGAAGATTCGCTGAGAGTTCCCATCCTCCTACCTTGCCATAGGCACAGTAGAAGCCTGAGGATTTCAGGGAACACAAATCTGGGAGCCAGCTGCTTTGTTAAACATAAATCATGTAAGGAGTTATAATTTAATCATGCAACTAAATGGGGAGAAGACTGAGACCAAAATAGGACTGCTAGCGATGTCTGCCCACGTCTGGCAAAACAGCAAGAGAATACAGAATACTGGGGAAGTCCATACAGTGCTGTCACCCAGGATCTTGGCCATGAGAGGCAGCAATTAGCTGTGACCCATGGTAAACCTGACAAAGGCAGCCAAAACTGTAACCTTTTCATCTGACTTGAAGTCAGAGAAAGCTGGATTGACTAGTGTAAAGCAATAACTCCTCGAGACTGAAAGTGAATGAAGGGGGGCATCTGCCATACTGAAAATCTGTAGGAACAGATTGGGTGTCTGGGAGCATTTCTGACACAAAAGGGTCACTATAAACAAAAAGCTAATTTCTGTTTATGGAAAGAATGTAAGTGTTCCTTTCTCCCATCTCCAAAGCACATGAGCTACCTGTTAAAGATTTAAAAAGTAAAAGACAATATAATATACTTAATGTAGTTATGTATGCTTTTTTCCTTTTTTTTTTTTTTTAATTTAATTTTATATTTGTGGTGCATGAAATGGAAAAAGAATACCTCTGGCTATTCTGACTACCTTTTCCACCCAAAGTTGTAGTCAGGGACAGGCTTACCTCCCAAGATGAAATCAGAGGATTCTCCAAACTCTCCTCCAGCACTGGGAAAATATATATAGGTAATTTTCCAGATATGTTGTATCTGGAGCAACATTTACCACTGAAAGATGGCTACCAGTGGTCTGTACATTAAATAGCTTTGTTTTTTTCTCCCCCAACCCAAATGGTATAAACTGAAAATACGACATTACCAGATTTACTGCCCGTGGGATTAACTTCCAAGGAAAGTTGCACGAGACTTGAGCCACATGAGAGCACTTGACAAGCATTTCTTCTAAGTGGCACGATAGGCAGCTCTAGGATGCTCTCTATGCATTTCTATCCAAAAAGTCCCCTGGACTGTACTCCAGAATAAACAGAGCTGCAGCGTGGTAGTATTACTCCTAACTATCTGAAACACGGACAAAACCTGAGATTACAACTTGTTTGTCCAAAATCAGTCATCAGTTGAAACAAAAGACACAACTAGGACTGGCTAGGAACATGTAGTGACTGACAGTTTATTTATTCATGTCATAGCTGTGTTTGCCTCCCATATTACTGCCACTAAAGAAAATGACTTTGGGTGAGGGGCCATGTTTATAAGTCCTGCATTTGTGCAGAACAACACAATGATTGAGCATGAAAGAACAGAAAAGGAGGCTAATGATGCATAGCTTTTCCTGGCTTGCTCCCTTCTGTAAGACTCTTGGAATAATGTGTAATCCTATTAAGTGTGAGGTTATTCAATTCAGAAGTGAAGCACAAGAAGCCAGCTTATTGTATAATGCATAAATTGTGTTCCTATAGCTTTAACATCCCAATGCTATCTTCCTCAGCTTGTCCATGACCAAGAAAATTAAATTATTTTTCATTCTAGTTCTCATTTGTCTAAAATAAGTATCAAGGTTGATGACACAAAACAAAAGGTTAATTTTTAATTATTTTAAAACTACTTACTACCTTTCCTAGTTTCCAGGGGCAATGTTTTTACAGAGTGGGCAAAAGTAAAAGTGAACATGATTTACTGGAACGGGAATGCAAATGAAAGAACTTATGCCACACGGAAGGTGAGAAGCTCACTGCCAGTTCATAGGCTTAAGAGTGAGAACCACCTACTTAAAAGCTTAAGTTATTAGGGTCCAGACAAGCAGGTGAAGAGAGATGTCACTCATTTACAATTAGCATAAACATTCAAACTTATTTTTCTACTCATTTACTAGTTGACAAAATAGTAATACTTGGTTCTGAAAGAGCTGCTCTGTTCGTTCTCTTTGAGGAGGGATTTCAGTCCTTCATAACTTCGTGGCTTTCTGCTCCCCTGGCTATGCTGAGTAGGCTCTGGTGATGTTTGTAAGATAAAGAGTTCACTTCTGCATGTCTAACCTGGGGCTTTCCAACTGGGCAGCAGCTCCCAGCTATATACATGTTTAGTCTCTTCAGCTGCTTTCAGCTGCCTGGGAATCTTTAACAAACTTTTCATCAGGGCTGAGCCCTGGCCATGTGTGCTCAGCCACCTGGTGTCAAACTTGCTGCCTTCAGCCACCTGATGGGAAGGTATAGAGAACACAGACATGGGCTCCTCTCAGAGATGTGCCACAAAATGACGTGAGAAAAGGGACACAAGCTGCAACAACAGAAACAATGATTATTTAAGCAGGAGATCAGTCAAACCCTGCAACAGGTTACCCAGATGGGCTGTGGAATCTTCATCCTTTGAGATGTTCAAAACTTGATTGAGCTGGTGTACACTGGCCCTGCTTTGAGCAGGCTGTTGGATCAGATGGCCTCCAGAGGCCACCCCCCTGCCCCAAACTAAAGAAACTCTAATACTCCAGAAACACAAATACAAGTATTGCCTTGGAGAAGTCAATGTTAAAAACTATCATCTTAAAAATTGCTATGTGAGATGCTAGGAAATTGCCTTCATGATCCCCTACATAATTTTTGAATGAACATTTTAGAATGACAAGAAAGACTGAGAGTGTTGATTACAGCCTGAAAAAAAAAAAAAAGTGCTTAAGTAAGTAGAACAGTAAGTCCTCTTTACCATATAGAGAAGACTTATTTCCAGCCAAGGTAACTAATGAAATATCACTCACTTGGGGTGTCTGCAGTAGTGAATGTTGGGGGTTTTTTCCCCACAAGTAGATAGTCAGACTCTAAAGTTCATGGTTATTATCTGCTAATATATCTGTTTTCTTGATGCTAGAGAGTTGTCAGTTGTGGTGAATCTAATCTTTAAATAGAATAAAGCAGAAATAAGTCAGACTCAAAGACAGACTGAGATGACTTTTTCAGACTACTGATTTCAGATGGAAGATAAGTAAGAAGAGATGTTGTCAAAAATATGCAGTGTTGAATGGTGTAAAGAAGACAGCTGAGACATGTATTTACTGCTTCATATAATACTAAAATGAGGTAAATTTCAGTGAAACTGAAGTGGAAGATGGGACAGCAGGAGGAAAGAAAATAAATTTTTTTTGTAACAATGATCACACTGCAGTTTCACAGAATCACAGAATGGTTTGGGTTGTAAGGGACCTTAAAGATTATCTGGTTTCAATCCATCTCTGTGGGCAAGGGCACCTTCCACTAGACCAGGTCAGTCAAAGCCACATCCAACCTGTCCCTGAACACTTCCAGGGATGAGGCAGCCACAACTTCACTGGGCAACCTGTTCCAGTGCTTCTCCACACTCACAGTAGAGAATTGCTTCCTAATATCTAATCTAATCCTACCTTCTGCCAGTTTAAAGCCGTTCCTCCTTGTCCTATATCTACACGCCCTTGTAAAAAGACCTCCTCCAGCTCTCTTGCAGGCCCCTCTTAGGTACTGGAAGGCTGCTATAAGGTCTCCCTGGAGCCTTCTCTTCTCTGGGCTGAAAAACCCCAACTCTCTGAGCCTGTTTTCATAGAAGAGATGCTCCAGCCCTCTGGGCGTCTTCGTTGCCCTCCTTGGGACTTGCTTCCTCCCATCCACGTCTTGTGCTGAGGGCCCCAGACCGAGATGCAGTACTCCAGGTGAGGTCTCATGAGGGCAGAGTAGGGGGGAGAATTGCCTCCCTCAAGGTGATTGTCTCAGTTTCTTGACACAGGACAAAATAAGGGCTAGGAATCTAGGAAGATTCAAGAGAGGCTGTATATCATTTGCAAGTACAGATTCATGATGAATGTGGGGACTTAACTGTCTTCTGTGCATTCATTGTCCTCTGCGTGTAGAGCCTTGGGCAGTGAACAGGAAGGGCGGTCAGTACGGCACATTGGAGCCCTTTTCTAGGACTCCTGTCTTAAAAAAAATATAACAAAGAAGCCTATAAAATGATTGTATGTTTTGCAGGCACTGCAAAGCTCTTACAGGCAAACACTTGTCAATTTGCTTTGTAAGGTAAAAAAAGATATTTAACAGAAGAAAGAAAATGGAAGAATCAAGGGCTGTAGCTTATTCTACCATTGATGGCAGAACCTGAGCAAAACTTAGTCATTAAAAGTTTCTGTCTTCTAAAATTATTTTGTTCTGAACACACACAACACTGTAGTGGGTAACAAAGTAAAATTAATGACTGCAGAAATACAGTTATCTCAGTTTCAGGGTTCCACAGTGTTAACAATACACTGCAGCAAGCACCAAGCTTGTTTTATATGTGTGATTCAAAATTAATATAACCAGACTTTTCATATAGGGAAAGAAGCACATGCCATTTTATTCAGCAGGAGTTTTCATGTTGCCTTTGTGAGTGTGTAAATGTTTTAGAATTTTTGTATCGTAAATTTCTCCTCAGTTTTGTTCCTCTTCATCCTACTTCATGTCTCAGTATTGCAAAACTATCAAGCATATGGCATCCTAAAGACTTTAAGACCCTCTTCACTTTAAATATTTTAATGGATACATTGATTTACACCATGTGTTTGAATAGTCTGATGTGCACTTCCCTTCTGTCAATGAACACCCAGGGATGCTAATCCAATAACCTAAAAAAAGAACGAATGAAGACTGTTGGCAGGTAATTATTGGAGAGATTATTTAAAAATACCTCAAGAATGCCAAACCTCTGAATAGTTCCCTTTTGATGTCACAGCTCCTGTAATTCCAGCATCTGTGTTGTATATGTATGAAATACACTGAAGCAACAAAAGCAGTCGGGCAACTTGAATGCTTAACGTCTCATTAAAAAGTTGTAGCTCAATTGTGCATTCTAATATGGACTGAGCAATGTCAGTGTTCTTTCTACATAGCATTTTAATGACTGCAGCAAAAGCAAAGTTCTATATTTAGTGGAGAAGCTTGCTGTTTTTAATCAAGGCAGGTACTGTGGTGGAAATGTCCTACTGAGTTGTGGGCTACCCAGATCATAAAGCAAATTCAACACTACTGATAGTGGAGACTTTTCAATCTTATGCTTTTTTAATGTACACACTTTAAGGAATTTTATTCTTAGAAATAAATACATAATTTATATAGATTACCTGGATTTATTTGGCGTTTGTGTTTATTTGGAGGCTGCACAATTACCATTCAATATATTTTTGTATCCAAGGCTCTTATTCCAAAAATTTTTGTATGGCTTTAAGGGGCCCTTGCTTAACTCCTTGCAAGCTTTCAGCATAGCTCTTTGTTTGCAGTTGCAGTAAATGCAGGTGGATCAATGCTTCGAAGTCCCCTTTGCTGAGAAAGGACAATGAAGATGCATAGAGAATCTCTTGCACATTTCCACATGTATCTGTGTGCTGCCTGGCCTCACCAAGTTCTACATATCTTTCATTTTCTTTACTCATCTTTTATGTTTTATTTATTCCTGCACTCTGTAAGCATTATTCTGCCAACAGGTTAAAGAATCAAAGCAAATGCAACAGATTCTCATAATCTCTCAACAAGGCTTATGAGACTGCTAAGAACACAGCAGTGCAGAATGTGGTCCAGTTCACTTCCTTCCACTTCCTCTTCTGAGCTATGCTTGTCAAAGCTAGCCATCCTTTAAGCACTTCTAGTGGTTTTCTTTTTCCAGACAAAGAAGAAAAATTCCAGATATAGGACATTCAAATAAGACACAAAATTAAAATTTAAGTTTTGCTTAAACAAAGATATGAAGGACTTCGCAGGGCTAAAAAATCTACTAATTAAACTCTAAATTTTGAATAAGTGAGTATGTTCAATGCACTGATGCAGCTTTTACTATGCTTTTTTAACAAAAGGCTCCCATTTTAGTTGGAATATAAAAGAGACAAAAGAATGGAAGAAAATAGATTTGAGGATGGCTAGTTCTCCTCTATCCCTATAGAACTGTAAAATGGATACAATTTTTAATAACTGGCTTTCACGTTTATTGGTTGCAAAGGTACAGGCCAAAGAGGTTACACGTGGATGCTGTGATTAAGACAGGATTAACCTTGTCAGAGGGGGAATTTAAAGGAATCTAACTATTCATGACTGATTGCAATTGAAAAGGATCATTTCAGTCAGAAGTGTCTGCACCTCTTTTCTCCTTGTTACTCCGCAAGTAACAAAGGGGACAGCAGATGGATTCAAATAAGTTTGCCCTGCACCACACCACAGCTTGAGTCTTGCTTGTACACAAACGTGATCAACTCAGCCCTTTCCAAGCATGACTATATGAGGCCATGAATATGCAATAATTTAGTTGGAGGCCCTGAAGAGCTTACTAAAGAACATTTGTAATTTCCGACTTGTGCGCTGCTTATTTCTACATCATATTGAAAAATGTAACATTAAAGTTACATAACTTGCTCAGCATCCAGTATTGTTGTTGGGACCGTGTGCCACACAGCCACACACACACACGACTGGGGACTGCACACACAGCAGTGCAGCTGCAGGGCCACATCCGTGCCCTGGCCCGGCGTGACTTCGAAATGTCAGCAGAAACCTTTTCTTGGAATAAAAGTCTCAGCATGGCAGAATCACGTCAATTAAATGTTAAGTCTATGCTAGGTAGGTTATTCTTAATGTAATTCCTCCACATGTGGTGGCCTTCTTCCAAAACAAGGTATTTATTTACACACATCTGTATAGAAGTTGTTATTTCTGATAAACCAATGCAGTTCATGGTAATTACTTTGAAATAAGAGAGTCCACTACCAAAATTTCTTAGATAGCTAAACCAAAATCTGTTTGAATTCCTCTAGCCTGTCACAAATAGGTACAGGTTTTTGTCTGCTCTTCACAGCCTTCTTGGCAGATAGAAGATATGACATCACAGTAACTGGTGAAAAGTAATAGTGTTTCCATGTCTTGGAAATTATGTTTTTAAGGTGGGTGTGTATGTGGACAGAAAATGCCACTGGTTTAACTGACAGAATTAAATAACAAAATTAAGGCTACAAAGAGATGTTTGCCAAAGCACACAAGCCGGTGTGGATGGATGGCAGTTCAGAATCAGAGGAATGAAAAATTCCAGGAAGTACCCAGGAGCTTGGTCTTACATCACAGTCTTAAGGTGACATATTAGCATGATCCAGGACATATCAAAGTAGGATTACAGGCATTTGTGCTTGCAAAAACTTCTAGTAAAGGTGCAACTTGCTGACAGAGAAGGAGGACCCTGCTAGCAAAGCTTGGTACAGGTTACTTAAGCTCCTGGCAAGCTCATTCTCCCTGTTGTAAACTCTATTCATTAATCTCACTGATGCCTTACACTGGGCAAGAAATTTAAACCATAAAAGAAATGCCAGTCCCAACATTCCAAACTTTCTAGACAATAACTGAAATGAAGAATGGTTTTGTTCCATTTAAATCATTCCCCAGAACCCATATCTTTGTGTCACAAATGTGACCCTCTCCTAAGCTGTATGGGGGTTGCTTTGGATATTTCTGTTTGTTGGGCTTGTTTTTCTTTTCCCCTGGTTAAAGCCATGAATGCACTTTAGCCAGGTGCTGTGCCAGCTCCATCCTCGTCCTTCATATTAGAGCAGAACCTGTCTATTTGCAGAGAGGCAAGGGTGCAAGGAGAGACAAGGGCAGAGAGGCAACTGGAGTTATACTATACAGATCACTTCAGAATTCACTACCATGCTCCCACCATATGTTAAATGTTTTAAGAGTGGCTGATTTTATCTCTAAACTTTTGGGATAGGAAATATGCACTGGACAGATAATATATATACTGCATTAAAGTAGGAAGAAAACCTTTTTTTGTTTGTTTTGGATGTTGTGCTCTTTGTCTAGGCCTCTGAAAACTTCAAATTCTTCAGAAAAAAACAGGTGTACAATGTGCACTCCAGCTGTGTAAGCTTCACTCAGCATCAACTGATGTTGACATACTACAGTCTAAATCAGAGGCTTTCTAATAAAAAAGGATTCCTACTACAGCAACCACAAGTATATCAGTGGTGCTGTTGCTATCTGTACACACTAAGCCAGACAAAGGATTTCTGCCATGAAAAACATCATCTCCACTGAAAAAAAGATCTGCCGTGTTTTATCCTAGTGCAGTGAAGAGAGGAACTCTTCCACAATGTAATGTCTCTAAACAAGTAAAATGCTACATCTTCCCTCCTTTAACTCCTTTTTGTTCTTCCCTTTGAACTAATCTCACAGTCTTGCAGACAAATACGTACCAAATGAGGTTGCATTTAGGATTTTGTCTTGCTTACACAGTTGGTACTTCTGTTTCCCTGAGCGGGGTTATCAGGGGAGCTCCATCTGAGATGCTTCAATTTAACAAATGAAAGAGGGCTGTTAGGAAGTGTAGTCTCTTACAAGACTCTCCAGATAAATGCACTAGAGAAGTGCCTGCTCAGTAGTGCTCTCTGTTCTTTTAAGGTCTCTTGTCCGATACTGCTCGAATTTGCCCTTTAAAAAACAGTATTTGAGATATCATTGCAAGAACTGCTCTGGATTTTTAGATTCTAGTTCCCTCCGGGCACTTCAGAATTTGAGTTTCATTGTATGAAGCTATCCCGTGAAGTAAAAGAGCAATTAAAACAAACTATCACGTGGCAGCCTTTATTTTAAATTTAAGGCAGCACAACTTAAGCTCTCTTAGAAGTCAGTTCCATCGAAGAGGTCTCCGCGCTGAGGTGTCACCTCCCATTCTCCTTCCCAGGGCGGGACAGCAGCGAGCATCCTGCGCGCAGGAGCTGGAGGGCTCCAGTAAAAGCTCTGGGCTCCTTAGCTTTTTTTTGCCTAACGAAACCCACTTTCCTGCAAGCCCTGGTGCCGATCTGAAATAACCGCTTGAACTTGGGTGCTGAACGCAGCGTTGCTCCGCTCCCGTTGCGCGGGCGCTGCCGGGCTGCCCGAAGGGCTCTCCGCGATCGGCGGCAGGAGCGCCGCGCCGGGCTCGCCTGGCTGCCGCGCTCCCGGCACGGACACCGGGCCCTTCCGACCGCCCGGGGCCGCCGCCAGGACAGCGCGCCCGCCCCGGGGCTCACCGGGGAGCTCCGCGGGGCCGGCACGCCGGTGTCCGGCAGCCGCGGCAGGTGCCGGCGGCGGCAGCGCCTCCCCGGGACCGCCGCCCGCCCACCGGGGAACCGCGGCCCTCGCCCCGCCGCTCACCTGCCCGCCCGCTGCTCCCGCTGCTCCCGCTCGCACGGTGCTGCTGCCGCTGCTGCCGGTGCCGGTGCTGTCGCCGGTGCTGCTGCCGCCGCCCCCCGGCAGCGCCCGCCGCCGCCGCGCCCCTCCGCGCGCCCCGCGCAGCACCATGTCGGGGCCGGGGCCGGCGCCGCGGCCGGGGCCGGGCGGGCGGAGCGCGGCGCTGCCGCAGTGCCGTGCCCGTGCCGTGCCCGTGCCGTGCCGTGCCCGCCGTGCGCTGCGCTGCGGTCCTGCCGCTCCGCCGCCGGCTCCGGCGGGGAAAGTAGGTCAGGGCGGCACTGAGCATGCTCGGGGCCGGGCCGGGGGGCGGCCCC